>PYXC01000629.1:10462500-11150000 GCA_015244755.2 Tenualosa ilisha
CAGAATAAATGGTGGTCAACAGTTCAGCGTGTTGGCCCATGGTGCTCTGTAAATATAGATGACTGCGCCCAGCCATGGAGAGAATGTGTGAGAGTCTAAACCAGCAGCGGCTCCACTATTGCCAAGAGAGCACCTGGACGGTGTTAATCACCGGCTAGCGTAAACATTTCCCTCCGCGGAACATACGGCAGAACTACTCGTCCTCTCCTCACCACACCACACCACACCACACATCGACCCACGCTCTCCACTTGGATAACACACACACACACACACACACACACATGTATATACACAAGCACACACAGGGAGATACAGTACATACCCCCAACAACCACACACACTCATACACACACACACACACACACACAGCCTTCCAATAGCTCAAGTGTGTGGCCCAGGAGAGAGAGTGTGCAAGTGTAAGATCATCTGTCATTCAGCCATAGAGCAGCAAGAGGACACAGTCACAGCACTAGATATAAGTCATCTGCCATTTCAGGGGGCCTGTCAGTGTTGTGGTTTCACAACTGTGTAGTGAACACATTTTAAATGTCACAAGCGTTGAAAATCCCCGCTTCAACACATCCAGTAACTAGCTGTGAACTATGTAAACTCATAAAATTGGAGTCCATGGGCGGAGCAGCGCTGTGCCACACACCAAACATCACACACATCAAAAGCCACACTGGCTGCTAGTGTAGATTGACGGATAGAATGGATTATCTACTTATTAGATTAAAGATTATTATATGTAGAGATTATTAGAATATTATATATTAAGAACTGTATTTGTTGTGTCTGTATTGCATTTGTTACATGTGTAATTGTACAGGTACAAGGAGAGAAACTGAGATTGCAACTGATCAGTCCTGTGCAAGAAAAGAAAATATGTAATAATAAATTAAACAAAAAATAACATTCAAAATAATAAAAAAAAAACTTTTTTAACATAGAAAGTAAGGGCAAATTATGCATTCATTACTTTGAGTATTCTGTTTGCCCTTGTCTGACGATGCCTTATGCTTTGCATGTATATGCCTTGTGACCCAGGAGAAGCCTGGTATTTCTGATACACACTGTAATTATTGTATGTTATTATTGTGATTATTGTATATGTATTATAATATGCTAATATAGTAACAAAAGTATGAATTAAACAAAAATGAAGCACTCCATGTATATATATATATACATATACACACACAGACTCATACACACATATATATGATCTATGAATAAAATATACTACATCAACACAGATTATGACAAAAATTGTCTAGAATTTTGTGCTTTGGTTATTTGGTTGAAATTAAGAATATTGGACAGCTGCAAACATAACCTTGATGGAAAACAAAGATGTACATTTATACAGCTGATTTGTTTATACATCACTAAATTTGGACAGCCTCTTGATGAGTCAACCCAATGCAACCTTTACAAGCCACTTTTACTGTAAATGCCTCATTGTCCCACAGCCAAATGTCAGACTGCTTCCCCGACTGAAAGCAATCCACTTTTATAAGTGCTCAATGTTCCTTAATTGCACAATCGCTAAAGTGCTTCTTCTCTTCAGGCCTTCAGGAGTTGAAGTATCAGTCATGCTCCTTTCTCACCCCTAGTACATTACCTTTAAGAGTTTCTTGGGGGCTTGTGATGACTTAAGATCCTTCGTGCCGCTTCAGCTCTTCAGACTACATTAGTCTTCACCGTACACACTCTCAGCATCAGATCGTGGGCTTGAGCAGTGGGTGCACCAAGGGGGGTAGGGGTAGGGGTGGGGGTAAGGTTGACTCCATTTTGGGGACTCTCCATTTAGTGCTAAAATCCATTCCCCCCTCTCAGCATATTTATCCTCCATTAACTCCCCATACCATTACCCTGAACTCCCCCCCCCCCCCCCCAGACACACACACACACACCTCACACTCCCTGACTACCTATGCATTGCCTCTGTGCTCTCAGCACTGTATAAACAGCAGCAACAGCCAGTGGCCATTTTCCTCTGCACGCCAATCTTGAGGCCCAGTCCGGAGCAGAAGCCTTGCTTCACTCGCCGTTCCTCGTCTCATCTCAGAACATGGGGTCGCGCCGCCAACCCACCAGGCATCTGCCTGATGGAGGCAGCTCTGAGTCTGAGTCTGTCTGACACAGCTTTTTTCTTCAGTTTTGGTTTCTCTTCCCCCCCCCCCCCCCCCCCGACAAGAAAAAAGATAAACATTTCCTTCTGCTTAAACAGCAGTGAACCGAACACCCCTTCTCTGACCCCATTGTACTACTATCAAATCTATTTCCTTCCTTGTCACACCACTGAGGGCACAGAATTTAGTGTGGCGTACACAGACACAGACAAACGTTTCTCTCTCTCTCTCTCTCTCCCGCTCACTCACACACACACACACACACACACACACTCTTTTCAACACCAAGGACCTTCTGCTAACCTTTGCAGATCAAAACAGCTTAAATCACCTCTGTGGCACATGGCCATAGATGTTCTTATCTGTCCAGAACTTGGGAGGAGGGAGGATAATGGATCATAATTACTGTCAAGTTTCATAAAGTCCCCCCCCCTTGTTCCTGAGGAGGCTATGTATGCCCACACTAAGGGAGATGTACACCCCCTCCCCCCCCCCGCCCCCCAAAAAAGGAATGGGCATTTTTGTTCCGCATCCTCTGGGTCTGTAAGAGAATAGACCCCTGGTGACGCACATATGACCTGTGTACCGAGAGAGGCCATGTTTTATGGGCCGAGCGCCTGGGCTGTGGTAAACACAATTTGGACTGTCACGCATCGGGGGGGAGGAGATGGATTATCTGTTTAAGACTCATCAGCCAAACGAGGCCACACTGGTGGACCCCTTAGCAACACAGGGCAAGTCCAGCAGTTTGCATTTTTCAACACGCTGTGAAGCATCTAACTCAGGCTAGCTATCTTCCCTTTTTCAGCTAAAATGATTTGACCTGTCAACAAGAGACATATAGCAGGGCTTGCCAATGGCAAAAGATCAGCTGCACTTCAAGTAACACAAATGCCTCCCGATTCCTCTAAGGGAGGACTCAACGGTGTGGGGAGAAAAATGTGTGGCTCTTCCCAATCTGGGTGCAGCGGCAATAATACAATAACATGTACTTTCCTCCCTTTCTCGCAGATGAGAGTGAATGCTGTATATTTCTCCTCAAGGGCCTTAAGGTACATTTTCAGGATTGTTTGGTTACTCTCCTGTGGGATAAGCCCTCAATCTGGCAACCACACCGACCCCGCAACGGCCACAACCACAGGCAGTCGTGCCAGTTTCCAAGCAGCAGGGATGGGCTCACGTTCCCCTTTATGGGGAGAGATGGAGCGAGGGAAGCAAAAGCAGGAAGACGGAGAGTGGACGGGGCTTTCTGAATATATGCGTCTTCAAAAAATGATCATTTTGAAGACCATAGACGTCAGCCGTCAGCCACCTCGACAGGTCGTGGGGGTGGCGTATGGGTGGGCACGACGGGGGAGCACTGGTCAATGCTGAGCTGCCGTCCTACAACAGCTGACACGTCTCTGCTCTCAGCTCGTTAGCGCACTCCAATCACCCAGCTGCGCCTCTGCCCCAGTGACAGGTCCAAATGCAGCAAGATGTAAGACTCTCTCATTTTCACACCACTTCACAGCGGCTGGACCAGGCTTTGCACCCACTGTGATCTCACCCATGCTAAGCCTCTCTCTCCATCTCGCTCCCCTCCCTGAACTTAGCATGGAACAAAAAGACATGGACAAAAGAGAGGTGGAATAGTGTGTGTGTGTGTGTGTGTGTGTGTGTGTGTGTAATGAAGAGAGAGAGGGAGAGGGTGCATATGTTATGGGAGCCAAGGCGTTAAGTGCATGATCCATCCAACTTCATCTACACCATCCTTCCCCAATCTCCATCACACACAAGCATGCACACACACACACACACACACACACACACACACTACAGCACCTCCTGGAGTCTATGCCACCCGCATGGATGTGAAACCCATTCCCCCTCCATCCAGTCACACATTGATTAGCCCTCAGAGTGTTTGCCCATTAAACTCCAATCTGGAGAAATCAAACCAATATGTGAACTTTGTGATTAGTGTCAAAAGTATTAACACGCCACTCACTCAGAAATGAGAACCATACACATTCTTGTGTTCACATATCTTTTGAAATAAGACAAACATGCCACAACCTCAAGGAGAGCGAGTAATGCAGAGAGAGGGAGAGAGAAAGAGAGAAAGGGAGAGAGAGAGAGAGAGAGAGAGAGGCAAAGAAAGAGGAATGTGTGTGAGGGGGGAGGAAAGCCAGGGGTCTTGAACTGTATCACTCAACTTTGTTTCTTTCCAACCCCCTTTTTTTGTAGCCTCTATGAGGCACATACAATCAGTTGAGAAAATATTTCTCTAGTGTAAAAACACCCGGAGGGAGTTTCAGGGCCATGTAGCTGTGCCCACTGGACCAAAGGGCCAGCCAGTGGACCAGAGGGCTGTGGGGGGGACTGGGCTCCCATGCCCTACCTGCTCCAGGGGGGTTTACAAGGAGACCTCCCAGAAACCACCAGACTGCTCCTTACCTGGAACCACTGTGGCTTTGCTGAGACCTCCATGTTAAGGAATGACGACAGAGTGTAGAATGAAAGGCGGTGCACAGGAAGCTCTCTTTCTTTCTTTCTCCATTTCTTTCTCTCCCCCTTGTGTGTGTGTGTGTGTGTAGAAATTTTGCTGCTCGGTCCGTGCAACATCTAAACTTTTTGTGCCATTTGAAATCCTTTAGAGGACGGATGAGGCGGCGGCCATACCATACCTCTGCTGGTTAACACCCCAAAACGGAAGCAAGGCACACCACACGCGGGGGCGAGGACACTCCAGACCGTGCAACAGCACACAGAAGAAGATGTGTATTTTCATTGGAAGGCAATCTCTCCACTGACTCAATGGGAAATGTGCTGGAGCAAAAAAAAGACACTGCAGCAGTCTGTGTCCTATTTCAGCCATCAGAGAGAGACAGAGGAAAAGAGAAAAAAAGAGAGAAAGAGAAAGAGAGAGAGACAGAGAGAGAGAAAAAGAGAGAGACAGAGAGAGACCTTATTGTGCATTGAAAACATTTATTAAAATTAGCTTCTCTATGGATTTTAATTAAAACCACCATGTGATTCAGTGCAAGAGCAATGCATGGCCTGCGGTGTTGTGGAATGTTGGAGACCCTTCTATTTCATTAGAACGTAATGATCACATTTTTTGCAGCATTTGATCCTATCCATCCTACTGGTCTGTAGGCTGATGCAAAGAGCCCAAGTTGAAAGGGAAGTGAGTGATACCAGCAAATTATCCAGAGGAAGGAAATGTTTAAGCCCTCAAAGATGATAGTGATTCTCTGGCGATGTACCATTCAGAGCAATTAGCTCATTCTAAAAGCCAGTCCCACAGATAAGGCTCTGGAGCAAAATACCATCCACAGGCCCTATCTGATGCCATGCAAAGGTCACATCTAGCCAAAAGCTGTCAGAAAACACAAACAGAAGGCCAGTTTCATGTCTTACTCGAACTGTTGGTGCCTTACAATCTATCGGCTGTATACAGTGTATAGTATAGGCCTACCTACAGGGTATCCGACTGTAAGTTATGCAAAAAAAAAACCCAACTACTCTCTGGAACACACAAACATTCACTTATTAATAATGATCAATAATGTTTTGATATTCCTCAGACTTAAAAGATATATTGCATAGAGTAAAGGTGTGCTCAACAATAACTCTCCTCATACTGATGAATGTAGAATAAAAAAATTTAAATGTTTTCTGATTTACTGTTAGCTTTTTCACATTCTCAAAACCTCTCTGAACATGATCCCAAACAAGACTGTTTTACATTTTGTTGATGATACTGAAAATGGTTGTGTTTTTGCTCTTAGAGTCATTATCATAGTTATCTTTCATGGTGTTAATGCCCCTTTATGGTAGTAATACTAAGCTCTATAACGGACCACAACATTGTCATCCAGTGCTTTTAACGTACAGTGATATGCTTTCAAAACAACATACCAGGCAGACCAAAGACTACAGAATGTGGTCAACCTTGTGCCAGTGTTTGGAAGGTCAGAAAGTCTTTGCTGTGGTTCTGGGCATGGAGAGTGGTTTTATTTTGAGATTTGTCAACTCGAGGTCAAAATGACCAGTAGACAAATAAAGCCTGACATAAAAGGGAGCTTTGTCTCCAAGTTGGTCTCCAGATGAGATGAAATCTCAAAGTGGCTTTAGACTTTTTATGAGACTGAAAGGAGACCTGGACTAAGGACCTGCTTACCCAGTCACAGTTACACTACCTCAGGAGAGGAGAGGAGTTTTATGCTCATGGTATCTTCCACTTTTACAAATTGAGGAGACAAAGCATGGGAATGATTCATTTGCAAGGAAAAACAACGAAGACAGGCAGATAGCACTGAAAAAGGCAAGATATACCAACAATCAGGCAGTTATAATGTACAAAACAGTTATCTTTAGCTGCTCTGACTTTCATTTTAGCTCCATCCAAAAATAAAAATCAAAGGCTAAACCTTCTCTCTATGTGGCACTCTATCTGTGCCAGATTTCCAGGTAACACAGGGATGACCCTCGTTTGTCTCGCTGTTCCACTGCAGCTCAGACCACCAAACGTTTGGGGGTTCACCTGTGTTTCCATGGGCATGGTCTACCCTGTCTTCGATGTGCCCACAGCACGTCTGGTGTGCATTCTGCGTGGCGCAGACTCGCTGCGGCTTGGCCGCGAGCAGGGCTCGGAGTTTACAGGTTCACTCAGACCCACCTATAGTTGGGGACGCCTGACCTGAGCCCTTGGCCACTAATACCTAAACAGTTCACGTGTGATTGCCCCGTACATCCTGACCTCCAGCGTCTCTCCATCTTTTCCACCTGAGGCCAAACCTCAGTGGGAGCTCTTGCCACAGCTAATGCTACACAGGGTGAGTGGGTGGGAGGCGCCTCACTAAGATAGCCAGAGAATACCTGTCCTGCAGCTGACAGGCTACCTGGTTAACGCTGAAGGATGGAGGAGACTAATTATCTAATACTGAAAGATATGACATCAAATACACTTCAAACGTCAACTTTTATGTGGTGTGAATGACAGTTGAAATAGTAAGTTATTTCATACCATCAATCAAAAAATCCCAAAATAGGAAATTAAGTCAGATTTTTCATTGCTCACTGAAAAACAAAGATTATTGGATTTTACTGTTCTGTGCGTCACAGTTTAAAGGAGAAACCTGTTGTGATTCAATCCATAGCCCTGTTGTTTGAGGTCACAGAGTGCTATCGGTAGGAAAAAGAACAAGAAAATTTGATACATCATAGAACAAATAGTAAACCGGCAGCTAAAGTTAACTGAATGGGACATAGGAAAAAGAAACTGAAAGTGTGTTTCTGTGCCCCATTCAGGTAGTGTTAACTGTCAGTTCACTGTTCGGTCTATGCTGGATCAAATTCTCCTGTTCCTTTTCCTACCGACAGCATTCGGTGACCTCAAACAACAGGACTATGGATTGTTTCACACCGGATTTCTCCTTTAAGGTAAATATGATGATGAGGGTAACATTTTCATCCAGCTATGGTGGCCACGAAGGGACAAAACAAAAGGGGTATTTAAAGCACCTTTTTCCATTCCCCCCCGGCAACCTCCCCCAACCCGCACCCCCCAAGTGACGCAACATTCCAGCCTTATTGACAAGTTTTTGTTGCAAATGGGCTGTGTAACGTGGCGCGCCCGGGTGGGAAGGTGCACACATGTGGGCAGCAGGCCTGCAGCAGAGGCCCGCGGCTGGCTCCTGCAGCCACGCTCCATGCACACCTACACACACACACACACAAAAGACAGCATACACGCAAGACTCTACATGCACACACACACACACACACACACACACACACACACACACCACACACACACATGCACACACACGCGCGCACACACACGTTTAGTCTACCAGTCAGCACGCCCCACATCTGGCGAAGCCACCCCTCCTCCACCCGCCCTGCCAGCCAGTCCCCCCCGACGCCTAACCTCACATGCCCACCCGCAGGCACTGTTCACAAGCCCTGCTCATCCCTGCTTCATAACATCACTGTGGTTTGCAGAAGCACACTAGCCATACCACATATTCCAAAACTGCTTGTTCGGTTCCTTGATTGTGATTGGCTGAATTGCATTCCACGCCGTTGTAAATCCAGCACAAACACACATCTTTGCCTCTTCCATATTACTCCACCTATCACACAGCTGTAGCATTTAGTGTTGCCCGGCAACCACTTCCCCACAGGAACTATATGTTTTGCCGGAAGAAAGGTTATTTATTAATACACCATTATAGTTTTTTACATTTGTGTGGCTGTAATGTTTAATGAAATCTTATCAAAGATTTGTCTTAACAGTTTTAGAAAAGCAATAAGCCACTTGAGTCTGTGGGTTTGCGCTGGATTTAGAACAGCTAAGGGGGTTTAATGGTACTCCACTTCATGTCGTGCCAAACAACACCCCTTAGCTGTTCTAAATTCAGCACAAACCCTCGGCCTCTCAACGCTTAAACAACTCTGTCATTATAGTGATGATTGTTTATTGATTGATTATTTGTAATAAATATATAATATAATACAAATATGCTGGTTAAGAAAAATAAAAAACATCTCAGAATGGTGATCTGGATGGCATGTCTGGGTGTGCAAATGGAGAAGGATGAAATACATTCTGAGTAGCGGTTCAGTGGAGGGCTTTCTATTTTTTTTCTAAGTGGGGCTGCTAATCAGGATAGAAAGATCCCAACAGGATACAAAAAGAAAGAGAATATGAAAGAGAGAAGAACTGTGGAGACACCAGGACAGTAAACAAGTCTGCAAACAGAGTGTGAGTGAGGTAAGGGGAGCTCTGTGTGTGTGTGTGTGTGTGTGTGTGTGTGTGTGTGTGTGTGTGTGTGTGTGTGGACCCTCAGACTTCCCACAACTCTCTGCTGACTGCAGAGGGCCTTTGGGGAGTACAGCTCAAACACACATGTGCACGTATGTACACATGGCTCAGACGCATTTGCCAACACAACTAAAGGTCCACAAACACACTCATGCTTAGATTCATACACACAGCCAACCCCCCCCCCCCCCAACACCACACAGACACACACACACACACACAGACTCACTCACATGCACACACACACACTACAAACACATTAAATCTCAAGAAGTGAAACATACACCAGCACACACTCACAATGAATCAGGCATGGCTCACGCACAAAAACACACACATGGCCATTTTTCCTTTCCTTTCCACGCTCAACCTCACACTTTGACTGCCCCGACTACCATTTACCACACACAGTGCCACGCAGAGAGAGGGGGCACGTTGAGAGTTTTCCATGGCGTCCGCTCTCGATTCCTGGGTCATTTTCCCCCAGCAGCAGCATTGAGCTCATTTTCCATTTCGCCCATTCACTAAGCAGAAAGTCATCTTTGTCCAACTCCCATGCAACCAAGACTGGAGTGTGAGTGTGTGTGTGTGTGTGTGGTATTGGGGGGTGGAGGTGGCCTGAGGGTGTCCACGCCACTTTGCATGCGATGGCCGAGATCCAGGCGTCCCTCTCGGATGCGGGGAGCTTCCTGCTATTCTATATATGTCACCAGGCCTTCTCACTGCCGGGGCCTTAGGGAGGCGACGCTGGCGAGAGATTTGTCTTGCGTCAGTGACAAAGCCCCCTTTTTGGCTTCCATGCAGAATCCTTGCACAGGGGGAAAATCTGACCCATGAACCTTCGGCAGCCACCTGGGCCTCAGTTGCCAGTGGTCCCTGTGTGTGTGTGTGTGTGTGTGTGTGAGGCCACTGGAAGAGCCCTAGTCTGGCCTCCTCTTGGTTTTGGTAGGCATGGAAAACAGCAGCTTGGGAGGTCCCCTGCTCGCTGACAGACGACGTGCAATGACAGGATGTATTCACAGTAGCAGGGTTTCAAACCCTGTAATCAACATATGACTGAGAGCTTACCGTAGCCATGCGGAAGGGAAACTCGCATCACACACGCAATGGCTCAATATGACATCAGTAAAGCCATCCCCCATCAGACAGCGGACCATTTTATTTCAAGCACTTTTTGCAACTCCAATATCTCCCACATCAGTGCAAATGGCAAAAGCCAAAACATCCTAACTAGCATCACATCCAATATCTTTCACTCTTTCAGACTGTAGTTATTTAGCAGCAATGCTGTGCTCTGCCACTGTGTGGTGAAAGATGTGTGGTGTGTTTGTTTCCCTCCTTGTTTCCAGCTGCCTAAAACAGCGATCAGTGATAAATGCGTCAATCACTCTCCTCCGGAGTCGGTGGCGGCCCATGCTGCCCATCACGCGGCGGAGACCCTGGCGCGGCCCCTGTGAGTGATACGCAGAGGAATGGTCGGCCTGTTTAATGAGGTGTGACGGTTCCTTTACGATCCCACCACACCACAACACACCACACTGCTTGCTTGCTCTCTCTCTCTCTCTCTCTGCCTCTCTCTTTATCCCTCGCTCGCCTCTGCTCTCCTTTCGGCCAGCTGTCCCGCTCCTGTCCCGCTGATAGAATTAAGGAGCCCTTGAACCATGCTGCTCGCACTTCCTGAAGCAATTACTGTTAACCGGCGGGGGCCACTGATCCTAGCATGCAGAGTCCTGGGGGTGTGTATATGTGTGTGTGTGTGTGTGTGTGTGTGTGCGTGTGTGTGTGTAAGTGTGTGAGAGAGTGTGCGCTGCAGTGTGTATGTAGGTGTGTGCGTGTGAGAGAGAGAGTATGTGCTGCAGTGTCTGTGTGTGTGGTATGTGGCTGATGGAGTAGGGGTGTTTAAACAAGGCTACACAGAGTGCATCCCGCCACCCACACGAGAGGGATGGAAACAAATCCAAGCTAAGGGATGGGTGGGATGACTCTCTCTCTCACACACACACACACACACACACACACACACACACACACACACACACACACACACTCTGTCAGTCTTTTTCTCTATCCTGACTGTTTTTCTTGAAGGGCTGTTGTGCAGCAGTGTGGGAGGGGGTGAGATCTGTTTTCATGGGGTACACGCCATGAGGAATTACCAACTTGGCATGGAACCTCAAGGAAATATTACATTATAGACAGATGTCCACATTTAGTTTCACATGGAAAACCCTGTTGTCCAGTCCATCATATGCATGCACATGATGTGAGTATGTGTGTGTGTGTCTGAGACAGAAAGAGAGAGAGAGAGAGAGAGAGAGAGAGAAAGAAGAGAGAGAAAGAAAGAAAGAAACTGGAGTGTACTTGTGAGAAAGTGGGATGGGTTTACAAAAGCAATCATAAGCAGAATTCCACACATTCACAAAGTGCTGGCAGTGACACTTGGCAGAAAAGTCATGTATATTTTCATAAGCGTAATGACACTCCTCTAAAAACAAATTGTTACATGTAGAAGGCACAATCTAACGGAATTTCAATCCAAATTCCTAGAGAACCAAAATTCTCAGTTTGGCGGATATTGTGCCATGGATTTAAATGGAAATACCCCTAAAACGACAGCCCCAGAAGAATAAAATGAAGTTTATTTATTCTTCTAGTTTTTTTTTGCATAAAAGCCATTAGTTTGTTTTCTATTCACTGGTGTGGTACAGTTCAAAGACACAGCTTAAAGGTAAAAAACAAAGAAAAGGCTCCCTGCCATTTGACTAAGGCTTTCAAGAGCCCACACCTTTGGCCATGTATCTGCTATTGTGTCTGTTAAGAGAGCTTTCTCTGTACAGTGACAAAATCCTCATTCTGAAATATGAAGACTTCACATTTACATTTACATTTAGGCATTTAGCAGACGCTTTTATCCAAAGCGACTTACAAAAGAGGATAACATTCAAGCTACAACACAATGAACTAACAAGGAGTGCATATTGCTAACATAGAATCTGCGCTGTTTTAAGTTGAAAGTGCAATAGTGTAACACAATGTAGAGAAATTAAATTATTAAGTGCATTCTCAAAAATGAGCAAAAAACTTTAAAACAGGAGCATCTCGGTGTTTGTTTTCACACAAGTCTGCACAAAAATTTAATTAGTAGAGCAGCCGTCCTCAAAATCACAGGAACTTCCAGCATCCCCCAGGAGAGGGACGTACTTAGGGAGCACCCCAGAGCAGCGCCAAGAGCAGGAGGTCAACATTCTCTTCCAAGGGAGGAGGAGGAGAAGGGGAGGTTGGGTCTGTGAGGTCCTGCACCGAGGCCAGGGTCAGAGGTCAAACCCAACTGCTCATTCGCCGTAGCCCTGGCGCCTGCCTGCACAGTCCGCAATTTGTAAAAATGCAAACCCCAGCCTCCGAGGGCTTCCCTTGCAAAACATCAGGGCTTAAATGCTACCAGCCACCCCGAGACCCCGGAGAACCCCCGTCCACACACACCCCTGGATCAAGTGTCCACAGGCGAGATCCAGCCTCACTCAATTCACCCATCCCCCCTCATCCTCACCCCAACAAAGGGAATTACTCCTCCATTGGTGTGTGTGTGTGTGTGTGTGTGTGTATGTATGTGTGAGTGCATGTGTGTGTGTAAGGGGTGGGGGCTAGCAAAAACAGACTTTAATAAGAGGAATTATCTGTCGGTGGGGACAGCCATGACAAACAGGGTCTAATGAGAAGAATTACCCCTTGAACGAGGGGCAGCTACACCGTTCCTGTGCCTCATTACCCCCATGGATTTATGGAGGATCATATGGCCTGTGTGGGGTGGCGCACTCGGGTGCTTAACTCCCTGACCCCCACTGTAAATAAGGAAATTAATAAATAGGAAGATAATCTTTTGGGGGATAAGGGTGGATCCGAACAGCAGATTCCCAATACAGGGAACTGGAGGAGAGAGAGAGAGAGAGAGAGAGAGACATCACCCCTATTGCATGACGCAAGTTGGGAGTGTGTGCTAAACATGTGTTAAGTCACTGGGCTGCAACAACAATTATTAGTTGAAGACGAGACTAAATAAACACAAATGAGTGTTTTTTTCAAAACAAAAATCATTACTAATGATAAAAATGGAGATACAGCTAGTATTAACTGATTAATGATTAATAATAAATCTGTATCATATATGCAAATTTACCTATATTTATTGGTGAAAGGATGGTGAGTTGAAAATCATTTATATTATCAAACAAATAACCTCTAAGATATTGTCTTTTTACTATTATAAATATGGGGAGAGGTAGGGGCAAAGTTAAAAAAAAAAATGGGTGTGGTCATTTTGCAGTCTAGGTGCAGTCCCTGTTCAATTTAAGATGTAATAGGGACTTGAGATTACCGCAACACAAATGCAAAGCTTTTTGAAGACACAGTGGCCATTCCTCTGTCTGGAACTCTCTCTCTGCCCATCTTTTCCATGGAAGTTCTACAGACCCAGCAGTCTATTTTTCAGCCCATGACAAGACGTCTGTCCGTCTCGCCATCCCTGAGAGAGACGAGCAGTGTCCTGTTTCGTACACTCGGTGTTAGCGAGCAATTATCACAGCCAATGAGCCGAAGCCTCTGACAGGGTAATTACAGTTCAATGTTCACGGGGTCCGTGCATCTTGTCTTATCCCATAACTGAGTTAAGGGAGAGGTTATGGTGTGTGTGTGGGGAGAGGGGGGTGTAAGTGTGAGTGTGAGAGTGTGAGTGTGAGTGTGTGTGTGTGTTGGGGGGGCAGGGAACAGGCGTTTAGCAGGGGTCCCCCTGCTCTCATGGTGTCCCTTCGACTTTCTCAGGGCCCCCCCCAGCACATCTCTTTTTTCTCCCCAGTTTCTCTCCTTTTTTTCCAGTGGGCTGGGTCCTGGGCCCTGATTTGGCCCAGCTGGAGGAAGCGAGTGATCAGAGCTCAGTTGGTGCAGACAGAACTAAAGTAAACAGCCGTGGTCGCTGGGCAGGCAGTTAGCAGCCCTCGGACAGATGATCGGGGGGCCTAGCAGGGACCACACACGCTCACGCGGACTGGAGGACCACACAGGGGCCGGGGGACTTGGGGCCTACGCACGCAAATACACGCCCCATCGGCAGGGCGCTGCTACGGGCAAAGGCTAGCTGTGGGTCAAGGCAGAGTCGCACAGAGCACGGGGCATTAACGATCCGGCATGGACCCCACAGTCACCCGACACACACACACACACACACACACACACACACACAAAACACAAGACAGCATACATCCCAGTATATGAAGCACTGGAAAGCCTGCTTTCAATGCCCCGTCTTATGCAGTGTGGGTGTCTGGGTGTCTGAATGTGTCTGCCAAGACTTCCCAGAGATACAAAAAGAGCTACTAAGACAGCAGCCATAATCACAAGTAATACAAACAAAGGCAACAGTATTACTCCTGACAACTGCCACTGCTGTTGTATCAGTACAAAGATACTCACACTCAGACACACAGACACAGACAGACAGACACACACACACTAGCACTCATACAGAGATATGCTACACACAAAGACTTGAAGATATACGAATAAGTAGAATTATGAGTTATTAATAGAACATCCGTGAGCACACACTCTCTCTCTTTCTCTCTCTCACTCAACCCCCCGTCCACCCACACACACACACACACACACACACACACACACGTACGTACATCTCAGTGCTGAATTCAGCTTAAGCCATTTGTCTGAGTGTTTATCTGGACAGTGTCAGGTTGACCTAAGGGGCAGATAGAGGAGTAATGCTCTCAATCATAATTACCCCACCTCCTCCTCCTCCACTACCAATCCTACTATTCCCCCAATCATGTCACCCACATGGAGAGAAAGGGAATAAGAGAAAGAGAGGGAGAAACAAAAAGATGAGAATCTAGAGAAGAAATTTGAGAGGGTTATGTTATAGCACAGAAAAAAGGTGGGGAGAGAGATGAAGAGAGAGAGAGAGAGAGAGAGTGGTGGAAAGAGAGTGAGTCTAGAAGAGTGCTGGCATCCACACAGCCCAGAGGTAGAAAGATAAGATGAACTTTATGCTAATGCACAACCGCCAACACTCACCCGCAGACATGGTGCAGCTGTCAGGGGGCAGGGAAGGCCAACCACGCGAGGACCACCACACCCCTCGACACATACACACACCAGCAAGCAACCCTCCAGATGTCGGCCCCTCTCCAGCGCTTATCTCCATATTAAAACAGCACACTTTTGATAAAACACAACAGCCAACCATCTAGTCTGCCGCAGCTGAAGTGAGACAGTATCAGAGGTTTCTCAGATTAATGAAAGCGACTCATAGGAGTTCTCCCCCAGGTGCAAATTGCCCTCAACTGGTCATAAATCCCAACATGTCTGTGGCACAGAATTTCCATTAAAAGTTTCTGGCTCTCTCCCTTGCTCTCTTTCTCGCTGACTGTCAGATGAGATATAGGAAAAGAAGTAGGATCTCTTTTTTTAATCACAGATGCTTTGGTGAGTAATGGAACAGGTGTGTGGTCTTCTTAATTTTTTTTGCAGTGGTGGTTTACTTGCTATCAGCACATGGGTCATGCACATCAATAAAGCTGAATTATGAACCACAGTGAGGTACAAATGTAGAAAATCGCACATAATTTGATAGGTCTGCACACTCTGATGTTTGTGAATGAGGATTCAACGACTCAATTAATGTAGTTTTCAAATTAATCAATAATGTTTCAGTGCCTCTGTGTGAATTTGTGTATGTCAAACAATGTTTGGGACATTCATTGTGAACCAATGTGATACTGTGGGGGTAAATGGGGAAAAAAGTGCCTTTCAACAAACAAGCTGAACTATGTATGAACACGGACACGTCGTCTCCTGCCTGATGCAGAATGCCAGACGGAGAGATGCCCAGGGTGCTGGGCCTGGGGACTCTGGCATGGAAAGGAACCCGCCACTTGTGTCTGAGCGCGCGAGGTCACTGAGCAGCAGTGAAATATGACTGTCAGGTAGTGAAAGAATAACACAGACTCTGTCCTTCCTGCAGCGCGGCGAGGGTGTCTGGGACCCCGCAGAGCGACATGGGGTCATGACCCGGCCAGGCAGGGAAGCTGGCTCTCACACAAGCTCGCCATGGGAACCTCAGCTCCACACACAAACACACACACACATAAGCTCACAAAAACACACAGATACACATGTATGCATAACTATACATGCACTGAAACTATACATGCACTTTAAGAAAATTCAAATTGAGCAACAGCATCTCATATGAACAGACTGCAGTAATTCACCTGCTGTAAAAAAAAAACTACAAAAATGAATGTGTTGTTTAGTAAATATAAACCAAAAAGATTAATTAGGGAGACTTCGGGAAATTCTCAACTTGATGTTACACAGTTAACTAAAACGCTAATTGTGATATTTTTTAGAAGTAAAGCAAGATTATGATTTTTTAAAAACAAAATAATGTGCACATTTTTGCACATTTCATTGAGCATTGATTAGTGTACCTGTTTGCTGTGCTCAGCCATGTTGACAACAAAATCTTTTGTGCAAAAATATGAAGCAAAATTTTACATAAAATCTGATACTACAGCCTGTATAACAAATAACATTTTATGAATTCATATTTTTTCTGTGAATTTCTCCTTACTTTAACAGATGCTGCTGATGTGACCAGCACACATTTTCAGGTACATGTTTAATCTACAGTCATTCATATTTCTAGTTCTACTCTTTTTTTTTTTCATTACTTTGGCAAATAATAGCCTGGACATATTCCATGAATTGTTTAATTACACTGTCTCCATGTTGGTCCACTTAGCACACCCTTGAACTTAAAAATAGCACACGGCTAATGTCTCGTGGACTTTCCCTTGACCTCGAGCACAGAGGAGATGCAGGGCATGGTCCGCGATTCCTCCACGGAAAAAGCTGTCCACCTGGCGAGGAAGACTAATACAAGAGAACGCGGCAATACAGGAAGGCTTAGGAAGGTTCTGACTCCTGTTACTTTTGGCATTTCGTCAAGCTAAAATATTATGCTTGTTTCCTTTGAAGGCGACCGGGAGTGACCTTGAGACAACATGCATAACACGTCCGTCGCGTGACACTAACCAAGTCTGATGCTGCCGTATTTGAACCTCTCAAAGGTCGCTAAAATGTATAGCATACATTTACTTAATTAACTTGCATCAACAGCACAATTATATAATAATAATAATAATAATAACAGTAGTAAGCCTATTATTATTATTATTATTATTATTATTATTATTATATAACAATAAATAAATAATGTGTAGTTCTTGTTCTATTTCTGGTCTCTTAAATGGGAATGACATCTAAATAAACGTGTAGACTATAGTAATGTGAATATCCACGTCTATCAAAAATAAAAATAACAACAATGAAATAATGATAATAATAATAATAGAATATATAACCTCGTTAATTACTTACTTCTGTTGTGCACAAGTGAAAATTTTGCCCTCAAAAAGAGACAGTAGCCTAGCATAGTCCTACACAGTATTTAGAGAAATAAGCACAACAAAACAACAAGATAGCAACATTACACTATTTTTACTAATTCTGTTGGTCAGTCTCAGGCGTAGCCTACTGAGGGATGGAAGTCAGGGAAAGGCCAAATGTGGAAGCCAAAGCAACTTCCAAATTTCACTGTTTTCCACATGATGGGTATTTATATTGCTGCAGACGGCGCCGAGTCCCAGGAGATGAAATTGGACAAGCACGGGGAACGTTATCCAAATATCGCAGTGGGATATGCACGGACTTTTACTTCCACACGCACGAATTAATTCACAAAAGCAGTCTACATTTGTTGAATGTACCTCCGACCACTGTAGGCCATGTGCACCAATTTGTCGCCCTCTAGAATGACTCATCATGGCGAACATGTTTGCAACAACAGGCCCGCCGTCCGTAGAAATGTTATTGAAAACCCTGACGCAAGTTAAGAATAAAAGCAAGGCCTCGTGGTAAGCTTAAACAAGAACTCCCCTTCTGTAGTTTGCTACACCCTACATACCACAGAATTCAAAAATGTTATTTTGGAGGAGTGTAAGATGTTTAGTGCTTTCTTGACAGTGCAACAATAAGTTTAATAGGCTTCATAAATAATATAAATATTAAAATAATTTAGTCAGAAATATCTAAAATTATTAGGCTACACATTTAACTCTTCTATACTATAAATCTGCGTTTATGGCTTCTCAGTTGCAGGAGAGAGAATCCCATTGACCACACAGCCCTCTGTAAGTACACCTGAGGGAGTTGAACAACAAAGCCAGGCCAAATCTAAATAGCAGCTTTAAACAATTCCTTTTCGGATGTAAACATTCTGACAGCCAAGAACTGAGCGTCTAAGGAAAGGGTATCCCTCGGTTATTTTTAATTCATAAGGACGAATTGACGGAAACACGTATCCATCGTGTTTTAATGGGATCTCAAGAATAACCGAACGCCAGAGCGGGCTCCGTTTTTTGACAGCGCCATTTTAGCATGCATGCCGACAGTCACCGCCCACTTGCCACCCACGCCTGCCCCAACACCCAAACTCTAACAAAATTGCCCTTATGCATGTATAAACACACACGCTCACATAGAGATGAAGGAAGAGGGAGAAGGAGACTCTGCATGCGCTGTTCTTCTTGTGCGTCCCTCCAGATGGCGTTAATCCGCTTCACAGGCCTTTTAAATTATGTTTGACGTCAGAGCGAGCGCGATGGTTGAGCACGGCTCACTTATGTTTTAGAGCACGTTCCGAATGTGACTTCTGGATGATGTTGCTCTATCAGTTCCCTCAGTCACGTATATTATTACACATAACATAAATGTTAACTTTAATATGACCAATGATTTCTATTCAGTGCCAACATTTGCGATCCCGGGTCTAATTCTGACACATCTGAGCAATAACAAGGACTGACTGAATCGGAAGACTTTTTTTCAATGACAATTTTTCCTGGGGTACCCACCAATGACAGAAAGCTGACATAACCCAGAATATAATACAAATTCAGCCCTTTGTAAGTACAGTGTAAGACTTCTGCATGACCTTTAGTGAGTCAAACCAAAATGAATAAACCAATTTATTTAATAGCATAGTAATAATAAGTTATATAAAAAAACGCAGGCTATGTAGATAGTACAAAGTGTAGAACAAATGTGTATTACATGTCAATTAGTGTGCCAAAACTGAAGTATGTTCATTTAAGAGATCATCAACTGAATGTCTAAAAACCAGCTAAGTAAATGTCAGGGATTATATTTTTTAAAGAAAAACAAATTTAAGAACAACAAATTTATATTCATATTACATTATTTTGCCATTAATTGTATTCTACATTGCCTTTCCCCTCTAGAATATGCATTAGAATATAAAAGTTTGCATGGAGGATCTCAAAATTCCGCTTTTCTCACCCCATTTAAGTCAATGTGCAAGTGACCAGAGAGAGCCAAGAATATCACCCCATTTCATCAAGCAGCTGACAGAGGACATATGGGATTTTACTGATTAGGCTTAAAGTGATGTGTTACTGACAAGGGGCAGGCAATTGGACATAATTCCGGTAACACACTTAGACACACACTAGACTACCATGAGTCTATGTACAGCAGGCTATGTACATGTGAACTGTTCCCAAAGGCCCATGATAGTGAAAATATATCCACTACTTTTTTCACAAATTCTTTTTATATTTAATAAGTGATAAAAGCTTAGCAGTGCCATTACAGTTTTTTTTTTTTTACAGAGAAACTATGGGAAAAAGAAAGAAAAAAAAAAAAGCAGATGCACTCACACACTCAAAACCCACACTCAAAGAAAGACTCTTAATAGTCAAGCATGAGAAATACACTCGCACGCATGCACACAACACACACACACACACGCACACGCACACACGCACACACACAAACAAACAAAACATCCTACTAAAAATATTTAGCACAAACAGACACATATGCCCAGCACCCAGTTACCCACACTGGAGAGCAGTGGTGACCCGGTCAACCAGAAGAGGCACTTTGGTCAGCCTGTTGCCCTTTCACCCGCCCCATACACGAGGTAGGCATAATGGATACATTTGTCTGTCACTTGGCAACACATGATTTGGCTGCGATGGTCCCTTGAGACGGGCAAACCTCTGAGCTCTCCATTCCTGCTCTCTGCAAGCCCCTGCTCGAACACACAGCCCATAATAGTCCAAGTTCCTCAGCATGAGCTGTGGACACGCTGACTACCTGTTAACGTATGTAATGGGAGAGAGGTTTGGCCTGAGTCTGGACATAGCGTTCACTGTAAACACAATGCTTTTTAATATTCTACACATCAACATATATATATATGTATATTTTTTAGACATTCAATTATTAAGACAAACTACTAATTAACACATTATATTAAGCAATCAGATGCAAGAAATTAGGGACTGTAGTAGATATTGTTCAAAAAGATTTTGGCACCATCAGTGTTCAATTAAAGTGTTTTTATAAATTAGTGCGATAAGCTGAAATGATTGTATTACTTGTGTACTGCACTGATATGATATGAACACATGCAATGATATTCAGAGACTGGTTCATGAGGCAACATGAGATTCACTGAAAACCAAGATAAATTCAGACATTAATATACTGCACTGAGAAAATATTCACATACTCTCATATAGAAACTCTTCAATAGCTGAAGCAATGATATTATCCCAAGCAGACTGAACGTCTAAAGCTCTACAATTTACACAAAAGAGAATGTGAAACCTGTTAAAAGTATACGTCTGCTGCGTCAGTACAGTTTTATTGCAGTACTATCACATGTTGAACATCATGCAATGACCTCCATGTAAAACAGCTGATATTAAAACCAAAAGATTCCAGCACATTTTAAGACACTGTTAAGGGGCCCTGCATTCCAGCGAGCGAGCAGTAAAACAGGGAGAGGGATAGTTGTTTTGGCCTTTTTTGCTGGCAGTGAACAGGCCTCTGGTTGTTTACGAGAGAGGTCAGGCCGAGAGGGGGTTCTCTGGTAGGAAGCTAGCACAGAGAGCTGGAGGGGGCCGTCCCAGTGAAAACAGTAACCAGAAAGGAGAGCAGGGAATGGGGGTCCCCAGAGAGAAAGTAAGAGAGACAGAGAGAGAGAGAGCAACCAAGGACCTGTGACTCATCACTGGGTAGCAAATGCTTATCAGACCCCTGGCCTGTCAGTCACAAATCAGCAAGTCCACAAACACACACACACACACACACACACACACACACACACACACACACACACACAATAAAACATACAAACCTACCCTGACACTGTCTGAATGGACAAATCGAAGGGGCTAATAAACACTGCAGAAAAGGACAGACAAACACACACGGACACAAAACATTAACACACAGACATACATGGACACAAACATTATCACACAGGCATATGCTTACAAGTAAATGCTTGCACCCAAAAGCTGATACAGCAATATCATGTCACTCACACCCAGCAGATGGCTACGGCATAGATGGGATGTCTTCAGCCGTGCAGAAATTAATAGCCATAGAGTCCACATAGGACAGTAAAACTCAGTCAACGCAACCACACACACACACACACACACACACACACACACAGTAGGCCCACCCACCACCTGAAAGATATTGAGAAATAGGAGGATGCTAATAGATTCTGCTCGCTATATAATCAGACTGGAGGCCTTCAGTGACCCAACCACCTCTAGCTCATTTGGAGCTGTGTCTCTCTCCTCTGTCTCACCAGCTATTCCAGCTGAAGGTAGCTCGTGAGCGGCCCGCTTCCCTCCACAATTTCAGTGTCAACTGGTGTTTTCACTCAATATATCATAGAGGAGATCTCGATGGAACAAAGGCTGCCTATCCGCCACTCTATTTGTTATTCATCCATCTATCTATTTCCTTAATCAGCAGAACAACATGCACACACACACATGGCCAGACATAAATGCATTTTAAATGTAACCAGATTCTGCGTGCCGCCAAAAGCAACACTTCCCAAAAAAGAAAGAGAAAGAGAGAGAGAGAGAGAGACAGAAAGAGAAAGAGAGAGAGATAATAGATATAATAGAGAGATAAGAGTAATGTTGATGTGTCAAAACCATGACTAAAGATTTCATACTAAATAGGTCAGTAAAATATTTAATACCAACGGTGAACACATGAATACAGACGAATGAGACGAATACATGAGAGAGGAAGCAAAACACACCCTGCGTCCAATTTAGATGAATTAGAAAATAACTAAAATAAATACGGTCATTTTCATCACATTCTTTTTTGAAGCCCAGTAGCCTACTAAAAATAAAAAAGAAATAAACAATAAATTAACAATAATATTCAACAACATTACCTAGAAAATACTGAACAAAGCCAACAAAAAAATACTTTCTTTTCCATTCAGACATCACAGCTTGCTATGGAGTTATAACAGTCTCAGTGTATACAGCGACTGCATCTGCAATAAGAAAATATGGTATTTTGGGTGTGAATACTTTGCAGTGAACTGTGTTAAGAATGCTGACTTACAGCAAACGGTAGTTTAATTGCTCTGTTTGGAACGCAAGGTAAACTCCCTAGTGGGTTTTAATTTACAGACCGTCAGTTTTAAGAGGTATTGTACCACAAAGGAATCTCTTCATTTCACAACTCTTCACTGCATTGCACACACCACCACAACCTTCACTATGACCTCTGCTATAAGGGTTTTGAAAGACAGAGGGAGGAGAGGATAGAGAGAAAGTGAGAGAGAGAGAGAGTAAGAGCGAGAGAGAGAGAGAGAAAGAGAGAGAGAAAGCAAAAGCCGAGAGCACTGGAGAGAGATTGGAAGGGGGTGGATGGGAGGGAGACTATAAATCACCCTCACTGACGCAGACCACCTGGCAAACATACACACACACACACACAAACACAGAGCACTGTACTGGTCAGTAGGGTGTCTAGGTAAGTATAGAGTGTGTGTGTGTGTGTGTGTGTGTGTGTGTGTGTGTGGTACTACAACACTGAACCCCTCTCCTGGAGGTGAGGGGTGGTGCAGAGGATGGACCGGGGGAGAGATAACAAAGCTACCCCAGAGATCAGCTTTATCTGATGGACAGACGGTGGCAAACGCTCTTGTTCGAGACCATGGAGCACCAGAGCAAGGAGGAGGAGGAGGAGGAGAAGGAGGGGAACCAGTGATGGATGTGCAGCAGTGCTCTCCGCTTGCGGCTCACCGGTCTGGGTGGCAAAGAGGAGAGGAGCCAGTCGGGCGGCTCAGCCACAGAAACCTTACTCCACTTCCTGAGTCAGGAAGAGCTGCTGATAGGGTGTGTGTGTGTGTGTGTGTGTGTGTGCATACATATATGTATGTGTGTGTGTGTGTGTGTGTGTGTGTGTGTTTCGGAGGCTCATCTCCAGTAGTACTTGTGGCTAACTTAGTGATAGCGTGTGGTGGGAGGGGATCTGCCAGCATTCCTTGGTGTGTGAACTTGTATATTTACCTCTGTGTCTGAGCAACATTGATGTGCATTTTAAATTACATGGCTGCATTGTGTATGTGTGTAAGAGAGTGTCTGTGTGTGTGTGTGTGTGTGCGTGTGTCTCTGTGTGTGTGTATACATTTTAATTTGGTTTTCATATTTGTAAATAAACATTTATGCTTGTTTGTTTGTATATGTGTGTGTGTGTGCACTTGTGTGCATGTGTATCAGTCTAGACTAACGTGAGCATGTCTGCAGACAGTTCTCAGGGAAGGGTTCAGATGTCTTCCTCACTGACATGAGATCTGTATAAATATTTCAAGTGGAGGGGGCAGCCAGCAACCCACCCCAAACACCCCTCCCACTCCAGTCGTGTCCTGTCCAGCCAAGAACAAATGCTATTAACCCCGCATTTCCTCAGGTCCTGCTCGGCCTGCGTTCCACGTCTCTATGTCGTCTGCTCCCATTTACCCTTCAAACGATGTCTGACTCACCAATTACAGTTTTATAAAAACAGACATTTCACCAGAATTGTATCCATCACATCTGCAATGTGCCAACGTTTTAAAATGAGACCAATTTATGGAAGATTGTGGCCATGCACATTAGAAGAAACAGTGCCATGTCTTCATCTAAGCCCTGACATTTCAAGGTAATGCTAAACCAATACTGGCTTATCGAAAGACGGAGAGCTGTCATGCATGAAAAATCAGTGGTGATTTTAAATGTTAATATTTCGGGCGTAAGCTACAATTCCTTTCAAAGCAAAGAGGGATCATGTCTCCTGTATTTGCTGTAATAAGCAGAAGCTTTATGAGAAAGAACAAATAAATAGAGCCAAAGGCTGGGATAATCCCTCCTCTCATCATCTCAAACTTCTCTCTCCCTCCTTTTCTCTCCCTTTCTCTCCCTCTCTCTCTCTCCCTCCCTCCCTCCCCTTTTACGACAGGTCCTCTATTCCTGCTCCCGTTTCCTTCAAAGTACACACAAATATGCTGGATCACGGCTCGGCGGCCCCTCGAAACGCACGCCACTCTTAACGAGATCAGACACGACACTCTCCCAAATCATGGCACAGGGGAGCCCTGTGAAAACATTGGGTTTGTTGGGCAGCAGGGAGAGAGAGAAAGAGAAAGAGAGAGAGAGAGAGAGAGAGAGACAGTGGGAAATAAATAGCTACACAGGATCCCATTCCTGAGGCCTGGGGTTGCTGATTTCATTAAGAGCACCACATTATTAGCTTGCCTCAGTTTGCTTTCCCCCCCCACGCGCGCACACACGACCACCACATTTCCATAATGCAACGTGGTGTACGGTTTCACACAAGACGGGGCCTGAGCGCAAGCCATTTCCTCAACAAACCACTTGCTTTAGTTATTATACATACTCACAATAAATACAATGAGGAATGTGGTCAGAGTCTCGGCGGAGAGCGGGGTTAGTGTTGGATCTAGGTCAGTGAAGGACTCATGCCATGCTGTTGGCTACAGGAGCAAGTGCTGGACAGCACAGTAACCAGGCCCCCCCCTCTCCCCCATCCCCACCCCGCCTCCAATACCAACCAATGCCCCTCCCCCGTCTTCCAAAAAGGAAATATAATTGAGCAATCTGAAGCAACTCCGCCTTTCAAATCTTCACAAAGACTGACATGGTCTGATTGCTTCCTGTTACACAAATACGATCATTTCAAGTGACTAGAGTGCCCACTGTGGTTTAATGTCTTCTGACAAAATCAAATATACAGCCAACGATGAATTGCATCCTGCCTACGGGAATACATTGTTAGCACAAGTGTGAAAAATGTTTCAAAAACTCATAAGCTGTGGTGATGGTGGTGGTGGTGGGGGGTGTTGGCATAGTTGGCAAGTCACAGCAGAGCAGTCTATGAATACACCACCATAGATAACCTCAGCTCACCAAGCCAAAGTTCTTGCTGTGAGATATCAATGCACAGGTGGAAAGCTGCAGTGCGCTAACCTGCCAACTGCCATTTTACGCTCAGTGGGAGACCGAGAAGTCCGGCCTGGCTTCACTGTAGATCAAATTCCTCACACTGGCCAGATGTTCATCTTTTTCTTGTAAGTAAGTGTGTGTGAGTGTGTGTGCGTGTGGAGGGGATGTTGAACAAGACCTTGACTCACAAGGCCCCGCAATCTGCACATACAGTAGACTCCCCCCTCCTCTGGACCACGCTTTGAAGGGCTATTCCTTTTCACCTCATTGCGTCACTGGGGCATTTATTAACACAGAGGAGGAAGGAGAGGGCAATTAAGGGATGCCGTGTGCCGTGGAGAGCAGAGCGGCACACAATGGGCATCTTTATTCAGGTAGCGCTACCACACTAAGCGCCAAGACACAGAATTGGAATAGCAACAACAGCAGCATCAACGGTAGGAGTCCTGTGGCTGAGCAATGTGAAAAGTTAAGACTTGCAGGGGGGGCTGGAGGCTTGCTGGGGAGGGGGGTCGGGGTGTGTGTGTGGGGGTGGTGTGTGTGCTTTGTCTCCTGTGCGTGCCGCCCTGACATTGCTGGCACGCTAGGCCATGATTCAGTACAACGGCCCCATCCATCTCACGTCCAGCTCACACAGCCCTTCTGGCTATCTGGGAAGGAGCCCCAGGATTTGGTGGCTTGAAGCAACACAAAGGGTCTGGAGTCTGGCTTAAAAGTATAGACCAGATTTCTAGCAAAAGGCTGTTGATAGTTGAGCTCAGAGCCAAAGCAAATTCCAGTACTCCTTAAGAAGTAGCCTAACTTGTGGATTGGATGGAACAGTCTGTGATAATAGAGCTTTAGTTTAGACGACTGTGCTTGTATTGTGTTGAGCAAGGACCTTGAATGACTCTTTTTCTGAATGCACACACACAGCAAACTAATAAGTACATTAAGAGGCAACTTGCTGAATTGAAGTGTGAAAGTGTATCGGGCAAAAATTGCAGATTGGATCTTTAGAGAGTCAGCTTGCGTGCAGTATAAAATGCAAAACTTCCAACTTGGGGGGTGGGGTGGGGGGAGGATCAAATGTGCTCGGTCTGGAGGTTCCAGACTAATGGGCTCAAATGAGTCATAGCCACAGGTCATTGCACAGAACCACTTCTCACCAAACCAAGAGACGGCTGCTGGAGCCTCACTCCAGAGAGTGACAATGGCAAGTGCTTGATTGCACAATGGCGCTAAATAAGCACCGCTGCTGTCAACAGCTTAAAACAGAGAAAAATTCACACTAATGAAGCTTTTTTTCCTGCCCCTTCACTGTATTTCTTTTTTTGTGAAAAATGGAAATCAACGTGACCTGTTTAGTCTTGAGGGCCAACATGTCACGACACAAGACCTGGCAGCGACTGCAGTACTGAGCACACATCATTAACTATTTTCTGTTTGCTTAGGTCTGTAGAACTGCACCCCCCCCCCCCACCACCTCCACCACCACCCCCAACTGCGTATGGCTGTCAACAGCTCACTTTGGTGGAGTTAATTCATATAACAGCCATTTCTTGTCAGATTTTCCCATGCATGTTGATTCATTGTACACAATGAAGGAACAAGAGAAGAGAATATTACGTCTGTATTTACCACAATTGCTCAACCTCAAACAAACATCAAGATTTTTTTTTCTCCTCAGCATGACTCAACCATTGGTCAGAGCACATTACAATGAGCCATCACTACTGCATGTTTCACAGGCCAAACAGTGTTAAGAGAATATACTGTACAGACAAAGACAAAAGATATCCGAGACCCTATTAATGCAATTTAAGCCGCAAATCTAAGAGATCGAAGTTGTTTTTAGCTGTGAGATAAAAAACCTCTTATGTCGCCACCATTTAGGCTGATAACACCCACTGACATCAAAGCTCCACTTTGTAGATAATAAAATGGTTAAAATTGGTAAATTGGTAAATTGAAATAATACCACTGGGCACTTAATCATTCTGAAGTTCATAGATGTTGCCTCAACAAAAGAAGAAAGGGGGTCTTTTGAATACTTTTTTGTCTTCAGACTGGGTAGAAAATGTAGATAAGTGGTAAAAAATGTAGGATGTAGGATCCAGCTATACACGGCTGATAAGAGCCAGCATTTCTAGGGAATGTGTGTGTGTGTGCGTGTGTGTGTGTAGTGTTAAGCAGGGGAGTTAGTCGGGGTGGTTGAGGCGGCGGGGTCTGGTCCCTGATTGCTGGTGCTGGGCTCCCCACATGAAAGGGCCTCTCCCCCAGGGAAGGGATTCCTGGCCACTCGGCAAATGGAAGCAAGGTTGGGGGATGCGGGGGAGGAGAGAACTGGAGGGGCTGGGGGGGGGGGGGGGGGTTAGAGGATGGTGATGGGAGTGGAGTGTCAGAGGTGGGAGGTGGGGGGTTAGAAAACGACTCCCAGGCTCCTACTGGCCTTCGTCCAAACTTTACTCCATCCAACACATCCGTGAGTGAAGACCGCACAAGAGCTTTGCTCCCGTCGCCATCACCTCCCTGTCAAACCAACCCCCCTACAACCATCCCCCTGATCCCGTCCCTGTACCCGGACACCACCCCCCACCCCCCCTTCCCCCGACCCTCTCCCAAACCCCCCTTCCTCTTGCAAACCCCTCGTCTTCCTCTACTTGGCTTTAATTGAGAAGACAAATGAATCTTTCAGTGCCTACTACAGTGTCTCCATACATCAGTCATGACAATGTTAGCTTTATTAAAGAGGTCTCGTGTTGAGCCAAGCCATATGTTAGCCTGTACCCCCCCCCCCCCCCACCCAACACACACACACACACACACACACACACACACACACACACACACACACGCATGCTTACCTACACATTGCACTAATAGTGGCCCATAATTGCCAGTTGTTTTATTATTAAAGGCAATTTGGGCTCTAATGGAATTCATTCAACATTGTTCCAAGTTCTCGCCAACTGAGGCGGCAAACACGTGTCGTGCCGTGGCTACTCGCGTGAATCCTGCTCCAAGAATTGATGAGGATTGATTGATTGGTGGATTGCACCAGAACGCAGTCTGAAAGGTGGAACAAATGCGAAAAGTGTGAGCTTGCTATTCTTCTTAGTAGTAGAAGGATTTCCAGCAAATGAACAGACTGCAAGTCGATGGTCATCAGTGGATCTGGGGTGTAATAAGGTGCTTAAGTATTATTTAATGCCTGAATATTTCAGTGCATGAGACAGAGACAGGGGGGCAGATGAAGAAAAAAAGAGAAATATTCAAAGAAAGAGAATCACTAGACAGAGAGAGAGGGAGAGGGAGAGAGAGAGAGAGAGAGAGAGAAAGAGATATAGAAGGTTAGAGAAAGAGAGAGAGAGAGAAGGAGAAAGAAAGAGGGAAGATAGAGAGAGAGAGCAGAGGAAGGATAAGAGGAGATTTATGGAGTGATTTATACCAAAGTACGGTCAGCGTGTCCTTATCAGAATGCCTCAGCTCTGAAAGCATGCTCTGGTTTGCCACCTCTCCACAAATCTGTCTTACTCAGTGGACAAGCCAGAGGCACAGGGCCCGATAAGAGAGCAGCTCCAAACCAGGTTGTCTCAGGAGATGAGGGTGTCCACAAAAGTGAACAGTGGAAAACTTGACCAAAAACCATGCCCTCTAATTTCTCTGTCATACTGAAATGATGTTTCACTATGGTATGTTGCTGTGCTGATCATCAGTGACGTTTCATTGAGGCAGTGTGTGTGTGTGTTTGTGTGTGCGCGCATACAGACGTGTGCACAAAATAATGTGTTCTCAGTTAAATATGTCAATGCACATAGGTATGTGTATGCACTTTATGTATTACTAATACAAAGAAATATACATCAGGATGTGAATTTCAACAGATGACGTCTTTACTCCCTCATGAATACAACTGACCTCCCCAATGACTACAACTGATATGAAGGAAAGAGGTGTCCACCCTCCCTCTGCTCAAGAAGGTCACTGCTCAAGTTCATATGGAAAGCTGTGTCAAGTGAGAAGAGCAACACAGAATGCATTTAAGATTAATTACAGCTATCCTCCAAAAAAAGTTATTGCGATTGCTCATAAAATTACTTATTATGGATGCGACATGACTAGGAGTCATGTGAAAGTGATAACTCGTGAATATGTCCTTTTCAGAGATGACATGAGGGCCAGCAACTTAAAGAAAAACAGATACACATAGTTCATGAGAGAATATCTGAGATTGAGATCTATGAATACAAATCAAATCTGACACACTGACATAAACTTTTTCGAGTCATTCTCATTCTTGTGGCTTGGGGATCATTTGTGACTGAAGCCAAACAGTGCTAATGAGTATTAGCACAATCATTTATTTTAGTGTGACTGACTGCCACTCGTTGTCAGTGGCGGTAGCTATTAGCCTGGATATTTCACAAGCAGAGTCATCGCTCTGACTGTCAGTGCACAGCCCAGATACTCACAGCCACATTTCTACAAGGCCAAAGATCTTGTGTTCTCCCTAGGGTTCATTCATTCCATCTCTCCCTTCCTCCTCCATCTCTTCCTCTCTCTCTCTCTCTCTCTCTCTCTCTTTCTTTCTATCTCCTCCCCTCCCTATTCGTCCTCTCTGAATTTTGAAGCAGTTTGTGACGCCACACTCCACTCCACTGTCTTCTTTCCCAACGTGGGAAGCGGGGGCTTTCGAACTTGGAGGGGCTTTTAAAGCGCTGGTGCCTGTGCTTCTCTCTGTCTCTGATGGGCCCCTGCATGCCAATGCTATGAGAGGACAAAACCTCTTATGTAGGGCCAAACACACAATAAATAGGCCTCACAATATTTTTTTGACTCTCTTCCTCTGTTTCCAAGCTACTGAGACAACCCTAAAATGCTCTCGCAAACGCCATTCTCACGAATCAGACGACTTCGCAGGACAGCCCTGGGGAGTTACAAAACAATGCTTTATTGCTGACCAAATTAAGCCAAAATGCTACGGTTGTTAGTGTGGTCAGAGGCCAGAGCCCGTTGGCTATATGATGCTGTGAAATTATCTTGTTTTTAATCACAACAGTGTTATCATGCGTTGACAAGAGGAAAGAGAACAATTTAATCCACTGAGCTCTCTATGAACAGGACAGCTGGTCAGAGCAGAGGAGCGATGTCGAGTTTACAGTCAGCATACTGTATATGTAATCTTTTTTTCTGGGATGCCAAAATTGGTTACTTGCTAAAGCCTGGAATCAAACCACGTTTTCAACACGTTTCGTCGTCACGCTGCTCAACAGCCTCAGCCTTTCGTAGGGCCGCCAGTGCAGCATGCTGACAGTAGCTGGGTCCTCAGAGAGAGAGAGCGAGAGAGAGAAAAAGACGTCAGTCTCCTCGATTCCCAGCAGCCTGTGAACCCTGGCCAACACTTTTATCGCTGGGCTCCAACAGGACTCCAGAGCGGGTTCCCAGGAGGGCTGCTGGAGGAAGTCGTAGGATGATAAAAATGGGCCATTAGAAGGCCTGCACAGGCCCCATGGGTTCATTAAACCCCCCTACACCACCCACCCCACCCCCTAACCCCACACCCCTCCAATCTTACATCTCAGGGCGCTCCTGCATTTCAAAATTCAAAATTCAACTGAGGGGAAAGAGGGCCCTGATGTGTCTTTTACACACACACACACACACACACACACAAAAAATCTGTACCAGCGGAATAGAGTCATCTGCTGTATCTGAGCTCCTGTTTAGTCTTTTTTTTCCTCAAAGAAAATTTTATTTGACCAAAGTTGTCTGATTGGCACATAATGTTATAGAACACTTAAGTAGTGTTGAGGCAGTTTCAGTGTTGAGTATTTAGTTTTAGAAAACTAGGCCACAGTACAGTACAAACCAAAAATTAGCCGGTGCTAACAGCTGGCAGATAATGATAATTAACCCATGTAGGAATGGAGAAGGAAGGCCTTGGAGAAAATTGTCCGGCCTAAAAATACCACCAAGCCAACAGAGAGGCCCAGCCTTCTCCATAGCAGGAATGACTCATCTCCCCTGGAGAGGCCAGCCCAAAGGTCCTCCTACTCTCACTTACACAGGCACAAGCACAAACACAAACACACAACACACTAGTAAACACACACACGCATGCACACACGCACAAAACACACACATGCACGCACTCACAGCAACAAGCACTGACACACACATACATGACATCCCCACTATCCTGAGGGATTATCAAAATGATCCAAATGGCTGTTAAGAGCAGCTGGGCTAATGTTAATGTCAGACCCTCTGCTCAGTCTCTGACTCATCATGAATCTTTGAGCCACGAAGCCGTTTTATGGAGATTCAGTCCGCTGAATAATGGGACACCATCACCCAGATTCATATTATGACAACACTGAAATCCGATAGTACTAAACTGGTTAAACCAAAGGGACCAATTTCACACCCACTGTGTTCAATAGTAATTTGAGGCTAATGCCTGACACCCTAATCCAAACACACACACACACACACACACGCTCAACCAAATCCACTCCACCAACACCCCAACAAACACACACACACACCTCCTCCACCAGTACCCCACACACACATACCCCACCGTCCTCAACTCAATCCCCTCCACCAACACCCCACACACATGCATACACATGCACACACACAGACACCCTCAGCCGCCCACTAAGTGGCACCCCATTGTGCTGAGTGTTTGATGACGGGGCTCTGACATTCCTGACGAGGGCCCGAGTGAGCTGACAAATTGCGGCGCTGGTCTCTGGCCTCTGCTTATCTGGTTATCCGCTGTGCCAACAGATCAGCCCCCGTGCTTTAAAGAATGCCAGTTACCACCTCTTATCAGAGCCAAGCACTCAATTACACCATGTCTAAATACCCTGCAAGACCTGGTATAAAACTCCCTGCATTGCGGTGAGGCTTGGAGGGGGTCTGGTCAAAGGCTGCCCCTGGCCTTTAACCTCGTCTAATGCAGAGACGTGTACGGAGTGAGAAATAGAGAGGCTTTGTGTGGCCTGGTGGTAAACTCACAAAGCTGCAAGATGAGGTGAAGAGCCATTAGAATCACTGTGATCAGCTGTTTAATGCTAAGGGGAAAATTAATAGACATTGATGTGTGTGTGTGTGTGTGTGTGTGTGTATATATTTGCTACTACTGCAAAATAATTGCCCTACTAGGACAAATAAAGTACTGCTACCACTACTACTACTTGTTTCTCTAATAGAGTGAAACCAAGGTAACCCTTGAGTTTTTACCTTAAGAAAACGTTCTCTCAAGTTTATTATCTACATAGCATTAACATGGCTAAGAGCAAAACTCCTTAAAGAAGTTCACGTCAAAGTACAGGCAACCTCTAGTTCATTCACCTAAGGCGCCTTGAATAGCTCTCAGTGTAGACCCAACTCAAAAGTGCGGGAAGACCAGGACTCTCGACTTAGTGGAGACTCTGTGCCATGCTCAGTAATCGACTTTCCGTCTCGCCCCAAGCAGCCACCCACGGACCTCCAGACGGCCTCTCAACATGGACACTTTTCATTCTCAACCAGTGCACTCCATCCCCACTACCAATGTCAAACAACCCTTGATAAAGCAGCATTTCTGTGGAAAATGAACACAGCTTGCCTAAGCACACAAACCCCTCCCACCCCTGACCCCCATCTCCACTTTGATTCTGCCCGTGATTAAGGCTTCTTTCAAAATGTGCTGAATTGGCAAGAGCTGTTTTCCTCGCAACAACACACTGTGTGTTCTTCAGATGAAGAGGATGAGCCCAATCCTTCTGTAAAACCTCTGAGGGTGGATGCATGCCAATCCTCCCTTTTCGCTCATTACAAACTTCAAATTGCTCTGTAAATTGAACATGAAAAAAGACAAAGTACCTCTACGCTCCATAGACACTCATAGACAAATGGCTTTATGGGATTAACATATGACTCTCAAATTTGTGCACTCATGATCCAAGCCAGAGCTATGCTATGGCCTATCCCATGGGCCTTTGCATGTGAAAATCCTCTCGCTCTCCCTCTCGCATAGTCCCGCTCTGAACAGAGCCGCATCTGAGGTGCAAGTGAAGAAGACAGAAACATCTGGCAGCTCGGAGGAACGAGGTGGTGACAAGCCTATACGGATTACTCCAATGAGAGTAATGCAGTCCAAGTGCTTTACACTTCCCTAAATCAAGCCCAATCACCTGCACTGTCAGCCAGCCCAGGGTATTAGATCTGCATTAGAAGGAAATCCTTATCTGAACCCAGAGTAAGCAGAAAAGTGCCTGCAATGTAAACACTCTAATTCAGCTCTCTCTCCTGACTCACTCGCTCACTCACTCTCTCTATCTGGGATCCAAGGGCAGAAAAATTGTGTTGCTAGGGCACAACAAAGCTTGCCATGCTTTCATTAGAATCTTACCACAATCCTGCCAGATTCTTTCGCTCTCTTTTTTATGTCTCTCCATCTCTCTATCTATCCAACTCTCTTTGTCTGAATTTAACCTCTCCTTTCATCTCTCTGTAGTTCTTCCAGCCTTTCTATCACTAATGGTTTTTGAGGTACAAGACAATGTTAACAATGCTATCAATGAGTGAACTTCGGTCATCTAATTAACAGCATTTACTTTCTTTTTGGTTTGGCATTTCACCATGAAACACTTGTTTATTTCTCTTGCACAGAGACGATTCTTTCCAAGCATTTGTGGCTTTCAGTCTACTTTTGTTTCACTGTGTAGACAATTTTATTTTTAGAGCCAGGGCATGTTAGATCATTTGTAACTAGTGACAACAATGAGTTGTATTTGGATTCACTGAATAAGAAACAAATCATCATTAATATCACTTCTATTACTACCTAATAATTACTACTTCACGTTTTATGTGCAATTGCCACAGCTTGAAAGACACGAGATCAACAGTGACTAAATTTATTGAAAAAACAAATATATTTGTTTCATAATCATGTTTTAAAAAGTACAATTTAAATACAAGTACTCTACAAACAAGGTAACAACATCTGTTGGCAAGGCTGTACTGTATGAGATACTATTTGGAGTGGTCACACAGTTCAGTCCTTGAACTTGAGCAGGCAGAGCAGGCTTGGACTGCAGAGTGGTGATTTTTTTCACATTTAAGAATCCATTTTGGAGGAACCCATATTGGTCAGAGGGTTTTTTTCCATCCAGGTTTGGAAAACAACAGCCTCCAGAAATCTCAGTCATTTTCCACACTCTCTGATAGTGAACAGGTGACAGAGGAAATTCCGCATATGTCTGTGATTGCTTCAGCAGCAATGTTGAGCACAACACAGACCCATATTATTTAAACATGTTTTACATTAATTTAGGAGACCATTATGTCATGTCATAACTTTACAACTGTGACAAAAAAGTACACTGTGTGGCAGTAGAACAGTGCAAAGAGCTAACTTGTGAAGGTTGGCCACAGTCCCCATGGGTGACTAAGACAGCATTCTATTCTGGGCTACAGCATGTGTCTCAGTGGTGATGGGAACCATTTGGTAAGAGAGAGAGAGTATAAGAGAGAGAGAGAGAGATGGAGGGAGAAAGAAGGAAAGAGATAGACTAAAAGAGAGGCTGAAATAATCAGTGAGAAGGGTAACTGGAGGCCCATGCAAAAAGGAAAGAGGCTAGCAAAAGACAAGAAGATTCATACACACACGCACACACACACCCACACACACACACACACACACACACAGATACACACGAGTAGCACGCAAGAGACTGGTGAAATAAGACAGGGAGTGGGTCAGGCGTAGAGAGGGAGTGAGAGACGGGCGCACCACCCAGGCAGGGTGTGTGCTGTGTGTCAAGCTAGTTTGTCCTTCTGTCATGTCCCAATGCACCCGGCAGCTTCTCACGGCCTTATAAGGCAGCACTAAAGTTTAGCGCTCAAGTGTGGCAGCTGGAATCTCTGTCTAATGCAAACAGGATTACTCCGCTCCTGGCCCACACGTACCTACATACATACCAAGACACACAGACACATGGATACACACACACACAAAAACACAAACACACACACACAGCGAGAGAGGGATAGAGTGCATACGTCGAGTATCATATGTACTTATACACAAAAACACATAACATGTAAACACACACATACTCACATACACACTTACACACAAACACAAATACACACACACACTATTGGTCCACTCCATCACTCTCAGGGCTGAAGATAAGAGTTTAACACCCTGTCGACACGCTGGGCTGGCCTCATCACTCGTCACCCTTGAAAGGGACATGTTTCACAAACCAAAACACACATGGCTGCTTAGCGACTCTGACGAGATGCCGAGTGGATTAAAGCCAGCCATTGCCTTTCGGTCTTAATCAACACTAATTCTAAATGGCAATCTACTACTATTCAATTAAGCAGAAACAAAATGCTCAGGGCCAGTTATTTTTGCATTAATTAAGTATAATTAGGAAGATATGTTGGATGTTAATCTCCGTTGAAAAAAAATATATTTTATTTTTTGACAAGACTAATTCCATGACATATTGGAAATTTAAGGGTTTAAGTAGAAATCTATGTTAAATATTTCACCTTAATTGCTCTTCACACATACAAGCATAACTGCCAAAAGGCATTAAAAATTTAATTTGTCAGAAATAAAATATTGCCTTTCAACTACACTAAATAATAAGTTTTCTTTTCAAACAAGTCTTGTGAAATATGGTCCGTACATATATATAAAATATAAGTATGTGTTTATTCAGCACCCAATGTCTTTATTATACAACTGAGCGCTAAGATATGGGGTGTAATTAAAATGTACAACACAGTGAAATATTGAAACATCAGAAATCTAGAGATCACTTTCAAACAACTCTGTGGAAACACCTCTCATGTTCAAAAAAGCAAGCAGCAGGAAAGCACATTTGATTCCTCAGCTTGCACCGAACGTGTGTGTGTATGTGTATCAAAGAAAGAATGAGAGAGTGTGTGAGAGAGAGAGAAACAGAGTGAAATCACAGAAAGTGCCGATTGTAGTGGTGGTCGTGGCTTTCCCTCTCTCCACCATGTGTGTCCCACGTGTTACGGCCACATTCTTGCAAATATTTATTCCTGGTGTGAAACGCTCTTGATCTCCCCACCATGTTTATTTCCCACCATTTTCTTTTGAGGACACACAGGGCTTGACTGACCACTATTCATGCTGATTGAGACTGACAATAGGTCGAGGAAATATCACAAAACCCAAAGTGGGGAAGCGAGCACTGTACACGAGCACTGATCACAGAAGTGAGGCTGCAGAAGAGTAGCATGCAGAGTGGGCATGAACGCCGAGTAGACAGAAAAAAAAGAAAGCTCTGCAGTGGTGGATGTGTGGGGTGGAAGTCTGATTGATGGTGTCATCTTGCTGAAATCAAAAGAACTGTCTGCCAACCCCACTTTTTAGGAAAACACGCCATGCCACACAGCATGGGGTGGAAGATTGCTCTAATTTCAGAGCAATTTGACATCTGTTGGTGTCGGAACAGTCTCTCTGACAGCATGATGGAGTGGACGTGTACAGGCTAGTGAGAGTGTACAATATCAAGATAATGACAGGTCGGGCTTTGCTGATGTAAATTTTGCTACTCCTTTACGAGAAGCCATATAAGCAGTAATTCATGCTTGATCTTTCTTAAATGCTATCATAGTCTCACAGAAACATTCATTCTTTTCACAGACCATCAAATTCTCCATCGAGCTACCAAACTCCAGATCATAATTAAGTCACTCATACACATGCACACCATACTCCTTTCAAAAGACACTGTGCAAGCCACTATTTGCAGTCTAGGTGTGGTGAACTACAAGGAATTATGTAAGAATAATAAATTTTTGAATACATCTTATGGAGAGGATTGCGATTACACAGTCATTCACTGAATTTGGTCTTATGGTCCAAGCAAGCGCACCAAAGAGGTTAGGCCCACTTATCTAAAAAGTTAGAACAACCTCGTTTAAAGACATACCGGGCAAGCTTGCAATTTTTCACCTATTGAGCTCCCCCCACAGTTGCCGTTTTTTGTTGTAAATTCTTGCCAATATCTGTGGATTTGTTTGCAAACCGAAGAATAAGAACCATTGGTGGTCACTTTGGTAAAGTTATGAGTTATGTTGACTGACAAGGTAATAAATGCATTCAGTTTTTGTTTCGTTCCACGTCGGCTTGCTGTCAATGATCTGTGTTGTAACTGCAAGGATAAGCGCTAGAATCTGTCGAGCCTTCATTCACCCTGTAATGAGCCATTTAACCATGGAAATGACTACGAAGCTGGTAAATGAATCTAAAAACAGCAAAAAATGTTGTCTCAAAATCAAAATTTCACCCACACTAAATTGCCCTCTCATTCACATCAAACCTAACTATAATGCATCTATACTCATGTACATTCATGTGATAAAAATATTTGAGTGGCATAAAAACAAAGAGCAAGAAAGATTTATAGATTTTCTCTGTATTGTGGTGACAATACAAATGTAACACGTAGAATTGTCACTGCATGTTCCACTCTAAAACTTTAATTATGCAATCGAATTTCTTTTTATGACGTTGTTTATGACGAGAACATTAAAGGAACTGCCAAAAAACACTGATTGTGATAAATTGGTGGAATCATTTCCAGACACTACAGCAGCAATCACAACAAGGCTTGGGAATGGATGTATTCCCTCGAGTAAGAGAGAGAGAGAGAGAGAGACAGAGAGAGAGAGAGACACTGACAGTGGGAGAAACAAAGCGAGTGACAGATTGAGACATCAGATGAAAACCATTCCCAACGATGCTCCACCCAGGCCAGGCCAGCCTCTCCCAGTGAGGGCCCAGCCCAGGCCTGTACAGCTCTCTGTGGCTTGGCTGAACCCAGCGGCAGGCCTCTGCCTGGATGCACCCTGGCTGGCTGGCTGGCTGGCTGGGGACGGCAGGATCAACCCTGTGTTTTGTTTACATGGAGCTGCCTCCCTGTGGAGGGAAGAGTGGCCTCCAGGTCAGACCCCCCATGAAGCAGAGACAGACAGGGACAGAGAGAGCCCAGAGCCCTAAGAGTGGCTTATGGTGGCCTCCTGAGTATGGCGACTCAGGCCAGTAACTGCTCCCAATGGCGCACGCGTAACTGCCGGCGAATGCCAGACACATTATAATAACGTATGCACAGATAAACTCCACTACCATATCCAATCCATTAACTCGTCCGTGAGTCTCTATCTTACTTCCAGTGGCAGACACAAATAGCTCGTCAAGCATTTGAACCATGAGAGCCAATCTGGTAGAACTAGTCATCGAAATGCCTTCACTGGCCTCTTTGTGGGACAGGCTTTGAGGGGAGACATTTTGACTGACTGGCAAAAAGAGGAAAGATCTGTATTTATACTGCAGAGTAGCAGAATAGAATGGTAGACACCATGAAACCAATTACTTGATTTTAAATCACACCTTTTCTTGTCATTTTTGTAATAGGCAGCTGTCAAAATAAACCTGACTTGTTCTGTTGGGCGCGTGGTTAAAATCTAACCAAGTGGTGGCTAATGTGAGGCTAATCGCATGCCTCGTAAGAACTCCATTACAATAGCATCTTTCTGACCTTGGGCAGAAACTATGACTGGCATGCAGCACCCAAAACGTCTGAAGAGAAAAGAAAGAAAGAAAGAAAGAGAGACAGCGGGAGAGAGATGTTGCCCCAAGTTTCTGGAAAGATCGGCGTGGCCCTTGAAGGGCCTCAGCTGCGGACGGGACCAGACGGAGGCGCTCAGAATAATGATATGAGCTGAGAGGGGAAAAGAGACGAGGACATGTTGTCTCCGCACGCCAGCACATGACATCACAGCACTCACATTCTCCATTAGAGCCTAATAGATGAGGGGCTAACGAGGCAGGCTGGAAGAGAGTGCAGGGAGGTGTGTGTGTGTGTGTGTGTGGTTGAGGGCGATGGGGGGAAGGGGGGCTAGGCTCTGACTCTGCCGATTCCATTAGAAACACTAGGGAGAGGGAGGGGCCTGATCTGTGGAACGGAGGCGTCGGCGGGTGGGGTGGATTGGATTGAGAGAAATGAGCAATGTCGGGGGATTGCAGGGGAGAGACCCCCATTAGAAAAATCAGCCCAAAACTATAAAAACACACAGCACAGAAGGGCCAAATCTCCCTGGTGTAAACAAAAGGTGGGTGGCAGCGCCCCGAGCCGGCCCTGACGGCCAGCGGCGGCAGTGATGAATTTGTGGAGTTATCTAATTTTCCACTGTTTTAATTAGAGGCCAGGTTCCATGAGGCCCGACAGCTGGCTTCTTTGTACCGACTCCTGTGGCCTGACAGAGAAAAATGCTGCCCGCCAACGCCACTGCCAAGCTCTCCATCTGACCCGAACTCCTGAGAGAAAGAGAGAGAGAGAGAGAACTGCTGGGATCCATAAGTTGCATTTGCTCCCTCTGTTTTTCCTTCCTCCACTCTTTCTCTCACTCACTCACTCACACACACACACACACACACACACACACACACACAGTTGTTTTTTGCTATTCAGTTTTTTTTATAGCCTGCTACTAATAGATAACGGCAATGGGTTTGCTGTGCGTGGTGTATTGTGAGGTGTGACTGCCATAAACTGCTGCTAAATATAGATTTGTCTCTGCAGGACAATGGCAGGTGTCCTTTCCATGCTCCACATATAACTTTGATTGTAACTTCGCTATAATTAGGATGCCAAACTGTATACAGGCTTACATAATAGGCCGCATGTGCATTTTAATCAAACAAGTTCAACTACAAGGGACGCTGGGGACGACTGTGGCAAAAACCACAAAGTGTGCCCGACACAACACAACGCTGAGGTTAGAGAATCTCTTCACAGGACAATGTCATTCCGTCGAGGAGTTATAGGAAGACAGCCAGTTTGTAAACGATCCTAGCCTTTATCGCTCTCCGTGGATTCTTAAATGAACAATCAGTCAGTATATTAGAGTCATTTTTAAATGATCCTGTCATTACATCTTCCACTATGACTTTTAAATTGTTTTAAACATCAAATACAGAAATTTTATGCGTTCTAATTGTACACTCAAGTTACATACTTTTCTCAGGGGTTCCATTTTTTTTACCCTTTTTCACTTTTGGAAATAAATGAGTGTGATGGCTACCTTCAGTATTTACTGAGTGTGCTGAGTGATCACAGTGATGGATGAACTGGTCTGCTCCACCAACATACACTTCATACATGTGAGGTCACCATATGATAAGGAATGGAATTATATTGGAGACATAATATCCATTACGCACCCTTCCTGAGATTTAATCCAGGTAAACAACATAAAAATAAGTCTTAAGATCCCAGACGGCATCACCAACGCGCTACTATAAGGAGGCTGTTAAAGTAAATCGCATGTATGTCTATCGTTGTTGAAAACAGAGAGCAAGAGCAATCAGTTAAAATTAAATGGTTTGGTTTCAGCTAGCAGATCACGTAAATGTAAACGTGTCTGGAATTTTATTTTTAAGCAACACCAATCCCTTCTCTTTTGTTTACGATGAAGAAACCCCACAAACATTTTTTTTCCCCACATACTTGAGGGGGATACGAAGCTCTCAAAATCATACTTGCGTACTGCCGAAGGTAGTATATATGACATTAGCACAGAAAAGTAATCATGTTTATGAAGACCAATAACAATTTGCATAATATCAATGTTTTTTTCCACAATTTACTTAATATAACCTAATAATTTTTAGAACCACTGACAATGACAAGGTCATCATTCGATATAAATACTGGTACACCTTAAACATGAAATTTAAAAACACATTGTATTCTAAATTTCCTGGCTCATTTTAATTTAAAAATGCAATGATAGTTTTTGCTATGAAATTGTTACACTCATTATCTGAGCATCTACTAATGCCAACTATTTACCAAAATAAAAACACTAAAATAAAATTAGGCTGGAAAAAAAACGCATATCATAAATCTAAATTATGTTATTATTTTAACTGTTGTTAAAGCGTGTTACAGCATATATGTATGTGGAATGTGTTTTTTATAATTATTATTTCATATATTTCATGTATGTTCTAACTTACGATTTTCCTTCTATCTTGTACATGCCTAATTTACTTCATGCCTATATGGTGTCATCAGTCATTGTTCATTTTCAGAAATATTTACTTGTAAATACCAGTTTTCTTATTTTCTAATAATGACCATAGGTTTAATCTACAGAAGAATATATCTTTTTAGGCATACAAATATCAATTAAAAAGAGTTAAGTAAAAGAGAAAAAAAGAAAATGAAGCCAGAGTAGCACGATGTGAGAAATGAAGAGACAAAAACACATTTTATCTATAGATCCTTCACTTTTCATTTCTCCAAATACTATTTTTTCACTGATCTCATAATTCACTGTAGCTTCACATCACGTGTGTAAATACATATCTTCCTCTGCTGTGACCTCTTGCTTGCTGGACAGGTGCTTTGTAACCTAACCAGAATAATTAATAGCCATTTCAGCCTTCACCCTACTCTGGACTTCCTGCTGAGCTCGGCTCAGGAACCTGCCTCTCTGCAACAATGGATACGAAATAACTGGTGTTTTTTAAGGAGTCCGGGTCTATTGCATTCCCCCTCCTTATCAACATGTTACAATGCCTGTGTAACACCCTCCGGGCCCCAAGACCCCTCTGTTCTCTTCCCCTTTCTCCCTTTCCACCTTTAAAAGCCTTATCTTTCGCTGTGGGTGAATGCATAGACTTTTTGTCAAAAGCTCTTTTCCGCCATGGCTGAATGTCTATAAGGCAAGGGGGGGATTACAACTAACAAGATGTATAAAATGCACACACAACCAGACAAAGCACAATACTGTAAGATTCAGCTTTGTGACAATGAAGGCATGCATGCATGCACACCAGCGCGCATGCGCACACACACACACACACACATACACACACACACACTCTAAAAATCATACAAGCTCATAAGCCAGCAGACAAAAAAAAAAAAACTATGAACACATCTCAGGACAAACCACTGAATTCCATACTGCTGTGTGTTATGACAGTAGATTACTGATAAATGTTTTCAGATCAGGCAGAGCGCCAGGTCGAGAGAGCACACGGTGTTGTCAGCTATATTGGCCACACTGACTACACCATATGGAGCCTATCCTCTTGTTTTTGTGTGTGTGTGTGTGCGTTGTTTATTTTGCTTTATCAGGCCAATTGCTAAGACATGGTGGCAGTTGTTTTCAGGCCCTATAAATAGCATATTTAGAGTGTGTGTGAGGATACCGTTGTGTGTGTAGGTTTTTTGGCGCGTTGAGGCGGAGGTCTTTGGAGGAAGCCGAAGCCTCCTGGGAGACACAGGTGTTCTTGGCCTGTCCCCCCATGTCATGCAGGACTCCAGTCGTGTGTTTGTACACATGAAGAGTTAGGGGCAGTGGCCAGAGGATGTTTAGCATTTAGCCTGCCATACAACCACTGTCCGGGTCATGCTAGCACTATTTATGTTGGGTAGGAGTGATGAGGAAAAATTGCTGGCGACCAACACTCTCTACTTTGTTGCCTCCTACTTCCACTCGACTTGATGATACCTTAGTCCATCTTTCTTCTGTAAACGCCTGTAAGAAGGCACTCGTAGGTGTGTGTGAAAACAGCACAGACATTCACCTGGACATAACCATTTCATTCGGTTCCCAATCCCTACTGATTTCTCCTGCTAGTCAAGCAACACTTCCCCAGTGCATGGACTGCTCCAAGGGGAATTGTGCTTCAGCACCCACCACACAGCAAAGTAAACAACACATTTGGCGCAGAGCTAATGGTGGAAAAATGAAACGTGGAAGGAGAGAGAGGCTGACCTCAGAGTAAATCCTCCATCTTCGCGCTGCTCACATTCAGACTTTCCACATTTACCAAACACCACTTTGATGCTGAAAGCAGGAATGCTGGGTGTGCAATCTCGCTCTGTGTGTGTGTGTGTGTGTGTTTGCAAGTGTGAGTGAGCACATGCGTGTGTATGTGTGCGTGTGTTTGTGTATAGTTGTGACTGTGAGAGGGAGCAAAAAAAAGCTGAGCAAGAACCAGGTACGTTTAGGTAAAACGATGTGTGAGCAAATGTGTGAGAGAGAGTGTGTGTGTGTGTTTGAGTGTGTTAAGCCTCTATGTGCTTACGCACGTGTGAGTGCGGGAGCAAGACGCATGGGGGTAGTTATCAAGGCAACAGATGTGGCAGAAGTGAGGGAGGGAAGGGCGAACTTCTTGGGCGTCCTCTTCGCCTCCCAGTACCATCATTTTAACTGATTTGGATTAATGTTTTAATTGGGAAATGCACACAGACCGTGAACATCTGCAGCCCATAGTGAAGGGAAGCGCGGGGCCAAAACAAACCTCCAGTGAATCAGACCCGCCGGATTCCAACGAGAATTCATGGGCATTAAAACCTTGTGGCAGAGATGCAAGTGGACCTTAATGATAGTTTATTGGAAATGTATTTCTGTGGGCCATTGCTCAGTTGCTCAGCACTGCCAGCCCACAGCTAAGCTCACGCGGTGTGGGCAGGCCTAGTCTGGGCTCGGCTGCCCAAGAGACGCAGGCCCACATCTGGTTTCACAATGCCATTAAGACCCCACTCACACAAAGGGAATCAAGTGCTAATTTCAGTTACTGCTCCCTATAGTAATATTAGCTTGTTAAAAAGCTTTAACCCTGAAACTTTACGGTGAGCAAAGAAACATAGGAGAGCAAGCTGAAGAAAAACCTTTTGTTGTCGTCAAGAACGGGCCAGGCCAGGCAGGGGTAAAAAAAAGCCACTTGGCAAGGAAATGGGAGGGTTCGGGGGTCATGCAAACATTGATTTTCAAGATGGCCGCACACGCTGGGAGGAAGCCTTGGCCTGGTATATATACCAGACACCTTTGAAAAATGAGCAGGACTGCAGCTTGGACACAGTCGGCTTCTGGTGTGTCCACACATTTTAACAATATTTATAACCAATTATGAGAAGCAAAATTTGACAGTCAAACAATCAAATGTCATAAATAAAAGAATACTATTGCTTGGAAATATTTATAATCATTAATGCAAAGCATTTCACTGGAGCATTCTTCCAAAATGCGTTGTACTATAGCACTGTACTGTGCAAACACAGATTTTTTTCCTCATCTGTTACAATCTTTTTTTTTTCTCTCAAAATCATTATGACTTCTGAATCCAATAATCAATCAAATTAAGTTCAATTTGATTATAAATGAGATGGTAATTTTAAAAGAATGAACCGAAATGATGTTAACAAAGGCTATCAGAAATTTCCTAACATAATGTTAATAGGGCTTCAATTTGAAGTTCCAAGACTTGATTATGAGTTCATGTTGAGCTACACAAACCACACTGAAGTAAACCACAGACTGGTGTTCTGTTCTAGCAATGCAAAGGCATGCCAAAAGCTGCCCAAAGTTCTCTTGGTGAGCACTCCATTGAAGGAAATGCCATGCCTTGAATTCCCTCTGTTTCTGCCAGGCTGTTTCACAGTACTCTAGAATATATGTGACAATTGTAGATCTGTGCAATTCAGATGCAGTGCCTACTTCTCACTGGGGACTAAAAACGAAAATCTTAATTATTCTTAATTAAAATGAACAAACACAATCCTCCTCCCAGCTAGAATTCAATCTTAGGTCAGAGTTTAAACGCAGTAACAGAGAGCATGGGACGTCGCTTTGACGCCATTCCAAACAGATCACAACGGCACTCTCCTATCAGCTGTGATATCTCAACACACCCAATTAACCTTGGGTGGCACCAAACAGAGGAAATTGACAGGCTGAGAAATCCATTACAAACTCATCTCCCACCCCTTTCTGTCTCTGCGTGTGATCCCTAGATCAAACAGACAAACGTGATGGCTCCCAAATGGTTGACAGCTCAGCGATGAGATGCGCGGGTGTATGTCGCAGGCCGTGGCCTCTCAACGCGCCACCCAAAAGCCTGAGGTACCCATAAAGCAAAGCCAGTAAAAGCTTAAATGGGGCATTTGGGGCCTTTTTCTGCACTTAGCAGTTCACAAAAAGACTCAGAGTGTTCAATGCTTTTATTAAGATGTAACTGGCTTTGATTGTAAATTTTATTTGCTAGTTTGGGTACACGATGCCATGTTGGTGGAGAAACACACTTTATGAAGTGGCTCAGCAACTTGTTAAACTACTAATACCTTGTACAGTTTTCCACACAATAGCAAGGGCCATAAATAGGAATCCCAGACTGGAAAAGAACAGTAATCCAATACAAAAGCTCCCCTCCTTGATGCAGGCTCCCAATACCCTAAGCCACACAAGACCAGAGCCTTGCTAATGACTTTAATTATTCTGTCCCTGACCCTCCTTGTCTTGCATGCCAATCTGAGTCATCACACCCTCACACACAAACACTCCTTCTCTCTTTTTCTCTCTCTCATTCTCTCTCTCACACACACACAACAGAACACAAATGTGTGCACGTACACGCACACACACACACACACAAAGACAAACACACACAAAGAGAATCTCAACAAATTTGCATGCACAAGCCAACACAGAGAGAGAGAGAGAGAGAGAGAGAGAGAGAGAGAGAGAGAAAGAAAGAGTAAGATGCTAGGGATCAGTCTCTTATCTTCTCCACAGGGTGGGAAAGCTTGCTAATTACGAGCAGCGGGGGTAACAAGAGACTCGTAAGGAAATGAGACCATCAAGGACTGACTGAGCTGTTCCAGAGCAGTCCAAGAAATCAGACGTTTTGGATGTTGATTAATAGAAGTGAAATCCTGGGCTTAGGAACTGACCACAGAGTCCAAAATGTATTACATCTAACCTTGGAGAAGAGGAGATGAGAAGGAGAAAAGGAGGGGAGGTGAGAGAGAGAGAGAGAGAGAGAGAGAGAGAGAGAGGGAGAGAGAGGGAGAGAAAGAGAGAGAGAGGGAGTCCTGGCTTGCAGTGTGACTGCCAAATCTGGTCTGGTGTGCCTCTGCTCACTCCCAGTGTGGGCTCATGTTCACCCCGAACTCTTTGATGGAGTGGGACTGTACCACACTAACATCAGCCTGCCTAATCAACACACAAACACCACACCACCACGTGTCCATGCAGCAGAAACACGACACCCTCAGCGGTGCACATACACATACAAAACACAGACACATATACACATACACATACACACACACACACACACACACACACACACACACACACACACACACACACACACACACACAGACATACACACAGACATACACACACACACAAACACAGACATACACACTTACACTTTATCTCTCTTTCTCTCCCTCTCCCTCTCTTTCTCAAAACACACACATGCATTCACACACACACACACACACACACACACACACACACTATTTCTCTGTCTTTCCCTCTCTCTCTCAAAACACACACAGACACACACACACACACACACACACACCATCTGGTAATGTAGAGTACAAGTGAGCAAATCAGTGCAAGCTGCTGATCTCACACTCATCCAGGGCCGTGTGCTATAACTGCTCCAGTACTGAGTGGATCACTGCTCTCCATGAACCAAAGAAAAAGCCTGGGGCAAGAGCTGACATCACCCTTGGTGTGAGCTTGGCCCTTTGTGTGTGTGTGTGTGTGTGTGTGTGTGTATGTGTGTGTCTCCATTCATGGACATGCGCGCCTTTGTGTGTGTGTGAGTATTCGTCCATGACCTTGATACAATCACCCTCTACAGAGTGGATAACACAAGTTCAAATCCTGGTGGGTCTGTCAATCAGGCAATCCACCACCTACTACCCAATCCTTGGAAAAGCACTATGCTTTATTAAAACTGAAGGCCAGGAGAATTGCTGCCGTCTCCCAACATCCCAAATGAAAGTGACCAAGGCAGCCTTATTTTCAGAGCAGTCAAGAGAAAAACAACACACACAGCTGTGAGAAAACATAGGGAAAAGATCCAACAGTCCACCAGGCACCTCATCCACCAGATATTGTGAAATGTCAAGGTAGAATAACTTCAGACATTGCTCATATTAAAAATATCTCTAAACTTACATCAGACTGACTATCTCTCAGACATATCGTCATCAGGACAGACAGGTAAAAGTGACACATGTCTTCCCACATGCTGGCACAGTACCTTAAATTAGATGTTCTTCCAGTTTGAAAAATGAAATTAATCAAATTATTCACATTTGAGGCGTGTTATTTTACCTCCAGGAATCCCAGTCAGAGTTATGGCTTTTGGTGTCTAGCTCCAGCCCCCCTACACTCTGATTGGGACAGTCATTACCGTTAATGAATCCGTCCATTTACAGTGAAGTCACCACTGAGGTGATGAATTGATCTGAAGCACACAGAGAAAATATACACACATATAACTTTGGTTTTTCTAAATGAAATCTGTGTGCTTCCTCTGACTCCAAACCACCGTCCATATCATCCATCTCTAACAGCAGACAAAGAAGGAAAATACCAGTTGTGCATAAACACTGGGCGAGTGAAATTACGGGTGTCAAAAAGTGGCAGACGATGGTGGTTTCATGGTGCCCATTTGCTCACTAAAAATAATCTGACTACGGGCAGAAAGCTATGAGGGCATCATCTACCAGCTTAATAGATTGCCAACACCTTGTTTGCAATATGGCCTGTGTCTATGCACTTTACATTTTTAATTTGTGGCTTGCGTTTCACTTGAGAAATAAATGGTGCTGAAAAATGGTAATGCAATGCCAATGATTTTATTACATACAGAAAGAATTAAATATGCAACCTGTATCTCATTCACTGTAAGTGTACCAGAACCAGCAGGGAATGAGGCTAACGTAAACCCATTGAGGAAATCTCTTGTGCTTTAGAGAAGGTCATGGAATGCTCCTCGATTAATTTCTTTATTTATGCGAGTGGGCCCTGGGGAGGTGTTTACACAGTTGCACTAATAATGTAATTCAGGCAAAGTGTTGATCCTTGGATACAGACACAGGTGTTTATCTTTTCTGGACTTGTTATTATATGCTTGCTGACCCCAGTTTAGAGGCCAAATCAGACCTGTGCGAGAAAGTGTGTTTGTATGTGTGCGTGCGCATGAACACATGTACACGTGTGTCCTGTACAGATATACACATGTTTATGCTCAGTGAGAAAAGGCACAAAGGTAGAAAGAGTTGATACACGGTCAAAATTTGCATTCATTTCATGGAGCCAATTGTGAACTTTCTTTACATTGTGACCCTAGGAAAATTCACCCCGTCCAAACTGTTTTAATGCATCTAAAACTGCCCAGAAAATAAACACGGATTCCCATTCTTTCAGTCTCTCTCCCCCCCAAACTCTCTCATTCTCTCCCTCGCTCTCTCTCACTCTCCCTGCCTCTGAGTCAACACGTTATTACTAGCTCTGGGTCCCTGGTGGGCTGCAGGCTCTGTGGCGATGTGTGGGGTCTTGCGTGCAGTGCTGGGCCTGCTTATTGATTTTCAAGCATGAAGCAGGAATATTGTCCAGGGTTTTACTCAGCACTGCTTGCCAACTGCTTTCTCAGCCTCCTTCCATTTCAGTTTTCTAAAGTAATTTCCCTGCTTTTTTGACAAACAGCCATCAGGGAAGGTTGCATTTGAAATGCTCTTTGGATAACAGCAGCGTGTGTGCTGAGACACACAAACACACACACACACACACACACACACACACACACACACACACACACACACACACACAACATGGATATCTCTAAAATTCAAATATGTTAGTGAATAAACAAGCCAAACACCGGAGACATATCCTAATCTCTCTTTCTCTCTCTCTTAATTCTCTCAAACACAGACACACACACAGAGAGAGAGTGAGAGAGAGACAAAAACCCTCCATACCTGAGGACAGAAATATCAAGGCAATGAGGAAATTGGAAAACTGAAGTCCTGACATTGTCTAATTAAAGCCTGTGTTTGGCATGCAACAGCAATACAGATGTGGAAACTAAGTAAGGCAAGGTTTTGATTTGTAAGAATGGCAGCTACAGTACAAGGCAGGGGATGTAGCCCTTAACCAACAAATGTAAACAAATCCCTGCTCTTGAAATTGGAACAAAATTTTACTTCCACGTTAATTTAAACCTGACAAAACTCTGCTGACTGCATGACACTGATTTATCAGCCTCCTAGAAATCCTGTGCTGGACAATAAAAGACCAATTAAAATGCTAGTTTCCCCCCTGTGGAGTACCACAGCCTGTTTGCAAGGAAACGTTTAGGATATGGAGGGTTTTTCCCTCAAAGTCTGTCTGAGGACAGTGGCTCAGTTATTAAACGCCTCTTAGAAGGGGAGAGGCTTGAAAGGAACACGAATGAAAACAGCCCCTCAGCTCCACCGCTGAAAGAACTTGCTGAAAAATGCGTGGAGGTGCCTCAGATACTAGGGGCCAGGAATAATATTGCTCAGCCCACTGAGAAGCGAGGGGAGGGTTGTGGGGTGTGTGGTGTAGGCGATGGAAGAAAAACGGCTCATATTCGTATGTTACACACTCCTCAGATCCAACTGCCACTGAGGAACGTGGCCTTCTGCAGAACACGTCACTCACGCAGGGATACCGCAGACTGACAGCAAGCCGCAAGAGTGACGCCTTTTTCCGTGTGTGGCTTTGATGACAAGCAGCAAAATATGATTTCTTTTCTTTTCTTTTCTTTTGAGTTCAATTGAGCTCCTAAAACAGAGTGCTATTGCTCGCATCTCTTTTACAACTTAATTCATTTTGACAGGGAACACTAAGGAGCAAATCACTGACAGTGAAAAGTCTGGGGATTTTTTCAAGAGCCTCTGATCAAACAGAATGATGGAGAGCAACATGGGGTCTTCATTATTAAACCACAACTGGATTGAGCTTTGTTTCCAACTCATCATTGGATCAACAAGAGCACATGACCTATACAAATCGCTGACGGGTGGAATTAAATGTAATCTGATCATTTCCAGGGTGTGTGTGTGTTGGTTGGGGGGGGGGGGGGTAGATCAGCAGACAGCCTTGACCAAAGTCGACTTGGCAAAGAGCTACAGGCGCTCCATGGCAAGCACCCAGTATCTCAACTCAGCCCCAGAGGGTGGCGTCAACAAAGGCCCTGTCATGTAACAGCCTTGGCTGTGTAGCTGTGGCTATGCCCAGCACTCACTCTGCCATCCAGAACAGACAAGAACTGCTTTTGCAGAGGCAGAGGCAGGGGCAGTGTGCGTGAATCACCTCTGGGATGGTGCTAGCCTAGCCCTCACATCCCTCAGGTTTCCAGCCAAATCAAACAGGGGCCCCATACCACCGGACCTATTTGGCTCCCCGGCTTGAGACATTTCTGAAGGGGTGTGGGCACTCATGTTGCAATTAGCCGCTGGCTTGGGCATTTTATATCCCTCTACCCCATTTCACCACAGAATATGTACCATAATGCCACTCCACAAAAGCAAAGAGCCATATTAAAAACTGGACTCTCTCTCTCTCACACACACATTCGCGCTGTCTCTCCAGCTCCTATTCACACTGAAAACATCCCCTTCATTGTGTCATTTGGCTGCTTAACTTTTTTCTCTTAATGTGTGTGTGTGTGTGTGTGTGTGTGTGTGTGTGTGTGTGTGTGCGTGCAAAGGACTTCTGTGTTGAGAGATACATCAATGGGGGCTTCACCAATTTGGAACATCAGACAGTGAAAATAAGAGGCCACGAGTGTGTGTTAATGCATGATGCATGAGAGAAATGTTTCTCTCATTGGCCCTCTCTCTCTCTCTCTCTCTCTCTCACAGTGAGTTGTTTTGGAGAGGTTGAATAAGCCTGGATGAGACAGCCGAGGATTGTTTTACAATTACTATTCTTACACGTAGCAGGATACTGTGACGCAAGCTGATGAAAAGATTAATTGGGTGAGGTAAAAAGTGTTACTTGATACATCTGAGCGAGTTTTAATGAATAGTTTTACGGTCACCTATCAGCCTTGCCATCTTAAAAAAAAAAAAGACAGCAAATTGATGGAAAACAAATGTGAGGTGTCTGTATGTATTGCATTTAAGGAGCAAAGCAGCCAAACCCTACGAAACCACTCAAATTATATAAAACAGAAAATCCATTTTTCTCACACATAAAACAGCTCAGTAGAAATCCAAGCATCATGGTCTGTTTAACAACCCACTGAGCTCTCTCTAAGCACAAGCATTGTTCGGCACAGAGCATGCATGTCTTGTGTTATGGGTGTTCGCCGAGGAGTTGAACGCCTGCCACTACGTTACTTATTTTTGTACCTCCCATCTGTACACCACTTCCACACTGACATTCCCCTGAAACAACCGCGACCCTCGCAAAACATTAGGCGACATCATGACAAAACCTGTCATCATCATTCATCATTCATGCGACAACATGGAGACACATATCTGTCTATCCTCTTGTCTGTCTGTCTGTGTGTGTGTCTGTCTGTCTCTCTGTTTGTGCTTGTATGTCTGTCTGTCTGTCTTGATGTCTATGCATCAGACAGGGCTGACTGCCGAGTCCCACAGGAGAGGACGGAAACCATAATCTGGTAATTGGGAGTGGTTCTGTATGATTAAAAGAACAAGAGGATTGGGAGCAGCCTGGATGGGCCCACACAGCATGGGACACGGGGCTGTCCGACAGGCAGCTGGCTCTGCCAGAAAGCCTGGTGTGTGTGTGCAGAACTCAGACCAGACCCCAAGACTTGGGGAAGCCCCAGGTTACAGTTCCTACCCACAACAAGGCAGTATGCTGGTCTGTGGTCGCCACGACTACAGAAGCTAATCATTACAAGCATACAGGGAATGCGGCCCACAGATACTTTACGCACATACATTGCCTTTTGAGGATAGAGCTGTCCCATAAGATTCGTATTTAAATGTCGATGACCAAGGGGTAAGGTTTGGACACCGACCTCGTGCACCCTGGCTTCTTTAAGACTTACCCTGTCTCTTTACTCAGTACAAGCTGATGCCACAAACACTTCAACTTGTTGCCGCTGATATCCTCATATGATGGAAACTGAGGAAACTGAGGAAAAACACAGAAGACTAGTTAATGACCACAATACCATATTCATAGCCATATTTAATGCAACTCTTAAAACAAAACGCCTTATAAAAGAAATCTTAAAAGTAATATTATCATTATCAAAATAATAGCATTTTAGGATCATATGTGTTTTAAAGCAACAAATGTTTTGGAGAAATTAAAAGTTTAATTGTGTCAATAAATATTGTCTCGAAGAAATCAGCAAAATATCAAACTTTCAAAATCCTACACAGGCCTACCTTACATTGCCTAGTCCTAGAACATTCCCAGCAACGATAAGTCATATTTGATTTGCAATTAAGCCTCTCAAGAAACGTGATGTTTGTTCCATGTAATTATTTCTCTGCTGTTTACACTGCTTTTCTAATGAAGCCTATCCACTTAACCAAAAATAGCAAACATTTTAATGGCCTTTCTCGCAGAGATTGATATTTTCCTTCAGACCCACAAAACCAATAAAATCCGAGATCCTTGCCATAATAAATAATTTAGCTGTAAACACAGCCTTAGGCTTGAAGTAGAATTTCTGAGTAGAGGAAGAACTCTGTTAAGAGGCCACGTCTCGTGTGGTAAGTAGTAGCCTAAATAGCAAAGGTGAAGTAGAAGGAGCCTTTAAAGACACTGATAAGACACCGGACAATTTTGTCACTTTTCTAAACCCTGAATCCTGTTCTGAATTCGGCAACGATTAATGATAGAACTGAACGTAATGAATTTCCAAAATTGGTAATTATTACCTGCTTGCATTTGAAAAGCGTTCAAATGGTAGGCAACTAGGCTACAGATAAATCCCCAATGTTTTCGACAATTCGAGGAAATGTTCATCGTGACGTCTTTAAGTGAGTTTTGTTTTGGTAATCATGTAGTACCGCCACAGGCGAATTTGTATGCCTGTCACGAAATATTTGACGACATAGGAGACATTTTTGTAAAATATGATAGAATGTCTTCACTTTCGCACAAGGTAGCAAGTTGCAAGTAGCAGGTGCTAAAAATATGGGCAAGGTTTATGGGGCCTACTTTTAGTCTTCGGATATGCCTGCCTCTCTGATAATAAAACTGCCTAGGAATAGCGTTTGACGGTTAGTCAGGTTAGTTGATTTTAATCACACATAGTTGTTTTATTATAGCATATGGGCTAAAAATTGCTAGTTCATGCGATTACAATTTTGCTTTTCAAATGTTATCAGTGAAGTTAACTTAAACATTTTCATACATGGAATGTTATTTTTTAACAGAATGGGGGAAAAAAAAACATTGGCATCGTATATGCTACACCAGCATAGGAATGGCCAAACTACCCTCCAGCAGGGATATATTTAATAGTGCAACACAAAACATCTGCCATTTGATTGATTCCCATTTTAAATTGACCATAGCAATGAAATGAGCTTGAGCTTTTAAAACCACCATTTTAGCCTAAAACATGGCCCATTACCAAATGACTGTTCATCACCAATGTCAAGTCTGCAGACCTCATGGTAGACTCGGAATCATCATGGCTTTAATGGGCCCTGCTAATTTAGGATGTACCCACACAGATCAGTGTAGGCTACTGTATAGATAAATGACTTTTCAGTATTTGCATTTCAGTACTGTATATGTAAAAAAAAAAAAAAAAATCCCTTTTCCAGACTACAGGGATTTGACCGTCTTTCCTTTTTTCTGGTACTCAGATGTATCCTCATCCCAAAGCCATATCTTTGATCTCTTTACAGTTATCCCATAGTATGAATACTGATATAAGGGCATAGATATCACCTTCATATTCCTTACAGAGAGCAGACATGAATGAACAATCATGCAGTGAAATGCTTGAACAGGTTAAACTCCATTTTTGCATTTACTTAATATTGAGGAGGTTGATGAATGTCCTCATCTTATAATATTATCTATCATGATTAAGTGAGCATCAGGGAAAGATATACACATAGACGTAGACATATAGACCCTAGAGTAAATCTTTGTGTTTCTGAGTCAGTACACTTTCTTTGTGCAATATAAGGCCATATTTCTCACAAAACAGTGATTGCACTTTCATCAAGCACAGACATTATATCAATTGGTTACTTCATTTTACACAATGTTGCAAGAATATAACTATAAATATAAATACTGTTCAAAACAAAATACGCACTTTTTTCACAAGGCTCTCAGAAAATAAACAGCTTTCTAACATCTTTAATTAGCGTTTAATGTCAGACCTTTTGCTGGAATTAAGGAGCTCAAGGAGCAACTGTGGTGTGCCCTGATTACTTAATAATATGTTGATAAACACGACTATCAATCAAATGCCTTGACAGACCTTACAATTCAAGAGAAACTGTCCAAAATAAGACCTGCTGACTCTTTCATTGTGGGAACATGTGTGAGTTTTGGAATGAAAGGGGGGGGGCAGGGAGAGTAACTCCACAGCTCATGCCAGTGATGAACTGCGAGGCTTAAATTGAACAGGGAGAAAGCGCGGAGACAAAACTGTCAAATGACAGCATGCATTTTATTTACAGTGTTGAGCAAACTTAGGCTGCTATACAAAAACAACAATTGTGAAATTCCAGAAAGTGGCGGGGACTGGGGTAGGATATTGCTTTATAATCATAGGGAAGAAAGGTGGCTTGCTTGCTTCAGTGGCAAAGGGAAAATGCATTCTAAGAGACTCCAGTTTATGCAACAACAACAAAAAAATCTTTTGGGAACATGTCAGGAGTCTGTGCAAGTGAAGAGCATGGTGAATATTTGTATTTTACATTTTGTCATAGTATGTTCATATAAAGAAAAAGAGATGTCCTTGGTAGTCATTTTATTAACTTTATTTATAAATGGTGCATTGAATAAAAAACGAACGGGGAACCAAAAATAAAAAATAAAAAAAATACATTGTTCAAAATAAATACACACATAGTTTAGCTCAAAAATTATTAGAATTAAAAGAGATAATAAATAGAATAGATAGAATAGATTTGTTCAGTAAATTCAAACAAACTGTATAGAAAAGCTTAATATTTCGCCTCTGATAACACAAAGGTTGTCACTGCTGCTCTATAGTACATTTACACTGTTACACTGTTGGAGATTGAACTGTTATTGCTTTTATTACAGTTCTGCGTCTCCAGCCATTTCTGCAGAGACAACACAGCAGCAGTGATTCAGCTTGCAGGTACAGGACATTCACCAAGGTTCTCTAATTTTAGCACACAGAGAGAGAGAGGGAGGGGGAGAGAGAGAGAATTTTCCTCCCAGTCTCGCTCTCACTTTCTCTCCCTCTTCTGACTTTAGCAGACCATGGCGCTCCTTCCCTTCCTTGCGTGACTCTGTAGCATAAACACACTCAGAGAAGTGACTCATCACTATTTATCCGATCAATCACTAGATATAAACACGTGCACGGGGGTCAAAGGTCAGTGCCCTGGAGGGCAATCTGATGAAGCGCTGACCGTGTGGCACAGCGCACCGCAGCACGTACCCCTGTCTCCTGTTCAGGCAGACGTGTGATCTGGGCAGACAACAGAAACATCCTTTCAGGTCACGAGCCATATAGATCTGTGTGAGACCTCTCTTCACCCTACAAGTAAAAGGGGAATAGGAAGAAGAGAGAGAGAGAGAGAAAAAAACATATTTTTAGACGAATGATCAGCCTCTGTCCAGCCCCACAGAAATGGAAAGAATGCAAAACTGATGAGCTGCTTGTATCTCTTTTCAGATGGAGCGCTCCCCCGTTTTCCTAATGAGAGAGTGAGAGCCTATTCTGACGTGGTGTGGCTTTTGGACTTGACGGCAGAGCGTAAATGAGCTTTATCCTGTTTCATGTAGTGGTGAGTTGATTTACGAGTAGTGAAAACCCTGTTTGGGTATGCATGCCAAGTTGCCTCTTCTAGCAATTGCCACTTTTTGGTCTGAGTGTTTGAATATCTGTTGCACAGAATGTCTAATAATGTGTATGGTTGACTGAGTAAGTGTGTGTATGTTTATGTGAGACTGTGTCCATGGTGTGTGTTTATGTCTATGCATGTATGTGTGCTTTTCTCTGTGCATGCATGCATGTGTGCGTGAATGTTTGTGTGTGTGCAAAAGGATTTTCTGTGAAAGTCATGATCAGCATGTTGTCTTATTTTACAGCCCTTGTTTCACCAGTGGTTCGGGTGCTGAATAGAGGTGAGGGGGGTTGTGGTGGGTCGGTGGGTAGGCTACTTCCCTTTTGGACCAGATCTGAAGAAGGGCCAAACATAATCCTGCATCAATCTTAGTGCTGTCACGAAGCACTCTCCAGCCTTTTCCAGTGCCATTGTTATAGAGCAGGCCAACGGAAAGAGGTCTGGAGCAGGTGGAAATAAAAAGCCCTTTGACGGTTTTGGGCGTAAGATTCCCCGTGTGCTTCTTATGACATTTACACAAACCCCAGGGAGCGAGCCTTTGGCAGTCGACACACAACGTCTGGATACACACGCTAGCTGTCTTGCTTGTTGGCCTGCGCGTCTGTCTGTTTCATCCTCGGAGCACGCACTGTGACCGCTGCTTCACCACTGCAATCCTCCCCCTTTTTCATTAGACTGTCATTACGACTGGCATCAGGCGTAGACGTAGCAACGAGCTGAAGACTAAATACAGTAAATGTAGCAGTTTTTGTCGTTATTTCAGTTTCATCTGCCCAGCAACTTTAAGAAACTCTTTGAGGTGTAGTATTGAACTTTATAAATTTAATTTTCAGAAAGTATTATAGATATATACTTTAAAACTTTTTAACAAATGTTTATGTCTTGTCGACAGATACACAGCATCTATGGTTCTTTGTTACGAGTGCAATTCTCTGACTGAGAACAGCCTTTACTTCTCCTGTAGAGTTTCCCATATTCTCAAATTCAGCTGGTGTGCATTCCTCTTGCTCTGGAGCAATTAACAATTTAGGGGCTTCTGCTGTGCCCCACTCATTCTCCTCAACAATTGAGATCACAAACTGCGCCTTGGCGGGCTGCACGTCACATGATGCCAGTTCGGTCTGATGCACCACTGGGACCCCCCTCTGTTCAGGAAATGCTCACAGCCCTTTTTCCCACCCTGGTCTTCCGCTGTGGGGAGAAGGCATTATTGGGCCGAATCACGTTACGTTTCTGAAACAGTCTGAATGCTGACCACTGCTTGGCTATTGGTTCCCACAGACAATGAGAATATGCCCCCGGTTCAAAGTTACATGAGCGTAGATTGTACAAGCATTATAATGTAAGCTGCCAAGCCTTGTTTGTAAGAGAACAGAGATGGGGTAAACTTCAGAGAGGAAATTACCACACAACCACAGAAACACACACACACACACACACACACACACACACACACACACACACACACACACACACACACACACACACTACCTCTGTCTGTTAACCCCCACCCACCCCCATCCTACTGGCTACCTGCCCCCACACTCAGTTGAGGATTTTGAGTAGGTGCCTCCTTAGTGCGGTTCAAAAATAGTTGAGGGCTGTCTCAGAGGAAAACCTTAAGAGACTCAAGAACAACACATTGCACAACGACATCTCCTATTGTTGTGTGCTGTTTGGGAATTCTTAATTGCTTTTTCCGAATGGCCTCCCCACAGGAAAATCCCCCTTTAAAGCGTGGCGGCGGGGTGGGAAGGGTGTGTGGGAGGGGGAGACGGGAAGGGGGGGGGGGCGGTTGCTGCCGTGAGGCCATGTAAATACAGTACGGATGCAAATGCTGGTGCTCTCGTGCGCTCTCATCAAATTCAAATCACTGTGCATCAAAAGATTAAACCTGCAACAGACGCCACCAAACCAAGCCACTCGCGCTTCTCTCTTGTGCTCAGCCGGAGTGGATGTCTACTGTGTGATGTCTCTCCACTGATGTATAATGGGCTGACATGGACAGGTTCTGGTTAATTGTATGTATGTTTATCAGTAGGGGGGTAGGGAGGTGGGCAAAGGGGGGTGGCTGAGCAAAGGAACACAAACACGAACTTCACAGTGGGTTTCTTTCAGCCACTCTCCCACAGCCATGTGTGTGGATCTGTGGATCTCAGAGGCCTGTCTGGATTGTAGGAAGCACAGAACAGAGCGTGAGAGGAAAAATGGCAATTTTATAGTGGTTTCTCTGGCATTTTGCCCCCAAGGAGAAAGAGAATCTTTTTTGATCCATTCCTCTCAATTATCGTTAGTCTGTAAGGAATTCTAACGGGCAGGAGGTAGAAAGAATTGGGAACTGATGGGGGTTCTTCATTAGAACCCTCTGATGAGAACAGCAGCCCTTCTTATCAGTTTGACGACAGGCTGCTGAGCAGATTTTATCCAAGCTCTATTAACAGACCTAAAGTCTGAAAGATTAAAACAGAAACAATGATGTAAAGCGACCTAAGCAATATAGCACCAATGAGAATAGGGTTGGTACTGAATATATGACTGTGGGTTCACTATGATGAACCTGATAACTTAAAACCTTTAATGTCCATGTGAGCCATTAACAATGACATCAGCTTGTGCTAACACTTAACAGCACCCTTACAAAAATCATGCAGTACCTCAAATACCAAAACTGTATTTCCCCCCTGCTAAATATTGCAGTGTTGACACAGTTCATATGCATGAAATTCAATATTTTGAATATACACAATAACTGCATGCACTACACAGTTCTGCAGTTTACTGCAAAAATGCTATATTTTGTGTGCTGTGTTGCATTGTACTTTAAAATGCTGCAGTATTTTTTGTAAAAGGCCAGTGGCTTTAATGCATATCGCATTATTACATGAAAATTCAATTGGAAGATATCCTGAATGCCTTACGGCTTACAGTTATTTTAACTGTAGGCTGATTTAAAATACTTACATTGCACTTATTTGTTTTGAATGAATTGCACATGGCTGCAAAGACCACTGGCACAATCCTTTCCACATGATCATAGTGGTCTTTTGCATTTCACATGTCCACATCAGCCTGTGTGTATCTGTAGACTGACTGGCGCTTTGTGATATCTCATTGGTAGGCCTACTAAACGATAAAGGATAATATAATATTGAAACACAATGGACGTTTTGTGGTCAGACCACTATCAGGGAGCTGTATGTGCTTTCAAGTGTCTGCTATTTTCTTTCGGTTTTAAGATAAATAATGGAGAAAAAAAGATACCGAAGCTCAGTCGCTCGTTTCATTTCTTTGGGTTGTGTTTTGTTTACTGTTTTCCTCGTCTGTATGCGCTTAGTATGCTGTCATTTTGACTGAAAATAAAACCTTAGGACTTGCGCTTCAGTCAGAAGAATTTCACATAGCCCACACTCAAACAGATTCAGTTTATTGTTACAAATTCAAGTCCTTCAAGCTTCTCGTGGCTTCTGTCATTCACTTGTGTGAAGTTGTGATGCGGTTTTGTAAAATTATCCTACCTCATTTCATTAAGCAGAGACCAAAGAAATTACTGCATTTCTTCCATTTATAATGACTTGTTTGTAAAGTTAACAGCGTTAAATGATTTAATAAATAGAACTCGGTTTATTTAGTTTATTTATAAATGGGCGCTTTAATTTAGGCCCTGACCTGCGCATTATTTTCGATTGTCAATGACGCTTGGGATTAAGTGATGTGCCAGACTTTAGGGAGTCCTCTAGCAGACCTCTAAGCATGTGACCCGACTGCTGTGCTGAGAAATATCCTAATAATTTCTCTTTTTTCTGCCACAAGAGATCATGTTTATGGTTGGTGAACAAATAGATTCACGTCTAGGTATACTACAATTTAAGAGTAGATTAAATTCGGGCTATGAGTGTACGTTGGCGTTTCAAAACATTTACACATTTGTCACATTTTCTCCCCTTACTGATAGGCTATAGCCTATATTTTGTTTCAACTTAGTTTTAAATGTAACGTCGTGTGTTATTTCTAGGCCTATATTGCTATTAGGCCTACAACATTCGGAGGCAATTCTCGCTGAGCAATCATGACTAAACAAATATTTGTAGCCTACATTACGCATCATTAGCCTGTTATGTGTAGACGCAATCTACGGAGGCCTCCAAACAAAATGAGCAACAATACACAGAATGTAGGCCGTCTAAGCGTTTCCGAAACAGATTTACACTGTAGGTTCAAGTGGACGAGCTGAAATCACAACCCAAACAGAAAGACTTTGATATAAAGACAGCTACCTTAGATATAGTAAACACGGGCCTATCGAAGAATTCCACCATGGAAGCCAGGTAAGCGTTGGTCCAAAGGAAGTAGACATCAAAATATTTGTCTTAGAGACTATTTGATGATGAGCGTTCTGGGTAATCTGGCCAGAGATGCAGAGGTCTGGACACAAGTATCAAGAGACAAAGTATACAGGACAGAGGTCATCGTTGCTCTCAAGGAGGCTTCGTGCTTGTTTTGGGGTAAGATTCAAATGATCAATGACCATGTCACCCACTTAGGACCACCATGAAGCCACTTCAAGTCTCTGATTATTTTGTGTTTCCTGCGAGCCAAAAAGCAGATTATAGTCAACTTCGGAATCTGACCTGAGTAAATATCTAAAACGAGGAAAACAGTCCAATATATCACTGCAGTTGTGGGAACACGACTACACTGTGGTTGTCGACGTATTCATTTAATACACAAAACAAATGTTTTTGCCATATGCAGAATATGCGCCTGATATAATGATTGAGATATTTTAGGATACAGAGATAACCCAAGGGGAAATTTGAGTCGGCAATAAAAAAATAAAATCAGTTCTCCTAGAAGTTAATTTAGGCATATTCATTATCGATAGTCTATGTTAAATTTTGTTAAATTAGAGAAATTGTTGTTTTCAGGATGTAAGATATTTCAAAAGTCTTCACATTCGATAACCTGGGTCGCCTAGGCTATATTTGAACGGATTTAAGGACAGCCTATGTCACCTGATGAGAGATTAGCTCAGCACAGTGGTTATGAAATTATATAATATAAAGTGAATCAATACCCTTACAGTGTAAACAAATCAAATGAATAATAGGCTGTAGGTATGTGCTCTAGGGACGTCCTGCCCAAAGGCACTTTGTACATTCCATCCCTGTCCGAAATTTACCTGCACAGGTACAATATCCTATGCTATTCATTGTACACAGCACAGGGTATTTTTCTCCCACCCTCTCTTTACGCTAACAAATGCATGCACATTTATGAAAGAAACGTCAATAGCAGAGGTAAATACAAGTTAAATTGCCGAATCACGAGATATGGACATGGTTAACATGTAGTGGGTGCCTGGCAGAAGGTGCACTGATTTACCCATTTGACCCACTCTCTGTTTCTGTGGTGACTAGATACACTTAAGTGTACTTGTCCCGTTATGGTCAGACGATACAACCAACGATCAGTCTGCCGCCCCGCCTCTTTACCACACCAAATAACCGGGGTGCACTGGCAAATTCTCGCCAAGAAATTAAAAAGTCGTACAGTGCGACTTTAGCGCCGCTGATTACAAGAAAGGGTGGGGCCCCCATCTTCTACGGTTCAAATCAATCCAGCGGCCCAATGAGCGCAATCAGCCCTCTGTGTGTAAGCCCATCCTTTTTCATTCACATAAACAACACTTGAACAAAAATATACACGGCCACCTACTGAGTAAGTGAACGTGATGTGAGTGTGCGCTGTAGCCTGCGTGTGTGTTTCGAGAGAATACTATAGGACCTCTTGCATCAAAACAATAATGATGTGCTGTCTTATGAAAAGCACGATGGATACAAATCCTCGGACATCCTTTAAAATCGCCTGAGAGCCAATGAGCTGGTAACTGAACGCTAATTTTCGCAAATTGTTCATATTATGTATGCTACAACATAACAGATAATACTCAGTTCGATTATACCTTGATCATTTTAACTTTAAAATGTCTGTCCTACACCCCACACCTCTCTGGAGCAAATGAATGCAGTGACGCCTAAGAAACACATTTGTATCCTATCAGAATGTGAACTTCATTAAGAATCTGAACTCTGAAGCTACAACACCTTTATCCACCCCTTCTTAAATGCACGCAACAACCTCGTGTGGTGTGCAATGGGTTACAGATCATGTCAACAATCTGCTTGAAATAGCCTACTATGTTGCCACCATATCCAACAAAAGTAATGAATATTCCAGGTAATGTGACAAATTGAGTTACATAGCTCTGTTACAATAATCCCGTACGAACATATTCATATAGGCCAATATTCAAATTTTATCATGCTCAGAATATAACATAGGCTAACATGTTATTTTGTAATGATTTGGTTGTATAGAGGTTTTAACCATTGCACGGTTGTAATGCTCAGAATCACAGGCAGTGAACACCATCTTCCTTTCTTTCTTTCTTTCTTTCTTTCTTTCTTTCTTTCTTTTGTACAGATAGTGTCATTGCCAGATATTTCTCTAATCTCCTCATATTATTGATATTGCCGACATATTAATATAAATTAGAGCAACTTGATCGATATAATAATAATAATAATAATAATAATAATAATAATACATCTTTGCAAGTTTTTGCCAGTTTTGTTGACTGCTGGGAAAACTATATAACATATAATTTACAATATCGTTTACTTAAAAGAAAAAAAAGAAAAAAAAAACATTAGGCTTGTAGTTTTAGAGTAGCATCATTAGGTCCCAAAATGGAAGACATCAACATAAAGTAACATAACATAACACATCAAATTACTCTATCTTAATGTTACATTTTGTATCTTAATTATTTTAATTTCCACTGTATTGACGTGTTTTTCATATGTCTTGTCTGTACCTTAGTAAGGTGCATTTCCGCATTTACCACTAACTTGGAATTTCATTTTAGACTTTAATAACCATGGCTCACTTCAATGTTTTAATAACCCTGTCTAATTAGCCTATAGGCCTAATGCATCGTGTTTCTTCATGTTCATCTGTTCATGTATCATATTAGTGTCCAATTTGAACTTGAGTAGTTCCCCGGTAGACTGTAATAGAGCCAGTGGCATCAAGCTGCCAAACACCAAAAAGATGCTCAACCACTACACTTGAGAATTATGGATAGTCACAGAACATCGTATGTGTGGTTTAAATTTGTTGCCTGAAAGTGTGTCATCTTAAAATGCATAGCATGCTATATATTTTACTGGCATTTAGAAACATTTTAAGCAATGCACAATATTGCAATTTAAAACAGTGGAACAATGAGTCCACAGCTAAAGACCTTTCAGTGCTGCATGACAGCAAAATTATAAATCACAACTAAAAATTCAGATATCACCTGTTATATCTGGAGGAAGTATTAAGCTATATCCGCATGCTCTCATTTCTAAGAGAGACGTCCTAAAAGCTCAAGGATAGTAATATTGCCAAAAATGCAATTACTTCATATATCAATTGTCCAAAATGAACATTTTAGTTACGCTGTTACCAGCGATGAGGAATTGTTCTACCTAAGTGACTGTGCATTCCAGAGGATGCAATGCTGTCAAATATTTCACTGGCAGACGTCATGGAAAATGAACATGCATTCAAGAAGCGAGTGGAAGCCGGGAAGGATTTCGGAGAGAGGTTTAAAAATGGCTGTGTTATGGAGAACAAAAACGCTTCAGATTTCTTAACTTAATGGACCCTTCTTGAGACTTTATTTAAATCAATTAATTTCATTTGAACTAATAGATGAAGTTCCGTCGAAAATTCGAAAACGTTTCCATGCATTGTATTCAAGGAAGAATATAAGTGTTTACATCATATTCAGAATTGCTATTCAAAGGTTAAAACCAATACTGGCGGTGTGCCGGTGTCGTAGCCTAGTTTGTAAATAATATCGTTTTTGAGCATTTCATAACTACCAATTTAGAGTCTGGGGGTTGCCGTTATGATGTTCTGTGGACACACTTTCCCTGTGGCGTTAAATAGCATGCCAGTCATCGCTGCTGGCTGATAGATAATTCATGGAGCGTGCACTCTGCCACAACTTAAAGTAAACACTGACGCATCCCTTATCTTTAAACTTCAGCCAGGTTGCAGAGGGCATGTCACGTAGAGAGCGGAGGAGTTGTAGGAGTGTGAAAGGCACTGGTTTTGGGGAACGGGTCGAATCGAGGGGTCCTCTCGGAATGAAGTCATCAGCGTAATTAAATGCAGGGAGAGAGAAAAGACGGGCGCGCGCCTAGTTTTTTGGCGTGTTGGGTGGTCCATGTCCCTGATAAATGCATGGGCCCCATTCCAAGCGGGCGCTCCTTGTAGAGCGGTTAAAACAATACTTCTACCCATATACATTCCTCTCTTGAGTTTCAAACCTGGCCATACCGTCAAATATCTTCCTTACCCACACTAGTGCACGTTGGTCATGGGGATCTGTGTACATTTAATGGTCACTATGGGCAATGTCACCGTGCTCCGACCTTATGCCATGTTTTGCTGTAAGATCTCAAGGTCTCAACGTATGGTTTTGCATACGGCATTAACCTACTTGTATTGTTCGTGGCGTGTGATATTTTGTAGTATTCCGTTAAATAGTATCCTGTAAAGTGGCACCCTCACATCAATGTTTTGTCCCACTAATATAGGCGATTAAAGATGACGGAGAATGCATCATTTAAATGTGTGAAGGTATAATTTAGGTAGTGTAAACCAACTAATGCAGTTAAATTGTAATGCAAACCCAACAGTTTCATTTTGTGTAAGAGTTCGCTATCACGTTTCAATGGAATAATAATTTCTCAGCATTAAGACTTGTGCACTGTGCAGGCTGGCATTTACAGTTGTTTTTAACCAACATTAAACTAAATGTGCACAACTATGTGCGTAAAACAGCGTGTTAAATGCAACTGCTACAAAACTCTAGAAGTTGGCAGAAACCAAAACAGCAGCCAGAATATCTTATTTCAGAGACCGGCGAGCCACCCGGAGTGAACCCGCTGCAGGGCCGTCCGTCTGCGAAGGGGCGAAGGCTGAGAAATCTCGAGCTCTCCCGGGATCAATGAATACCAGCACTGCTTTCAACAGCTGAAGGCAAAGTAGCAGAAGTTCTCTGCCACGCACAGACGGCGGAAAATGTATATTTAGGCTCGCGCAAATTTGGCCTGAAATGATTTTGTTAAAACACAGCCACGGACATGTACTTTAGTATTTTAAAAGCCCGTTAGTGGATAGACCAGTTAAACCTCCCCTGGGTTATTTCACTGTAATGAATTGGGGTTAGAGAACGTCGATTTGGAAAAAAGAATAGCTGGTGTGATGCTGATTATAAGTCACCTGGAGCATTCCGTTACTTGTTTGAGCACGGAGTTGTTCTTTATAGTACACACTCAGTAGCCTACACAACATCACTGTGCATAAAAAACTAGTGCTAATCAAAAACGTCAGGCTACATGTCCAACTTGTCTTCGTTTATAGTTGACGTGATTCTAATTACTTGCCTTATACTTGGGAATGACTGGGTTCATCTTCAAGGATTGCAGGGCGCCGTTCAGAAGACTCTATCCGAGTTTCTAGGTTGACAGTTCGGCCATACCGTGGGTGCCTCTCCTCTGTCTCTCTCTCCCTCTGCTAAAACATAATCTTCATTCTCTTTTTCTGTGTTCATGTTTAAAACCGTATCCAAATACTGCACCGCGTGCACTCACAAACGGGCACAATGTATCATCGACGTATTAGCTGATCTAGCTGGACTTTTTGCTTGATTTTTTATTTAAAGAAGGCCAGGGAAAATGTTTACATTTTGCAGTATAAACATCCTGCCCATGTTCCTGTCTATCTTAAAAAGAAATCAGCATCGCGGTTTTTGAATGGGTACAGCTTTTCCGTCCCAACAAACTTTTAGAAAAGAAAAAGATTTTCTGTTTATTTCTGATTTTTAAAATCAACCTAACTAAGAGGTGTTCAGATATTCCAAAACAGTAAGCGACGCCCACTGTTTAATGTTTGGGGAAACACAAATACAAAATATGACATATTTTTGTGTGACAGTCAAACAGATCTTGCTTAAGAATATAGCTTGATGTAAATTGTAATTATTAACCTGTGTTTGTGAGCAAATAGATGAAAACTACTGCAGTCTTGTAGCCTGAACTGAGCGACGAGCTAGATGTGTGTACATAGGCAGTATTATTATCGTTCGTATCATTATATGGACATATAGATGAATACATTCAATTAAAATGTTAGTAAACTATTTATAATAAAAATTCTCGAAGCACTGAACGCTACAGGTTAGAATTTAGAAGAAAAAAAATAAAACAGCCATACGGGGAGCTGAGGCGGGCAGATGTTCCTGAAGCCCACCCCAGCGGAGTGGGAGGGGACTGGGCGGGCCTCCGAGCTCCTCTGACGCTCGGACAGTCAAGAGCTTGGAAGGCACTGATGGCAACAGATAAGTACAAGGCGATCTCCTAAGGAAAGACGAGAAGAGTGCGACAGAACTTGAAAGAAGTTCCCTCCTGTCCCTTGCTTTTTGAGGACGCTACTACCAGAGGAATTCGGGACACCATTTGCGGGGTACACGTAATTACGCACAAGATAAAAACATTTTCTTGACGCATTGTACTGCTACAACTTCGTAAACTGACGATTATCTCCATCTATTCGCTATTATAGATCGAAGCAAGAATTTAAATAAGAATAATTATTAAATCACTGTTGCTAGTTTTAACGTGGAGATTTTGACTGAATTCCAAAGTCCTAATGACGGCCGAGGTACAGCAGCCCTCAGTGCAGACTCCTGCCCAAAGCAGCCCGATGTCTGCTCCGGAAAAGCCGCACAGTCAGACGTCAGTGATGGAGACGGCCTCCTCTACGACGAAAACCAAGAAGACAAACGCTGGTATTCGTCGCCCCGAGAAGCCGCCGTATTCCTACATAGCCCTGATTGTCATGGCCATCCAGAGCTCCCCGACAAAACGTCTGACTTTGAGTGAGATTTACCAGTTTCTCCAGAGCCGCTTTCCTTTTTTCAGGGGCTCTTATCAAGGATGGAAGAACTCCGTGCGTCACAACTTATCCCTGAACGAGTGCTTTATTAAATTGCCAAAGGGTCTTGGTCGACCAGGGAAGGGACATTACTGGACTATTGATCCGGCAAGTGAATTCATGTTTGAGGAGGGATCTTTCCGCAGAAGACCCAGGGGTTTCAGGCGTAAATGTCAAGCGCTGAAGCCGTCCATGTACAGCATGATGAACGGACTTGGATTCAACCATCTACCCGAGTCGTATAACTTCCAGGGGAGCGGGGGAGGGCTGTCCTGTCCTCCAAATAGTTTATCTTTAGAGAGTGGAATTGGGATGATGAATGGACATTTGGCGGGCAACATGGAGGGAATGGGGTTGGCAGGGCATTCCATGTCACATTTGTCGGCCAACAGTGGACATTCCTACATGGGAAGTTGCACAGGGTCCACGGGGAACGAGTACCCACACCACGACAATTCCGCTTCTCCCCTGCTGACCAGTGGAGGAGTCATGGAGCCTCATCCGGTCTACTCAAGCACGCCATCAGCATGGGCTCCCGCGCCCTCGTCCTCGCTAAATAACGGGGCCTCTTACATCAAGCAGCAGCCACTGTCTCCATGCAATCCCGGAGCGAATCCACTGCAGCCAAGCTTGCCAACGCACTCTATTGACCAATCATATCTGCACCAGAACGGACACAGCACAACCGACTTACAAGGTAATGTCATTTCATCAGACCAAAAAGTTTTCCTCTATTAGATTCAAGCCAAATGAGTCATTTGAATTGTGAAGTGAACCACTAGCAAATGCATGCAATGTCACAGATAGGTCTGGCTAAATAGGCGTATAATATCATAAAAGAAAGAAATTTGTAGAAAATATTCATAGCCACTTTCGACTTATAATAAAATAAGTATTCACGGAGTATTGTCACATGGGTGCCGTGTTTTATACCACGGTGGTGCATATTTAGTCACTAATGTTTCAGGCCTTCCAAGATATAAGGCTACACTGGGTCATATAAACCGGCCTATGACCCTCTTGAGAGCGAATGCAAGAGGCTTTAAACCTGACTTTGGTCTCAAAACAAATTCCTGAAGGGGGTCATCGAAGACAGGCCGAGGGCATCTTTGTAGGGACACGTGTTTAGGATGGTGCCAATCCAGAGGCTATGATAACATGGGCGAACAGACTTGGTCTGATTACCCCGCGGCATACAGTCCTCAGGGACTCGCGTGCGAGCAGCCGACTGTCAATTACAGACTTTACCACCCTCAAACCCACTTTACAGGCATTTTAGCCGTCCTCCCACTAAAGACACAGATGACAACCGAGAGTGCCTGCACGATGTTGATAAAACAAATACGTTTAAATTGCCTTTGTAATGTAAGCAGTTGCGTAATTATTTTACTAGTGACAAACTGGCATTTTTGTAAACAGAGCCATTTGAAATCTGAAGTCTCTTGGTGTTTCTGCAGGGAGGTCATATTTTACGCCTTGTTTATGTATTTAATTCGAGTATTATTATTATTATTATTATTATGCTGGTACCATATAGGCCTTTGCTATTCTCAACTAAATACGTGTATGAATACTAAACTAAACGCCAGTTTGTTCTAACCTAGAAATCTAGGAATGGTGCTGTGACGTGTATGACAAACTCCCTTTCAAATCTAGACTTGCGTAATAGGTATCAGTTGGGTATGAACTCAATGCGCAAGGGCAGCATGTTTATCAGTTTTGTATTTCAGTCTGTGAAACATTTTTGTACTTTTATACAAAATCGAGCATTATGAGTTCATTCAGTTACACATGAAAATCACACGTTGACCTTGGGGTTCATGACTGCATGTAAAATACACGACTTTCCTCCTTATCTTGCAGGTATCCTCGGTATCATTCCCAATCTCCGAGCATGTGTGACAGGAAGGAATTCGTCTTCTCATTCAATGCTATGACGTCGTCAACGATGCATTCACCGAGCAGCGGGTCTTACTATCATCACCAACAAGTCGCATATCAGGACATCAAGCCGTGCGTGATGTGAAGACAGTGTCTTGAAATAAAAGACAAGACTGACTAAGAGCCACTAAACCTAGTAAGCAGCTGCAGGGGAGCATGGAGAACGCTCGATGTCAGCCCAATAACAACGTGGCCTAAAGCAGAGATGGCTTTTCATAACTGCGAAGATTACCAAGAAGCAAACTCGCAAAGTCGCTGGTTTCAATAAACAGGGGATCCAGTGGCCGTTATTGCGGTGGGAAATTACCAGAACGGTGCATTTGACTTGATTTCAGTTTCCCGAGTTGCCAGCGTACCACTGCCAAAGGTAACGCCGCAAAAAGCCTCCGTAATCCAGTGCATCTCAAACCCTGCAGCCGCTCGGTACTATAATTCTGCTGGCGGATAACTACCACTTGACAATTTGTATTTTCCTTCAAAGTCATATGTATTTTTAGACAACAATGATTCTCTATTATACTTTCCACTCGGGTTATTAAATACAACACTATTTTATGACTTCATCCGACTTTATTTTTAATCAGAAATGAAATTGAGGGGGAATGAAGGCACTTTTAAATACCAAAGCGCAACTCATTTTATTTATTCTGTTCATATTTTAATTGTAAAAAATATCGCCACATATTGAACGCTTTATTGGCAATATTTGCCCAGAGGATTTTTTTTACTGAAGTTCAACAGATAATGGAGAATAAATGTAAGCACTGTTAGTTATTATTCGTCTTTATTTTGGTGTATATATATATACATACTGACACCCGTCTTACTTTTCCCAGCACTATAAATTGTACATTATGTAATATCATTGAGTGGACTTTTGTCTACTTTCATTGCTTTAGATTAGGCTAGTATGTATTTTTACTACTCACGATTTGTATAGAATTAAAGGTATTGGCATGAAGTTTGTTCGACTGTTGAAAACGTCTATAAAACTGTTTTCCCTTTCAAATGAAGTGTCATGGTTTTTCAATTGTTAACTTGTTTCTTATCATGTAACTAAAGCAATCCATTATTAATCCATATTTTGGGAACCATGTAGGCCGATCTTCTATAGACGACACTTGCTGAATACAAAACAATATACAATAGGCTACTTAACAAACCATCTCCAAGAACTTACACACTAAGTTTGGAGGATTTTATAAACTGCCCCGATATTCGTTTTTAGAATGGCTATTGACGAGAAATTACAAAGAGCAATGTTCATAAATTTCACCACCACATCAAAGACTTGCAAAGACTGCAAGCCTATAGTTCTCGATAGGCAGTGGGTTTTTGGTTCGTCTAATTTAACTGTAGCTGTACAGTATATGACGTAAAAAATATGCCTGATATTCCGTGTCACAGCGTAGACTCATTATGAGGACTTCCGCATAGTGCCTAATATCCATGAGATCTGGTTATTATATTCAAACACAGGCCACAACTGACCGACATGTTAGGCTAATTTTTGCCATAAAGAGAAGAGCGTGTTCCCTGTGGTTTTAGGCTAAAATAAAATCTACTCCTTTACTTGTGGTTTGCACCCGGTTGTAGATTTGAGTGCATTTATAAGTTTGTGTGCTCTACCTGGTGAAGGGGTGGAGGTCTTTAAGCTTTAAGCTTTTTTAGTTGAAGTTTTTGGCAGGAGCTGAAGTTTTAATGTTAGAATATCCTGGGGGAGGGGTGCAGATTTGAGATGGCTTTAATAGAAAGGATAGAATGCTCATGTAATTCATATCAGTTGAACCCAGTAGGTCTCAACTGAACATACCCAAACAGGGTTCATTTAAGAGTAGCCTACTCACTTTGGGCGAAGGCTTTGTGGTGCAGCATTGGCGGCACCTATTGGCAAGAGGTCAGTGGTCGGTGCACGATTGTTGAAGCATCTTCCAAAAACAAACTAAAAATATCTAAAATCCAAAATGCCTTGAATGACTGTAGATGCAGGGTCAGCTTTGGCTGTCTGAGAATGGTGTGATATAGGGCATACGGGCGTCAAAGGTTTTGCGAGACTCCTTACGTGCGCAACTGTAATTCAATTATATCCTTTAAATTCATATTGAACCAGATGAAGCCATGACGATGGTTCAGTCATTATATTATTTATTTAGTTCAAGAGAGTTCTCTGGAATAGTTCTAAGTTGAGGATCGCACTTTCTCTTAAGCTTTACGGCCTAGCCTACTTTACAGTTTGCTCCTTGGTTTTAGTCTATTTGTCATAAAACCGTCAATACAATTTAATTTAATATGAACATGTCTGATATAGCACTTAATGTAATTTCCCATTTGCCACAGATATCACTGTCTAAATGTCTACAGTTTAAAAATCAACATGGTTTTCTTAACATTAGAGGCTTGTTGAATTTATCCCAAATATCCCAACAGTGTCAGTTAAAACAACTGAAAGAAATTTAAAAAATCTAAAAAAGCAAAACTGTCTCCACAAAATTAAATTGTTTTGATACTGATGGTTACAGATTCAGTTCGTAAGATTAATTCATTCTTACTGCAGATATGAAATGTTGTCATTTAACCATTATATCCTTCACATCATTCAACAGAATTGCATTATTATCCTTATTCACTTACATGGCTTTGTGGTTTTGGGTGTATCAAACACAGTATGTACTGCATTTATCAGCTTTAGTAGTGGTTGTGGACACGTTTCAGTCCTAAAGAAATTCAGTTTGCTATTAAGCATGTCTCTGATAGCTCCTCCATATTGGCCCTCTACTTGTCTTCTTGCCTATAGTACTGCCTTATCTTGACCAGTGACCAAGCGCTGAACCCGGAGAAATTCTCCTTGTATGAGCAGGGGGGAAGGGGAAGGGGGGGGGGCAGTGAGTCCACGTTTCTCTGTGGAACTGGGACCACACATTAGCCTGCTGATGACGTTAGCCAGAGCGGAGCGTTTTGGCCTGGACAAGGAGTTAAATTCTTGTTTGCGGCCCACAGCTGTTAGCCAGGGCGGGTGACAGAACCATAAAAAAAAGACCTGCGCCTGCACTGGCCTGGTTGCAGACTCACAGAGGCATGCTGATCTTGTACATCTGCCTCAAAATTGAAAGGGGGGCTTTGGAAGCAGCACACTACAGTGTATACCTATAGGTTTGTGCAGTAGCCATTTGCTGCCTACACATTCCTTTGTAACTTTTGTAGGCTCTCAAACCTTCACAGAGGAAGGGGAACATGCAAATTAAGATAAACCACAAGTGGGATATAGCAAAAATGCCTCCGACACATAATGTTGGAGCAATAATTTTTTTTCCGACAGCAAGAGAAGTTGACTTTATGATCCTGCTTACAGCCAACAACCACTACACGCACAAGCTTAGCAAATCTGTGTGCAGGGGTCATCTTATCTGAAGCCTTAGCATACCACACTCAAGGCAGACTAATTGGACTTGTCAAGCTTTCTGATATGCTTCCCCTGTGCATAAATTGAGGAACTCCAACAAGTGAGAGTGTAGTGAGAAGGTCCTTTCGTTCCATAAAATATCTAAGCTCACTTAAAAAGGCCAAAGGCAACTAATTAAATTTGAAAACAAAAAGGGCCAACACACAATTCGTCTTGTTTGGCTGTATCTTGTTTGACTGCTTGTGGATTTCTTGCCGGTTAGACTTCAGCGATGGAATAAAAACCACAGCAATCCGGTCCTTCATGGCCTTCAACAGTTTAATTTGACATTTATATGTTTTATCCAACCCCAAGTATATTTTTGAATGAGGAGAACTCTGTCAGTCAACCTGCATTTGAGGTTTAGCTTTGAGAACCTATTGCCAGAAGTGTAATAACTTGAAGTAAAATTTATTTTCATATGTACCCTGCATTTCCATGAATTTTACGGCAAATTATTCCTGAAGTATAAAAGATTCAGGTAAATTAATCTCAGCAGTCAGGAAATAAAACATGTGCTCTCCTATGCTGTATCACAGAAACCTTCACGCAAACATTGTAACCACTGCAAATTCATCAGTTCCAAGCTTGATGAAAGCTTCAAAATAATGAGTTATAAGCAACACAACAAGCCTGCAGTCACTGTGCAAAACAAACAAACAAACAAAAAAAAACATAACAGTTTTACTTTTTGCTGATGGTGTAGGACAGTGTCTAGACTATTAGGAAGGAGGCAGATTTTCCACCTTCCTCTTGGGGGTTGGTCTTTTCGTTTTAGATTTGGCCGTCACTGCTGCCTCGGTGGTAGTGTTGTCAGGTGTTGCTGCAGAGGTGTTTGTGCAGATTTTGGGTCTCCTGCGGTGTGCCTGGCCAGGCTTGCGGTCACCCCTCTGGCTCTTGGCGAGCTCTGGCTGCAAGGTGTGCCCCTGTACGGACAGGTTCTGGAGGGCAACGAGGGCATTGTCGGCAGCTTGCTGACTGGCATAGTCTAGGAAGGCCCTGTGCTGAGCACCCTGCCAGGTAAGGCGAAGTGGCGCAGCCTCACGCTCCCTCAGGGCGCTCTTGAGCTCACTCACACGCACACCCGATGGTATGTTCCCCACGTAGACAGTGGTGACAGAGGCCTGGCTAGTTGCCCTGGGTTCTGGCACATGCTCCCCCTCCCTCATATTGCGCCCTGCCACCTTCTCTTCTGGGTCCTCTTCGTTGGGGCGACGTCTCTCTGGGGGGTCTTTCAGGTCTCGCTTCGGGTCACTCGCTGGTTCCCTCCTGGGCCTATTTGCTCTCTCCCCTCCCTCTGGGCTTCTTTTAAGCGTGACGTCTTTTCCAGCCTCCTGTTCTACAGCTCTGAGTTTCTTCAGAATGGGAATCTTCTCCAACATGTCTGCGTCCACCTAAGAGGTTATTGAATTACAGTGGATTTTAAAAACCAAACGCTTGCCGACATGTGCTTAACCTGTAGACTATTGTGCAGTAGCTAATGCTCAGATGTTGAACTTGAAGAGGCCTTGGGGAACCGTTCTCACAATAAGACGGCCCAATAACCTTCCACTGACAGACGCCGGAGTGCATATATATATATCAAAACGGATGCCCCTTTGAGGCCATCCTGAAACACGTCAGTAAGACATCAAAAAGGCCGGCACATGGTTTTTGGCACCATTAAAAACAGCTGATAATAGAATAACTGTGCTGTGCTGCACAGAGGGAAATGGACCCCTGCTGTATGTTTGGAGCGCTGATAACCCTTCATGTCTTCGCCCTTATCAGCACGACTATTTTACTTCCTCCTGGAGCTAAAGAAAGACGTCTTTCTGATGTGAAGGAGGGAAAAGCGTTTTTTTTTTTTTTTTTTTTTTTTAAGACGGGCATGATCACACGCCGTTTCATTCAGGATATACACAGCTATTGTCTTTAACCTGACCTATTGACCAGGCTTTTTCCATGCAGTAGGCAGGAGTTTGGGCTTGCCAGGCACTAAGGTCTTTGAAGATCAGACATGCCCTTCCTTTCTAGGAGTCAGCCAGTGTTACCTTTTAATGCCCCTTTATTCTCTGGGAGAGGTTCACCATTAGCCCTTATATGTCAAAAGGCCAAGAATGTAGTAAATTTAAAAAAAAATAAATAAAACAAAAACAAACTTGGCAATAGCACAATACTTGTTGTACATTCAACAATTCTGTCTATGTAGCAATGTTATTGTTTATAAACCATTTTTAATTTTTTTTTATATAATGAGTTAAGTTGATCATTTAAGTTAAATGTTTTTGATGTAATTGCTTTTAACAAATTAGATGTTTGCATTGTGTTTTATGAGTATTATTTGAGTTTTTATATTCAATGACAATTCAGTTTACATTACATTCAGTTTGCCAATATTTCTTGTTTTGTTTTGTTTTTTTTCCATTTTGGGATTCTCATCAATAACTTATACAACCTCTGGCATTTCAGAAGCACTGTGGCTATATGTTCCTGTGCTAATTTGATTTCAGTTGCATTTCAGGCAGGACGCAGGTATGTAATTTACATTTTTAGGTTGCAAATACAATTACCTTTGACCAAATGATGCCTGGTGGCTTTGGATGTGTGCATCCTGTCTTGATGACTCTTGTTGGAGTCAGAATGTAATCAACAGTGAGGTCGTGTCTCTCTATTAGCTCTTCAGGAATATCCACTACCTTTAAATAAAACATACACACATGAAATGATTTACAACCAGTACCATAATTTAATTATACCAAAGCAGTGACGTGTGGTCAGGGTAGACAATGTAGGCAGTGCCTACCCTAGAAGATCCAGAAAATTATAAAATCCTGAAATATATATACATACATAAACTAATAAAAATACACAACCTGTTCTAAATTTGGTAGTATCAAGTTCTGTATATTGCTGTACAGCAAGCTTCATTCATTTTCATTGACAGGATATAGGCTCTGCTTATCTCCCCATTGCCTTAACATTGCGTGGATTTTGGGGTTTGCGTATGCATACTGAGTCTCTGTGTCAAGTTCAACGGAGGAGCAAAGGCACTGACAACGACTGCTAATGGTGGGTGTGTGGTTACGTGAAGGCACTGTTTATGGGTGTGTACAAAGTAAACGAGTGTACAGAGAGAGAGAGATGCTTCATCAAGGCTATCAGCGTAATCCTTTCAGTGATCCACTTTCAAATGTACGCATTATCAAACTAAGTACATTCAAGAGGCTACATAAAGCATGTTGACCACATTACATCATAATACAGACAGACAAACCAGTCATTGTGAGTTTGCTTGCTAGCAAAATTGGCACATACACATAATGAAACAAGCGTAGCTCATGTTTTAAAATTGGTCTGTCATCTTGTTTCCAGTGGTTTCTAGTGTGAAGTGAGATTGTTTGTGGTGTCGTATGGTGGAAAGTTTTTCAGATTTTCATTTATCACACATGGGCTACATGCCATCTCTGAGTCAGAATGAAGTTTAGGACGTTTCTGCCACTTTCTAAGAGATTAAAAAACACCCTCAATTTGGCCTAACAGTTAAGATGCTAAAAGCATGCATTTATTAATTGATGTTCAATTAAATCAATCTTTTCAGGAACTTTTGAAATTGGCTTATTTTAACCAGTAAATTAGGTGGCTCTATCTGAAAGTATAGCCTGATAAAATAGTCCCCAGGGCCACAAGGTGACATCCCGCCTACCCCCTTTTTTCCACTACACTGTTGTAGGCAATAGTTAGACATTTATTTTATATCTTTAGATACATTTTTTGCACACTGCCTACCCTGGCACAGACCTTAGCGCACATCACTGTAACACAGAGTATTGTTTACTTTGTGCTATGTTACATCTGGTAGAGGCCAGTCGAGCACTTTGGGTAATATTTATTACTTTACCCAAATGTTTATCAGACATAAGCATAACACATCAGGCCTGAGTCGTGAACTTACCTGGCAGTCGTGAACCACTGTGGCAATGACAGTGGACTCATTCACAGCTCCCATAGCAACCATCATAGCATATTCCATGTCTGCAAAACCCTCACCCTTTCCTATGCGATAGCCTTGGATGAAAATTAATAATAAAAAAAACACACACACACACACACACATTAAGAATATATATATAAATTAAAATCTAGCACATGTCTAGGGATCTACCATGACTGATTTACCTTTTTCAGACACAGCCACTGACCCAACTACAACAAGATCAACTTTCACCTTGGCATCAAGACCAATTGGGACACTGAAATCCTTCACACCCTGAGAGAGAAACAGTAATGCAGGATTTTTACCACATTTTAGTACAGCGCAGAAAAAAAATGCATTGTCAGCTAAAACATTTTCTCTTGAAAATTAAGTGTTTCACAAATGTTCATATACAAGTGAATATTAGTTTTTCATTCATAATGTTAAATTAGTGTTATAGTACTAGTACATTATGATCTGTGAACATTACTGACTTGTGAAGTGGAGCATACACGCAGGTCCTCTTTGCTTGCCCCCTGAGGAGGGATGATCTTGTTGAACAGCCCAGTCCGCAAACGAGGCGTGGGCACCAGCAATGTTTTCTTGGCCTGACAAACAAGAGAAACTGTTAATAAGAGACCACAAAAAAAAACCAACAAAACTGAAATAAAAATGGAAATGAGGGAGCAGTGAAGTGTAGAAAATTACATTATGCACTATGAGCTCATCTGTGGAGGATTCAAAATGTTTTATTACATAGTCATTCGCATGGCCAGAAAAGGAGGCCAGGCTAAGCCCTTCAGGCCCTGCAGACCAAGTACCTGGAGCACCATTAGCCGTGCACCTTCCAGTGGTTTATCAGGATCCACTTTGACCTCGTCAGTTCTGCTGAACACCTGGAGTTCAGATACCTTAGCACATGCACCATGAGCCCCCTACAGAACCAAAGAGAACAGGAGGTGAGTGACACTTACTTCCAAAGTACAGTAGCGTGCCTGTTCCTGGGGCTTGTCTGGGTTCACCTTCACCACACTACTGGACCTGAACTCCTGCAGGACCTTAAGCTGATTGCAAGCTTGGGCAGCTCCCTGTCCAACCATAAATGATATAAATAAATAAATAAATAAATAAATATATGAAAACTTAAGCCATTTATGCACCCTAACACTGACTAACGTTAAATAGACTGATAAAACAGCATGCATGCTTGAGTAACATTACATTACATGAGTAACATTACATACCTTTGAATGTCCAAAATTTCGCTACTGATAATCGTTTGTGCGTTGGTCCTACCTTAAAATTGGGAATCCTGTTATGTACAGGCCTTGGGAAATTAGCTAGATTATTAGCTTCGATATGATCCCACACCTTTTTGCGGATGTCCCATTTGGTTGCCCCTATAGCCAGCAAGCAAACACAAGGTTAAGATCACACACACAGTTACAAAATATTTCCGAACACTTGTGCCAGCAGTAATATCTCTCTTCTTTACCACGCTTAATCTGTATAACTGCGTCCATTTTGGAAACGGTAAACTGATTGTAACTATTAGGTCAGAATAAGCTGTATTCATGCTCTGGGGCGGGTGGGCAGGGCAAAATAGAATAGTTTTACGCCATGTTACCAAATACACGTGCGCACTCCAGACAAACACCGAACATGTGATAAAGGGTCCACAGGAAAAGGAAATGTTTCAGGTCTGACATGGACGGCAGTGCCCCTATCGGACTGAGTGGGTAGTATGAGTCAGCGTAATAAAACAAGTAACCCCGGCTGCGGACTTGGACCCGTCTGCAAACAGACGACCTAAAAATGCAAAATCCAGGCGAATTATTTGTCCTTGTAATGCTATATGGAAAATGTAGCCTGTGTCACATCTTATGGATCAAGTCTTGAAATCTGTCAATTCAATACTAGGCTACTGTTGCTGCTACTGCTATCACTACTGCTGTACCACTGCTGAAATGTATTGGATATTAGAGGCACTAATGTTAAAATAAGCCATGAGGAAAAAGATGTGGCCTTTGCTCGCTGTTCACTTTAACCGACATTAAATTTCTCTTTCATTTGCTTGGAAAAACCACAAAACAATATGTCTACAATCCATAAGGGGGCAGCAACCTCAAACCAACCATTGATTTTATAATTATAATATTCATGGTTCTTTGATCAAGTGAGGAGAGCTTTAAGGCCTATATGCAAGTGTGTCTGCCAGGAATCCCATGTGAAAACATCTAGGGATCTGGCGATGTCACAGTTAGTTGTCATATTTGTAGGTCAGACACAGCCATCCCAGAAAGGGATAAGTGCATCAGTAGAGGGCACTGCTTCTCCTATTACCACTGTAGAGGAAGCCAGCCTGCAGGCCTGACAAAATGATCCACTACCATAGGATGGCTTAGGTTTGCATCAGAGTGATAGGGTACTGTATGCTTCTACCACTGAATGATGATAAGCTAATAAGCAAGCAAGCAAGATGGGGAGGCTATGTTGCAGACATGTTGCATGCATTGCTCACATTTTTCTGAATCTGATATTTTAAGATTATTACCATCTACACTATCATGAGTATATTAATTATTATCACTGTTCCTACTCTTAACTTAAAATGTATGTACTTTTCAAGGATTTACCAGACCTTTCTCCCACATATTCAAGGCCTCATGGCATGGTTTGTTACACAGATTTCCCTAGTAATTCTGTTAGCAACTTTACTGCATTAGAATCTAGAATCTGGATAGGGTTCTGCATTAGAAAGTCAGTAACAGACATGTCCTATTATGACCATGGCATTGGTGGTACTAGATTGAGTCCCATGCTATTCTGGCTCAATTTCATGGATCTGTATGTGTGACACAAAGTTTGTCACACATCAGTGATTATTATTGTGTGATACTGTATTCTTCATACAATGCAAGCATTTCCTCCATCACAAATCCAAGCAGATGTTCTTAGTGCTATAAGGTGATTAGTTCTGTCTCTTGATCAGACTTCCTGTGTGGGAAATAATCAAATAAAATTCTATTCCTAATCCATTCAGTATCTTTACAGCTTTGAAGATGAGTGTGGAAACACCATGGTGCAGCTGCACAATCGGCTGCATGAATCTGAATAACAAAACTCCTCACTTTGAGATATTTTTTAAAAAACAAAAACAGGTCTGAGGAACTGAATATCAAATTCTGCATTTGTAAAGTTTCCTAATCTCTAAATATTAATGACAATTATGCCCACATGCATTGGCGAATAACTATTTGGCAACAGGACCATTTGAATTGTATGTCCTGCAGCAAAAGGGAATATGAACTGTAGGGAACTGACTGCAGTTAAGCATTTTGAGTGGCCTATGGTTACAATGAAGGCTGAGGCTCAAACTATATTCAACCCATTATGGCTTTTCTGCAGACATCTGGGTTTATTCAGTTTGTCTGGCTCAAATATCAAATGTTTTTTTTTGTTGTTGTTTTTTTTTTTGCAAGCGCACATTCACTGAAACTTACTCTTTTTACTCTCTCTCTCTTGCCCTAACAGATTTGGGAAACACACACATGCTACTAGTTTATTATGACAGTATAATAATTTACATAGTATTCGCTCTGTTGTTCCTACCATCAATGTTTGTAATCTTATACTATATGAGTTCAATGTAGGATGTTATCTGTATTGATAATAAGAAATAATAAGAGCTGACAACCTTCATCACAGACCATAATAGCATCTCTTCAGATATTACAGTCCACCAGCTCAGTGGAGATTACTCATCTTTGTCACCACACCTTTTACTGTAAATCACATCAACATACACCAAGAACCCGGAACTTATGCCCCACCCAACACAAGACACTTCTGTAACAAGCAACAAAGAACCTAATTCTAAATTGAACTAGGACAGTGCTCCTAATTGCAGTGGAAAAACAAAACATGCTGAAAACTGTGCTACATCGTACTTGCCCATAAATAGTCTACTGTAACATTGAAAATGTTTACATTTTATTTTATATATATATGCATATCATTGCAGTCCCATTTTGTTAGTTTTTATTTTTGTTCTGGTCAGTTATACACCATACATTTATGATCAGTGGAGAAAAGACTAGGTTTGGGAAGTGCTTGTTAAGATTAGTCTTAAATATTTAAACTAAAAATAGTTACAGTAATAACATGTTAAAGAAACTCTGAAACAAAAGAAACAAAACATTCTTCAGTTGAAACAAAAGATGATTTAATGCTGAAAATGAATAGACGTTGTTGCCAAAGCTAGAGATAATAACTATTAGCTAATGATGTAAATTCATCTATTCAGGAACATCTCCAGGTTCAAGTGTTTTGGTCAAAATCACCTTCCCAAATTAAAAGTAGCATCCCATACAACTTAAGACTCAGGAATATGTTTGGCACTAACACATGTAACACTCTCACATATTTTAAGGTATCAGTGTGATTCTTTGACATTCTGACAGTTACATCAGTTGATTGAAGTTTTTGTTTTCCATCCAATTCATCTCTCAAAAATGGACGAAGTTGCATGCTGCTGTGCAGAGTAACTTTTAAGATTTTTTTTGAGTCCCTTCTTCCAAAAAAGGGACATTCCATTCTAGAGACATTGTTCCCAATCAGGTTTCAACCCCGCCAATGTGGTGCATATTGGTCATCTGTATAACATTGTAAATACTGTTTTGGTTAGATTTATGATGAGTATATTCGTGTATTACACTGTAGGGACACTCCTCCTGGTTGGAGACATTTGGGATATCAGGAATGGTGCTGTACACATAATCTATTTCAGTCTTAAAGGAGAGAAAGAGAGTGAAAGAGAGACAGAGAGAGAGAGAGAAAGTTAGCCAAAGTGACAAAATAAAATGTAGTCTTAACAGTATGTATAGATTAGATTGATTTTGAAGTATATGATATGAAATACTGGAATATACTCACAACATCCTGATCAGGATCCTGCCACCCCATTTCTGAAAACCACAACAAAGCTGTAATGACTGCAATGCAAGTGTTACCAACCCTTTATCAACCCTCAAAAAATTACCCCTCAAAAGAGTAGCCTGTCTCTATTTTAGTTTTATACAGTCACTTATATTCATATCTGCACACATAATAGTGTTCTTACCAGTAGCTGTTGCTGTAGATGACAGCTGCACATCATTGGGACCCATCACACCAGACTGATGGAAGGCCAAAAAGACTTTATATATTCATATGTTCAACACATTCACTAAGCAGATGTTTACTCACTTAGATTGCACTGGGTTACTGCAGTTCACACAATGCCAGATGATAATTGTGGTAAAATATGTGAATATTGTGTCTCATACTCACAGCAGTGTTAGGGCTCCTCGATCCCATGCTACAACATCCCTCTGTCAAGCACATAAAATACTACATAATATATGCTCTGCTATGTGAATTACAATATTTGTTTTTATTCATTTATTAATTTAACACACACACACACATACACACACACACACACACACACTTACCCCTACCCAGGGAAATATTTGCCAATGGTCTGATGAGACAGTAATACAGAGGAAAACAGCAAAATTAAACAGAAGGAGATGGGAAATGAAACTATGCATACAAGACAGTAAGAGAACACCAGAAATGCTCTTGCACTTTGCACATACATATACGTGTGAAAATACTAGTTTCAACAGTGTCTGAGAAAGGGCTGACTGCTAAAAGGCATGGGTGCATGTGTGTGTTTTTGAATGTGTTATGTTTGTCTTAACAGCAGCACTGTGACATACCTTTTGTATAAACATATTCCTGTAGAGGAGATAAAGACATTTAGGCTATATCACATGTTATGATTATTAATTAAACCGCTGTCTATTGTCACTTAAAAAGAATAATTAAAGAATTATCTACTTAAACAGGCTTTGTGTGGATTCACTTTTTTGTTGTCAGCCAGATATATTCCAACACTGTGTATTTATGACCTGCTGATAAAGTGAAACTCACTGGTTTTCAAGCAGAGGAAGGTGGTGATTAACCCTCCAGCAAACATGATAATCCCAACAATTACCATCACAATAGTCCAGGGACCATAAGAGCCTTTGTGAAAGAAAGTCAACATTGTACAATATATGTGCAAATATACTACATATAAACTACAAAATACAACCTGTGATGCCTTCATAGTAAAATTATGGAAATATCTGACTGCTTATCTTAGCAACTGACTTACCAAATGACTACCAAAATAAAAACTCCAGGATTCCAAATGCTTCGGTCACAATTACAAGGCCCTAACCAATAGGCCACAGCTGCCCCAGTGAATTTTCATAATCATATTCAATATGACTTACCAACCAAAGTGATTATGACTGGTTGAGATGGGTCAGATGTTAGATGAGGAGTTGATGACTGTTCTGCTTTGATGGTATAATAGCAGCTCAGTGTTATCTGTACAGGTGGCCTCACGCCTGACCATCCAAAGATCAAATCCTTCCATGTGAGTTCCAGCTGGCATGATGACTTTGCATTATTAAGGGCCTTTCCCTCTACTAAGAAAAAGCACTGAGACACAAGAGCAGACTGAGGTGTCTGACAGGTCAGATGAACTCTATCTGTCTCCCTGATGACCTGATGAGACACCAGGAGCAGTGGAGGCCCTGTGGGACAATAGAAACAGCACAGATTACAGTGCCATTATCCTAATGTGTAATCACATTACAACAAATCCAAATATAGTCTAACTCTCTTTTTGACTTTCATGTCAGTCCTTCTAGATACATGAGCATATGTGTGATATTGGGCCTCATTTATAAAATGTTGCATAGAAACCATTCTTTATTTAAATAATTTTCCAAAATGGTTAGGTCTATAATGGAAGTAGGACACAGTAGGAATAACTCGCTGCTCCAGAAGTTTATTTTTTTCCATCACCCACTGATGAAATATAGCCTACATTTTACATCTACACACCCTTATGGGAAGACCTCTACAGCACAATCCTGTAGGATTACGTTATGAACTTTCCTAATGACGATGAATAATTCCTATTGACGATGTAGGCCTATGCCTACAAAAAGCTACTATCTAGCTGTCATCTACAGCAACAGCTATTGGCTACAATATTTATTTTTAAATAAAATTGCAAGCTTGATTTTTCATGAAGGCTATAATTTTTAGTATGTTTTGGTTGCAACTAGCTGGCCTGATTTAATAAGTAGTTGAGAGAGTGTCATGGGACTGGATAGAAGGCAAATAGCACAAGACAGTTTGTGAGTGCAGGGCCATCGCTTTGGCCATGCAGATCATGCTCTGCACGTAGGGTACAAAGTGATGTCCAGGACACCAAACCTTTCCCACCTGCCTTTTAGTTTTAGTGGAAAACACTTTGAATTTGAAAATACATAAACATCTCCCCACATAAACCTGCTGAATGAGCAAGAACATTTTCTTACCTATAACAATGACTGGATTAGAATCAGAACGTAATGTGTTTGTTCCAGTATGATAGTCACACAGCACCTCAATATCTACAATCCCACTGCGACCTGACCGTGCAATCAGATCAGTTCCAGAGAGCGTCAACCTGCATGTTGGAAAGCGCTCCCACTTTTTGCAGTGTGATATGCAGAAATCACAATAAGACGTAGCCGTCGAGGGTGCGTTGCAACTCAGATTGACCCAGTCAGACTGTCTGATGAATGCAGGGACTATCTTCACTATTGAACGATCTAACAAGCATGAAAAATATGAGATTAATACTTTGGCCCTCATCAGTGCCAATGTTAATAACTGAATACACTGAATACATTATAATTGTCTGCAAACTGACCTTGAGCTTGGGCATACTGTGTAGCATCTAAAAATATGGAAAGTAAAAGCACAAATATAAAGGGAAAAGTAATTCAGTATGCATGACAATGGAATAACTGAATTCTCACTCACACCACTGTAAAGAAAGACATTTGGCTTTATATGTAATTAAAGGCATACTAGATTAGAGTGTGAGTTTTAATCTCCGGAGTGCCCCTTACAGTTGGCGATTTTTAAAAAAAATAGCAACAACATTGTACATTCTCACCAATCCATGTGAATTTACTTGCAAATCAAAGAACAGGAACCAGCGATTATCATTTTCGATCATTTTTACTGACAAGCTGGTAATAAATGCGAAATTGATTTCATTTACTTTCAGTTCCATTTCCTCAACCTGGTGTTTCAGATACTGCAAGTGTAAGTAACCACGGATCCTACACTAGAGATGGATAAGAGAGCCTTCATTCACCCTGTAATGAGCCATTTCATCATCAAAGTGACTAAAGCTGGTAAATTAACCAAAAAAGTTGCCTAGTGTGCCTTTAATCTTTAAAATAACTTTCTACAGTTTCATGGTTCCACATGGTACACATTCCACATGATGGCTGGAATTAATTAAAATATATATCTAGGGACTTATCCTTACATTAATCTATCAGGACAGTTAAGAATCATACTTGTCTAAGGATCATATTTGTCTAATGTTGACATATTTATCCACAGCTAATCCAAGTAGCATTAATGATTAATAATTACATTAATAATTAACAATACATTAAGCATAAAAAACAATAAGTAAATACACAAAACCCCACAAGTTACATTTACATTTAGGCATTTAGCAGACGCTTTTATCCAAAGCGACTTACAACTCATCAACTATCAATTGTTCAGGGCCAGTCTCCCCTAGAGCAACTTAGGGTTAAGTGCCTTGCTCAAGGGCACAACGGTGGCAGCCAGGATTCGAACCCACAACTTTTCAGGCTACTTAGACGCTAGCCAGGTTCCTTAACCACTACGCTACCACCACCCAAGTTACATGCCAAACAGTTCTGCTCCTCTCTTTTACCACAGCTCACTTTTATTTGGTAACATTAGGAGCATTAACAAGACATGCAATGAAAGATTCAGATGTTATGGAGGCTGTATTTCCTAGTTCTAAATTGAACACAACTTTGAAAGAATACCATTGCATTACTCACAAATAAGGAGTGTAGTAGTCACAAGGAAACTGATGAATAACATTTTCATGTTCTTTGCACCCACAAAGCAATAGAGCAGAGATGCTAATGTGGTGTATATTTCACCATCAAAAGAGTGACCTAGTTTCTGAGTGGAACATGTCAAAACCAGATCTTTCTCTGACATATCACCTCGCCCTGTGATGGCATAGGCTGCTGCTGGTTTCACATGTGTAACCACTGCACTGATCTTTCATGTTAAAAAAGTGGGTTACTTTAAACCCATACAATGGGTCCCTGGTAAATTTGATGTTTGTCTAATTTTACATCACAGAAAATAATTCTTAAGGTATATAAGGTGTATGAGCACTGTTTGATTCCTGTTTCACATGCAAAAAACAAAAACACAAAAGTACAGACTTGACCAAAGTAGTCAAAGACTGGAGGGAAGTGGGATTTCAAACTGGTTAAAAGAGATGGGTCATGTGTATAACTAACTGTGTTTACTCTGTACACATTGAATTTTTAGCCACAACTATGAGTCCTGCCAAACTAAGAAATACTCTGCTGATGAAACTCTTACTGTGGTGTGCATCAGAAATGGGTGGGCATGGGATTACAGAGATGTGACTTAGACCTTCAGAGTCAGAAGAATTGCCTCCTACATTATCAGCCAGTCCCCACTTAAAAGGCTATGAGATGGTACAGACAAAGGCATACCAAGATGTACATCTGGATAAAAAGCTGCTTTGGTCCTGTAACAAAATGTATTTTTACTCTAAGGGGCCTAGCCAACTCTTTCTTTTGTAGAAAATGCTAACAGTACTAACAGCGAATTGTGCCAGTCTATTAATGTCTATGGATGTAAAACTTACAGTATCAACAAATTTGGGACTATACATATTTTTCCAAAGGCATCTATCTATGCATGCACACGATTGCATGAATAATATCTTTAGAAAACGAATAAGACTCAACATTCTCAACACCCTCCACACTCCACGGGAGATGCTTGAAAAAAAATACATAACTCACATCATTTTTAATTTCATAGCAGCGTATTTTAAAATATGTGAGAAACTATCATCTCATCCTCTCTGTTTTATCTGTTGATTGTCCTGCCAGTAAACATGCCAATGTGTTATTAAAGTGATATGAGTGACAAGTTATTGATGTGTTATAAGTATGAAAGCATGACGTGTAATACCATCCTAGACGACTTCCCTTATCTAGAAATATTATGATTAGAGATATAGTTTTAGAAACAGGAAAACCAGACGCTTGTCTTAAATATGCATCACCAAAAGTATGACCTCTATGTCCACTTCTGCCTTACAGCTCTATGAAAACAAGTTCAAACAAATCAGGCATGGAAAATATTGAACAAAAGCAATGTGCTATTTCCTTACTGTGGTTGACATGAGAAAATGGCTGACAACCAAGAATTAACTGGCCACTGTTAATTCACTGGAACATCTAGAATATCTGAATGTATTCGCTGGGTGAAGTATGTAGGCAACACTGTGGTGAGTCTTCTGCTACATGACAGGAAGTGAACATAGAGAAATGATAACTACCACACCCTCCAACAATGCAGACTTTACTTCCCATCTTAAAGTGAGATTAGATTGAGGACTGGTTGCATGGGAGATAGAAAAGTCCGTCTTGTGCCTGAAAGCAGGGAGACATGCTTTTTTTGCAGATGCAGCTTGATTTTTTTTTTTTTTGATTGTAGCGAGTCCCTTTCATGAACCCTTGGAGATGCTTGATATAACATGTACAACAGAGGCACAAAGTGTCCTGAAAAGTCTTTTGAAACAGGACTGCTGTAGGACTATACAAAAAATCATTCATAAAAATTGCAGGATGTACTATATGACAGATGTATACTGATCTCCACAAGGGCTGATGGACCAACTCCAGTTTGGCTCCTGTCAGTGGTGCCACAATGTGGCCAATTTTTTAAGGTTCCTCTTTAAAAAAAAAAAAAAAAAAAAAAAACGGGTCACCCCAACTGGAAGCGTTTTAATTTAAACTCATAGGTTAAATACTTAAAATCTGATAAGAGACATACTTATAAGGACTATGCATTTTTGCCCGAGTTCAAAAATGTAGCATTTAGTGATGGTAGTTCTTTTTTCTTCACATTTTTTTTTCCAGTTTTTCGTCACACCGACATGACACGCATATCACTGCGCAACTTGACCTTTTCAACAGTGCTAGTCACTAATTTCTTTAATGATGGGTTTGTGAGAAAATTAGCGTTGAAATTATATCATAAGTCGCTAATACAGCTCTGCATCCATATCATACTCTTTTTTCTCTGTGTAATATCTCACAATTTCTTAACTTCCACATGGTAAACCAGATATCAAAATAAACAGATCCTACTGATTTCAGTGGTGTATAGCTAGTATTCCTCTGTACGATTATCTCCTGAGTAATCCGGTCGTGAAATTACTGATGAACTCCACATTATAAGACCGAAAAATATTTATATATAAATATATAACATATAAACACCATATTTGGATAGGCTAGACTGTCCTGGGGAAAAAAGACTCGCTGGCATGTGTAGATTACCCTTATAATCAGGGTGGGATTGGTAGGGGTGTGTGGGTGGATTTTGCTGGTTTTGATATTCCAGTCTCTGCTTAATTACCCATTTTGGTAACACTTTACAATAAGGGTACATGAATATATACACACGAGTCATTAAAAAATATGTTATGCGTTAATGTTTAACACATACTGAGATATATGATTTACTATGAAAACAGAGTTAAGGAATGTTGATATACCAGACCTTAATTAACCCTAGGAGTTGAGATGTTTATTAACTATGATTGATTCATGGGTCGATTTTATTGGTGTATCAGACCTAAATAAATAAATTAGTTAATTGTCGCAGAGTACCCGCATTTACATTGTGCTCCATGCCAAGATGCTTCTACCCATATTTGCATCTGTATACACCTGCGGAGCTACAGACATGAAACGATGAGGACGACACAGCAGTGCGTGGTATGGATTCGGGGCACACTGTTCAGGCCGGCAGTGCCTACTAACAAGCAGGGACACCTTTCTTTCTGATGGCCAGGTTCGGAGGCGGCCTTGTAGGCTTTGCGCTGGTCTCTGTTGTGGGCTCTGCAATCACACCCGAGAGCTGGCTGGATGATCACCCCAACTCGCTTTCCTCACCTCACCTACCGGGCTGACAGTCGCTGCGTAGATCCCCTGACATCATACGTCTTTTACCATCCTGATTTTGACAGAACAGTTCATTTATTCTAGAACAGTGCTGATGGCCTACATCAGAGACAGTTTTAAACTATTTTGCCTGTATCTTAGATCCGTTAAGTTCAGAAATACAGGCCTTATTCAATCATTGTAAAGCTGTCACGAAGTGTGGATGTGTTTACGCTCACTCTGCCTCTACATAGGCATCACCCATAGGCCTAACACTTATGTGCCTCCCTGAGTAAAGTCCTGACATAGTTCTACATCCACAAATCAATAGTTAAGTATTAGGCTAAGTCCCAAAAATATACTCCCAAATAATTAGCAAACTATTAATCAATATACCAAAATGCCTTAGTTAACAGTTAGTTAACAGGTCTGACATACCAGCACTCCTTAACTGTGATGTCATAGTAAAATCGCATCTCGCAGCAAAGTGACTTTTTCACTGGAGAAACTAGCTAGTAAAAGAAAACGAAAAGAAACTTCGTATTTTTAGATCCCCAAATTCAGAAGGATAACTGAAAATGTAGTCTACTAATGTTTGAAGTGCCCTTGCGTAAGACACCTAACCCCTAACTGCTCCCCTGGCGCCGCTATAGCAGGCTCTGGGTTAGTGTGTACTTTACTTCACTGTGTGCTGTGTGTGTTTCACTAATTCATGATTGGGTTTCAATGCAGAGGCCAAATTTCCCTCACATGATTAAAAGAGTATTGATTATTATCAATTCTCTTGAAATGTCCAAATGTGTTATCAGAATTGGCCACTAGGTCTCACTGTGGAGGTATGTATCAAATTATTTCAAAGCCTTGTGAATTTGTGATAGAATTGCTTCTAAACATGCACCTACACAGGTACAAATTGAGCTTCAATTTACAGAGAAGGATCTTTTTTTTTCAGTCCACAATATATCCTGAAAGTTTAAAGCTCCACAGCTGCATGTCTAAAATAAAACTATGACTGTGCAGAAATAAACAACAACAGTGCAACAATAAACCCAGGATACTGTGAAAACTAAAACCTAAATTAAAAGTGGTACGCCGTTTCAAGAGTTTTTTTATTCTATGGATCATCCCCTACAGCTGACATACCTGTGTGAGTGGTGTATTATCCACTGTTATTCAGTTTGCCTTCAAAATGTCGTCAAAGATGTCATATTTACGTGATTAAGCATGCATAGTTCTGCTTAAAAGGTTATTTCTAAATCTGTTTGACCATTGCTAAAACCTGCTGAACAGGAAGAGAACATAGAGACACCACAATAAACAGTCAGCCTTCAAGAAATGAAGGGCCAACCACAACCACTACATCCCCCACAATAGGAATGAAAACTCAACTAGTCCTGGCTAAACATGCAATACGAGATGGGTGAACACAGCCTCACTGACTCACGCACTAAAAAACAGAGACATTGTCAAACAGAAAATAATATTAATAGAATACCCATTTTACATAAAAGTTTACGTATAGACTACTGGGAGAATAATTGACGTCCAACAACAAAACCTCTCTTAGATTACAGAACACACGCACACACACACACACAAACACACACACACGCACAGAGAGAGAGAGAGAGAGAGAGAGAGAGAGAGAGAGAGAGAGATGCGTAATAGACATGTGACTAATTCCAACCTCTTTGTTCTCTGACAAGCATTGAGTAGAGAGCTCAGATAACATTTTACATGTTTCCTGGCTATTTGTGTGAAATTAAAACACTAAATTAATCCCCATTCAAAATTGAAATTAGGTGTGGACTAAAGTGAAGACACATACAGCGACAGTGCACACAGCAGAGAGAGCACCTGGCTGTCTTCTGAGATTGAGAGAGAAATAGAATAAGAAAAAATAAACAGAGGAACAAAAACTAGATTAGAGCAATATATGAAACTTTTTGTGTGTGATGGTAGCAGGTGTAACCTGCACAGTTCAGCCTTGGTTCACGTGGCTGTCTGGATTCCCACAGCTCACATTACCACAGGAAGTTGGAAGTGGGCTAGCAACTGAGCTAAAACCTCAGGGTTTCAGCTTCACCTATTGCCATATTTCTTAAAGTGTGGGGAGGAAGGTTTACTGATATATCCATATTATATTTACTGATACGGACTGACGTATTCATCCTCTTCCTATGAAGGATAAAATTACATCTCTATCTTAGATATTACCTTTTACTTTTTATGTGTGTGAACCACAGTTATAAATAGTACTGGGCCGCAGACGTGTTGACCTAAGCCAGCAAAACAGACGCCAGGTGTGCACTTCCTTTTTGGTCTCCCAGTAGCTCTACGTGCAATCTTACATCGCTAACATCCTCCTGATAAATGAGAGCCACTTTCCCAGACAGAGGAAACACACCCCTTTCCTCAAACTGAAGAAAGCACACCTTAAGACAACAATTATAATAATCTATATGAGCTCAACTTTGTTATTTCTGCACCAGAAGAAGACTTCTGTTATAAGTATTGCCAAAAATGAATTTATTGCACAATTACATACAGCATATATTTCTACACAGCATGAGTATCGCAGGTCAAATAAGCTTTGTTTTTCACATAACATAACTCTAAAACAATCAGTGGAGAAAGTGTGTGATTTGGGAAAAGGTTTGTTTACATTAGACTTGGATCATTTTTAAGCAGCATAGTTGTATTACATTTTACACAAGTTGCGTCCTTAGTTACAATTTAAGAAGTTAAATCAGCCCAACTGCAAAAGACTGTATATGTCATTTTCCTGGTTAGAGCTAGGATGACTACATTTATTTATCACACTATAGGCACACTCTTCTTGGGACATCACATTTGGGATGGAGCTATATACATGATTCATATCAGACTAGAGATAGAGAGAGAGAAGGAGGGAGGGTTAGATACTAGCATAGGCTGTGTATGTAGATCATGGCTAGCAGGTTTAGCATTTACTGTATAAGATAACAAACACAGGATGACACTTTAGATTAGGGTACACATATTCACTATTAACTAGCAGCTTATTAACATGTAGATTAATAACATACTAGCCATTTGTTGGTCGTTACAAGTCACTTATTAATACATTATTCTACATGAGCTTGTTCTACCCATAGTAAACCATTAACTAGAATTTCTAATTACTACTTACTGCTTATTCATAGTAAGTAAGCTAGTTGTTGTAAATGAATTATGATGTCAATATGCTTTGCTCAGTAAGGGTCTTATAAGGTGATAGTACAACAGGAACAGTTATTCACAATAAAAAAGACATCATTAGTGTACACTTTTAGGCACTTGTAGTTGTGGGTTTTGTTCCTATGAATAGACCATCTTTTCTAAATATTATTGAAGGAGAATAACTGCTCCTTTTCCTACTGCCTAATAAGCCCCTTACTAACCAAAGCATATTAAGATCATAATTCATGTACAACAACTAACTTACTAACAACGAATAAACAGTAATTAGGAGTTTTTATTGGAGAAATTCTTAGTTAATGGTCTTTTATGGGTAAAATAAGGTCATGTAGAATAAGGTATTAATAAGTGACCTGTAATAGCTAACAAATGGCTAGTATATTACTAATTTGCATGTTAATAAGCTACTAGTTAATGGTGAATATATGTACCCTAATCTAAAGTGTTACCAAACATGTGAATAATAGCCTACTCACAGTATTCTGATCAGCATCCTGGGTCACCATTAATTCTGAAACACAAAAAAACTACATTAAGTGAATGCAACCATGATAAACTCTTAAAATAGCATTTCTCTATTCTCTTTATCTTTACATCTCTCTCTTCTTGGCTTCTACTTCTAACAAATCAATTAAAAGTCACATCTCACCTGAAGAGACGACTGTAGATGACAGTTGCATCTCTTCATCACCAATCACACCAGGCTGGGGATCCAGTGAACCATTGGGAATGGGAATCCAGTAAAACATTTTACATTCATTCATTCACTTTAAGTTGAAATTATATCACATATTCAATAATAATACAGATTTCTGGTAACATTTGTGAACATTTAATGTGTTTTATATACTCACAGAAATGTCAGTGTCAGTTTGAAGATTCCCATCTGTCCAATGAATAAAATGTTACATATATGCCTAGACAACATATTAAAACACAAACACACACAGAGGCACACTTACGTCTAGCAGGGGAGGTATCTGTCTGTTTTCTGGTGAGACATGTTGGAGACAAACAAAGAGGAGAGAGAAATGTTTGATGGAAATTTGTCTTCCACTGTTCGTCAGAAGTATTCTTTGCCATATGTTCTCCTGTTGTTGTGTGTGCATGCATTTTTGTCTCTGAACACATTTGTGTGTTCAGTTTAACAACAATGTTTTATCTTACCTTTTGACCACACATTTCCCTGTACAGGAGAAAAGGCATGTTTATCTATTTGTTACAGTAAACAGCAATATGGCTTTCCAATTATCACTTTAAAAAGAGCAACCCTGTTGTGTTGTTCTAAGGATAATTCAACTAAATATACTTTACATTTTGTTTTGGTCACCCAATAGTGTCTAACATGCAAATGAGACATCTGTCACCTCTTCATAAGCAAAACTTACTCTTTCTTAGGCAGGAAATGGAAGTGAACAGGACCACCACAAACATGCTCACTCCGAAGGATGTCACTACCTTGGTCCAGATACCTTCAGGGCCTTTGTGAACAGGTTAAAAATGTACAGTGCAATATACAAATATTTTTGCAATGCATTCACAGAGTAAGAAAGAACACTGTCTTCTCTCTGCAACTGATTGTCAACCACAAACTCTTTTCAATTGATTCGATATAACACCCACACTAGCATACTAGCAAGACTACAGTGACTGTGACATCAGTATACAGAAACCTAAAATTAGGCTACAGTGCTTCTGATATTCAGTATTTGCAATGCATACAGTATGATCTTGGTGGCCTGTGTGATCGAAACATTATAAAGTATATTTTGTGGAACCAAAACAGTGTGCAGATCTTCTCTGTCTTAAGGTAATTTACCATGTAATTTACCAATGACTGAAGTAAGCTCTGTTGGATCAGATGACAGATCAGAGTTGCTGACTCTTCTGTTATATCTGTATAAAAGGGTGTACTGGCCATGCTCAGTTTCAGAGAGTCCTGCATTGCACAATCTAACTATTAACTAACTTAAGTGATGCCTGCAAATACTCTAATGAAGTCTGTCACTTAAATGCATTGACAAACAGCAACTATGCATTCCACAGAACCGATGCACAATATTCATTCATATTCATATGCAACGCACATTGACTTACCAGCTAAGGTGACTGAGGGTGTCTTGGCTGGATTAGATGTCAGATGAGGGGTTGTTGATGTTTTTGTTTTCACTTTAACAGAAACAAAGTGACATTTGTGCAAGAGGCCATACATCTCACCAGTGGATTAAACAATCTGTTATACGTTCTAGCTAGAATGATGACATGTTCAGTTTCAGAGAGTCCTGCATTGCACAATCTAACTATTAACTAACCTAAGTGATGCCTGCAAATACTCTAATGAAGTCTGTCACTTAAATGCATTGACAAACAGCAACTATGCATTCCACAGAACCTTTGATGCACAATATTCATTCATATTCATATGCAACGCACATTGACTTACCAGCTAAGGTGACTGAGGGTGTCTTGGCTGGATTAGATGTCAGATAAGGGGTTGTTGATGTTTTTGTTTTCACTTTAACACAAACAAAGTGACATTTGTGCAAGAGGCCATACATCTCACCAGTGGATTAAACAATCTGTTATACGTTCTAGCTAGAATGATGACATGTTCAGTTTCAGAGAGTCCTGCATTGCACAATCTAACTATTAACTAACTTAAGTGATGCCTGCAAATACTCTAATGAAGTCTGTCACTTAAATGCATTGACAAAACAGCAACTATGCATTTCACAGAACTTTTGATGCACAATATTCATTCATATTCATATGCAACGCACATTGACTTACCAGCTAAGGTGACTGAAGTTGTCTTGGCTGGATTAGATGTCAGATGAGGGGTTGTTGATGTTTTTGTTTTCACTGTAACAGAAACAAGGTGACATTTGTGCAAGAGGCCATACATCTCAACAGTGGATTAAACAATCTGTTATACGTTCTAGCTACAATGATGACATGTTGAGTTTCATTGTGTAGTTTAAAACATTATGTAACCGTTAACTAATTTTAATATTACCTTCACAAACTTCAAGAGAATGGGAAAATTGACAGTATAAATGTTTCAAGAGCAGTAACTATACATTTGAAAATACAGTTGATGCTAAATATTCCAAACCCAGTACATACAGTATGACTTACCAACTAAAGTGTTTGATGTCGTCTTAGCTACATTAGATAATGGATGAGTAGTGGTTGATTTCTCTATAAGACATTAGATTAGATAAGATTTCTCTAAGTGCATAGTGTGATAGCGTACTTTGATTCAGTAAGATGACAGGACGTGTGTCATTAAAACACATTTGTAAGTTTTTGTTAAGAGCAGTAACTGTGGCCTTTAGAACAGAAAGACATACATAACCCTTTGAGGCACAGAATTCCATTTGCAATACATATTGGCTTACCACCTATGCCTGATGTTGGCCGAGTTGGATGAGTCAACAGATGTGGAGTCAATTCTTCTGTTTTAAATGTACAGCAGTAAGACAGATATATTTGTGAAGGTGATTTCCCCTGATTAGTGGATTAGGCCTAAATCTCCCCCTAGCTGGCTGCACTAACATCTAAAACATAGGGTACAAACATAATATTACATATTAACTAACTAAACTAATTAATGCTATACCTTCACAGATGCAGTATCATTTTGAGCTGATCTTTTTTCATAAAAAATGTTTCAGAGGCACTAACATGTAGTTATTAATGAGGCTGAGTATTAAAATATATTTACAATATTTAAAAAAACAGAATGACTTACCAATTAATGTGACTAAGACTGGTTTAGATGGTTCAGATGACAGAGACTTTGACGATTCTTCTGTTTTAACTGTGTAATAACAACTCAGTGATATTTGTGTAGATGACCTCAGACCGGACCATGGCAGCAAATCTGTCGCATTGCGTTTTAGCTGGCATGATGATTTTGACCTTTTGATTTGATTTCCCTGTACTGAGAAAAAGCACTGAGGCACAAGAGCAGACTGAGGGGTCTGACAGGTCAGATGAACTCTATCTGTCGCCCTGATGACCTGATGAGACACCAGGAGCTGTGGAGACCCTGTGGAAAATAATGAATTACACAAAGCACAATGCCACACATTAATTTAGCCTAATACATAATCCACAACTTTTAATTTATATTATTTTCTACTTTATTTATCCTGTAGGAAATGCATGGATTCCATAGCATCCATGACATGGCGACCACATGATTTACACACCAATTGTTGAGCATTGAAATATAACTTAAAAGAAAATTACTTTCATATTTACAATACCGGTATTAAATAATTTTCATTTCAATACACTTAAATGCAAATATAATTTACCCTAACACATAACCCACAACAAATATGAAACAGTTATAATGTTTTGTTGACTTTGATGTCAGTTTCTTACCAACAATAGTGACAGAAGTGGGGTGAGAAAAGGGTGATGGTGATTGGGTTCCAACATTATAATGACACTTCATTTCAACTGAGGCAATCCCACTTTGCCCTGACCTTGTCAAAGTATTCCCAGACAATGCTAACCTGCATGATTCAGAGTACGTCCAGGTGCAATTAGAAGTGTTTATGCAGAAATAACACTTAGACACAGAAGTCCCTGGTAGCTCACAACTCAGATTTACCAAGTCTGACTGTCTGATGACTGCAGGGACTACTTTCAGTTCAGGCACTATAAAACAAGCACGGAAAACACAATGCAAGATCAATACTTTTTGTAATTTATCCTTATCAATGACAAGATTCAGAACAGTCAAGGTTAGCTACATGCTGAATGTGTTTGCTAACTTACCTTGAGCTTGTGTGTACTGAGTAGAATCTAAAGACATGGAAAATAAATGCATAAATATAACAAAAACGATACGGTGCATAATGTATGCACGTCATTTCTGCATTCTAAAGCTAAATGTTACACATCTACTTCATATAAGCATTTCTTTCCCATCACTTTCATAAGGGTCTAACACCAGGTCTGTTTCAAGAGACAGATGACCATGTGGTAATCAGGTGAATTTGTCAAATGTGTATTTCTTGTCTTATTAATCCACCTCTAAGAGTCAACAGACCCTCTAATTCATTAATCATGAACATGAAAGTAAGTACACAAACTAAAAACACACACAGTGTCTCTTTTACCAAAGCTGACTTTCATTTTGTAATAAAGATTAGAAGACTCACCCCTGTGATGAAAGATTAAGATGTCATTTTGTAATTTGAACACTTGAAAACTTTGAAAGAATACTATGGCATTACTCACCAGTAAGGAGCATAGTCACAAACGTGAAGAAGAACATTTCACAGTCCACCACTGTCTACAGGTCCACCACCAAATATTACAATTAGAGTGGGTTAGTTCATGAGTGGGACACAGGAAAAACAAACCTTTGTCTAACGCATGATTCACTTCCTCCTGCGGTAACACAAACTGCTGCTGCTGCTGCAGTGTCACATGTATAACCACTGCTCAGACGTTGTTATACTTTCTATTCTTTATCCTCATTGACGCAATTATGAAGTTAAAAAAGCACAACTTTGCATGCATGCATGTAAATAATTTGTTTCTTTAAAATCCTAAAAAAAGAGTACTTAATATGAAGCACTTGCAATATGTTTCCCATGGCCTTTTCTTGCCTTTTGCTCTAGATACACTGGTAGCACTTTACTTGAGGTGTCTGCATAAGAGAGACATGACCCGAGTCATAAACATGGCATGACGCGTATCATGACCATGAATGACACTGTTTTAATGTTCATGACTGTTGACATTAAATGTCATTCAATTTTGTAAAGTTGACACTGTTTGAGATACAGACATTACAAAAATAACTATGAAGAATGTTGAAGGCATTGACTGGTCACAGGACAGTCTGGAGCTCCTTAAGCAAGTGTAGCCTATACCCTCTAGAATAGCCCCCTCTAGTGTGCCATTGAAGTACAAGCTGTTAATGCACTTTACACGATTTATTCACTCTAATTACACAAAGAGGAATTCAAGTAAATATCACTTTAGATCTGTTGAATATTTGTCGAGCAAAATACTATTTCAAACCCTAAAATGAAACTGCATGTAGCTGTGATAGAAATCAAATGATCAAGAGGATCAAGAAATCAAATTCACAGAGGAGCAAAGCTATATCTTGTCAAAGGTGGTCATTTTAAAAGGTGTTCATTTTGGTTCCTGTGAAGTTAAGTGAGGAATGTAACGTTTCAACACAAGTCATATTAATGCATACATTATTTGCAAGACTAGAACAGAAGAGATGATAAGATGATGACTGCTAAGTAGTCAGCAAAAGTTTGTATTTGTAAACACATAACAATTTTTGCATTTGTAAACAAGTAACACTTTTTGTAGCATTACGTGAATTTCTCCTCACAATTTGATAGCTCTCCGTTCTCCAAGAATTTTGTAAAAACAGTGGTCTTACATTTCTATAAACAGTCTACAAACTGGAAACAAAGCAGGGATAATCTGAGCTCCTATGAGAGAGCTGAAGGGAGGAGTCCAATACCAAACCAGCATGTTGTTTTGCCTTTGGTTCAAATACATTGAAAGTTGTGTTGAACAAAAGCATTTGCTAAGAAATCTACTATATCAGTTGTTTTATTGGCTTTCACAAAACTGTATCTGTGGCGCCATATAAGACATTGGCCACTGTTAAGTACTTTGTTTCTTCTTTTGTTTAGACACCCTTCCAATTTTTGGTCTTCTATCATGAAACTCACTGCCAGCAGTACTGGAAAACGGCACAGGGTGGCGCTGTAGGCTAATATTATCTCGTGTATTACTGTTCCTAAGAGCTGTTTATTGTGTATTTTCAGGTGAGTTTCTGACTGTAAAAGGAAGCCTAACTAACTTGTTAATAACTTTAACGTGTTCGAGTGGATTTAGTACACTGTTAACTGTATTGTTTTGCTTTGGTACAGCTTGGAACCTGTACTAGCTATCATAGCCAGATGAGTGCGAGTGTTGGCGGGTGGTCAACTACTCGTGGAATCTTATGTGTATGTTTTGCCATGAACTCCGGTATTAGATCTGCAAGCATATTGTGCAGAGAGTTAGTAAAATGTATACTATTTTGCCACTCGTGTATTACTGTTCCAAAGAGCTGTTTATTGTGTATTTTCAGAACAAAAATAAATATGTGGCACTGAAGAGTTATGTCTCATCACTGTGTGCGCAACATATCCAATAGCAAAAAGCATAAGTTACCAATTTGCATTAAATGAGTGATATTGCAGATAGATAAAATAATAGAAATACAAATAAAAATGCACAAAATAAAACTTAAATAATTTAATAAATTGCTAACAAACAGAGGCATAACAAGACAAGACACAACAAAAACAGCAAACAGCAAACAGATAGGTAGGAGGAGGGATTGGGTTTGGTGTGTGTGCCAAAATGAACTCTAACCTGCATCCATACTGTATGCGAAGAGAGATAATGGGGTAATGGGTAGCATCTCCTACTGACATGCAGAAGAGAGTAGAGTTGTGAGACAGATGTTACTTGACCCACATGAATATTGCTCCCATGTGGCACTAGTCAGGCCCAACCCCATCTATAAAGGATGGCATCCAGAATGCTCATTTTTGAATACTGGCAGCCAGAAATCCAGTCTTAGATTTTATAGAGAGTGACCTACGTGCTAAGCTAACACAATATTAGAGTGAACTAGAAAACCAGACTTTTATCTGACGTGCACAAGCCCCCTGTGGACACATAGGGGGCCTGCTGCAGTTGCTGACAAGTGCCACAAAAACCACTGCTCAGTTTTTATGTTTCCGTTGACCTATATTAATTGTTATCACAGAACCTTGAAGTGTTATAAGAGTTAAATCAAATTGCTCGCAGATCAGGATGGGTTTTTCCAGACTAGTTGATGTCTCCTCCTTCTTCTTCTCTTTGCAATGTTCACTCATATGGCAGATTTCTAAAATAAAATAATATAATATAAAAATGTACAGTTTCACAATCTCACAATATATCAGTCCTCCCTATTCCCATCTGTGCAATGAGTAAGATACTGCATTTGCTTGGTTCAACATGTATTTCTTTTGCTCAGCAGGTACGCCTAGCCACACACCATTGGAGCCTTAGTAGGTCTACCATTGGTCTTACACAGGCTTGGTAAGACCAATCACAATGCTCTGTCTTTGTAGAATCATTGGGCATGCTTAGCACAATGGTGCAAATCAACTAAGTGGCCAAGGAATAGCGGTCGTTTGAATCGGCTTTGGCATCAACATTGGAAGAGTTAGACTTGACTTGACTAGACTTGGTCAGACATTATATTTTGATGTTATAGTCTGGCTTTAGTATAGTCAGGCTAGTAATTTTTAGGTTTACAAACAATTCCCAGATAGTAAGTGTGGATAAAAAGTTGGTCTGATCCTTTGACACAGATGCACTCTGCCTTTAGGACCAAAGACGACTCCACTATCATTACCACTCCTGAATTCTGCATGGCCACATTTGTTTTACTATTTATTTTGCCTATAAAAATTATGTGTTTATGTTATGGTCTATCAGCCCATATCCCTGTTCTTTGAGGAAGTGTTGTCAGTAGGTATAAGAACGGCAACATTTGGTACAACATAACCCAAATTTATGAACTGGCAGCTAATGCTAACTGATGACTTCCTTGCCCTCATCAGTTAGTGCTGGCTGCCATTTCGCTATTTGGTCTATGTTGCCCCAAATGATGTCGTTCTCATACCTACCGACAGCACTCGGCAACGTCAAACAGTAGGTCAACCGGCTACGGGTTAATTCACTCTGGATAATTCCTTTATTTAACTCCCTCTCATAAAATAAAATAAAAAAGCTATGTTAAGGTAAGATTTTACACTGTCACTGACAAAATCAGGTGCCTTACACATCATGGTAACTGTCATCCGCATATGTGGGCTCAAGATGGTTGTACACATGGTCCACATCGTAGAGACAGTCGTCTTGATTGGCCACACTTGAGATATCAGGGATGGAGGAGTACACGGCGTCAAACTTCATAGATAAGAAAAAACATGGACAGAGACATTTAACAGAATAATTAGTGGCTAAATCTGTGTGCAGTAATAACGTGTAGACAGTTACTGAGATGAAGAAATATAATTACCTCCTCCTCTTCCAGGGCCATTTGGATATCTTGAACACAGAACAAAGCCACAAATGGTGTCATTGATCATGGTCTGACAAAACTCTGCAACAGCCTGTCTATGCTCCAAGGGAAATTAGTAAGCTATTCATGTTCATTTTTACATCTTTTGTATTTATTTACATGGTCTCAGCTAGCCTTCTACTGGAGACCATTATTTTCAAAATCACGTGTTCTCACCTGAAGTGTCTTTAGTAGATTCCAGTGACTGGTCTCTAATTCCATAGCATAACTCCATAGCAGCCTAATAAAGATACAAGACAATATTTCATATTAAACCCATTGACATTTTTGGTCTGCTTTATTTTTTTGTGTGACAATTAGGTGCATGAGTATATGATTTATATATATATATATATATATGTGTGTGTGTGTGTGTGTGTAGGCTTACTGGAGTAAGTAGTATCAATTACATCAATTGCATTCTAACTGCATTAAATCATTATGAAATCACTCAATCTTCACAACACTGTACATATAATTTTCCTGTGTAGACTTGAGATGAGAATATTCATGTTAGGACTTTCCTGGTTGGAGACATTTGGGTCGTCAGGAATTGAACTGTACACACAATCCATATTAGCCTGGAGAGATGGGGGTGTGGAGTGTTAGATTAAACTACTACAGCTTTATACAAAGGTTTTGGCACCCCTGATCATTATTTATTCATTTTTTCAGTTTACAGTTTTTGGGCATTTGAAGCAGCAGTTTTATTTTTACCTAGAACAGTAACATTTCAGTAGTGAAATAACATTCACTGGATCAACAGAAAGAAAAAAAAATTGCCAGCCAATTAGGCATTAGATATGCCTACAACCAACCAATCAGACCAATGATTGCAGAGAAAACAGAGTGGGATGCATCACAATTTAAAGCAAAACACATGTTGTACCTGCATATATTGTGTTGGGGTAAAAGTCAGTTTTTGATTGGTTGCCTATCTCAGGCGAATGTAAAGAAGTGGAGATAGGCCTACTGGCCAGTCTGAGATGCATAACAGATCAGTATGTGTGAAAACCGAGCTAGGTGAATGAGGCCCAATGTGCCTCAAAACAACAGTAATTCTTCCACATGGCTGCTACTGGTGGAGCCCAGTACATTGAACTTTAACAAGGTTTTCAATATCTCTGGTAGCCACAGAAAGCCACATCATGATGGACCCCCCCAAACACACCAGAACTTAATCCACCTTTGGCAGATCCATCGTGCTATGAGGTTGTGTGGCTAGCACTGGTGCTGCAAACCTTTTTCGAAAGTTGAAGCTGCATTGATTTCACCCAATATCACTAAATTCTTCAGTCTTCTAAATATTTGAGGTAGCTGCCATTGTTACCTCCCTTAGCATTTTTCAAAATCTAAAGTGGCATGATTCATGCTGATATTTACCTTTATATAATACAGAATAATTAAAACAGGCTGGTCATGCTTAGCAACCATGAATTCTGACTGAATTGAACTAAAGTGTTGCCAAACATGGAAAATAATAGCCTACTCACAGTATTCTGATATGCATCCTGGGTCGCCATTAATTCTGAAACACAAAAAAACTACATTAAGTGAATGCAACCATGATAAACTCGTGATATGATAAAATAGCATGTCTCTATTCTCTTATGTTTACGTCTCTCTTTTTCTTGGCTTCTACTTCTAACAAATCAATTAAAAGTCACATCTCACCTGAAGAGACGACTGTAGATGACAGCTGCATCTCTTCATCACCAATCACACCAGGCTGGGAATCCAGTGAACCATTGGGAATGGGAATCCAGTAAAACATTTTACATTCATTCATTCACTTCAAGTTGACATTGTATCACATATTCAATAATAATACAGATTTCTGGTAACATATGTGAACATTTAATGTGTTTTATATACTCACAGAAATGTCAGTGTCACTTTGAAAATTCTCATCTGTCCAATGAATAAAATGTTACATATATGCCTAGACAACACATTAAAACACAAACACACACAGAGGCACACTTACGTCTAGCAGGGGAGGTATCTGTCTGTTTTCTGGTGAGACATGTTGGAGACAAACAAAAGGAGAGAGAAATGTTTGATGGAAATTTGTCTTCCACTGTTCGTCAGAAGTATTCTTTGCCATATGTTCCCCTGTTGTTGCGTGTGCATGCATTTTTGTCTCTGAACACATTTGTGTGTTCAGTTTAACAACAATGTTTTATCTTACCTTTTGACCACACATTTCCCTGTACAGGAGAAAAGCCATGTTTATTACAGTAATTATTTGTTACAGTAAAAAAGCATCCCTGCTGTGTTGTTCTAAGAGTAATTCAGCTAAATATACCTTGGTTGCTTTGCTTTGGTCACCCAATAGTGTCTTACATGCAAATGAGGCATGTGTGACCTCTTCATAAGCAAAACTTACTCTTTCTCAGGCAGAAAATTGAAGTGAACAGGACCACCACAAACATGCTCACTCCGAAGGATGTCACTGCCTTGATCCAGATACCTTCAGGGCCTTTGTGAACAGGTTAAATTTACTGTTTCAAACAATCAAAAATGTACAATGCAATGTACAAATATTTCTGCACTGCATTCACAGACTAAGAAAGAACACTGTCTTCTCTCTGCAACTGACTGTCAACCACAAACTCTTTTCAATAGATTCGATATAACACCCACACTAGCATACCATGACTACAGTGACTGTGACATCAGTATACTTCTGATACTGATACTTCTGATAAAGTGCTTCTGATATTCAGTATTTGCAATGCATACAGTATGATCTTGGTGGCCTGTGTGATCGAAACATTATAAAGTATATATTGTGGAACCAAAACAGTGTGCAGATCTCCTCTGTCTTAAGGTAATTTACCAACAATGACTGAAGTAAGCTCTGTTGGATCAGATGACAGATCAGAGGTTGCTGACTCTTCTGTTTTATCTGTATAAAAGGGTGTACTGGCCATGTTCAGTTTCAGAGTGTACTTCATTGCACAATCTAACTATTAACTAACTTAAGTGATGCCTGAAAAGAATGTGAAGTCTGTCACTTAAATGCATTGACAAACAGCAACTATGCATGCCACAGAGCCTTTGATGCACAATATTCATTCATATTCATATGCAACGCACATTGACTTACCAGCTGAGGTGACTGAACTTGTCTTGGCTGGATTAGATGTCAGATGAGGGGTTGTTGATGTTTTTGTTTTAACTGTAACAGAAACAAAGTGACATTTGTGCAAGAGGCCATACATCTCAACAGTGGATTAAACAATCTGTTATACGTTCTAGCTAGAATGATGACATGTTGAGTTTCATGTGTACTTTAAAACATAATGTAACTAATTTTAATATTACCTTCAGAGACTTTAAGAGAATGGGAAAATTGACAGTATAAATGTTTCAAGAGCAGTAACTATACATTTGAAAATAAAGTTGATGCTAAATATTCCAAACCCAGTACATACAGTATGACTTACCAACTAAAGTGTTTGATGTCGTCTTAGCTACATTAGATAATGGATGAGTAGTGGTTGATTTCTCTATAAGACATTAGATTAGATAAGATTTCTCTAAGTGCATAGTGTGATAGTGTACTTTGATTCAGTAAGATGACAGGACGTGTGTCAATAAAACACATTTGTAAGTTTTTGTTAAGAGCAGTAACTGTGGCCTTTAGAACAGAAAGACATACATAACCCTTTGAGGCACAGAATTCCATTTGCAATACATATTGGCTTACCACCTATGCCTGATGTTGGCCGAGTTGGATGAGTCAACAGATGTGGAGTCAATTCTTCTGTTTTAAATGTACAGCAGTAAGACAGATATATTTGTGAAGGTGATTTCCCCTGACTAGTGGATTAGGCCTAAATCTCCCCCTAGCTGGCTGCACTAACATCTAAAACATTGGGTACTAACATAATATTACATATTAACTAACTAAACTAATTAATGCTATACCTTCACAGATGCAGTATCATTTTGAGCTGATCTTTTTTCATAAAAAAATGTTTCAGAGGCACTAACATGTAGTTATTAATGAGGCTGAGTATTAAAATATATTTACAATATTTAAAAAAACAGAATGACTTACCAATTAATGTGACTAAGACTGGTTTAGATGGTTCAGATGACAGAGACTTTGACGATTCTTCTGTTTTAACTGTGTAATAACAACTCAGTGATATTTGTGTAGATGACCTCAGACCGGACCATGGCAGCAAATCTGTCGCATTGCGTTTTAGCTGGCATGATGATTTTGACCTTTTGATTTGATTTCCCTGTACTGAGAAAAAGCACTGAGGCACAAGAGCAGACTGAGGGGTCTGACAGGTCAGATTAACTCTATCTGTCGTCCTGATGACCTGAGGAGACACCAGGAGCTGTGGAGACCCTGTGGAAAATAATGAATGACACAGAGCACAATGCCACACATTAATTTAGCCTAATACATAATCCACAACTTTTAATTTATATTATTTTCTACTTTATTTATCCTGTAGGAAATGCATGGATTCCATAGCATCCATGACATGGCGACCACATGATTTACACACCAATTGTTGAGCATTGAAATATAACCTAAAAGAAAATTACTTTCATATTTACAATACCGGTATTAAATCATTTTAATTTCAATACTGTCAGGTCTGCATCGGACCTGGTCACGGCCACGCCCCCTCACTCAACCCCACAGACTCACAGCTCGTCTCCCCGTTTGCATTCACCTCGTCATGCACGATCACCTTCACCTGAGCCCTAATTGGTGTCACCTGGTCTCCACCCTATTTAAGCCTCCCTCCTGCTTCACACGGGGTCTGGTCTCGTCGATGTTTCCTAGGACTTCCTACGTGTCCGTGTGTATCTCCGTCTCCCGCGATCTCCCGTTGTTTGCCCGCGAGCCTAAGACTCCCAGTCGGTATTGTCATTCCCTGTGTTTCTAGTGATTTGTTTAATTCTCTTGTGTTTCGCTTGCTCGATCTCCTGTGTGTTAAGTTTATACGAACTTCTGAGCGTTCTAATTAATTTCCTCCGTTATAGTAACGGACGCGACTTTCGTTCTCCCTTTGTTTGTTTGTTTAAATAAAACTCCGTATTTCCACATCTGCCTCCGCCTGTCTGTGTCTGACAAATACACTTAAATGCAAATATAATTTACCCTAACACATAACCCACAACAAATATGAAACAGTTATAATGTTTTGTTGACTTTGATGTCAGTTTCTTACCAACAATAGTGACAGAAGTGGGGTGAGAATAAAGTGATGATGACTGCGTTCCAATAATATGACACATCAGTTCAACTGTGGCAATCCCACTATGCCCTGACCATGTCAGAGTATTCCCAGACAGTGCTAACCTGCATGATTCAGAGTACTTCCAGGTGCAATTAGAAGTGTTTATGCAGAAATAACACTTAGACACAGAAGTCCCAGGTAGCTCACAACTCAGATTTACCGAGTCTGACTGTCTGATGACTGCAGGGACTACTTTCAGTTCAGGCACTAGAAAACAAGCACGGAAAACACAATGCAAGATCAATACTTTTTGTGATTGATCCTTATCAATGACAAGATTCAGAACAGTCAAGGTTAGCTACATGCTGAATGCGTTTGCTAACTTACCTTGAGCTTGTGTGCACTGAGTAGAATCTAAAGACATGGAAAATAAATGCATAAATATAACAAAAACGATACGGTGGATAATGTATGCATGTCATTTCTGCATTCCAAAGCTAAATGTTACACATCTACTTCATATAAGCATTTCTTTCCCATTACTTTCATAAGGGTCTAACACCAGGTCTGTTTCAAGAGACAGATGACCATGTGGTAATCAGGTGAATTTGTCAGATGTGTATTTCTTGTCTTATTAATCCACCTCTAAGAGTCAACAGACCCTCTAATTCATTAATCATGAACATGAAAGTAAGTACACAAACTAAAAACACACACAGTGTCTCTTTTACCAAAGCTGACTTTCATTTTGTAATAAAGATTAGAAGACTCACCCCTGTGATGAAAGATTAAGATGTCATTTTGTAATTTGAACACTTGAAAACTTTGAAAGAATACTATGGCATTACTCACCAGTAAGGAGCATAGTCAAAAACATGAAGAAGAACATTTCACAGGCCACCACTGTCCACAGGTCCACCACCAAATAGTACAATTAGAGTTAGTTCATGAGTGGGACACAGGAAAAACAAACTTTGTCTAACGCATGATTCACTTCCTCCTGCGGTAACACAAACTGCTGCTGCTGCTGCAGTGTCACATGTGTAACCACTGCTCAGACGTTGTTATACTTTCTATTCTTTATCCTAATTGACGCAATTATGACGTTAAAAAAGCACAACTTTGCATGCATGCATGTAAATAATTTGTTTCTTTAAAATCCTAAAAAAAGAGTACTTATAATAAAGCACTTGCAATATGTTTCCCATGGCCTTTTCTTGCCTTTTGCTCTATATACACTGGTAGCACTTTACTTGAGGGTGTTTGCATAAGAGAGACATGACCCGAGTCATAAACATGGCATGACGCGTATCATGACCATGAATGACACTGTTTTAATGTTAATGACTGTTTACATTAAATGTCATTCAATTTTGTAAAGTTGACACTGTTTGAGATACAGACATTACAAAAAAAACTATGAAGAATGTTGAAGGCATTGACTGGTCACAGGACAGTCTGGAGCTCCCCTAAGCAAGTGTAGCCTCTAGAATAGCCCCCTCTAGTGTGCTATTGAAGTACAAGCTGTTAATGCACTTTACACGATTTATTCACTCTAATTACACAAAGAGGAATTCAAGTAAATATCAATTTAGATCTGTTGAATATTTGTCGGGCAAAATACTATTTCAAACCCCAAAAATGAAACTGCATGTAGCTGTGATAGAAATCAAATGATCAAGAGGATCAAGAAATCAAATTCACAGAGGAGCAAAGCTATATCTTGTCAAAGGTGGTCATTTCAAAAGGTGTTCATTTTGGTTCCTGTGAAGTTAAGTGAGGAATGTAACGTTTCAACACAAGTCATATGAATGCATACATTATTTGCAAGACTAGAACAGAAGAGATGATAAGATGATGACTGCTAAGTAGTCAGCAATAGTAAACACATAACACTTTTTATAGTTGTAAACACATAAAAAATTTTGCATTTGTAAACAAGTAACACTTTTTTTAGCATTACGTGAATTTCTCCTCACAATTTGATAGCTCTCCGTTCTCCAAGCATTTTGTAAAAACAGTGGTCTTACATTTCTAGAAACTGTCTACAAACTGGAAACAAAGCAGGGATAATCTGAGCTCCTATGGGAGAGCTGAAGGGAGGGGTCCAATACCTAACCAGCATGTTGTTTTGCCTTTGGTTCAAATACATTGAAAGTTGTGTTGAACAAAAGCATTTGCTAAGAAATCTACTATATCAGTTTGCATTTGTAAACAAGTATCACATTTTGTACCATCTCTCTGTTATGCTAATTCCAGCCTATAGACCACTGCTAACGAGGAGCAAGTCAGCTGTGAAGCAGATCAGGGCATGGCCAGAGGGAGCTACCTCAGCTCTCCAGGATCGCTTTGACTGTACAGACTGGTCCGTTTTCAGGGAGGCAGCCACTACCAACCAGCACATCAACCTCACCGAATACACTGAGTCTGTGACTGGATACATCCAAATGCATGGATGATGTCACAGTTACAAAGACTTTCATGGTACAAAGAAAACGACAACCCTTGGTTCACCAGGGAGGTACGTGAGCTCCTGAGAGCACGCAACACTGCTTTCAAGTCCGGGGACAAAGACACCCTCAGATCAGCCAAAGCCAACCTGCACCGGGGCGTGAGAGCAGCCAAGCGGGCCTATGGACAGAAAATCCCCTCACACTTCAACGACACAAAAGACCCCAGACGCCTGTGGCAAGGCATCCAGTCAGTCACAGACTACAAACCAACACCACTGCCGTGCGAGGACAACACAGACTTCCTCAACTCTCTCAACACCTTCTTCAGCTGGTTTGAAGAAAACAACACCACCACTCCAACAAAAGCCCCTACTGGCCCAGACAACACAACACTCCAACAAGACCCTGCGGACGTGCGGAAGACCCTACTCAAGGTGAACCCCAGAAAAGCTGCAGGTCCGGACAACATACCTGGGCGTGTGCTCAGAGACTGTGCAGACTCACTCACAGATGTCCTCACAGATATTTTCAACATCTCACTGAGCCAAGCCGTCATACCAGAAAGCTTCAAAGCTACCACCATCGTACCACTACCAAAAAAATCCCCAGCTACATCACTACATGACTATAGACCCATAGCACTCGCTCCAATAATGATGAAGTGTTTTGAAAGGTTGGTCAAGGCCCACATAACATCCAGCCTTCCCACTACTCTGGACCCATACCAGTTTGCCTATCGCCCCAAACGCTCCACTGATGACGCCATAGCAACAGCACTCCACCTATGCCTGGCTCATCTGGAAAACAAAAACAGTCACATACGAATGCTGTTCATCGACTTCAGCTCCGCTTTCAACACGGTCATCCCACAGCATCTGGTGAACAAACTGAGTGCAATAGGCATCAGCACTTCTTTATGCAACTGGCTACTGGACTTTCTCACTAACAGACCACAGATAGTAAGAGTCGGCAAAAACTCCTCAGAGACCACCATCACTAACACCGGGGTCTCCCACACTGATGACATCAACTCATCAACTGGTGTGACAGAAACAACTCAATGTCAACAAAACAAAAGAAATAACTGTAGACTTCAGGAAACAACACCCGACACACACCCTACTCACAATCCACAGTACCGTGGAGTCTGTGAAATGCACAAACTTTCTGGAAGTGCATATCACAGATGACCTCACATGGACCATCAACACCACCTCCCTGGTAAAGAACGCACAGACACGACTTCACTTTCTGCGCAGAATGAGGAGAGCTGACCTTCCCACTTCTGCACTCACCACCTTCTACAGGGGTGCTATTGAGAGCATCCTTACCTGCAGCCTCTCCGTCTGGACGGCAGTTGCTCAGCTGCGGAAAAGAAGGCTCTACAGAGGGTGGTGAGGACTGCTGAAAAGATCATCAGATCACCCCAACCAGCCATTCAGGACTTATGCACATCACACTGTTCCAAGAGAGCCATCAATATCATCAAGCACACAACCCCCCCCCAGCACACAAACTGTTCTCCCTCTTACCATCCGGAAAGCGCTACTGCAGCATGCGGTGCTACACAAATAGACTGAGAAACAGCTTCTTCCCACAAGCCATCAGGCTAATCAACACAATGAAGAAGATTCCATGAACATTCCATGAATATGTTACTGACATCCATAAACAATCTCACACACACTGAGGTCCATGATGCTTTCACACTTGCACTTTACTAAATTGCACCTTCACTTATTGCACCTTACATATTTATACATACATATTGTACCTTACAAATTTATAGCTCTCCGTTCTCCAAGAATTTTGTAAAAACAGTGGTCTTACATTTCTAGAAACTGTCTACAAACTGGAAACAAAGCAGGGATAATCTGAGTTCCTATGGGAGAGCTGAAGGGAGGAGTCCAATACCTAACCAGCATGTTGTTTTGCCTTTGGTTCAAATACATTGAAAGTTGTGTTGAACAAAAGCATTTGCTAAGAAATCTACTATATCAGTTGTTTTATTGGCTTTCACAAAACTGTATCTGTGGCACCATATAAGACATTGGCCACTGTTAAATACTTTGTTTCTTCTTTTGTTTAGACACCCTTCCAATTTTTGGTCTTCTATCATGAAACTCACTGCTAGCAGTACTGGAAAACGGCACAGGGTGGCGATGTAGGCTAATATTATCTCCTTCCAATTTTTGGTCTTCTATCATGAAACTCACTGCTAGCAGTACTGGAAAACGGCACAGGGTGGCGATGTAGGCTAATATTATCTCCTTCCAATTTTTGGTCTTCAATCATTAAACTCACTGCTAGCAGTACTGGAAAACGGCACAGGGTGGCGATGTAGGCTAATATTATCTCGTGTATTACTGCGTGTATTACTGTTCCTAAGAGCTGTTTATTCTGTATTTTCAAACAAAAATAAATATGTGGCACTTAAGAGTTATGTCTCATCACTGTGTGCGCAACATATCCAACAACAAAAAGCATAAGTTACCAATTTGCATTAAATGAGTGATATTGCAGATAGATAAAATAATAGTAATACAAATAAAAATGCACAAAATAAAACTTATAATAACTTATAAAAACTTAAAATAATTTAATAAATTGCTAACAAACAGAGGTATAACAAGACAAGACACAACAAAAACAGCAAACAGCAAACAGATAGGTAGGAGGCGGGATTGGGTTTGGTGTATGTGCCAAAATGAACTCTAACCTGCATCCATACTGTATGCGAAGAGAGATAATGGGGTAATGGGTAGCATCTCCTACTGACATGCAGAAGAGAGTAGAGTTGTGAGACAGATGTTACTTGACCCACATGAATATTGTTCCCATGTGGCACTAGTCAGGCCCAACCCCATCTATAAAGGATGGCATCCAGAATGCTCATTTTTGAATACTGGCAGCCAGAAATCCAGTCTTAGATTTTATAGAGAGTGACCTACATGCTAAGCTAACACTATATTAGAGTGAACTAAAAAAACAGACTTTTGTCTGATGTGCACAAGCCCCTGTGGACACATAGGCTGCTGCAGTTGCTGACAAGTGTCACAAAAACCACTGCTCAGTTTTTTTGTTTCCGTTGACCTACATCAATTGTTATCACAGAACCTTGAAGTGTTCACAGTAGGAGTGAAATCAAATTGCTCGCAGATCAGGATGGGTTTTTCCAGACTAGTTGATGTCTCCTCCTTCTTCTTCTCCTTGCAGTGTTCACTCATATGGCAGATTTCTAAAATAAAATAATATAATATAAAAATGTACAGTTTCACAATCTCACAATATATCAGTCCTCCCTATTCCCATCTGTACAATGAGTAAGATACTGCATTTGCTTGGTTCAACATGTATTTCACATGTATTGACACAGATGCACTCCGCCTTTAGGACCAAAGACAACTCCACTATCATTAACACTCCTGAATTCTGCACGGCCACATTTGTTTTACTATTTATTGTGCCTTTAAAAATTATGTATTTATGTTACGGTCTATCAGCCCATATCCCTGTTCTTTGAGGAAGTGTTGTCAGTAGGTATAAGAACGGCAACATTTGGTACAACGTAACCCAAATTTGTGAACTGTCAGCTAATGCTAACTGATGACTTCCTTGCCCTCATCAGTTAGTGCTGGCTGCCATTTCGCTATTTGGTCTATGTTGCCCCAAATGATGTCGTTCTCATACCTACCGACATCACTCGGCAACATCAAACAGTAGGTCTACCGGCTACAGGTTAATTCACTCTGGATAATTCCTTTATTTAACTCCCTCTCATAAAATTTGCAAAAGCTATATTAAGGTAAGATTTTACACTGTCACTGACAAAATCAGGTGCCTTACACATCATGGTAACTGTCATCCGCATATGTGGGCTCAAGATGGTTGTACACATGGTCCACATCGTAGAGACAGTCGTCTTGATTGGCCACACTTGAGATATCAGGGATGGAGGAGTACACGGCGTCAAACTTCATAGATAAGAAAAAACATGGACAGAGACATTTAACAGAATAATTAGTGGCTAAATCTGTGTGCAGTAATAACGTGTACATAGACAGTTACTGAGATGAAGAAATATAATTACCTCCTCCTCTTCCAGGGCCATTTGGATATCTTGAACACAGAACAAAGCCACAAATGGTGTCATTGATCATGGTCTGACAAAACTCTGAAAGGGCCTGTCTATGCTTCAAGGGAAATTAGTAGGCTATTCATGTTCATTTTTACATCTTTTGAATTTATTTACATGGTCTCAGCTAACCTTCTACTGGAGACTATTATTTTCAAAATCACAAGTGTTCTCACCTGAAGTGTCTTCAGTAGATTCCAGTGACTGGTCTCTAATTCCATAGCATAACTCCATAGCAGCCTAATAAAGATACAAGACAATATTTCATATTAAACCCATTGACATTTTTGGTCTGCTTTATTTATTTTTTGTGAAAATTAAGTGCATGAGTATATGATTGAAGATTGTATGATTTGTTTTATATATATATATGTATATATGTAGGCTTACGGAGACTGGATTACGTTGTATCAATCACATCAACTGCATATCATTAAATCATTATGAAATCACTCATTCACAACACTGTACATATAATTTTCCTGTGTAGACTTGAGAGGAGAATATTCATGTAAGGACTTTCCTGGTTGTAGACATTTGGGTCATCAGGAATTGAACTGTACACACAATCCATATTAGCCTGGAGAGATGGGGGTGTGGAGTGTTAGATTAAACTACTACAGATTTGTACAAAAGTTTGGGCACCTCTGATCATTATTTATTCATTTTTTCAGTTTACAGTCTTTTGGACATTTGAAGCAGCAATTTTATTTTCACCTAGAACAGTAACATTTCAGTAGTGAAATAACATTCACTGGATCAACAGAAAGAAAAAAAATGCCAGCCAATTAGGCATTAGATATGCCTACAACAAATCAGACCAATGATTGCAGAGAAAAGAGAGCGGGATGCATCACAATTTTAAGCAAAACACATGTTACACCTGCATACATTGTGTTGGGGTAAAAGCCAGTTTTTGATTGGTTGCCTATCTCAGGCGAATGTAAAGAAGTGGAGATAGGCCTACTGGCCAGTCTGAGATGCATAACAGATCAGTATGTGTGAAAACCGAGCTAGGTGAATGAGACCCAATGTGCCTCAAAACAACAGTGATTCTTCCACATGGCTGCTACTGGTGGAGCCCAGTACCTTGAACTTTAACAAGGTTTCCAATACCTCTGGTAGCCACACAAAGCCACATCATGATGGACCCCCCCAAACACACCAGAACTTAATCCACCTTTGGCAGATCCATCGTGCTATGAGGTTGTGTGGCTAGCACTGGTGCTGTAAACCTTTTTGAAAGTTGAAGCTGCATTGATTCCACCCAATATCCCTAAATTCTTTAGTCTTCTAAATATTTGAGGTAGCTGCCATTGTTACCTCTCTTAGCATTTTTCAAAATCTAAAGTGGCATGATTCATGCTGATATTTACCTTTATATAATACAGAATAATTAAAACAGGCTGGTCATGCTCAGCAACCATGAATTCTGACTGAATTGAAGACCTGCAGATAGAAAATTTACATAGAAATATACTTACATCATCTGGATCAAATTCCTCAATCACTGTTTCTGAAACCAACAACAGAACCACTGTAAGTCCAATGCAACTACTAAATCAATGCCCCCCAAATAATATGTCTCTATACAGTTGTTGTTCTTGGCTTCTGCTTCAGGCAATTCACTTAAAGGAGAAATCCAGCGTGAATCAGTCCATAGTTCTGTTGTTCAAGGTCACTGAGTGCTGCTGGTTGGAAAAGAATGAGAAAGTTTGATGCAACATAGACCAAATAGTGAACTGGCAGTTAACACTAACCAAATGGGGCAAAGAAACTCACTTTCAGTTTCTTTTTCATATGCCCCATTCAGTTCATGTTGGCTGCCAGTTTGCTATGTGGTATATGTTGTGTCAAATTTTTCCTACAGACTAAACTCAGTGACCGCAAACAGGGCTATGGATTGAATCACACTGGATTTCTGTTCATACTCTCCAGACACTGTTCTTACCAGAGACTGGTGCTATAGATGACAGCATGTCTTTATTGCTCATCACACCAGACTGCTGGAAAGTCAAAGACATTTATTCAGCTTCCACTAAGCATACATTAATTTATCTTTATTCACATAACACAGTGTTAGCTTATACTATAGTAGATCTCTGGTAATACGTGGAAATGTATTGCCTGTCCAGTACTTACAATAATGTCAATGCTCTTAAATCCAGTATTCTCAAGATTCTCATCTGTCAGATTAGTAAAATACAACCACGTGTTTACAACCACACACATAGACACACATAGACACACATAGACACACACACCCACACACACAGACACTTACGTCTAGCAGAGGAAGCATCTGCCTGTATTCTGGTGAGACGGAGACAAAATCAGGAGAGGTGTTAAATTCCTTGTGGTAGAGATTGGGATGGGAATTTTACGGAGGGCTGTCATCAACCAAGTCACTACTGGCTGTGGCCATCTGAAATGCACCACATTTTTATCCGGGATGTGCTTCAGGAGTGTAACTCTTGTGACGAGAATTAGCTAAATAAAGTCCTCACACTTACATGTGTTCACATTCAGAGTGTAACACAATGTTGGATCTTAAAATAGTCACAATGACACACTGAGAACATAAACAGAGGGAAAGAAAAAAATGCCCTGCACTATGCCCTCTTAAGTCGTGTAGTAAAGGCACAACAGGTTAACACTTTAACCACTGAATCTGTGTTTGTACGTACTGAGGGTGATTGCAGCAAGATGTGTGAGAATGTGCGCAGGTATTTGTGTCTATGCATTCACACGGGTGTTCAGCATAGTGGTTCTGTCTTACTTACCTTTTAAATGTGCATCGTCCTACAAAGGAGAAAAGACATGTTTATCTATTTGTTTCAACCAGATTAACCAGATCACTTTCCAATGATCACTGTTCAAAAGAGCAACGAGCAGCCTCAGTGGTATTGATCTAAGTATAGCACATAGTTGAACAGACTATGATTGGGTTCACTTCCTTGTTAGTCACCTGCATAAGGTCTTAACATGCAAATCAGACATTATAGTCCTATAGTAGCAAGCAAAACTCACTGTTCCTCATGCAGTAAATAGAACTGAACAGGACACTCAGAAACACGGTCCCTCCAATGGCAGCCAATACCGCAATCCAGATATCTCCAAACTCATAGCCTTTGTGAAGGACAGTAGGTTAAATTCACTGTATTAACAACACCTGCAAATGTAACCTACACAAATGATCTGCAGTGCATTCACAGAGCAAGACAGAACACAGACTTCCTGTCTTTGGAACTGGTTGCCATGTTACCACAAACTCTCAAACTGTGTGGCGTTCCAAATGTGCCAAAATTACTTCAGTTGGTTGACCATTCATGTAAACTAAAGATGTGTTCAAACATGTTTGTGCAACATTGCATTGGACGTGTCAAAATGTCTAATTTTTACCATACTAAAAATGAAAATGTGTGCATTCTTATGCTGTAGTATTGTGTTGTCTTCTGTGTCATTGGTTTTGCTGTTACATATGTTGTCTTATTTGCCATTTGACACATTAAGTGCAGTCTTGCACAGGCCATGACATGTTTGAACACATCTTCAGTTGACATGAAAGGTCGAACAAGAAATTTTGGCACATTTGGAACCCCATAAAAGTGAGGGTTCCAAGCCCATACTGTGGAGAGGGTCCTAGAATTTTGAAGCTTAAATATTGGTATCTTTGATGTTCAGTATTTGCAGTACAAACTTACTGATTACAGCAACTGAAGTAGGCTCAGCTGGAAGAGATTACAAATGAGCAGGGGTTAATAAGTCTACTTTAACTGTATAAATGCAACTCAGTGATATTTGTACAACTGTTTCCCCTGACCTGAGGATCACTTTTATCCCACAGTCTCTGGCTGGCATTCATCTTCATGGTAGTTCAGTATTACATATTAATTGTTAACTAACATGAGTGTTGAAGATGATGTCACGACCAAACGGTTGTGACTGGTTGAAGGCATGCCCATTAGTTTGAAAGTTCACAGAAGTATCTGCCTACCAGGAAGCTAATATATGCCTATCAAGAGAGTCCAGACTCACTGAAGTGAAAGAGTCTGGGTCACAAGGCTCCTTTAGAATAGGAAGACATATAAAATTCTTTGATGCATGGTAGGAAACAATATTCAATGTCTTAAAGGTAAAGTCTGAAGTGAATCAACCTATAGACCTGTTGTTCAAGGTCACAGGAAGAAGATCGAGAACATTTGGTAGCCTACAACATAGACTGAATGTGTCAACTGGCAGCTAACACTAATGGGGCAAGGAAATTGAAAATGAAACAGTTTCCGTCTTCGGATCAGTTAGTATTAGCTGCCATTTTTGCTATTTGGTCTATGCTGAACCAAATTTTCTTCTTCCTACAGACAGGCAGCACGCTGTGACCTTGAACAACAGGGCCATGGGTTGATTTAGCCTGACTTTTCCTTTAAAACTTCGCCATGGCTGATACCTGTGGCACTCAGACTTCAGCGTTGTGCCTACATCCGAACCATGGTGTTGATACCCACTAACCCCATCAACGCAGAGTGTTAAACTGAATTGCTTAAGGATTCAATTTGCAGTATTAACTTACCACGTATATTGAATGGTGTTGGCTGAGCTGGACCAGCTGATAGATGAGGAGGAGCTGATTCTTCTGTTTCAACTGTACAATGGTAACACAGTTATGTTTGTGAAGGTGGATCCCTGAACAGTGGATTAAATTCCCCCCTGTGAGTTCTAGCTGGCATGAGGACTGACGTGTGAAGTTTGATTGTACTGTCATCTAATATATTTTAACTTAACTAATGCCTTCACAGATGCAGTATCTTTTCGGCTGCTTTTTTCCACTTACAAAAATATTGTGGAAGGTCTGTGGGACAATCAGGAAAACTGATCACAATGCCACATATGGCCCACAGCAAATACTCCTGCTCCTACAAATCTAAGTCAGTTCTTGACTCATGTCACTCCTACTTATTTACATGCCTTTATTATAGAATATTATTAGCAGATGTGATCTTGAACTGAATGAACATGGAATTTACATTTTTTTTACCTACAATACTGACTGAAGTAGTATTAGAACGTGATACTTTGTTTCCAGCAGCATAGTCACACAGCACTTTAATTTCCACAATCCCATTGTGACCGGACCGTGCAATCAGATCATCTCCAGAGAGCGTTAACCTGCATGTTTCAGAGTGCTCCCATTTTTCACAGTGTGAAGAGAATATGCAGAAATAACACAGAGATGCACGTGTCAGAGGTAGCTCACAGCTCACATTAACTGAGCCAGACCGTTTGATTACTGAAGGGAATACTTTCACTTCAGGTAGAGGACCTACAGTGCATGAAAAAAATGTGTTATTGATGCTTTATTATGATTTGAATCAGCAACAAACTCAAGTCACATGTAAATGCTGTATGTTTGTACTGACCTTGTGTTTGGGTGCACTGTGTAACATCTAACCATATGGACAATAAATACACAAACATCAGACAAACAATTTCAGTGTAAATGATAATGGAATGATGGAATTCATTTAAAAATGTAAATGTATTTCATAAAAACTGCATATTCCACTTCATGCGTCATCACTTTCATACAAGTTGACAGTGGTTCCTATTTAAGCATGTTAAAGGTTAGTTATAGGTAAAGGTTAGGTTTCAAAATGGCCACGTGGTGTTAAAGATTTGTCTGACTTTGAACAAACCATATCAAAGCCACTATGCACTTTATACGTGCATTAATAATGAAAACGAAAGTAAAAAGACAAAAACACATTACAAACTACAGATTCATGAATTTCATGAATGTTAAGCTTTCTAAAGCTTTTCTAAAGAGAATGAATAAGATTCAGATTTCAGCAATGAAATATTTAATTATACATTCAAAATGTTAATTTCCTAATTTAAAACTGAACACACTGTCCAAAAACTACGACTGTAGTTATACTCACATGTAAGAAGCATACAAGTGACAACAGAAAGGATGAAGTGTAACATCTTAATCCCTTCAACATCCGCAAAGCATTAGAGATGCAGAGTCCACCAACAGATATTCTAACTAGAGAGAATTAGCTCATGGGTGGGACACAGGAAAGCAAGATTTTTTCTGACCCTTGTGTTACTTCCTCATGTGGTAACATAAGCCATTGCTGCTGCAGTCACAGACAAGTCACATATGTAGCAGCTATACTAGGCTTTAAAAGTCATAATTTAGCCTCTGAACTACCACATTCATGTAAGGCACTACCTCTGCTTTTAGTGTTCAAGTGGGGCATTATTGTCATTTCAGCCATACAGACTGTAAACAGTAAGACGAAACAATGTTTCACCATGAATTCAAGTGGTGCCACATTAAGATACATAGAAGACATTTGAGACAGGCTACATTTAGAGCAATTAGGCTACATTTAGTGCACATACAATATAAATATAAATATACAGAAAGTGTGTCAGACAACAGACACTAAGACAGGCATAAGTACACATGTAACAGAGCGCTGGTTGTCTGTAGATAGATTCACAGTGGGGTGGAGGTAGACCTTAAAATATATTAGATGCAGGTAGCCAATGACACAATGGAAATGCTATCATGACGTGAGCAGTCAGTTATCATTCCGTGACGAGATTACTACAACCACCACATCCTGCAACAATGTTACTACACAGGTTTAGGCTGATACACTTGTGTAATAGCACAGTGAAGGCTGGATCTCTTGATGCCAAATTTTACCATTACCTGCAACAAAACTGATTTTACTGTGATATGAGTGTAAAGGTGGTAATCACATATACATATTCACCTGAATATTTCTGCCTTGTTATGCAGGCTTCAGTGTTGCATGCTAAAGTATTAATCCTGACACAGACACAGAGAGACAGACATGACAAAAATTTAGTCACCACCTTGACAGGACACCTTTCACTGCAAAAAATGTCTCAAAAAAAGTCTTAATTTAAGAAAATATTACTTGTTTCACATATTTGTGGAAAATATTTAAGCAAATAATAAGATTAATATTCTTATTAAATTGTCTAGAAACTAGCTACATTTGCTCAAAACTAGTAAAGACAAAAGGATGAAAACAAGACAAATGTGCTTGAATCCAAGACAATGATGCTGAATTCAAGTCAGCCCAAGTGGCCTCTCTTCCAGTTCCTAACTAGCCATTGTACTGCTTAGCATCTTGAATAGAGTCATGTTGCTTACTTTAATGTATGGTTGTCATTACAGTTAACCATTTGTAGATCAAATAGTATATGTCTCTGTGGTAACTGTTTTGAAGCCTCAAAACAATTCTAGCACAATTTGTTTCCAGTGTTTCAGTTTCACAAACTAAGTTTCAATGTCAAGTTTCAGGTCTGCAAGTCATGCAATCTCGTGCCACCAATGGGTCAAAACTGGAGTTGCATGCATAAACGTAACTTTTTAACCATATGCCCAATGTCAAAAAATGATTTTCCAACATACTGAATTTAATTGAAAGTGAAACAAATTTTTATAAGTCACAAATTTAGCCTGCTTTTCATAAAATTTGGTAGAAAGGGTCTTACCGACCAAATTACATAAAGGTTACCTATTGGTGTTTCAATTTTCCAGAGTGTTCAACTGAGAGTGGTATACGAGTTTAAATCTCAGCAGCAAATTGCTGATTAGATTCAAACTAAGCATCCTACTTTGGCTCCAGACCTGTTTGTGAGGACCTAGAAAAATATTGCATCATCTTGCATTTTGCAAAACTGTTGAAACTTCTGCACTGACAATGCAAGTGCACCTCCTCGTCATAGGACACTGTGGAGAACCTCAAGGATGATCCATGGACATTTGTGATGTCATCGTCTTATCAGTGATGGTAATATTGGATTTTCTCAAAAATGCTTAGGTTTTCACAGGCCACACATTTTGTCCATTCATCATGAAAGTTGGCACTCATAATGTACAGACCAAGCCTCATAAAAACTACCTCGTGCCATTTTGATGCATGGAACCTTTAATGCAATACATCAACTCAAAGTTTGAGGCAGTTATTGGCATTGACCAAAAAAGCATGATGTGTCTATGGCAACACTGTCCAATTATGATGCTTGGCCCCCACATTGCTGCTTGCAGACACATGTTAAAGTCATTTTTCAAATGCCACTGTCTTGCAGTAACAGACCCTTTTGTTTACTTGACCAAATACAATTACGTGAAACAAGTAAAATTACCCTCAACATCTGTCTGACAACTGGAATATTTCATAAAAATGAGTAAAATTACCTCAAAACTAGTATTACCCAACAACAACAACAACAACAAGCCAAATAATTCTGCCTCAATAAATAAGTGAATTGGGATCACAGTATAAATATTCTGAATTCTGGGTAATTACACTAGTTATAATTTTCATTTTTTGCAGTGTGCAGTCTGTTAACACCACTATAAAATCGATGCGGGTAGATAATAAATGCCTCATCACAATTCCCTAAATTAATGGAGTTTATAGATAAATTTGCCAAAAAAAGCAACATTTCTGTAGCCTGAGGTTATTGTAGGTCTCATCTGAGGGGCAGTATATCTATAGGGAACATATTTACCTTCCACCTCAGTCACTGTCAGTTGGTATGTAAAGGAGGTGGCCTCATGGTCCAGGAGTAGTAGACACATCAGATACAAAAATTATAAGGAGTGACAAAAAATGTTTTATTATAATCAAAATCCCCAAAATAATCACGTGAAAAATGTTTACTAAACACTATGGATCACAAAAGAAATTCTCTGCAGCAGCGAGTATCACGCACCATGGCGAACAAACAAGAGCCCCCTCACGTCCCAGCACCGGGACTTAAATAACATGTGAGGTCTCGTAACTCAATTAAAAGGCTCAATTAGTTAATGAGGTCAATAATGACCAGGGTACCCCTACCCCGGAACATGAGGCGCACACGCCCCCCTTTGCGCGACACACGCAACACAATGCAGATGTCACGCTGTGACCGTGAACAGATTTGTTTCCCCGGGGGAACTATTTTGACGGCGCTATCCGGGGGCAAGATGGCGGCCTCCTTAGTGTAAGATGTAAACAAACCCTACACGGCGGGCGGGACTAGCGATTAAGTGTCGCAGGGGATGTAATTATTGTTGTGTGTGCTCCAGGTGGTTCCAATGAAGGATCCAAGTCCGCGATTGGCAGCCTGGAGATTGGCTGTACTATTTCTGCTGCATGTACGATAGAGAAGCAGAGAAGCGACTGGGGGAAAGCGAAAGCAGCGCGGATTGGACTTACTTACGGCACATCCAAGGCAGGAGTCGTCTACTTCCCTCTGATGTTCCACTCTACAGCTAAGTGCCTCTGAATGTTGCTCTGTTGGTCGGCTGGGCTATCGTGTGGCGTGCTGACGGGATTGTTTTCTTTAATGATCGATTGACGGTCGTTTCTATCTTGTGTTGCTGTGCCTCATCCATGCATGTGTACACTCGAGTGTAGCTACCTTGCAGTGTGATTTGGAGTGCCGTGTGTGTAGCTTCTCAGTTCCCGTCGCTCGCCCCCAGCCCAGTTCCAGTCAGATCCTCGTTGGAGTGGCGTAATTATATAACATTAAGTCTCCTTTTTTTGTTGTTGCTGGTATACTGCCCTAGTGTTGTCTGGTCCATCTTGTTGCAATCACTTGGAGCTATTGTAGAGAGGCTGATTTTTCCTTTGGGTGTGCTGTGACGTGTTATTGTTGACCTTGTGTATTGGTTTAGGCACAAAGAGTGCCCTTCTATTGCTGTGTCCCCTCCTCTCCGTTACCATAGCTCTGGGTGACCTGCTACCTGACCAGACGAGGCCCCGCCCCCCCCCTGCTGGCGAGCCGTGTGACCTGCCACCCACCAGACGAGGCCCCCCCCCCCTTGCTGGCGAGCCGTGTGACCTGCCACCCCACCAGACGAGGCCCCCCCCTGCTGGCGAGCCGTGTGACCTGCCATCCCACCAGACGAGGCTCCCCCCCCCCCCTGCTGGCGAGCCGTGTGACCTGCCACCTGACCAGACGAGGCCTCCCCCCTGCTGGCGAGCCGTGTGACCTGCCACCTGACCAGACGAGGCCCCCCCCTGCTGGCGAGCCGTGTGACCTGCCACCCCACCAGACGAGGCCCCCCTGCTGGCGAGCCGTGTGACCTGCCATCCCACCAGACGAGCCCCCCCCCCCCCCCCCCCCTGCTGGCGAGCCGTGTGACCTGCCACCTGACCAGACGAGGCCCCCCCTTGCTGGCGAGCCGTGTGACCTGCCACCCGACCAGACGAGGCCCCCCTGTTGGCGAGCCGTGTGACCTGCCACCCGACCAGACGAGGCCCCCCCCCCCCCTCTTCCAATTAAGTCTTTTTAATCAAGAATAAAAGTATTCATTTTAAATCATCCCCTGCTGTTCTGTGGTTCACTGTTTGGCTCCTTGGGTTAACTGCGGCACTCTAGGGCGGCAATAGCGCCCCCTGCCTGTGACAAATTGGCGTAGTCGGCAGGATTTGCCAACCCAAGTCTGAGCAACAGTGAACCCACAAAATGGATGACGAGGCACCTGAGGCTCGTCCTCAAGTGATACCCGTTTTTATGGGGGTGCCTTGGGCACAGAAGTTTGGTGGGACCGGATCAGAGCTTAGTTTCCGGGAATGGAAGTCGCAAACTGAGTACCTGGCCAGCCTACAGGGGTTGAGTGAGGCGCAAAAGCTGCAGTTCGTCCTTGGGTCGCTGGAGGGGGAAGCCAAGAGGGAAGTCTTTGCGGCCCCGGAAGACAAACGTAATGGCGTCAAGAAAGTTTTTGACCTCTTGGAGGTGCTCTATGGCGATGCCACCCCCGCGGCTGTTCTAAGGGCCCAATTTTTCAACTGTAGGCAGGGGCCCAGGCAGTCTCTGCGCTCCTTTTCCCTACAAATCCGGGAACTGTTTTATCGCTTGAAGCGAAGGAGCGACCATGGACTGGGTGAGGGCGACTCCATTCTCCGAGACCAGTTCCTCCTGGGTCTTCAAGATGGCCCCATCCGCCAGAGCTTACGGCTACAGCTTCGCCGTACCCCTACTCTGACCTTTGAAGAGCTGCGTGAGGAGACGCTAGCCCTGGAGTTGGATCATTCGGGGGCACATGACCAGCCCATGTGCATGGCTACTACCAGTGCAACGGCCCCTGCTCCCCCACCCGCAGTTGACTGGAAGCAAGAGCTTCGGGCAGAGATAATGAAGGACGTGAAGGAGCAGATGGCTGCACTGTCTCAGACCCTCCTACAGGAGCTACGTGGGGGGTGGAATGCAGGGCAGTCTGTCCCCAGGGAGCGATCCTACTCGGACAGCGGTCGGGAGCCACGAGGACGACCCGGCCAGTCTAGCAGTTACCGGTTCGAGTGGGATGATCAGGGCAGGCCTATCTGCAACCGCTGTCGGGAGCCGGGTCACATTAGCCGCCATTGCAGTCGTGGTGCGCGCCGTGGCTCTCACGAGGGTTTTTAGCTTTCCCGGCCACTGTGGGTCAAGTGACCGGCATCCCCCCCCCTGACCCTGCGCTTCCCCCTAGAAAAGATGTGATTGGCCAATGCCCCACTGTGGATGTGTATGTCAACTCTGTAAAGATTAAGTGTTTAGTTGATACCGGTTCCCAAGTCACCCTGTTCACTCAAAGCCTGTGCCGGGAATTGTTTGACTCCCCACCGCTCCAGGGAGCCGACGTGCCATGGCTGATGTTGCGGGGCGCTAATGGGCTTACCATCCCCTATGTGGGCTACGTGGTGGCCAACTTCCAAATCAAAGGTGTTACTGTGCCCGAGAAGGGGGTCGTTATTGTTGAAGATCATTGCCTGGGTACCCATCGAGCCCTCTTGGGCATGAATGTCATCTCGGCCTGCTGGGAGGAACTGTTCCGTACCCAACCAACCCCGTCGCCCCGATCCCCGGAGGCAAAGGAGTGGGATAACATCTTGGCAGACTGCCGACGAATTCATGCCAACCAGACCGGGTGGGACCAGGAGGACACTGGCCGGGTGGCTTGCAGGTACGCGCTCTCCATTCCAGCTTCCAGCGAAGCCCTGGTATGGGCTAGGCTGCCGGCCCGGGCCTATAAACCGGATAACTGGGTCCTGGTGGAGCCTCACAGCACATGCCATGCAGTTGAGGTAGCCCGTGTCCTTGCGACGGTGCAACGTGGACGAGTCTTGGTGAGGGTGCGAAACATCAAGCCATACCCGGTTCACTTACATCGCCATCAATGCCTGGTTCGTGTTACCCCCGTGGGCCCCCTACAGGTGAGAGAGGGTAGGGATGTCTGGTTTAGTCAGGTGGACACTGGGGTGGTTGAGGTGGGCATCGTGGAAGTACAGGGGACAGACAGGCCTTTGGGTGAAATGCCGGACCATCTCACGGCTGAGTCCCTTCACGGGGAAGATCTGGAGGAGGACCAGCAACAACAGCTACGGCTCCTCCTGGCCAAATGGCAGCATGTATTTTCCACCCACGATGAGGACTACGGATGCACCAACATAGTTAAACACCAGATCCCTACAGGGGATGCGCCCCCAATTCGTGAGAGGTACCGCCCAGTGCCACCGACACTCTACCAAGAGGTCCGCACTTTGTTGCGGGGTATGCTGGATGGGGGCATCATCCGGGAGAGCAGTAGTCCTTGGGCGGCTCCTATAGTGTTGGTGCAGAAGAAGACTGGAGCTTGGAGGTTTTGCGTTGACTATAGGAAGCTTAACAGCGTGACCAAAAAGGATGCATTCCCCCTCCCACGAGTAGAAGATTCCCTCACCAGTCTGACACGGTCTGCTTGGTACTCCACTCTGGATCTTGCAAGTGGCTACTGGCAGGTTCAGATGGAGTCCGCAGACCGTGAAAAGACTGCTTTCACCACTCCTTTCGGGCTCTTTGAGTGGGAGCGGATGCCCTTTGGTCTTTGCAACGCCCCCGCGACATTCCAGAGGCTGATGCAACGTTGCCTGAGTGGTCAGTCGGCGGATTCTACCCTTGTCTACCTTGACGATGTTTTGGTATTCTCCCAGGACTTCCCCACCCACCTGCAACATCTGGAGCAAGTCTTCCAAGCGGTGGAAAAGTACGGCTTGAAACTGCGGCCGGAGAAATGTCAGCTGCTCCGGAGGGAGGTGAAGTTCCTGGGGCATTGTGTTAGCTACAAGGGGGTCTCCCCAGACCCAGAGAAGGTGTCAGCGGTTCGCGAGTGGGAGCCGCCCAGGACAGTCCGGCAGGTGAGGTCTTTCCTGGGCTTCGTGGGATATTATCGGCGGTTCATCAAAGACTTTTCTAAGATTGCCAAGCCCCTTAATACCCTTCTGGTAGGAGTCAGTCGTTCTCGGGGTCGGGCATCTCCCTCTGTGCTGTGGAGCCCTGAATGTGAGTCTGCCTTCCAAAGGCTTAAACAGGAGCTACTCCAGGCCCCCATCTTGGCTTACGCTGACTTTTCACAACCATTCATCCTTTACACCGATGCAAGCAATGCAGGGTTGGGGGCAGTGCTGGCTCAACAGCAAAAGGGGAAGAGCGGGTTATTGCGTACGCCAGCCGTAGCCTGCACCCCACTGAGCGTAATGATGCCAACTACAGCTCCTTTAAATTGGAGCTCCTCGCAATGAAGTGGGCCCTAAGCGAGAAATTTAAGGATTACCTGTGGGGTGCAAAGGTTGTGGTGGTTACCGATAATAACCCTCTTGTCCATTTGCAGACCGCCAAATTGGGAGCTGTGGAGCAACGCTGGGTGGCCCAACTGGCCAACTTCGACTATCAGCTTAAGTACCGACCAGGTAGGGAGAATACTAATGCGGATGTGCTGTCGAGGATCCCTACCCCTGGCCTGGGTGTGCCGACTGCAGCCGAGGACGAGCTGCTGGTGGGAGTGGTCAGCGCTCCTGGGGCGATCCCAGAGGCAGCCCCTACCAGCTGGGGCTGGGACCCGCAGCGATGGCAGGAGTTACAGGGGAAGGACGCTGACGTGTCTGCAGTCCGGGACTACCGGAGCCAAGGGGTCCTCCCCCGTGCGGTACAGAGGAAGGCTCACACTCGCACGGTGCGGCAGTTGCTGGGTCAGTGGGGTAAGCTCGTCCTTCGTGAAGGAGTGCTGTGCCGTTCTGTACATGACCCTGTTACGTCTGAGTTTGTGTTTCAGATGGTGGTGCCCCAGGGCCAAGTACAGCCTCTGCTCCGAGCTTACCACTCGCAGATGGGACACCAGGGTCAGGAAAGGACCTTGTCCTTGTTGAGGAGGCACTTCTACTGGCCCAGGATGGACAGCACTGTGAACACCTTCATCCAGTCCTGTCCAAGGTGCCTGCTCTTTAAGACCAAGCAGGATGCCAAGGCGCCTCTAGTGCCCATCTTGCCCACGGCCCCATTACACATCGTCGCCATGGACTTTCTCACACTCAGCCGGCCCACAGACCGCTACCAGAATATTCTGGTTGTGACGGACTTGTTCACAAAATACGCATGGGCTGTCCCCACCATTGACCAAACCGCCACAACCACCGCCAGAGCCCTATGGACGACTGTGATACAATCTTTCGGTTGTCCAGAGACCCTTCACTCGGACCAGGGCCCCAACTTTGAGTCGAGGGTTGTCCGAGAGCTGTGCGAGCTCTATGGGTGCAAGAAGACCCACACTACACCATATCACCCTCAGGGCAATGGCGGGTGTGAGAGGTTCAACCAGACCCTGTTGAGCCTATTGGGAACTCTGGAGGCTGAAGAACAGAGCAGGTGGGTGGACCATCTTCCTTCCCTTCTACAAGCGTATAATAACACCATACACAGTACTACTGGCTATGCCCCTTCTTACCTGATGTTCGGGAGGCATGTGCGCCTACCTGTTGATATGCTCCTAGGGACGGCTCCAACTGGTGTAGCCCAGACTACCAGCGAGTGGGTAGGCCAGCACCATCAACGCCTGCATGATGCCTACCGACGGGTTTCCGACCATCTGGCAACTGCGGCAGTCAAGAGCAAGCGGTTGTACGACCGGACTGCCCGAGATGCCCCTTTGCTACCCGGGGAGCGGGTACTGGTCAGAGATTGTCGGCGACCGGGGAAGGGCAAGCTCAGTGATCACTGGGAGAACAGGCCGCACGTGGTGGTAAGGCGTCACCACCCTGACCGACCCGTCTACACAGTGCGCCCTGAAGGGAGACCCGGCCCAGAGCGGGTATTACATCGCAACCTCCTCCGCCCTTGTCCGAACTATCCGTCGCTACCAGGCGAACCTGTGGGTAGTAGGCCGACCCTAGTGCCCCCGTTGATGGGTTGGGCAGTCGTACCCGAGGGCAACCGGGCAGCGGCCGGCGATCCAGACCCTTCGCCCCCGCCTAGACGTTCCCAACGCAACACACAGGGTCAGCCCCCTCAGAGGTATGGTGACTGGGTCCCCATAAGCAGGTCCTAAGGGACTAGGACCCGAAAAGCTGGGAGGGATGTCACGCTGTGACCGTGAACAGATTTGTTTCCCCGGGGGAACTATTTTGACGGCGCTATCCGGGGGCAAGATGGCGGCCTCCTTAGTGTAAGATGTAAACAAACCCTACACGGCGGGCGGGACTAGCGATTAAGTGTCGCAGGGGATGTAATTATTGTTGTGTGTGCTCCAGGTGGTTCCAATGAAGGATCCAAGTCCGCGATTGGCAGCCTGGAGATTGGCTGTACTATTTCTGCTGCATGTACGATAGAGAAGCAGAGAAGCGACTGGGGGAAAGCGAAAGCAGCGCGGATTGGACTTACTTACGGCACATCCAAGGCAGGAGTCGTCTACTTCCCTCTGATGTTCCACTCTACAGCTAAGTGCCTCTGAATGTTGCTCTGTTGGTCGGCTGGGCTATCGTGTGGCGTGCTGACGGGATTGTTTTCTTTAATGATCGATTGACGGTCGTTTCTATCTTGTGTTGCTGTGCCTCATCCATGCATGTGTACACTCGAGTGTAGCTACCTTGCAGTGTGATTTGGAGTGCCGTGTGTGTAGCTTCTCAGTTCCCGTCGCTCGCCCCAGCCCAGTTCCAGTCAGATCCTCGTTGGAGTGGCGTAATTATATAACATTAAGTCTCCTTTTTTTGTTGTTGCTGGTATACTGCCCTAGTGTTGTCTGGTCCATCTTGTTGCAATCACTTGGAGCTATTGTAGAGAGGCTGATTTTTCCTTTGGGTGTGCTGTGACGTGTTATTGTTGACCTTGTGTATTGGTTTAGGCACAAAGAGTGCCCTTCTATTGCTGTGTCCCCTCCTCTCCGTTACCATAGCTCTGGGTGACCTGCTACCTGGCCAGACGAGGCCCCGCCCCCCCCCCTGCTGGCGAGCCGTGTGACCTGCCACCCCACCAGACGAGGCCCCCCCCCCCTTGCTGGCGAGCCGTGTGACCTGCCACCCCACCAGACGAGGCCCCCCCCTGCTGGCGAGCCGTGTGACCTGCCATCCCACCAGACGAGGCTCCCCCCCCCCCCTGCTGGCGAGCCGTGTGACCTGCCACCTGACCAGACGAGGCCCTCCCCCTGCTGGCGAGCCGTGTGACCTGCCACCTGACCAGACGAGGCCCCCCCCTGCTGGCGAGCCGTGTGACCTGCCACCCCACCAGACGAGGCCCCCCCTGCTGGCGAGCCGTGTGACCTGCCATCCCACCAGACGAGCCCCCCCCCCCCCCCCCCCCCTGCTGGCGAGCCGTGTGACCTGCCACCTGACCAGACGAGGCCCCCCCTTGCTGGCGAGCCGTGTGACCTGCCACCCGACCAGACGAGGCCCCCCCTGTTGGCGAGCCGTGTGACCTGCCACCCGACCAGACGAGGCCCCCCCCCCCCCCCTCTTCCAATTAAGTCTTTTTAATCAAGAATAAAAGTATTCATTTTAAATCATCCCCTGCTGTTCTGTGGTTCACTGTTTGGCTCCTTGGGTTAACTGCGGCACTCTAGGGCGGCAATAGCGCCCCCTGCCTGTGACACAAATCATAACCATAAGACCATAAAAACCATAAAAACAAAGAAACGACCATAACAGAACTTATGTTCACTGTAAGTTATTGTTATCAAACCAAAGATATCACGAGTGAGACAGAAAAATGTAAGAAAACTAACTGTTTTCACCAAATTACTTAAATTAATAGTGCGATGCGACTGTGCAAAATCGCATCGTCACATGGTAATTTTCCACCTCAGCCAGTAGGAGCCAGTAGTGTACCTAAAAGCTATTTGCCATACACCCTGTGCTGAAGTTATGGTAGGCCTTCGACCTACTGCACATCCTTTTTAAAGACAGTTTTTCTCACTTTCCAAGATTCAGATGTCTCCAATGATAAATTCTTGTACCAATGGTTAAAACATATTTTAAAACAACAGTGTAGTTATGGTATTTCACCTTACAGTACCAAACATTTTGATGATGCACAGACTTCAAAGACAGAATTGTGCCCGTCAATGTCCATGTGCCCTACTATTTGAGTAGGACTGCTTTAGGGCGAGGCATCATCCTCTGGCAGATGTAGCTCATCTTTCATGTTGCTTTTGTTCCTGATAAACATGAGAAGCAAGGCCAACTAGGTCACATGCCAGATGGGGTCATACACATCTCACCCAAACCAAGCAGTAGCAAAATGTGTGCATTTCCTGAACACTAAACTAGATTAATAAAACACAATCTGTGAGTGTACCTCTGTGGCCAGTCTTGATCCATTTTTGCCTGTAGCTGCCTCGTGCAAATCCACCTTTTGATGATGGTGGTGATGATGAGGCTGGTCAAGCTCCACACACTCATCCACCATGTCCTTCTGTCAAGTCAAACAGTTCACAAATGACAGGTACAGTCTTCAAAAACAACTATGGAGGAAAAAAATGGGTGGAGGGTATAGATTAGAGATAGTCAGGGCTATGTAAGGTATAACAGCCGACTAGGTGTGCTATTATACGAAATTAATGAAAGAGGCAGTGGCGAATAATGTCATGACACCTCCGCCCCGCATCAGGGCCTTATCACCACCTCAAATGTGCAATATTCACTGATATACACAAGCCGTGTCGATCATTATCCCTTACTTAACATACAACCTGCCAGCCGAAATCAGTATACGATTTCTCTAGGTGATAAGCAGGTAAATGCCATATTACGACTTAAAATGTTCTTGGGTTTGTGTATATCCAGTGAAACATAGGCTTCAATACTGACAACACAGTAATAGGAATAGCTGTGGCAGTGCCTCAGGCAACCCATCACAGAGTATACCCACTAGAGCACACTAGACAGGCCACCCTTAAGTACTCCTATGTCTCATCATAGTGAGACCCTTTCCTGAACTCTTGAGGGACTGGTCTAACAGCATTACAAAGTAGACTATCCTTACAAGAATTATTACAGCACTGTAAAAAAGAGGCCTGTAAAAAGCCTTGGAACTTACATGCACTGTTATAGCAATTTTGAATTAGCTCTGCAGGAAGACGTATTTGTAGTTTTGCTTGTTCATTACTCTGATTGGTAGTTGCACTATCCAACGGCATACAGGTATTTTGATATATGTTCTGTTGGTGCCGCCCTTTGGGTAAGGAAGGTCTATCGCTCATTTCCAGACTCTACATCTGAGGCAAATTCTCAGGCTGATATGTGCCAGAGGGCCAAGTCTCATTTCATATTTAAGGCAAAAATAAACATCTAACATAAACCCATATATATAATACATAAACCATATGCATAAATATAATACATAAACCCAATGCCGGACCTCTTTGACCTTTTGTCTGCCTTTGCTGATTAAAACCTAAAGAAAAGACCCACAGCAGTTTGGTTCCAGCCTTGTCTTTAATAAGCTGAATATGATTTGTTCAAATTAATTTGTACAACCTTGACATCACCTTTTTGTTTCTTTTTCTCCATTCTGTCTGTGTAAGAAATAGCTCACAAAATGCACATACAACTCTGTGGGACAGAATACAAAGATGAAGTCTGATTGTGCATCTTGTTTAAACTTGCGGGCGAAGTGGCCAGTTCTCAACACTGAACATGTTTATTTCACATTTATCATGGTACATGGCATAATATATCCTTTAGCAACAGGTACATTTGTCACTGGTATACTGTGGAACATACAGGAGTGTGGTGTCTGAGTGATCAGTGCAATCACTTCAGCAGGATACCAAAACTGCCAATGTTCACCTTTCTGGAGAAACTCTGAACTAAAAGATTCAGTTGAAATGTTGAGCTTAAGAAAGCCGTGTAGGCTAGTACACCATAGTTTCAGCTAATTGCTTAGTGCTTGCTAAGTGTAGAAAAGATAGGAGGACAGAACTGGACAGACTCCTTAAAAGAACACAAGCAGACACACTGTAACCATGGCTTGGCTCACACTGACCAGTTAACTTATGACGACTCAACTGACCATCCAATGACAACACTGTGTTGGTGTGCTGTGACAGTCCACCGTTTTGTTTTCAGTACAAGAACAGTCCTAATGGGTGTCTAGTACTCAACATTCGACAAATGACTTATTTTAACCTGGAAAAAAATTATGAGAAGTCTACTGTAACACCATTACTGACATTGAAACTGACCTCCACAACTTCATATTCTTTCACTTCCAGGTAAATGTGTACTCCTCAAACACATACTGACAGTACAAAACATTTCTTGCAATGACCTCATCACAGTCCTTACAAACAGAATTTACCAAGGAAAGAGTACTGCTACAAAATATCCATGAGAGACATCCCGGCCAGGCTGGCATGGACATCCTTCACGTGAAGAGCTGCATTCACCCCAGCGACCTCTACACTCACTCGCTCCCTCACATAAATACTGAGGCAAAGCTCTTGGCACAGCGGCGGTCGATGGCGGGCTGTTCTGTATGTCTTGTATGGAAGGTGGGTAGGTGGGTGGGTGGGGAGTGATTACAGTGAAGATTCCGGCCTCTTCTTCCACCAGACAATAGTAGAGAATCTGACCTTGCGCACAAGAGTGTAAGGGAGGACGCAGGGTCCCCTCTCTCTCTCTCAAGAGAGAGAGAGAGAGAGAAAGTCTTCCCCACATACCCAAACACACAATTTGTGTAAACGCAAAGAAACAAGTTCAAGCATTAGGCCTAGCTCCTGCATCAGTAGACTGAGAGAAAAAGAGTGAGAGAGAGCACACATGTATACAAGTGCCCATTAAACACACACACACACACACATTAGCACACTCATTCTGTCTCACGTACACACGCACATGCGCACACACACACACACACACACACACACACACACACACACACACAGGCAACTTCATACACAGCCCATAGGCTACGCAACTGCTTCATGGCTAATTTGGCATTGTATACAACAGTCCTGTGGGTCATCTGATACCTTTTATAAACAGGCAGGCTAAAGCAGTTGCTGCAACAAAGGGATGTGGTTTGAGAATACCTCTTCAATGAAGGAGCACAAGTCTTCATTGAAGTCAAACTTTTTTTTCATGCATGGATACTCACAAAATAATAATAACAATAACAATAACAATAATAATGTGTTTCAGTTGCTTCTTTTCAGATTGAACTGACATAGCCAACAAATTTGATAAAAAATGTTACTAAAAGTAAACTGAAAATTAGCATCGTCATGTCAACTTCATACATATCAGCTATTGAACAGCTGTTACAAAGAGGTGATTTTTTTTGTACAGTATACTGTGTTATGTACATCTGAAAGTCTTCACATAGCTGGGAACGTCTAGCTTTCTTAAACACCAGCTAGCTTGGTCCCTTTGATGACGGCGCATTCCTCAAAAGAGGAAAAAAGCAGCACACACTTCAAACACATCAAGTGGTTGTTTTTGTTTTTCTTGTTTTTTTTGTTTTTTTTTCCAAACACACCTGCAAATACACAAATGCACGCCGACACATATACGTACGTGTACGTGTACGTGTGTGTGTGTGTGTGTGTGTGTGCACGCTTGCTTACTCACTCAAAGGAGTCAGCTATATCCAAAATCTCTTTGACCATAATGCAGGACAAGCATAATGATAAATACTTTAACTCAACAACCCAGCAGCTGCTGGTGTTCCAACTTTATACATTGTTTTATATATATATTTATGTCACATAATATATCTATATAGATTTATATTATATATATATATATATATATGTATAAATACATATATATATATATATATACACACACACACTCCACATTATTCAAATGTATTAAATAGGCATGGGTGGGGAAGGGAGGCTGTCAGAGCACGCCACTTATTACTTGTGTCTGTACAAACTGTAAACATTAAGCAGCCAAGCTGGGGGGGTTTGGGGGGGGGGGGGGTGTGTTCGCTGAAGTTTGTGGAGTCTGCACCGTTCAATGGCTTTGTCTCCATGGTCCATCATCGAGCCGTTCGGTCCCTCCAAGCCTTCAGTGCAACATCTCCATCCCAAAGTAAGGGTCACTGCTGCAGTAGTCACTATTCCCTTTGCACTGTCCCCGACTCTCTCCCTTCTCCCCCTGAAGCCAAAAAACTTTGCCCCAGCTCTGAAGGCAAGCATGGTTGGGTGGGCAGGAGCCATCCAGCCTGGCAGTCCAGGTGATTCAGCTGCTCCTGCTCCTCCTCCTCATCTTCATCCTCCAGCTTCCTCTACCTCCTCCTCATCTTCCTCCTCCACATCCACGTCCGCCTCTGCCTCTCCACATCTCTCGACTAGGATTGGCACTTGGAAAGGCAGAGTTCATGTGCTGTCCTGTCCCCCTGCGGGGTGGCTGAGTGCAAGTGGAATGGGGAGGGAGGACCGTGTGTCTCTTTGTGTGTGTGTGTGTGTGTGTGTGTGTGTGTGTTTGTGTGTAGGAGGAAAAAGGGGTGAGCTGGAGAGCCGGAGTGTTGTCCTCCCGTGTTGTTGTTGTTGTTTTTTTTTTGAGCACATGTGAAGAGGATGACTGGCCTGCGATGGTTTCTTCACACCATGAACTCGTTGCTGCCGTACAGTACAAGATGTTGCTGCTGCTGCTGCTGCTGCTGTTGCGACTGCAAATCTGGCTCCCTCTTGTGGTGGCCACTGGCTTCTGCAGCAGAGTGGTGCAGGGCCCTGGCGCCGTGCAGCTTCTGCCTGCCCTTCTCTGGGTTGAAGGTGCCACGGCTGGAGAACTGAGCGCGTTCCTCGTGCGGGTCTTGCTCAGCCACCTCCATGCTGCCGCCGCTGTCGTTGCCGTTGTTAGAGCGGCCGAGGGTCGCGCTCGAGGAGGGCGACTTGGAGCGGAAGCGAAAGCGGCGCGTCCGGGAGGACGAGGCGGAGGACGGAGGGTGCAGGTAGGTGGAGGAGATGGAGGAGGAGGCGGTGGAGGCCGAGTCCACGGAGTCCAGCGAGTCGGGCTGTCGCCGCAGTGTGCGCCGGCTTTTGGCCTCCATCTTCCTGGGACGGGCCGCTGCTGCCAGAGCTGGGCCTCTCTCTGCAGGGAGATGGGAACAAAACATGGAACCATTGATCACATGCAATGTCAAAGGTACAGAGCACAGAATCATTAGAAAGGCAAACAGAATGTAGGCCTGAAACTCAAAGCAAAGCCAAAGCAAAGCCAAAGCCACAAACACAATAAAAGAAAAAAAAAAAAAAAAAAAAAAAAAAAAAAAAAAAACACCACAGCTTAGCGAGCGAGCTTCACTCGTTTACCAAATTCTCCTATGTTAAGTGACTCACCAGAGAAATCTGACGCGGCACCCTCTGAGTCCACGTTCAGGTTCTCAGAGCTGTCTGCGGTCCCGATAGATGCCTCGGACTCCAGTGTCTCATCATCCGAAGCTCTCGGCTCCAAAGCCAGCATTTCAAATGTGAGCTCCTCCCTGTAACATAGCAAGGACAAGTGCTCAGACAGATGGATATACATCTAATACACTTTACACTCTGCTCTCTGGAGACCCTCATTGTTCAGAAAATCCCTGTGCAAACTAAACATGGTACATTGCTCTTAATTGGCAGCTACAGTAACTTGGGATTGCATTTCTCAACACCAGCTATACAACTGAACAATATGATAATGTGACATGTAACAACACCACACAAAGTCATATAAGGAACACAGAGACAGAGGAGTGCTCACTTTTCTTTCTGCAAGTTCTCGATCTGCTCTGTGAGGACACGCTCTTCCTGTTGCATGGCCACCTGCTGCTGTTCGGACAGCTCAGGCTCCCGGGGCACTGGCTCATCCACCCAGCTCTCCTCCACAGGCTCTGAGCCCGGTGCCAGTCGGGGACTCACCGGCGGAGAGGGCGTGTGGTAACTGATCCGCCGCACACGGCCCTTACCCTGCAACACACACCAGCAGTGTCAGAGCTGCAGGACGACATGATGTGCTCCAGCCACAGCATCAACCGCACTGATGTGCATTTCCCAAAACCAGAGTTGCTAACCCGTTAGCAACTTAGCTGGTTGGCAATGGGCAACTTAGTTTCCAACTATGGTTTTGGGAAACGCAACCCTGATCATCTGGTGGTTCAAAAAATGTCTAAGAGACTTATTCTTAAGGCAATTCACTGAAGATTTCATAGTTTCATATTCATCTACTGTAAGGGTAAACTAGAAAACAAGAACATGCTTCCTAAACACCTGGGACATATTGACAGAAAAACAAACAAACATTGCTGAATTATCCCTGTTTCCATGACGCAAGGCGCAGGGCACAAATGAAGCTGTAGAGACTTAATTGCAAAGGCAGAGGACAGAATCAAGGACATTTGCTATGGTCACTTAGCCTACACGGAGCACACTGAGCTTAGATGCACAAGGCAATAAGCAGCTGCACGCTCTGAAGCACAATGAAGAGAGAGAGATTTTGACTTGTGCTGTGCACAATTATTCAATTTCTCATCAGCGAGAATATTGACATTTTCTTCAGCACAGACACCCCAAACAGGGCATAAATATTAGCAAAGAATTGGGAAAATTTGGAAAATTTGATGTTCACAATTGGCGAAGCACAATTTTGCACACAAGAGGCCAACAGTTACACAATAAAACAAACAAAAATTAAAAACTGCTGCAATTCATTTCATACCAGTACATGTGTTGACACATATGCGAGACTAAAATTAACTTTAATATTAAAAACAAAACAACTATTATTTTTCATTTTCCACAATCAGTCATCATGTATAATGACAACAGATTTGTGTCCACTGAATACCAAAAATTATACACTGACATATTCAGTACAGATTTTAATCTACTGATGGTAAAACATTCCTCTATCACAGGATTCATCTCTATTTTGGTACATCATATCAATCGAGTTACCAGCAGTGGGCTCCACATGCAATGCATCAGAATAATGTTCTTTTCTAACCTCATTTACTTTCGACTCCCATTTAAAAGTGACACACCCCCATAGCACTCCGCTGCCAGATGCTTTGGCCAGGTCAAAGGTCAGATCACCAGCCTGAGCGCCTTACGCTAGTCTTTGCACACCCAGGCACAGGGCACAAAGACTACTTTACTGCTTTTACTCAGACCTACAATCATATCGATAAAACATGTAACTGTAGAATAACAGTGTTTTTTTTTTATATACTTACTACTCTATTCCTTGTGAACTGTAAATTCTGTCTAAACTAGGGCAGGCTAAACTAATCATCTGCTGCCAAGAGTCCGCACATAATAACAATGACGGAAACAGACTGGTCATGACAGACAGACGAGACGCAGACATGACACAAACTTACAACCACAAAAACACCCACACAGTTTTAAATGGTGTGCTGAGATGGTAAAAGAGAGAGAGCACACAGGGCAGGGCTTTCACCAACAGGGATTAGCAGATAGTCCTGGACTAATCAACCGTTCATTCGTTTGGGACAGAGGCTCTCTGTATTAGCCCAGGACTAGAATTAATTCCTGTATCGTGGTAGGAGGGGAGGGGGGGGAAATAGCGTGAGCGGTGCTGCTGTAAGCTTAATGGGGGGTGAGAGAGTGGCTGGCAACTACACACTACATCCAGGAGTCAAAATACATACCGGGGTGGCACTGCGGGTAATGCTGATAAATCTAACAGCGATTACTACAGGTTTCTGGATTAGGGAGGAAAAGGATTGGAATCAGGAGCAAAAAAAAGAGGGGGTGGAGGAGGAGGGGGGGAAAGAATGGGTTAGTTTATTATTTTTTTATTTTTAGGGGCGTAGCAGGTACTGAAAAAGAGGAGTTTCAGTGGGTTACAAAGGGATGGAGGGAGCTCCAGAGTGGACTGGACTGGATAGTGAGAGAGGTTAATGCCTGTATCAGAGTCAGTCTGCTGAGGTGAGACATTAAAAAAAAATTAACCACTAAGATCTCACAGCATGTGACACTCACCCTCGACCAAGGCTTGAGTTACCTTACATTAATCAATCAGGTTGCATTACATTCATCTGAATTACAAAATTTTCATTTGACTACAGGAAATGAATATAGTATTAAATAAGTAATTAATGTAGCTTTATCTGCACGCAATGCAGTAATTACACTGTAAAATACAAAATTTGTGAGACAGATATTTAGCTTTGCATCTCCTTTGCATGTCATCCTAATTAGTCAAACAAGTACCCTGTGTGTTTACGCAATAGTCTCACTTTATGCATGTATGAGCAGGACTAGGAAGGGGCATGAAAAAGCTCCTGCTTCATCTTCACTAGTGAGCCCAGGCTCTTACCATTGATCTTCTAATGAGGGTAAGTCTATTTTTGGCCTTGTTCTCCGCAAACTCCAGGCTGTTAATGTCCTTCAGTCGAGCCCTGTACTTATTCATCTGTTCCCCGATGATCAGCTCCACACACCTACAGAGAAAAAAAAAAATAGACTCTGTAAGTGCTTGAGGGGAAAACATGACGTCTCTACTGCTGTAGCAGTGAAAGGATAAGAACAGAAAGAATGCAGTGGAGGGCAGCTGACTGATGCGGTGACATACGCAGTTGTTTTGCTGATGTCTTGCACGCTCTGCAGTGGGTCGATGGTGTCCGGGCAGCGGAGGATGCAGGGGGCAAAGACGATGGCAAGCGCATTGGCAGACATGCGGTTGGTCTCTTCCTGCAGTGCGATCCTAGACACAAACAAAACAAATCGATACCTTTAAAATCAACAAGACCAATAAACTGGGGAGACTGAAAAAGGGGCTGTTGATGTCGATAGGCGATGGGAACTAGAGAATGCAAATACCGGATGTAAACCAAAGCTCAGACATCAATGTTCAGGATTTTAAGAGCTATCTATTGTGGACGCAAGAAGAAAGAAATTCACATAGGCATTTCACTTAAAAAAATTTGAAGTACTGTCAGCTGTAAGCTGTCAACAGCACCACAAGGTTCGTCTGCAACCAACAAAGGAGTTCAGAAACTACCATAGCGTTGTTGGCAGAGATAATGTGCCAATCATAAAGTCACATATTTGTTATTGAGTGGCGTGACAAAGAAGCTGTTTTGCAAGCTCACAAAGCTCTCCTTACATATTCAGGGTCTAAGGCACGAGACGCTACCAGCTAGTCCAGCTTGAGACTCCAGAAATAGAGCAGACTTATTAAGGCTTTTGCTGGATATTCATTGTGTGTGTTTCTTTTGGTCAGCGGCAAAGGGCTTTCTTCAGCTTAATGAATGTTGTTTTTATGTACCACAACAAAATCTGGTCTGGAAAATATGCTAGGAGTTCAAGTACAGAAGTACAGAAACCTTTGAAATCATTAAAGACAGCAGCAGACACGGCAAACCTGTGTGTGTGTGTCTGTGTGTGTGTCAGATGGAGAGAGAAACACACACAAATTCAGTTATCCATGTGATAATAATTGTCTAGGTCTCTCACCTGACCAAGTGGAAGATGAGGCGTTCCAGTGTGTTGAGGTGAGTCCTGCTCAACTGATCAATCACACCGTACACCCCCCTGATCATTTCTTTTTTATCCTGCAAACCTATAGGCAAATCATACAAAAGAGCTGTTAGATGAACTAAGAAGTAATGTTGGTACAACTAGCTTAAGCTAACAATAAAAACATAAACTGAAACATCAGGGATTGCTAATGACTCCAGAAAGTGTTTCAAATTTACATTTCAGGTATTTCATTTCTACTAAACAGGGCTGTGGGCTTCTCAGTCCACTTTTCAAGCTTACCCATGGCTCGGAGGAACTCCTCATACAGCTCAAATGTCATGAGCGGATTGGGCAGATCCCGCAGCCACTGCTTAAACACGCTGGCAATAACGTGGATATTGTAGTCATCCAGGTTGGTGCTGCTCACATCTGAGAATGACCAGACCACAGGCAATAAGTTCCGATCAAGTAGCATAGTCAGTAAAATGTTTTACTTTTGTTGAGCTAACATAACACCAAGGCGCTATCGTCTGACATTTCATGTACCTGTGTCCAGCCCCTGTTTCAGCTCCTTGATCTTATTGGTGGAGCCCGACTTTCTGTAAATGCCCTCTGTGTAGAGGCCGTGCATCTCTATGTAGTTGATGAGCTTCTCCACCACAAGGGGCACAGTTCGCTCGTCATTGGTCAGTCGAGACACCTCAACACCAAACTGCCTCGAAGATAACTCTGGGTCATACTGGGTTGAAGAGGAATAAGAATCCATCATGTCAAACCAAAGCACCTGAAGAACTTAATGGGCATCCTTTAAAACCTCGAATGTACAGCTGCAGTCTACAGAGTGGCGAGAAAGGAGGGTCTTACCTTCTTGCTGCATTTGGTTGTCGTCTTGGCACAACACTTCCTATGACAGGCATACCGGCACACTACACAGGACACAGACATCGCAGTGAGCCTCATTGTACAACCTGACCCTCAAATGTGAGCCCAGAAACGCTTCACATCATCAACAGAGGAGACAGAAAAAGAAAGGAAGAAAAAAAAACAAAAAAAACAACACCACAATAGGGAGCACGAGCTAAAAAAAACTCCATAAGGAGCAAAGCGAAGGGCAAATGCTCTGTTCCAGAGGCAGATGAGTAGAAGCATCCTGCTTGGTCCAAGCTGGGGGGATGGGGGGGAAAGGGGGAGAAAGAGAAAGAGACAAAGACAGAGACAGAGAAAGAGAAAGAGAGAGAGAAAGCTCAATTGTTCTAAACAGGGTTTGAATGCTCTTAGGAAAACCCATGAGTTCAGTTCAAGTAAACAATCTGATTAAACTGTTGAATTGGGGGCTGGGCCTCGGAGGGCAAGAGTAGAGAGAGCTGAAGGGAGCTGAGTGTCCGAGAGCACACAAAGGCACACTCACGTTTGCAGACACAGGCCCGGTCCATCATCCAGATGAGGGAGGAACAGTACTCGCAGTAAGTGGGGATGCTGTACTGTGTGGATTTGAAAATGTGCCCATTGTGCTCTTCCACCTAGAGGGCGAAGTGGAAGACGAGGGATTAGCTCTGCGGTTCAGAAAGAATAACTCCAGTGTAAATTCTATACTGTTACATAAGTGGGTCATGCAAGCAGACTTGCGAGAGAGTGAGTGAGTGAGTGAGTGAGTGAGTGAGTGAGTGAGTGAGTGAGTGGGGAGGTGGGGGGGGGGGGGGGGGGGGTGAGTGAGTGAGTGGGGGGGGGGGGGGGGGGGGGTGAGTGAGTGAGTGTGTGTGTGTGTGTGTGTGTGTGTGTGTGTGTGTGTGTAATGTAAAGGGACAAAATGAAAGTGCTTTCTTTGTTAAGTTCACCACTCACTATATCAGCATCTTTTTTCCTTCTCTTTTTGCGGTCAGGCTTTGGTGCCTTGAGGAGACAGAGAGACAAGGTTAAAGGATGACTCGCCCAATATAGAATGAACTAATTTTGAACTATAATGTCCAGAATCACAAATCATCCCGCCATTAAAGCGGAATTAAACATGCAACATTTTGACTCTATTTCACTAACCTCTCCGTTTCAGGATCCTTCCTGATATTTTACTATCATAATGAAATCAGCTAGATCAGCTAGATAATCAGCTATCTGAACCAATATAGTCTTAAACTAATTGTGAGTCTGCTACTGATTAAAACTGTACCAATTGTGTTGGTAGTATAATTTCTTTCATTTCAATTTTGAACATGCTTTCTTTTAAGCAGGTGATGTGCAGTTTTAAACATACTTTCACATTACTTTGTTTATGCATATACAATATACTCCAGACCAGCAGTAGTGCTATTGAGCTAAATAGCTTTGGGATCTGCTCAAAAACTCAAGGAAATTCATTTAACTCAGAAAAGGCTCTATATAAGAGCCGATTTAAAGGTAGATCTTGAAAACAAGTGATAATTGCTTAGTGTACTTTTAGGGCAGAGACCTTAAAAAAAGCTATAGCAGCAGAAAAAAAAGGAGGTAGAAGCCGGTACCTTGGCTAAGGTGCTGTCCAGTGGCTTGTATTCCGTCATGAACTCATCCAAGAAGACTTTGAAGGTGTTCACCCACACCTTCACAGGAGACTCGCTCCAGTCTCTCTGCTCCTGCCGCATAGTCTTCTCCAGGATCTGCTCAAAGAGCGCATACAGGTCCTTGTAGCGGATACTCTTCCCATCATCCATCTGTAACACAACCATGGAGGTGAGAGGTGGTCCTCTGTACTTTCTATTAGAAATTTACTTTAAAAAGTTAAGTGATACAACAGTTTTAAATGAAACTGTCAACTTACTGCTAAGGCAGTAGAGTAGGAGTTGAAGATATTAAGACGGAATTCCTTCAGTGCTTTTTTGAATACAACATCCACCAAAGTGTCTTTCTTACTGTCTTCAGTGTCAAGGTCATTAATCTAGAAGAATAAACATTAATTCAGTCAGCTCTGTGCCTTAAAAAAGCTGTGCGTAGTCAATGTTTTTAATGTTACTATTTTGTATTTGTGTAACATTTGGTACCTTCTTCATAAGAAACTCGTTCATGGTCTTGTAGTCTGTGGCACAGGTAAGGATCTGCAGGGAGTCGTTCTGCCACTGAGCGGGTTCTAAAGCAACACTGCTTATTTTCACACTGCGCCGTCGCTTCACCTTGGGTGATGGTTCCTTGTTCTCCTTGAACTCTCGGCCCCGCTCCAGGGTCAGATCAGGACTGCGTGGCGGAGAAAGGAACTCTCCTTCTGCTCAAATGAATCAAGATGAAAAGTTAGCGTTCAGCAATCAGTATCAGTATAAAACGAATGCAAACACAGGTACACTACAGAAGTCTTCAGACTTCAAGACCATCATTCTTATTCATCCACACAGGGGACACAGGGTTTAGTCTTTTATATTTAATTCTGCTCTTACATTTTGAAATAATATGGTCTCCTCTTAAACTATTTAAAACATCTGATAAATAAAATAAATGGTAGAGACATTTATATACTTCACACTTCTAGTCTTACCTCCCAGCAGAAGGCCAGTATCCCCATAGTCCCCTTCAAGTGTGTCAGCACCACACACCAGCCGATCTCTGGAGGACTTCTTATCACCTTGCTTCCCCTTGCCTCCCCAGAAGCGCATCTTCCCTCGAACCCTGATCGTGACAAACAAGAGATAGTTACTCAAAACACAGCTGAAACAATGCCCTTTGTGGTGATATTGAAAGTGATCGAAAAAAGAACATGGTAATACCTTCCATCTCCTGAGTTTTTCCTCAGAGAATCCACTTTGCCCAACTCTCCAGCTGACATGACTTTATGCAACCGTTTTTGGTCTTCCGCGCTGAGAGAAGGCTGAATCATACAGAAGCAATGGGTTATTTTAGACAGACGACAGAACAGTAAACTCAATATACACCATTCTATAGTGCTACGGTAGAGTACTGCTGAGAACTAGTTCAAGCTGTGAAGGTTCAGATCTGCCACTAGATGGCACTATAAAACAAGAACAAACCTCCAACATTACAGTGATCCCACACCTTAACCTATTTAAAACATTTTCACACATGCAGTGGTAAACAAAATATTATGCTATGCTAACGAGAGCACAAGGATCCTACACATTGTATTACATTCTCATAGAAACTTTTGATGACTAATTCTGAAATATCTTGAAAGATCACAGAAAGAAAAAAAAAAAATCAAGGCACTAAGAGAAGAGAGTGAAATGGACTGATGAAGTTGGATGGGTTGATCTAATCCAGAGAGTGCCATAACACCCTTGTCAATCAAGAAGTTTGTGAGGAGCTTGAATTATTGGAAAGGAAATCGAGTAACATGCAACGAGAGTTAACAAGATTTGAAATAGAGTAGTTGTTTTTTTTTCTGGCAGGGTTAAATGACGGACAACTGGATCGCTCTTGCACAGCAATCCTATACAAACTATGTTATCACTATTAGAGTGATAAAAGAGCGAAGAACAGGGTGTGGGTTAATTGTCTAATTCAGACAAAATGGCATCTGTGTAGCCAGTGGATGTCTCCTGCAATGACACCAACCATCTCAAAGCGAACAACAGTGGAGATACATATTCATGGTGCCATCACCAACCAGGTTGATGTGGCCAACACCCTTTGCTTTGAAAAGATGGAAACGTGTCAAAGCTCCACACTGGGGAGGGTTAGTCAGCAGAGCGAGTCTAGTGAGGCAGTGGCCGAAGAGGTTAGCGGAGAAGAGGCACATGGACAGTGAGCTCAGCTCCATCCAGAGGGGAGAGGCAGGAGCCTGGAGGCTCAAGAAGCGTGTGCCCCGTCGGCTAATCGATTACCATTTCAGAGTCACTGTGACTCGCATCGGCTGCTGCGGCCCCCTCCTCGGCCTCCTGTTCGCTGGACAGGAGCAGGCCGGGGGAGAGAGGGGGGTCATCGCACTCGTCTTCCTCCGAATGACCCTCCCCCTGCGGGGTGGGTCCGCGGGTGAGGAAATCGGAACGTGTCCGCGCCATGCGGGCTTTCTTTCTATGGCCGGGTATACCAACCTGCTTGACCAAGAGACGATAATAACAGGGTGTAAAAAAAAAAAAAATGCGTTGCATTGATAGAAACCCTGTGATCTTAACATTTAACTAGAACATACTTCCTTTTTAAGATACAAAAGAAAGATGCAATGGTAGATCAGAAACATAACTATTTGAAGAGTGGAACCAGATGGGTTTTTGGAATGACAAATGAAAACCAACAGGACAATGTCCACCATTGGAGACTTCAGTGTAACAAGTGGCAAGTGTGTGGTTTTCTTTTGTTTTCATTTCTGCCCACTCACCTCTCGTCCTTTCATTCCTTTGGCTCGGAAGCCAGATGATGTTTCCTTTAGACTTGCTGTAGACCTCTCCTGGCTGACAGGATCTTTGTCAAACCTTCAAAACAATTTAAGGGTCAGGATGGAATCGCAAGAGCCAGAAAATGTGAGGCAAATCACAAATCAAATGTGTAAGATAAACACTTCACTGGACACTCACTTGGAGAAGGAGACCCTGTCCTTGGGAGAGAAGAAGATGTTTCCCGATGACCTCTCTGTCATGTTGATGTTAACACTCTGAGTGGCAGCTTTCTTTTGTGATCTTGCTCTCGTGCTATCCCGGGATTCCAGGGTAAGTTTGGGCGCCCATCCTTCTGGCATAGTCCTTCTATCCCTTGGCCTTTCTCTCACAGTAGAGAATGGAGCCACAGTTTTACCCTGGTTTTGAGATGCAGGAGGAAACTGCACAGTGGCCTCTGGAAGGGTCACAACTTCTGGTTCAGCCTTCGGAGCTCGGACGTGACCAACATCCAGAGAAACAGGCCTCACCGGGAACTCCTTCTTGTCCCATTCAGGGACTTGGACCACTTGCCTGCTCTGCTCAATTTTCTGCTGTGCCTCATCGCGCTGTTTCTCGAACATCTCCCGCTCAATCTGGGCAAACTGCTTGCGCTGCTTCTCCAGAGCCTCCTTCTGCTGCCGGATCTGTTGCATCATCTCCCTCTCCTGCTGCTGCTGCTGCTGCTTCTGACGCTCTTCCTTCTCCTCGTTCAGCTTCTCCAGCTTCTCCAGAACTGAAGCTGGCGGCCGGTTCTCAGTGTCGTCCGCCTGCAAGGGACTGGGGGGCTCGCTGGTTTGCGCGGAGCTGTCCTTGACTTGGGGAAGCATTGGGTCTTCCAAGGCGGTCTCCTTCTGCATGCTGATCACTACTACCACAGGCCTACGGGAAGACTCTCTTCGTTCCTTCAGGGTCTTTCCCGGAGTCTGAGGTTTGGGGACGGCATTGCTACTATCCGCAGAGGGGACGTAGAATGTTGGGAGGTAGTTCTCCACCTTGGGGATGATGGCGGGTGGGCTGGCAGGTTCTGCGTTAGCTGGACTGCTAGAGGAGGCATCAGGCACTGGTGTCTCTGGAGGGTTGGCGGACTGAGGGCTCATGGGATAGACCTCAGGTTGCTCTGGAGGTCCTGAGGACGGAGACGTGGGAGCTTCTTCGATGAGAGCATCTGTTCTTGAAGTGGGCCTCTCTTTGAGGCACTCCTCCATGCTGAGCAGCTCAAAGCTGCCCTTTGAACTCTGACTGTCTGGGGTGCCCTGAGGAGAGTGGAGACCGCCTGTCTCGACCACTGTCAGCTCTGTGGACCAGCGCCGCTCCTCGGATGGAGATGCCCCACCAGTGGAGCGGACTTTAAGCAGCTCCAGGCTGAACTTAGCCTGCTCCAGCTCCCTCATCCTGCGGCTTTCCCTCTTGGCTCTTGTCTTCTGGTTGGAGTCTTGGTCGAGGGTCTTCGCCCTGTCTCTGACAGCGACGCTATGCAACGGGCTCCTCGGCGCAGCATCTTCGCTCCTGGGGGGCTCGGAGATGCTTACTTCCTGCGCTTCTTCTGAGGGATCCAATGCAATCTCGCTGCCACTGTTGAGTCTTTGGAGGCTTCTTTCCCTCTCCTCGCATGAACGGTCCTCCCAAGTGCTTAGATCCAGGCCCATGATTCTCAGCTTCTCCTCCTCTGGTGAGAGGCCCGTCTGTCCATTTAGCAGCTCAATCTCTTTTAACTTCTGCTCTTTCAAGTCTCTGAATCTGTAAGTGAAGACATACAATGAAGACGAAGTACTGACGGAAAAATTCCATGATTGTGCTAAATTGACCTGGAAAAAGCAGTACTTTAGGTAAAATTAAAAATAAAAAAACAACAAACTTGGTGGTATAAAAGTAACAAAGCTGTTGTCTCTACCCAAACTGGCGCCTTGAAGAAATGTTTCCTGCTTATCTGAGCACACAGCACCTACTTAGAAATGTTTGTGCAATGATTCTATTGAACAAATCACATTTTTTGTTTTCTGTTTGGCATGCCACCAACAGCTGAGCCATTTCAGAGTCCAATAATCAGCCCAGTATTGCCTCACAATGACGGCTCACAAAAGGGGACCTGTAGACAGAGGGGAGTTAGCTTACCTCTGCCTTGCCAAAAATCCCCTGCTGGCAGTTTGAATGAGCAGCACAGAGCGCCGTAGCCTGTGGTAGCTCTCCCGCTCCCTGTGGCCGCGCCAGGCGGCCTGGATGACGCAGGCTGCTCCTGCTGCTTCTGCTCTCCTGCGGTGACGGCACTGCCGCCAGCTCCTCTGGATAGTCATGGCTGCTTGTCTACAGAGGAAAAGCCTCCTTCGCTCCTTGTAGCCCCTCCAGGCTGCCTGCAGGCACACCGCTGCCCCCTGGTGGACAGCTGGGTCCTCCTCTTCCTCCTCCTCCTCCTCTTCCTCCTCAGCCAGCCTTGATAGGCACCCCCGCCACCATTGCTAGAATGAGCATGATCAACAGTATTAATATGAACAAATAAAGTATTTCAATCTGCCCTGTGTAATATAGGCAAAAATGCAGATCCAACTCATCTCAAGCAAGTCTATGAATGGTCATTGGAGTACAAAAATACCAGCATCAGCATGGTTTTGGTTAAAATGAAAAGTAATTACATTTCTGAATCAATCAGGGGAAATGTGATTAACTCCCAGGAAGAAATAGTCCAATGTAATGCCCTACCAGCATACTTAATAACTTTATTACACCATGCCATCCATTTTCAGTAATAGAAACCCTCACAGTTTTAAGGCATGACCACACACAGTCATATCTCCATTCCATGGAGCAAGATAGAAATTCTGGAAAGAAAGGACTTCTACTAATAAAACGAGGACCAAATGTCATGTTCACATGTCACGTCATGACGTGTGACCAATTCTGTTGATGATACTAGAGACTAGTGACAAATATCTAACTATTCAAGAGGAGAACATAAACATAAAAAACCCTTCATTTCAACAGCTTTTTCACCACAAGAAAAATATGACTTAAAATGCAAATACCTTTTGGCAAATGGTGTTAAATGTTTTGGTGCTGGCCTTACCTGGATGAGGGAAGTGGCCTGTCTCATCTTGAGGTAGTGCCTCCTCTCCATTGTGGCTCGGAAACGTCTCTGTAGGGCCACGATCCGCTGCAACACCTCCTGGTGGAGCATGTCCTGTAACCGCTGCCTTTCAGCCTCTCGCAAGAACACCTACAACACGTCACACACACACACACACACACAAAAAAAAAAGTCATATCTTGACCAGTTGACAGAGAATGTAAGGTATGGAGTTCTAATTAAAGTGTGGTTAGAGAGGGCTCTCCGGGGCATCCAATAGAGCAATCTGTCTGTATGAGTATGAGTAAAAGTAAGTCTCTGTGTGTGTGTGTGTGTGTGTGTGTGTGTGTGTGTGTGTGGGCGAACCACACTGTCTATACAGTATCCAAATACTAAATATTCTTGTATTAAAAAGGCATTACACTCTGAATACTATGGTACATTTGAGCCTTTTGAATGCTTCTGGTCCATACCATTGAGTGTCCCACTTGAAAGGTGTCAGGGGCGAGGTCAGCTTTGCACAGGAAGTTTTTGATGCTTTCCTGGGTGGTGCGGGACCCCTCCGGTAAAAGCACATGGAAATGACATGCAAAGTCCTACCACACACACACACAAACACACACACACACACACACACGAGAGGCAGAGAGAGAAAAACAGCAGCTATGAGACACACTTGGTAATCTTTCAATCTGTCAGTAATCAATGAGATCATGAAAAGTGAGAATTTCCCTGGGTTTCATCAGCAAAAGTCTAGCTGGGCGATGTTGCATTTTGGGTAGGGAGGCCAAAAGTGGGCCTCACCTCACTGGGGAAACATGCAGCACCCTCCCAACCAGGCAATTACAGGGACATGGGGGTGGCATGGGAAACAGAGACTGTGTTTATATAATTATAACAGTCCACTAGCTGCCCAGACAATAGAGAGAGTCTTTCTTTTCGGAGGGACAGGGGGCCCAAGGACTGTCCCAGGTGAGTAAACTGTCCTCACATTACTGTCATGGACAACTCCCCCCATCTTAATATGTTTATAGATGGATGGGGAATTTGGGGTGCTTAACAGAGACCAGCTTTCATCTGCTTGGTAAATGAAGAATGAGCAAAGTTGTTTGGTAACAACGGCCCGATCACAAAGCACGCGTCGGCCCGTCATTAGGAAACAATGATTCAGTCAGTGCCTTGGATACCAAGGATACGGTGGGAGAGCGGAGGAAATTGCATCAACCCCCTCCACACCCTGCAACAGAGGGGAAAAAGTTAACGTCCGCTGCTTCAACACACACACTCTGAATTACTCGGTGCCGGTTTCACCTCTGCTAAAAAGAGAGGCAAATTAACATAAAGCCAAGCCGTTTCGTGCTGGCTAGCTGGCTCCAAGTCCCACATTCCATGATTCTGAAATAGAACATAACACCAAGAAAAACACTCTCTTTGGGATATGTAAGTGCCCCTCCAGATAGATGGCCGTATCCAATGTGCATCTCAACTGGTACCAAGTTGCATGATGACACTGAATAATCACAGCGATATCCTCTTGAGCTTAAATGCATTTATTCCACATGAGGGATTTTGCCAAGAGTGGTTTATTTACAAATTTTATCTTCCATGAAGTCCTCTGAGAGGGGTATAGTGTTAAAGACTGGAATGAGTGTGTGAGGGAGTAGGTGTCCTCAGGGTAGAGAGTGTGGTTTTTAGCGATTTAGTGATTGTCTAACCTGGAAAGTGTACTTGATGGGGTATCCTGATTGTCTGATGCGCACCGTCTCCAGCATGCCTGTGTACCGTAGCTGCCTCAGGACAAGGACGTCATTGAATCGCAGGGGAAGCTGCAGACAGAATGGCACGCAAAGTTACACACAGATAGATACACACACACACACACACACACACACACACACACACACACACACACACACGGCCAGACAGATGCAATAAGTTAGCATTTAGCATGCAAACTGTTTATCATTTCTGAATTCTTAAGACTGCAGCGACAGTGCTACAGATTAGTGTGAGTAAACAGACAGTACCTTCTCTGCGTTTGAACGGATGCACTTAACAAAGTAGGGCTCGGACTGGCCAAGGGTTTCCATCAGCTTATTTAGAGACACCTAGAAAAGAGAGAAAAAGAGAGCATTAAGACATTTAAGACATAATTAAGACATATTTTTTTCACAGGTTTACAGCCTTTTCAACAATTTACAGCTGCTATGACAAAACATCAGCACGGTTCTCACTGATGTGCAAGAACATGTTAGTGTAGCAGAGTCACAGGAAGTGGAGAGGAGCACAGATGTCTATTTTGGTGGTGGTCAGGAATTTCACTTTCTCCCTCTCTCTCTCTCTTCCCCCTGCCCTCTCCCCTCTTCAGAAGATTAAAGCAATCAGACACACAACAGGATGCGGGAAGTGAGCTCATCCACACATGTGCTACGCTGGGACGCAGGCCAGTGGGCTGTGGGGCATTACTGGATAGACACACAGGTTGGGGGTGTTTACGGCTCTTTGGGAGGCCCTTGGCTGTGACAGAATCTCTGGGGTGGCGTGAGGTAGAGGAGAGACACTGGACCAAAAAGGAAGCCCCGCTTGTGATCCAGGGAGGGCCAGGGGGGCTTATCTGGATATTTCATACAAGTTTAAGGACAGCGTGCTGTGAGCCAGTTGCCCACAGTTCCACGGGGGATCTTAAACCAACTGCTTTCTTTTCTTACACTTCCCTGTGAAAACCTGCCAAATGACCCCCATCAAATATCCTCTTTCATTGGGGGGGCTGCAAGATTTCCACATTGATAACCAAACCTACGTAAACAGGCCTAAAATGAGCACTTATTGGTTTATGGTGCATGGGTTCGTTCTCTGTCTGTCTCCTCTCACAAGGCTCCTGTGGCCAAAGTCAGATACTGCAATTGTGAACTATGAAACTGAAAATGGGTGGGTGTGTTTGTTTGAGCCACCAAAGCCATCTGAGCTATTAAAGGCAGACATGACGCCAGAGCTCACAAGTCTTTGTTTGGTTTTTATGTGAAGTCGAGCTGGCGGAGACACAGGCAGTGACCAGACTGTGGGCAGACAGGGACACGGACACGAGAGAGAGAGAAAGAGAAAGAAAGAGAAAGAGAGAGAGAACATAAGGGTGGGACATGCACTTACGTAGGGGCTGTTAGAAACACAACAAAAGAAGTAACCCTCTGTTCTAGTCCAGTTCATTGCAGTCATTTAGGGCTATGCCTGTGCTGAAATCAACAGTATGCTCAACTTTTTGTATCACATGTCCAATGGGGGAGGAACAACAAGGAAATGGAATATTTCACCAGGTTTGTCACAAATTAGAATCATCTATGCAGGATCATCTATGCATTTTAGCCAATTCAGAGAGGAAAACACAAAGGGTTAGAAATAAAAGAACACAAAAGAAATTTGCTCTAAGGGAAGAGTAAAGAGTGGTTGAGAAGTGTGAACTCCTGACCTGGAACTGTGCACTGATGCTGGGTGGCTTCTTCTTCTTGTGAAGGTGCAGGAGGGATTTGGTGATGCGGTCTTGCAGCGTGAGATTGCTCAGGTACTTGAGCGACTTCACATCCAGCAGGTGCTGCAGAGCACATACACACACACACAACACTTTGGTTAAGCATCACACCCAAAATTATTATTATTATTATTATTATTATTATTATTATTATTATTAACATTACTCATCAGAGGCTGAATACAGAATAGAAAACATATATACCTTTGGAAGACTTGGCTTCATCTTGTAGTTCTTATTCCTCCTGTTTGTCAGAAACACACACACACACACACACACACACACACACACACACAAATAGAAATGATCAAGATTGTAGCCATAACAGAAAAAATTGAAAATATGTGACCTTGCTTGGCATCCAAGAACACTGGAATTCAACCCTAGTTCAGACACTTTCTTAGGTGTGTATGATGCCAACATTTTTTGACATTTTGAGGATAACTGGCACTGTGAAACATACGGTTAAAAACCCTGTGGTGTGCATAATAGAAAGACAGAGAGGGTGAAAATCTTCTCTGACTTCATACATATTTGAGGGCTTTCACAGTTGACTGTGCTTCTCTCTGTGTACTTGCACTCAAAGACAAAAAAAAGAGAGAGAGAAAGAGAGACAGAGAGAGGGAAAGAAGCCTCATCATGTCGGTTTGCTTACATGAGTATGCCATGGGCTCGTTCGAGGAGTTTGCTGCTGGTAGAGTTGACAAAGATGCCATCCTCCTCTGAACCACCAGAGCCAGTAGAGGAGAGGCGACTCTGCATCACAGAGCGACCGTTCCAGCCCTCCCTGCAAGAGGAGAACATGAACATGTCAACACACAGATTCTTCAACACACACACACACACACCACACACACACACACACACACACACACACACACACACACACACACAGACAAGGAATTTAGAGGTTTTGTGGTTAAGGAGTAGACCCACAAAGGTCACTGATGTGCTTTTCTAAAGCACGGAAAGCTATACGAGAAGACTGCTGAGTGCACTCCATGCTAGATATATGATGGCCTTTTTGATATATTCGTAGACATTACAAGCTCATGTGAACTGAAATTCTGGCATAAATTACATCCATGCCCGAATTTTCTCGGCAACCTCACGCCATTTATGTCATGGCTGACGATTTACGGTGTAAGGAGTTACTGATGAATAAACAGGCTCAGTGAAATTCACTGCGCAATGCACACCATCCCCAGCACCTGATCCACCACCACCACAAACTCGCCTGGCTTCCAGGTGCAGCCTGCCCGACGGAGTGGCTGAAAAAACACAAACTCAAACACACAAGCCTCCGAGGAGCGGTTACAGAGGTTGACCCCAGCGGAACCCAAAACCACTTGGGTCTGGGCAAAATAAAATAACATTAAATAACGTAAAAATCTACTAAAAACATTTTGTGGCATTTGTGGTGTGGCGGGGAAAAGAACAGACTGAATTCGTCAAGAGGTGAAGGGAAAAAAAAGTTTTTGGGGTTGCTTTTTTTTTTTTTTTGCCTCCACCAGTGATTTATACCTTCTCTAGTGGCCATGCCACACACAAAGTTCCTCAGGGTGAGAAGACACATCTGCTAACAGTCGGGATTCCATTCCACTCCAAGGTACAGTGATATATCTCACTCGAGTTTCACAGGCAGTTAGACTAACACATTACAAGCAGGTCTGAAAAATGCTGTGAAATATTATGATGGGGTTTTATGTGGTCACTCCACTACACAGATACTCCACACTTGGGGCTCGACTTTTAAGCTTTTGGACGTAGGAGCTCGATGGGGTTTAAAATCAAAGGGAGGGGATGAGGGAGCTTTTAATTTCTCATGGTGTTTGTTTCCAGTTTTTATTGCTTTGTGTTAGACAGCCACAGGCTTGTTTGCGGCACGGAGGCTGTTAAAACACCAGCAGCAGGGAGGTCTTAGCGCCTTTTCCTTTTAACGACTAGCCGCCAATGCCAACAATTCTGCAATATTTTCTTTTGTGGCGAAACAGAAAAAAAAAATCTGTCTCGCATTTTGCAAATATTTTCCTCTGTTTGTACATATTCACAGCCTGACATGCTCGCAAGTCGAGAATAGAAACCTTGCCTCATAAATGACTACTTCTCTCTATTGACCTTTGAAGGCAATGTTTAGCTCCACTGTGAAAAAATGGGAGATCCTGGAGAATCATTTATTCACTTCTGCAATGGAACTGAGAAACTGGAACTCTGAAACACACTGTATGTGAAACAGCAGGGCCTCCAGCCCCGTCAAGAGGAATATTATTTTAAACAATAACAGGCAGCTAGAGGGGTTAGACTCTGGTGATTTAGGATGCTGGCATGTGCTAGGATGCTGAGCACACAGACAGTAAATAACAGCGTCTCCTCGGCTGCGTGCTACAGGCTGGAGACCTGCGCTGCTGGTTGCTGCTGCAGGAGTCAAACCAACTCAGACTAGAGTAAGCACCATGGCCCGCTACACACTAACACAGACCTATGACGATCTGTCGGGCGTTCCACCGCTTGACTGAAAGATTATGGGGAAGCATTTGGTAGAGACGGGTAAACACTTCACTCAACATATTCCTCACATTCCTGTCTCCTGCTGTTCCCCTTGTTATGATGAGTGGAGTTATTGTGTAGCTCTGGAAACCAACAGCCACAGGATCCATTAAAAACTTGGTAGAAAACTGTTAGCTGTGTGAAACCCAACCTAGTTTGGCATAACCCACCTCTACAGTACACTAGAAGCGCAGTGTAAGGGGAGCCATCAAAATCCTAAAGTGCATGTACAAAACAATCCATGGTATGTTGACTCTGCCAGCAGGCTGTCGCACAGAACTGAGATAATCCTCTAGTGTAGTTAATCTCATCATCGCTCTTGGCGGCCATGGTAAATACATAGCATTTTATTTAATTTTTTTCAATCATGACCACGTTTAGGAGACAAAATCTGTGAGCCAAAAGCAGACCCTTCCAGCAACACATCACAGTCCTCTGAATTCCTGTTGTTTACTTCCACAGTGGGGCCCTGCTGTCCAGCTGAGACTGGTTATAATTTAAGGGAAGAGTAGGAGTGGGGGTGTAGGGTGGTGTTGGTGGTGGTTCAGGGGTCTGGGGATGAAGGGGGGGGGGGGAGCAGACATTCAGGATGCAAGGACAGTAAGTGTATGTCTGAGGGCTCTCCTGCGGAGCTCCAACTGTGTTTACCAGGCCTGGGGGGCTGTCTTCTCCAGCACATAACTGCAACCTGACATCACATCGGAAGCAGCTGCATTGAAGGAGAAGGAGGAGGAGGGGTGAGAGGTGGGGGGTGGGGGGCTGGTTTAAGTGGTCACTTGGTAACACAAAAAGTGTGTGGGTCTGCCTGTGCCGTGCGTGTGTGTGTGTGTGTGTGTGTGTGTGCATATGTGTGTGGTTGAAAATCACATTAGGAGGACTTTATAGCCGGGGTTGGGGGCAGAAAACAAAGGCACTGTTGTGAGACAGACCACTGCCACTTGCTCAGGCACATCCATTAGTAATTCCCATGCCATATTCAGTCATGAAGGAAATATGAAGCTCCTTGTGGAGTGGCTGTGTGGGCGTTGTGAGGGGTCAGCGTACAGTCAGTGCGGGAGACTCATGCCTCAAATCCGCTTGTGGGACCCCACCTATACCCCGAGAGGGCTTGCGTGGGGTGAGGAATGGAAGACCCCCGACCCCCGACCCCCGCAGGTAATTCCTATGCTTCCAAGTCAGCACAGAAGGGATATAGAAGAGGCAGCATCCTGAGGACACTCTGACCCCTGACCCAGAGAGTTCAGTCATGACTGGAGACTGAACGCTGACACTGATGCTCAACAGTCTCAAAAGCAGACGATTATGTGGACAGTGGGGGAGTTCAACGACACCAATCACTGTTTTGCAAGTGCACGTGCTCTCCCGAATAAGAATATTTACAGAATTCCATTATAATTCTAGCCTGGCCATGCCTTCCTATACACTTCTGCTTGATTATCATCTCCCTACAGTGCTAGTGTGGATTTTGCCATTGAGCTCCTTGTCTGAAGAGGCATTTCAACCTGTCTGATCAGTGAACAGAGAGAGGCGTTGTGAATGCAGAGCTGGAATGCTATCAGTCAAGACAAGCTATCAGTCAAGGGCTGATCCTATCTTTTCAAACTTAAACACCTCAAGCAAGCAATCGAATTTCATTACCTAATGTCCAGAGCACCCTCTGTATGAAATGAAAATGTAGAACAAGGGTCTGGTTTTATTACCAGGCTATTATAATTCTGCTTAAATCTGAATATCAAACAAGCTGCTACTGTGGATGTTTGTAGAGCCTATCTGAATTACTTCAGTGGAGAATCCCAGTACACTCCTCACACTAATGCTGTTCCCAACAAAGAAGAGGTGTGGAGAGGTGACCTCCCTCAGGGGTAACTTCTGCAGTCCTGAAACTCAAAGAACATGAGCTTGGTGTTTGGTGATCTCTGACGACGATCTTACCGTGGCGGCCTCTCGTGTAAGGTGTTGCTGCCCTGCAGGTCAGAGAGAGGCGTGCGTGGACTCCTTCTGGTCATGCCTGGGACAGAGGCAGAACACAGACAGACAAAAAAGATTTATCATGCTCTCACACAGGTGGGAGAACACACACACACACACACACACATACATACACACACACACACAGGACACATACCAACACTCAACACAAGGGACAGCCATTCACCAATGTTAACTCTCCTCACTCGGAGGATCACTGAAGTCAAAGAGAAGATGGAGGATGAGAAACAGAGCGATTGTTTATTCACCACAGAGCAGCCTCTGCCGTGTACATGTCTACACAGACATGCTGTTTTTCTACTGGTAGCAATCATCAACACCGACAAAGAGCCAAGAGATGAGATCACTCACTAGTGGAGTGCAATATGTCTTGAGTAAGCGATTATTACTGTGCTCCATCTGGTCCCATTTCACGGCACAGACAGATAAGGTTTCGCATTTTCACTCCGTTTCAAGCCCAACCTCCATCTCTAAACCATATGTCAGTGGTGCGTTACTACGGTTATTACTAAATTATTCATCATGGCATACTGATTTGATGATAAAAAATGAAGTCCTGATTCATTAAAAAAGGGAGGATGACCGCGATCAAAAAATGTTTACATGTTTACATATGAGTGTTTTGGATTTTTCTGAGTACATTGGTTAAAAAAAAAAAAAAAAAAAAAAGAATTATGCATTCAAATAAAGTCCGCATCAGCTTTACAAGGGTTGAATCACAAACGCTTTTGCACCATCGATTCGTTAGTACAAAAAAGGAAAACGCCCTTGAATCTTAAGCCCACTGTAGGTGGGAGAGACTCCTGTGTGTGTGTCTGTTCCAAATTTGGAAGTCACTGGAACACTGGCACTGGGATGGGGTGTGTGACACAGATAGGTGGGGTGGGTGGTTGGAAGTCAGTGTGTTAGTGCAGCTTAATGTGTTAGACAGGGGATATGTCAGGCAAAGCTGTCCCCAAACAGAGGGCACTGAGTGGGAGAGGGGTGGTGAGTGAGAGAGATCGGCACACATGCACAGACATATCGATGAGAGATGGAGAGAGTGGAAGAGGGAGCAAAAGAGAAAGACAGAGATAGAGAGAGTGAGAGAGAGAAAGAGAGAGAGAGAGAGAGAGAGAGAGAGAGAAGGGGGGGGGGTGTACCACTCGGCATCAGCTTCATAGCCATCATCAGTCAGTCATTAATTATGCAGTCATGGGAGTCCACTTTTGCCCAGCACTGCCAACTGGCTGAAGTGGCAAAAATGGAGGAGACAATGAATATAAAACAGGGTTAGGAATCGGAGATTGATGAAACTCAAGGGTTTTCACAAATGAGATGGAGACACTTGGGAAATGGCTGATGCTTGGTGATCCCCTTTCAGCCCACCAAATAATCCAGAAATGATACTGTAGAATGACACTCAGATAGACACACACAAACAGACAGGCAAATAGACAGACAGAGACAGACTGAGACAGACAGACAGACAGAGACAGACGGACAGACGGTACGACAGACAGAGAGAGAAAAAGAGTGGGGGGGTGGCAGCCTTACTGTACTTCTCCTCTTTGCACCTCTGCAGGATCTCTAAGCTTCTCTGATGCACAGGATGATGCAGAAAGCTAAAACTATCCACACTTTTCAACACTGCGCATGGAGCTGAATCAGCATGCCCTTGGGAAGCAAACAGAAAAAAAGAAAGAGAGAGAGAGAGAGAGACAGGAGAGGGAGAGAGGGAGAGAAAGAGAAAGACAGATTACACAGGGAGGAGTAAGAGGAGCGGCCATCTATGAAGAGAAAAACAACCCCCTTGGAGGGTTTGGGGGGGGGGGGCGTCTGTCCGGAGAGAGGAGAGAAACAAACACACGCCGCTGCACTACGCTCCTATTTCAGGTCATTTTGGGGCGTCATGGCGATGGGTCAAAGTGCCTCTGACAGGTTGCGTTCCCGCTCCGGGGGTGACCTCTCTGACCTCTGCTATTTTAAGACTGATGAGCTCACCTGTAATATGCATTCCCGAACCCCACAGGGGCCCCATCTAGTTGACAGGGTTATTATTACTTGGGGCTGTTGATTTGATTAAGTCTGTGTGTAAACATTCAATTGGATGTTTCACGTTTCAAGCGCTAAATCAGATATCTGAGAATAGCTGTTGTAAAAACAACACATAAGGTCATATTAGCACAATGAGCATAGAAAATACTGGGGACAGGGCTCTTTTTTCTTGCGAAAATGACTTTGTTTTCACAATCTGTGAGTGTCAGTTTAATTGTATGCAGACTCAAAGCATTCTCTTGTCACAATGTCAAACAGAATCAACGGGGATTGGAAAAGTCCCTACTTTTAACACCCTGATTAGAAAAAAAGGGGCCTCAGGAGTCCAAGTCAAGGCTTTACCCTATCAAAACAAATCAGTACATGACTATCCCTGGGGCGGAGGGGGGGGAGGGTGCCTACAAGGTGGACCTGATCCAGAATGACTGAAATTAGTCTTCGGTGCAGTCGGAGAGGTGGAAGCTGAGAGGATAGCTGAGAGGAAGTCAAGGCATTCTGAGAGCCAAAGCGACAGGATCTAATATGAAGGCACTAATTCTAGGCAAGTTTCCTATACGTATATGTACAGTATAGCCCACTAATGGACACACTCAGTCACACAATCACACACGCACAGCACTACTGCATCATATAAACCCATCTACCCACGCTACATAATCGGCTACGGTACGATGATTAGTCCACGGCTGTAATTGCTGGCTGCTGTGCTCTGTGATCTTTAGTCTGTGAATGCAATTCTTTGCAGGTTGGCAGATCAGCTGGCAGGCTGTGTGTACATCTGTCAGCTGTAGCGTGATTACGCGGGTGGCTTACACCCAGCTTTGCATTGCAAACAGTGGGTGGTGGAACTATGTATTCAGTCATAACTGTACATCTGGTGCCCACCCAAATACGTAACAAAAAAAAAAAAAAAAAACATTTTCTGGAAGTTTAAATAAATAAATAAAAACAGGCATAGCTTTACAATTGGAGCTACATGAAGCGTAATACGGTATATTTACATGATAGGGTGTATGCTCTCTAACATGTAAAAGATATAATGAATGAAGCCCCATGAAGTACTCACCACCCTTCTTCTCCACGTATCTCTTGCCTGCCACACGGAAGGCCACCACGGCTCGGAAGAAGGCCCGCAGCACGGCCCAGCGGAAGGTGGCCACTGGGTGGATGCCGATCAGGCCGCCGATGAAGGCGCTCTTGCTGCTTTTTAACAGGGCTACGATGTCGGCCGCATGTGGTCCGTATTCTTCTCCCTGAAGTCCTGCGAGAGCAGAAACCGTGTGAGAACACTGAAGGCACATCCATTCACCCATCCATCCCTCTCTTCCTCCCTCTCCACACCACAGTCCCATGAGCTAACACTCTCCGTCGCTGCTGTGACTTGTCGTCTTGTTCACACACACATTTTACACACACACACACACACACACACACACACACACACACACACACACACACACACACACACACACACACACACACACACACACACAGAGAGAGAGAACTCAGCAAGTAATTGTAAAGACCGCAAGGGCAGGGTTCAGATGTGTATTATATAAGACATTGAGAAAACACCCACAAGACTTAAAGGGATCAACTCTTCATGGTAGGTTTCTAGTCAGCCCTCACCTCACAGGGGAACCCTAAGTAGCTACATCTAGACATTATACAGGATCACTGCAGCCAACTCGACAGAATAACACAGACTGACATAATATTAGAGGAGAAATATAAAGCTTTTCTTACTGTTGCCATTACAAGTGACTTGGACTAACAAAAAAAAAAAAATCAATCAAATTCAGACCAAAAATATTATCCAGCATGTGGTCACATGTTTAGTTTCTAAAACTAGGGCTACCGCAGCCCACTCAGTGACAAACGTTTAATGTGATAATTAGTCGCCTTCCCCCTCATACCCGATAAATCAAACACAAACATTTGTCATCCTAGAGTGCATTTACATAGCCGTTTAGAGGGGAGCTGTATTTCTCGTAAAAGTGATCCGATCATCATTGCTAAATAAGCACAAACAGTACAATAACAAAACGTGGGTCTCAGGAAACACAAAGCACCCCTGACACGCCGCCTTCAGCCTAGTTAGTCACAGAGGAGGCAGCGTAGCAGGGACAAACAATTCTGACATCTTTGAAAATAGCTGCCTGTGCCTGTGGAGGGCCTTACCGTCATCTGTATGCCAGGCTACAGCATACTTCAGAGATATGAATATCCATCTTGGCAACAGGCCAGGGAACGGATTAAAATCATAGGGTATTGGAACATGCTATACACTCTGTGTAATTCCTCCCACACGCATAACACAAATGAGAGCATGAGCGCGCACACACACACGCACACACACACACACACACACACACACACACACACGCACACACACGCACACACACACCGAGCCTAGGTATGTCTCCCGTTGCAATGGGTTTCCCAGACTGAATGAATCTGACCATGTATGTCACAGACCATTGTTGTATCCTTAAGTAGACGTATCATATCCCTTTACACACAAACACAATACCTGGCCATATATGAGAGGTACAACTTTTTTTGAGATCGGTGGTCCAAGCCAGAAAAAAAAAAATTATATATCACTCAATAACCACTCATGTAAGCTCCCAAGGTTACCAATGAGGCCCACTGAGATTCTGCTCTAGGACCAGACAGATCAGATGCTGCTGTAGAAGCTCTCAGATTGGGGATTGTGCTCACCTTCACCCGGTACTTGACCTTGCCGGCGTAGTGGCGGATGATGAACGCAGGCTCCATGACGGCCGGGAACTCGATGTAGCTGTTCCCTTCATGCTGCCGCTTGAACTTATCCAGCAATGTCTGGTTGGTTGCTTGCGGGAAACTGTAACCATACCGAGAAAGAGAAAGACAGAGAGAGAGACAGACAGAGAGGGGGGGGGGGGGGGGGGGCAGAGAGAGAGAAAGAGAGAGAGAGAGAAAGAATGAGAGAAACAAAAATCACAGTCCATTAGCGATAGCAAGTGGAGACAGGAGCAGCCTCTAAGGCTATACACGGGCCAGTGTAAGCCTCCATCACATATGATAGGGGCCATGAGCATCAGGCCGGTGATGCGGCTCCCCTGGGGGCGCTCTTGGCTGTGCTGCACGGCCAGCGAGGGAAACATGTTACTTTTTTCACACAGCTAATTTCTCCGGGATGGCAAGGCACTGAGATGAATCAGTGTAATTAATAGGTCAGTGAGTCTGCCGGCGGCAGAGGGGGAAGAGATCTGTGCCTCGCAGGGCTTGCTCACTCTCTCTCTGCCTCTGATTAGTAGCCATTTAGACACACAAACTGCTGCTGACTGGGGGAGTGTGCACATGTGTGTGTGTGTGTGACGAGAAAGCGACACATGCAGTGTCAAAGCTGGGTATGAGACTTAACACAGCTGTCCTCCCACCCCCTCTCTCACACACACACACACACACACACACACACACACACACACACACACACACACACACACACACACAAACACACAAACACACTCTCGCCCCAGCGCCATCACACATCTGGCTCTCTGATGTCAGCCGGGTCTGTGTGTATATAATTTTTTCTTACATGTGCTGCTCTCATTTGAATACATGCAAATGAAGTTCCATAATGCATAATGCATTGAGATGCGCATTACGTAGCTGGCACATTGCATGTTCATGACTGCGTAACCCCACTTGGAGTCAGCGCAATAAAACTATGTCATTTCCCTGCTGCTTAAATGGCTTCATTCTTTTGAAATGATCCACAGAGATGCCTACAAAGAGGAACAGAGAGAGAAACACATTCTCTCTCTCTCTCTCTCTCTTTTTTTGAAATCTGATAAACACATGCAGTTCCTCCAGACACCAGATCTCTGGGGCTTCTGCCGATACTTTTAGCAGAAGATCAACAAGGAGAGGAAGCTGGAGAGCGGGCCCGCGAGAGGACGGAGCTATGTGGGATCACAGGGACCGCAAGGGGACTCAGGTTTCCAGCCATTTAGACGGGGCGGAATTCTGTTTCTTTATATGCCCATTATCCCTTTAGACTGGATGCACATGATCCGAGAGGACAAACGTGTTCTCACTCTTTTCATTATTCATTGGCCACTTGACTTTACAGTAAAACACATCATCCGTAGCCAAGCAGAGCGGAGGAGTTGAGGGTACACGAGAGCAGATGACAGCCTGCATGCTGGGTGTACTGTAATGTGTGTGGGACACATACAAATTACATGGAACATCATTGCTCCCGTCAGGGCTCCTATGAGATGCAGTGTTAATTAATTTGGCCATCTTGACAACATTTCATAAAAACCTCCAGAGCCACAGCATTCGTCTGGTTAACTGATGCCTTGAGGGTGGAGAGAGCCACCTCCCTAAAAGCTGTACTGAGGGACAAGAGAGGGAGAGAACGAGAGAGGCAGAGAGGAGAAATGGGTGGGGAGGTGTGATCACGCACTTGCACTCCTCGTCCAGTAGGTGGAGCAGTCCTGTGGGCTTCTTGCTGATGAGGTGGATGCAGCTGGTGTTGTCGATGTAGTCGATGTTGTGCCAGGTGATGCCCTCTGCCCGATACTCTTCCTGTCCAAAACAAAGAAGTGGGGGTACAAATTTATGACTAGATTATCTTAAGCCTGTTGGCAATGCCATCAGAAATATTATGGATTACAGAGTTTATATCAGCAAAGGAGACATCAACCCACGTAGCTAGGAGTCAAAAAGGATTCATTAAACAGGATTCCACCAGCATACCAAGGTAATGGCTGAATGTATGAAATTCTTACTTGTACATATATAATACGATAAACATAATTTTCAATCTGAAAAAGGGCACAAAAAGGCCGAGAGGGAACACATAGGCTGAAAGACACACCCTATTAAGATTTTAGCAGTAGTATGTTATATGACTGTGTTCCAATGAAAAAAAAAGAAAAACATTGCTACGCTGAAGGCATTTTTTTCCGCCCAGTCTCTGGTTCACTGCCAAAACAACAACACAACAGGCCGCCACGGAGCGTTTCATGTTTGACTGCAGCAGACGGTCCCTCTGCTTGGCTGTGCGCTCAGTGGTTTTAATAATATGAAAGGAATTCTTAACATTTGAGGACTTTTTTGGGGGGTTTTGTTTAGCATTTTTTGCCATTTCCTTGGTCTTCAGGGAAAGAAGGGGGAGACAATAAAGAATATAATCCAACCTGGTTTTAATAAAAAAAAAAAAAAAAGAATTAAAAAAAAAAAAAAGAAAAATCGACGGAATCGGTTCGCTCCCTCCAATCCCCCCAATCACCCCTCTCTGCTGAGACATGACTATGAAATGGATGAAGCACCATTTAATCTGCACGGCTTAATTGATTTCCCAGAGGAAGCTATATTTAAAAACAACTTGAGAGCCAATAGACGGCATATTCGAGAAACCACATTCATTCTTTATCACTTAGCATAGCCTAATAAGGCATGCATCTGAGGAATGGAATGAGCCGAAAAGTAAATAGCCCTGCCCTTTAATACTATATGTTGTAATGAAAATATCTAGGCACCATGACGTCTACCGCTAGTCCTTCAAAGTAGTAACATACCAAAGGCATTACTCCTCTCACACGTTTCAGTCTGCTTCAATCAAAACTCTGAAGACACAATGTGGTTTTAAATCTTTAACGATATTATAGCGATTCGTCGTCTGTCTGTAAGTTTGCCTCACAAGAGGCAGCCTATTATTTTGGGCAAAGTAAATGACCGTAGCCTAGCTACACTTCCTTGTCCCAAATACACTTTGTTATTAAACACAGGCTTTCCGTGAAAAAAAAAACTATTTCCTTTACTGTGTGAGCAGCAGTGGCTCACCACCACCTGAACTGTCCTTTCTGGCCATAAATATCCTTCTCTTAAGTTCAGGTGTAAGCAATGGTGTCCATAAACTGTTTTGAAAATTATCACATTGCTAACTTTAAAAAAAAAAAAAAAAAAAATGGGGCCTAAGTACAATACCAATAATAATGGCATTCTTGAGTCAAAACAATATGTACTGTACAGTAACTTCACTTCCATCTAAGACAGGCAGAACTGAGACACTGGTCTACGCTCTGGGGAAACAGTCTATACTCAATACTGCCAATACATTAATCAGCTTAACAAGAGCACAGACACAAACAATCTATCAACATACTTGTGTTACTGTTCAGGGCATGTAGATGGATTAAGACATACACTTTCTCAGAGGATACCACATGTAAACAGAAGAAAAGAGAAAGATAGATTGAGTAAAAACAAAAAAAGAACAGTCAGTTACAGAGTCTCTTGCCTTCTGACTGTGTAGTGTCTCCGTTATCAGCATTTCTCAGAGCTGAATCTACAGAGGAACCAGTAGAGAGAATGCCAACTCCGCAACACTGGCAGTGAGCAGCCTGCCACACACTGACTGAGAGTCAGAGAGTCACAAGATTTCTCCGCCTCGAGACCATTTTGTCAATGCGGCGACTCTAAATCGGGCTGATAAACATCATTAAGGTTTGTAAACTCAACGGAAGTCGATGGCAACCCCTAATTTTCTCCATAACCACCGATGGAGCTGGTGAGAAAAAGGACCCTGGGAAGAGGGCAATAATAGTAGCATTAATGGCGTAATGAGCATGTGGTGCCACTTGGGCTCACTGAGGCTCCCTGGAGGGATTTACGAGGCGAGGCGGCAGATGGCACGCAGGCCAGGCATGGCGGAGGAGTAGGCTGGGCACCCAAACAGCTTTCACCCACACTGGCCACACTGTGTGGTACTAATAACTGGCATTCCAAGTGATACCACCAGGGCCACACACACACACACACACACACACACACACACACACACACACACACACACAGAGAGAGAGAGAGAGAGAGAGAGAGAGAGAGAGAGTGTAACACTCAAGGAGTAAACATTTTGTCAACAGGAGATATTCAAGAGGCACAAGCATCTCACACACACACCAATGTGACGCAAAAATACTCACGTGTTCCCACAGCCAAACGTGACACTTCAGCAAATCAACAAGCGCTACATTCATACCTTGTTATCTTACAACATGACAATGATTCAGACATTCTGACAAGGATACTGGATGTCCACATACCGTATGTCAGGAAAGAAAAACAGAAACATATCATGTTTGTGAACATTTCTTATCTGTTGCAAAAGAAAAAGGAACTCTTCCTGAGCCATCGTCATAACATTACGACTCCCCCCTACCATCCTCAGAAACCTCCAAATAAACTATACGGCAATTTCCCATGAGCAACACCAACACTCCCAGAAGAATCCCCTCGACATCGTGAGGGCTCACACGTCTCTGGAATTTTACAAACAAGTCCACACTCAGCAGAAGACAAGTACAGACTGACAGAATGCCACTTCTAAATGAGCACAAACACACACTACTGAACTGTGTGTTGTCACAGTGATATATAAATGATAACTCGTAGCTTGTCAGCCTTTAGGCCAATTTACTATCTCTGTTTGGAAAACAAACTGAGCTGAGAAGCTAAGAGGAGACATTTCATATAGGTTTAGAATCTAGCACCTGTGCAATGGATGGTGCTCGACACACACACCTATCTGCTACATTTGAAATCTCAGCATGATTCACAAGATCGTAGGGCAAGATAACAAATGTTCAGAAAAGTACATCTTTAGTTCAAGGTCATTTGCAGAGAAAGACTTTTTTTTCTCTTTAAAACTGAACTTGTGTCACAGTGGATTTCAAATGCTCCAGCCATGCTGAACAGCCCCCTGAAACAGGCGACCCACTTTTAATTTCAAGCTCCATGAAGCAAAGGACCTATAGTAAACAAAGACTGCAAATCTGAGAGAGGTGAGCATTTCCTGTTCCTTCTGAGTCACTAATCTATGTCCCCCTGTACAAACTACAAACTTTACATCCTGCCCCCTACAAACTGCAGTAAATATGTGGACACACAGTATTTGCACACAGCCATTAACAAACAGCATTTACACATCTGATCACCTCACAGAGCATGAGAAACTGTGGCCCTTCTTATGAATAAGAAATGAAATTTGGACACTGATATCTTGAGGTGACAAAGTCTCTTAACTATCCTCATGATTTTCATGAACCCTGAATTTCTGAGTTGACTAGCCAGAATAGTAAATTGTAACCAGATATCGCATATTGGAATTTCATTTCTTTTTAATGGAGCCACGCCTACATAAAACTGCCATTGCTGTTTTTTGCAGTTTCACAACCACAGTGGCCTTTAAGGTCAACCTCCGTCTCCTGGCTGGCAGTAACAGAATGGCAGGATAGATATCGGTCATGTGTGACTCGCAGTGGGGGAGAAGAACCCATCAATCTAGTGATTCATCATCTCAGCTAATGGAGCAGCCTCTCCAGGGAGCCCCAGTCTGGCTCTTGCTCTGAGAGAGACTCTCTCTGATTTTCACTTAGTCACTGCTGTCTGGGGGGCTGCTCTGCTGTGCTCTGCTCACATGACTACCTGTAAAGCAATGTCATGGTGCCAAAGTCCACAATATCACTGCCTGAAATGAGAACTCCAGCCCACGTTCTCCTACAAAAGCGTATAAATCTGCATGTTTTTCTTCCAAAGAATCATCTTCCCCCTTCTTATTTGGTATTTTCTAACACCTCTGTGTGATTATTATGTCGACAGATAATCCCTTTTGCATTAACAAGTTGATGCCTGTGAATGCTGTCAGACCCATTTGCCCTGGAAACCTGTCTGGCTGAGTGTGTGGAATTACTGTAACAGTGAGCATGTGGTGAGGCGCGCGCGCGTGTGTGGTTGGGGCTGGTCTTTGCAAACAACATAAAATCTGACTTGCAGTGCTCCTGCTCACTGCTGTGTCTGATTTGCATTAATCAAGAAGGCACGTGTGAGAGAGAAAGAGAGAGAGTGAGAGAGAAAGAAAGAAAGAAAGAAAGAAAAAAAGCAAGATGCAATCTGATACACAGGCTTTACACTTTACAGCCATCACAACAGCACACCCTGCACTCTGAGCTCTGATGTTCATACTGCACTCTTCCCACCCAATAAAGAATATCACAGCTTAGCTCTGCTCTGACTTCTTGTAAATGACTGGTTATGTCATGGAACACTGCCTATGCTATCCCATCTCTGAGTTTCCTCGCATAGTGAGGCATTCCTCCAGGCACACCACTGCTTTATTAGGCATAAGCATGAGTATCGGCTCATCTCTGGTGTCACGCCAGTGTCTTGCCTCACAAGGTGCTTGTGCAGTCGATGTAAACAGTCTTGAGGGCTCAACTGTTTCTTGCATAGCTTAAGTAAGGCTTTCTGAGGAAGAGAGGGGAGGAGCAATTAAGTTTTGTTTTGTCTAAACTCTTCATGAAACATTGATTTTTTTTTTTTTTTTAATCTCAGGCGTGTAATTTCCTGTAAACCACTGGTCAGCTCATCGGGGTGTAAAGTTCCCCATTCTGTGTGATTCCATATATGCAATCATGATTGCAAAATAGTCCTCCTTATCTAAAGCTGTCTTGCACGGAAAGTGATTCATTCTCTTGTCAAGCAGAGTGGCTTTAGTGTGCAAGAGGAACTACGAATTTGCTGTCGTCAACAGTAGGCGCATTGACTACTTGGCTAATTCAGGGGCTTAAAAATGACGACAAACAGTCAACAGTTGAGGTTACTTCTCATATATTTACAAACGCACTTCCACAGAGGTGCCTGTGACAGGCTATAATTCAGTGTGCCGTGTAAATCTCCTTTTGTTAGGAGAGTGCTCCCTAGCCAAACATGCTAGAGAGAGGAGTCCCCTCTTTTTTTAACAGTCGACATTTGTGTGAAGTTTGTCAATTTGTCACCCAAGAGTAAACCGGGCGGCGAACCCCTGCAATCAGCGCTGAAACCACTGGTTAGCCTGATCCACCCATCAAACAAAGCATTCATCATGGGCCCCAGGCATCAAAGGACAGACACTCATCTGGCCATCAGGGGCACTCTTAAAAATAAACTATTGCATAACTTCCGTCCCTTCAGGCGGCTAAAATAATTATGTTTGTAAATGCAATGTAAAGAGGGGATTTTGTGCAACGCACTACAGACCCCAAAGGTTTCATTTCGGTGAGTGGCCCACCACTGCCTGGAAAGACCTGGCTGTTGTGAAATGTCCTGAGGGGGCACAGGACCAAAGGAGCAATGAGGATGTGTGGCGCCTGACATCTGATTGAGTTTCTGGCATTTGACTAAATTTGTCAAAGAATGTTGTGAACATTCCGCATGGCCACAATGGCAGAACTTCGCTGCGGAACTTTTGTCCATCTCTGTATTTACAACTCTGCTGGGGCACATTTTGGTAACACAGAACAAACACTACAGAGGCCAGGAGCTGTGAAGCAACTGGGCTAACTTTAGCGCCTAAGCTAAAACAATGACAGCAACCCCATAGAAAATTACCAGGGTGTTGACATGCCACAAGGGCCTGGCAGCCTCTGCCAAGGCCTCAAGCAGACATGCCACAATGATACGCTCCTGGAAATCAAACAGACACCCATTTGGACTAATGAATGTTTTAGACAAGGAAATATATCAAGAGCCACATTGCAAACTTGTTGGAATATTTTCATGCGTATATTCTGTGAAACAGTGAGGCTGGGGGGAAAAAAAAACAAAAAACAAAAAACTGCTTGTGAACACAGAAGACTAGGGGAAAAACAGTCCGTTATTATTTTTCACATTTCAGTTGTGGGCCTGGCTGAAGGGAATGGGGGGGTTGTTTTGACAGTAGTACAACCAGCAGGGGGTTTTACCTGTTCAAGCTTAAAGATGTGTTGATTGAAGTAGTGCTGAAGTCGCTCGTTGGCAAAGTTGATGCAGAACTGTTCAAAGCTGTTGTTCTCATAGTCTTCAAATCCAAAGATATCAAGGACACCAATGGACAGAATCTAATGTTTTTTTGAAAAAAAAAAACAGTAAAAAGGAGAGAAAATATTACATATATATATATTAAAAATGCTGAAGTGCAATGTTAAACATACCATAAGGACCATGATAAAATACAAAAAAAAAAAAAGAAAATCTTTTTATGTAATTCCCAAATCATTTTAAATGATGCACGACCTGACGGGATTCTATTAGATGCAGCTTAAAATATCCTGTTATACAATGTTTTCATCCATAATTTAGAGCTTCAAGCTGCAATCTCCAGCAGTGAGAGCATAAAAAACCCCCACCAACACAGCACTACTAATCCCAAAAGGCACTCTGCCTGCCTTCAGCTCTACTCTCTTTTCGCCCCCTCTTGTCTCCTCTCCCCCTCTCCTTAGACAATCATCTATAGCATGGCCACTGGTTAGCTTTAAGTGGATGTCCTGTTTAAGAAGGACGTGAGGGGGTGGTATATGAAGCCGATTGAGAATGGAGCCGGTCCAAGTAAAGTGTTTTAAGGGGAGTAGTGTCAGACTTTGCATTGCATTATAAGACTACTGTTTGGCACTAGGGAAGGCCTGAGTGCTAACGTTAGGGGGCTGTATGTGTGGGAACCAGACAAAAGCAAAGATTTCAAGGCTTAAAAGCCAAACACGTCTCTGAGTAATGAATGCTGGACGAGTGTTAGTCTTACATCAGCACGCAGACCTAAGGAATGACATTAGCCAGGGGCCTTAGCCAAAAACACAATCGTGTTTTTTAATATCTGGAAGGGAGCACTTCGATGACAGACATAGTGTTTCTGGAGATGAGACTCCTTCGCTCACCTCGGTGGGCTCCTCCAGATCCCGCGCGTTGAGCAGTGCGTGATTGATCCTGAACACGATCCAGTCGAACAGGGCGCTGTACAGAGACTTGGCCATGGAGTCCCGCACTGTGCCAGCCTGGAAGAAAACAGCATGAGGTCATTTCAACTCTCGCTCAAGAACGACCTCTTTTTGGCTTTAGAGAGGTCAAGTTCATCTCCTGTTCAAAGACTTAAAACTGACTTCAGCTTGTGGCAAAGGTCTGCCATTAAAGTCATGGTGAACCCCATGTGCACATAGCTTTTGTGTTAAATTGCTGTGAAAGTAACCATTACATACAAGCTGTGTAAATATTTCCAAAAAATAACAGTCAAATTTGCAGCAGTATATAAGGAAAAGGCTTCATAACAAATGGCTGAAACAAGTGGAAAGACAAACAGAGCACCGCTGATTGCAAAAACACCCGAAGTATAAACCAAATGTAGCCTCATTTTCACAAATTACAGCCTTTCAAAAGGGCTGCAAAAACAAGCCACATGCCCTCCGCTAACAAACACAGATAACCGGATAAAGAGTTATTTTGCGCGTTCCACGAGTTGGGAGGCATTTCTGTCAGGCCGGCCCGGCCCAGCTGTAGTTTCTCATTGCCGCTGATTCACTCATCTCTCCCTCTCTCCAGTGTCTGCTTGTGACTGGTCCCAGCTCAGTTGCTCTGCTGTGCTGCAGTGTACTGTTTGCATTGCCGCGCCTGTTTATTTTCCTAAAGAACATCACAAGCTAAAAACCCCTAATTGCTCTTTTCCCACAACCCCCCATCCCCCATCAACACATTCCAACAGCTTTGCACCCTTATAAGATTGTGTTTATATTATATAATGCGTCTGCATCACTTTTTTTTTTGCTGTGTTTTGGTTATGGAAAGTCTTGGCCCTATGCAGTAGCACCTTCAACAAAACCTGTATTTTTTTTTTTGGCTCTCTGCCCTGGGTGTTGCCATTACAGAGACAATGTACCTCAAGGGTCCTCAGAGCAAGGAGACATAGTCTGAGTGGAACAGGCGCTGGGACTAGGACGAAAAGCTTCTTCAGCTCTGCCATTTACGTCATTCCATTCCAAAATACCATTTTGTTTTAGCTATTTTGTTTTGAATCGCGTGGCCAGATTACCATTCCATTCATTAGTGCCCCTCACACCCCGACAGCATTCACTTGGCCACCACTTCAGACGAGCGCATTATAATCCACGCCGTCTCACGACAGAGTCGCCGCAAGCACACTGTCGAGGGGGTTACATGGACAGTTACGTGTCGCCATGGCCGTCACTACTGTTGCTGTTATTCCCGTCCTCGGCCTCCTTGTGATTTTACTCTTGCTTTGATTGTCAAAGGCCAGTAAGCCTTTCCCTCCAGTGAGAGCGGCAAATCCTCTGAGACTCCGGCAGACTTAATCAGCGTCTGTGATCCCAAAAAAGGGAACTGAATGCAGAGTGGAGGAGAGGAGAGGAGAAGAAAAAAGGGGTGGGGGGGCAACAGAAGTGATGGAACAGAGCAGGAATTAAAACAGCTCGGAGGCTTGGAGAGTGTCTTGCAACAGTTTCTGCCTCACTTGTTGAGATAGCAAATGCGCAACGTGTTCAAGCAGGTCAACAGCATGTGGGGTCTGGTGATAAAAGCAAAACCACCATTACCAGCTGTAGAGGGGAAAGCCTAAGTGACCAAATTCACAAACTCATTACAAAAACATTCATGATGAGGATTCTGGATGTAAGTTATACCATATTTAAGATATGACCCAAAGCACTGCTATCCACTTCATTGACTGTTCCCTCTGTCATGTTGATTGAGTCGCAATGTTTAGTTTTTGGGCAAGAATGCAGCTCTTACACAAGCGTTTATCCATGTTTACCCTCAGCAGAAAGCCGAGTACAGGAGATCTTTGTCTTCCATCCCGGACCTGCTAAACCGTGAACTGTAGCACAGCACTGCGTAGTTTGTATGGCGGGGTGTGGGTAAAAGAGATAAATTGCGTGTGACAGTTGAAGTATTCTTATCATCCACTCTTGTTGGTACCTGCTGCTGCTGCGGTCATAATGCACAGCACATTTCTTCATAGCGAAACGCCTGCCGTGATAAGGGGACCTCTTTCCCCCTTCTAGGCCAACAATTTCTTATCGCTTAAATTACCAATCCTCGTCCAGATGGATTTCGGAACGATAAGACGGGGGTATCTCTCGGGAATTTCCATGAGCCCTCCAAAAAATCTGCCTCTTAACATAAGGATTTGCTTAACCCCCTCAAACGTGATGACAGCTGAGGGAAAGAAGTTAGACAACTGAGAAAAACTTGAGTGCTGGAGATCTGGGGATGCTGCCTGGCAGCTACAGAACCCCAAGAGCCCATCATAGATCACCAAAGCTGATACCTGCAAGCGCAGCTCCTCTCTAGCGGGTAAGGAGCTATGCTTAGGGCTATGACCTCCAGCACACACACTCTCCCGCAAACAAGTGTGGCCTTTGCAACGGCATGTTGTCTGGACTTGGAAGGCCAAGGTTACGGGTCTGGACAAAGAAGTGGCAAAACGGCCTCCTAAACCTACCCTGAAACATCTGCTTACACACATGGAATGTCCAACCCCCATCCCCAACCCTGAACCAGCTAGGTTTCATTCCAGCTGTATTACACACACACACACACACACACACACACACACACACACACACGGACAGAAATCATAAATATCCCCCTACACACATGCATACACGTGGTTCTGCATATTTATGTTACAACACCTCTCAGTGTAAGCACAAAAGATACAGAAAACAATTAAGCAATTTAGACCAATTTATACCTCCAACATACTGCAAGATCTCACAGTTCTAGAGACGTATTCAATTTCAGCTGAACCCTAATAACCAGCCTCTCCCTCTCTGACCCCAACCCCATATGGAGCTTCATTTCCAAGGGTCGTGACTTCTCCCACACTTGAATAACAAGTGTAGCTAAGCTGCCAACGCATTCTCATTTCAATGGCCGATTTTACATTCACAAGAATCTTATAAACACAAGAAATGATAAACACAAACATCCTCTCTTCTTCTGACACAGGAAGCTGTCTGTGCATCCACTGTGGCCTACCTCAGCTAGTTTGTATGGTACAATCAGTTTCTCCCCCACTGTCACCGTCTTCCGAGTGGTAAGAGCCTCGAAGAGCATCTCCTCTCGGACCTAGGGAAGGAAAAAAATATATATTATCGAGAGGTCACACAGAGGTCTCTGCTGCATCATAGCATGCAATGTGCCCATCAGTCTCTCACTGTGCAGTGACGTTTGATTCCCCAGTAGTCGAAGCAGTCAGCAGTTAGCTGATAGCACTACTGCAAACATCAACTACCCAAAGTATACATGGAACACTAGGACAGAATTGCATAATAATACAGAACTGGCCAATAGATACAGTGATTTAGATCAAGTTGAGTTTTTGTTCTTGAACGAAGAAGAAAATGCATGCATTCCACAAGACTGGGGCTACCTTTGATGTCACACAAACATGTCTCTGGATTTACTAAACAACAGTAACCTAAACAGTACAGTACAAACTTTGTTGGTAACTTGCTTAACAATTTGACTGTAAACTGTAACTCTTCTTTCATCTTGTGGCACACCCATCATTTGACTGTTTTTCCTCATACGGCCTGGAAGCTTCAATCATTGCAGATAAATCAAGGCAGAGGCAAACGCATGAATTAATGACTCTGCTGATTAAACATTCCTGTTCAGGTCTTGCACCAGGAATTCCTGTAAACATCCTGGCGCAGTCTGAAAATTCATGTAAAAACTGACCATTGCCCTGAAAAAAAAATGATATCCAGGTGCCCTTATCCAGCCTGTGAGACGGAAATGTATGCACAGCCTAAACACAGGATTCACTTTTATCAAAAGAAAAATAATTCTGTCCACTGGGGAGAGGAAGTCAGCAGTTTGAAGCAGAGTGAAATGCTTACATATCTGGAACAGATCCAGAGAAACAAAGAAAGGGCTTCTTAACCAGATTATAATCTGTTATATTTCATAACATTACACCATATACCAGACTATGGTAATAGCATCAATCACAGATATGGTTACTAGGGCAACAGCTGCCAGCATCAAGGTTCTGGTTGCAAGACCCAACCACATGTTCTTATCAATTCAGAATCGCTTTTTAACCTGTTTGCATTATTAGAGTTCATATTACAAAAAGGTTTGCAAACGCAAAGTCAGAATTGACTGACCGTGCTGAGATGGAGACCTACGCACTCATTCAGCTTCTGTTGTATAGTAACTTCACAGTCATTACTCGTACTCTGCCAGGGTAGTGTCACAGTGCTACTATAATGCAATAAGTGTGACTATGTGTCTATGTGTTAGTGTGTACGTGTGTGTGTGTGTGTGTATGTGTGTGTGTGAGCCCATTTGTCTGCATCCCTCTCACTTACACACACACACACGTGGTTCAGGGCTCATGGCTCTGAGGACCTGGATGGACTCCCAGCCCAGGAGGCTGTCAGCACCCTCACAGCCTCAGTGGCGCACCGACTCTAACTGAAGTGCACAACTGCTGGGACACGCCGCTCAGTCTGGGACCACAGTCAATGACTGGTCCAGAGCAGAGCAGAGCAGCACAACACCGCCCTGGCTACAGCTACACACGCCTGCCGACCGACACACTATATGGCCCAGTTTCCCTCCTCTCTCTCCCTATTCACTCAAATGGCACAGTAGCATGTTGAGCGGGGTCCAAAGCGTGGTCATGTCAAATTTAATAAACAGTATCAGTACAGAGTCAGCATTGAAAGACCTCTGGCTGGCCTAGGCCTGACATCAGACAGATCACTATAACACAAGCAGTACAGGCTGAGCTGAAAACTCAGTAGCACAGGGCCAAGTGTGCGTGCACACACACACACACACACACACACACACACACACACACACACACACAGACACACACACAGACACACACACAGACACAGACACGCATGCATACACACACACACAGACACACACACACACACATTGTTTTCTCCATACTGACAGTTCCGCTGATTTACTTGACAAAACGCCTTTATTATGGCGAAAGAGTTGCAGATAATGTTTACATTAAAGCTCAACATGTCCTCCTAACCACAGACGGAACCCTTGCTCTTTCTGTCATATCACACATGATATATATTTTTTTAAAAAACAGACCTCTGAAACATTATTTTTTTTAAAAAAGGACAGTGTTATCATGACAGTCTGTCCTTTTGAAATAAGACAGAGAGGGCTGAGTTTACCTCCAGCAGCTCAGAGACCACAGGCAATACTTCAAGGTTGCAGATGTCGATGGAGTCATCGCGGTACGTTTTCTTCTTGTATCGGATGTTGCCCAGGTGAAGAATGGCCGACAGCAAGGAGAAAATCCTGTCATGGGAGAAAAGGAATGAAGGGAATGAAGCTCAGTCCAGTTAAATGTCTGTAATTGCACTGTGGCACATGCGCTGGTGATGTCATCAGTAGCTGACACTCACAAGCTCACATTTCAATCCACGCACCTAACTCCGAGTAATAGCATAGCCCTTTGGGGAGTCACTTGCAAACACAATATAGTATAGCTTTTCAGGAAAGAGTAGGAATGTGTGTTAATATGTGTGTGTGTGTGTGTTTCTTTGATTGTGTGTTGGAGGAAGATCCATATCTAACCACTTGTAATAGTGTAGGTCACAGGGGAATGAGTAACTCTTGGTGTGTGCGTGTGTGTGTTCCCTTAATGCTTGCATGCATGAGTGCAGCATCAGAAGGGATGAAGGAGGGCACATTTGGAAATGCGTAAGCACGTGTGTGTGTGTGTGTGTGTGTGTGTGTGTGTGTGTGTGTACATGCAGAATAGATGGGCGGTGTAGGATGGGCATGTTTGGGGGTGGGGAGAGAGAGGCCCCTGCTGTTGAGGGTGTGGTGGGACTCACTGCTTGCGCGTGGCGGGCAGGAAGCCCACCATTTCCATTGCCAGCTGCAGGCGCTCAAAGTCGTGCTTAAGATCCTCCCCCTCCACTGTGAAGCAGTCCTGCTGGGTTTCAACAACAACAACAAAACCAACAACAAAGAAAACAACACAGGGAGATGCTGTTACCAACAATGCAGACCATTCAGATTCATTACTACAGTCTCTCACACCCCTGACTTGTAGAGCAGAGACACTTACACATCTTAAATTACGGTCAGCCATTTACACCCAACCACAAAATGGCATTGGCACAGCCACCCACTGTGTAAGCTAATACGCACTGTAAACTTTCCCTCCATTTGACAGTTTTCTTATATTCTTATTTTATATCTTTTCTTTTTTTTTTTTGCTTGTGAGCTTCTTTGAAGTGACAAGCTGGCTCTCGTACAAAAGAGCAAACAGTAGCCTCCCGACCCCAGGCTGGATGACTCATAGAAGCATGTCATTATGGTTTAGTCATTAAGTTTGGTCAAACGAGGCTACGGATGCAAACATAAACCATATTTTGGGGAGAATGAGGGGCCTGGTGAATGTTAGCATATGCATGTTCTGCCCAAGCAGTGGAAAATTCAGAGAGAGAGAGAGAGAGAGAGAGAGAGAGAGAGAGAGAGAGAGAGAGAGAGAGAGAGAGAGAGAGAGAGAGAGAGAGAGAGAGGCAGTACATGGAAATCTGCCGCCTGTGCAAAGGCAATAACGCAGAGGAACCATAATGACTTAATTCACTCTCATGGCAAGGAAGGTTGGGCCAAAGAGAGTACAATGCATGTTGGCTAATGAGATTGAGGGACATTAAGTAAGTAAGGGAAAGTTTGGCATAGTTTCACAGCTCCTCACTTAAGACTTAGTAAAACTGTGCTGCTGTAAAACACAATATCCTAACCTGAGATTTTTTTGGCCCTGGCATTCTGTCTAAAAACCTAAACAGTGTCATGACGTATCAGGGGCAGCCAAATGACTGAGTTTCATTTATTAAGAGAAGACTTCTTAATTGAGGAGACAGCATCATGCTTTAAGATGAATAAGGTATTAAGGCTGGCAGTGTTCTGAGAGCTGTTGTGGCTGTTGTGGAGACAGGGTGATGTTTCAGCCAGAATCATAGCTGGATGCAAGAGCCTTACCAACTCTGGCACTGCCGCTGATCACTGAGGTTAAGAGCAGTGCTGTTCTTGTAGCACATTACATCTAAAAACACAGCGGCTCTGAAAAGGCCTGGGCATGCCAGGAACACACGCACACACACACACACGCGCGCGCGCGCACGCACACACAGACACACACACAGACACACACACGCACACACACACACGCACACACAGACACACACACACAGGCTGCCACCCAACTGCTTCCTGCTCTCAAAAACAAGAGACAAATATACACACACATCCTTTTTTTTTTTTTTAAATGTGTGCGTGTGTGTGTCTGTTTCATTCCTTCATCGCCTTCCTTCCACTATTGATGCTATAATTACCACATACCAGTGGCCGTGGCAAAGCAGAAAGCCTCGAACAGGAATCGGCCTTTGAAACCGGCTTCCCCCGTTTTCCAGCTAAAAATTCTGCAGAGGTTGAGTTTTCCCCGTCTTTTCACTTTTTCCGTTGTCGGATATGTAAAAGGGGTCATTTCTGACATCAAATCTCTTGATTCTTCCCAAGGCAAACAATATGCAGGGTAATTTCAGAGGTACTTTGAATGCCTGGGCCATTGAAAAGACAGAGCTATTTTTGAAATTGGTTTCTGCGTTTTGGATACGTTAATATGTCGTGTGCTCAATGCAGATGATGTTCCACTGTAAATGCAGACTATCATACACTGTAATTATGCAACAGACAGAAGAAAACCCACGAAACTTAGAACAAACCAGAACATAGTAAGCATAATCATGTTCAAGGACTTACCTTTGTATGGTTACAGAGCTATTAGGATTAAGTACCACAGATTTTTTTTTTGCTGGTTTGCAAAAAAAAAAAACATTCTAAAAGGCAGTAAATAACAGAACACAAACTGCATGCTGCACAAACAAGCCTTCACACCACCAGAAAACCCAGAGCAAAAAAAAGACAAAGAAAAAGAGGAAAATAAAAACCACACACATGAAGCATGCAGTTCTAGTTGTCAACTCGGCCTTACACTGACATTACCATGTCCGATTTGGAGTGAGTTAGGTCAATCACTTTTTTCTATCACAAGCACAGTCACATGTGATCTTCTCAGTGATTTTTTTTTAAATTTATTTTGTTTTGTTTGGTCTCTGCATTCAACAATGATCAACTCCTGATCAAAGAGTACAAAATTCTAAACTGGGTCCTGGTTTGAGAGGTGAGGGTTCAACACGATGCTTTGTGTTCTTTTTTTTTTGTTTGAGGCTTGTTTAAAGGAAAAGAGCAGCAAGGCAGTCGTGCTGAAGTGGAGCCTGTGGCAGACTGGGTCCCGTGCTCTCTCTCCTCCTCGTCTGACTGGCTCAGAGGTCAAGAGGTCACGAAGGAGAGAGGGGTCAGTTCCACATGGGTGGGCTGGAAAACAGCAGCAGAAGTAGCAGCAGCAGCAGCAGCAGCAGTAGTACTGGTAAACAAAACTGGGGAAACGTAGCTCTACGCTCGGAAGCACTGCTATCAGCTACCAGCTTCTCCAGGGAGAAGTCTAAGAGGAGACTAAGCTGAGGGTTAAAAGGTGGAGGTGCCGTGGAGGAGGGTGAAGGGGGTTTTGCTTCACCTATGTGTCCACTACCAGGGCCGTGCCTGAAGTGCTGACTGCCAAAGAAACTCTCCCAAAACAAATACTAGCTGTGTTTGTGCTGCCGCTTATCAACCACTCGTATTCAAACCTCCCGCGGTGTTTGCTCTGGAGAGCGGGAGGGCAAGAGAGAGATAGGCGTCTGCGGAGAGAGAGCCAACAGCTAGGCTGGAAAGGCTCAGTCCTGGTGTGCCTTCCCTTTTAGGGACACAGAGGCAACGTTTCACTCCGAGACCAAGAGAAGGGGAAAAAGCCTCTGTGACAGAAGGAGGACTGAGCAGCTAAGAATCTGTAAACACGGCGGCTAGCCAATGACAAAGCCAGGCAGCACAAACATCTTGATACCAGAGAGAGGGGAGAAAATTAACACGCACAGCACACAAAACAATGCAAAACAAAATCACATACACACACAATGGGAGCAGTTTCTTTCGCAGGGCAGGAAAGGGTGACTCGCATACGACTAAGATGTGACTGAGAAGTCAGTGAACGGACGCACGCACGAACTGGAAAAAAAGAACCATCACCATCATCACCACCACCACCACCACCACCAGCATCAGCACACACACACTGAAGTCTGTATACTGACCGCTTCGCTCTCATAGTAATTATCCCAGTGCAGTCTGTGAGGTTTCTTTGTCATCTGGAAGCAAGGTAGACGGGAGGTTAAGTGACAAATTGTACATGCAACTACACACACACACACACACACACACACACACACACACACACACACACACACACACACACACACACACACACACACACACACACCACACACACACACACACACACACACACACACCCACACACACACTGAAGCACACACTCACTCTAACACACACGTAAACTCACAAACTAGCATACATTCTACAAAACTCATGACATGTAATGGCTGGATAAAGCATGCTGTTAATTAAGATAATTAAAAGGGACAGAGGCATACCATTTATGAGAACATGCACAGTTTACACTATCGCCCATACACACAAACACACACAAACACACACACACACACAAAAGACAGACAGATGGGTATTTTAAACAAGGTGGTAGATGCTCCATGCTGCTTGTAGAAATATCAATCCAATGAAAAACATCTATTCATAGAAGTAGGAGTGGGAAAGGTTTTACCAACACTATGGTATGGAGAGAGTTTACACAGGACAGACGGGGGAGGAAACACAAGATAACCACTCGCTTCACATGGCACAGACTGCCGCCTGTTAAATTCTGTACATACAGTAACTTGTGAAATTCTCCAGATTCTCGGGCGATTCTGAGGCTCTTATTCAGTATCAAAGTTGGGAAAGAGTGCAAGGATGAGGGCAACAGGAAAAAATGGCAAGAATTCACGCTCTCCTCAAAAACGTGCACAAGGCCTTCATGGCAACTTTTAACATTATTTGACTGGCGAACTCCGGACCCTGGTCTTACACGGAACTGGACGAAAGGCAACACTTCCAGATATTTTTGCACTTGCTCATAAAAATTCCATATTTCCCCTACTGCTAAAAAGGAAAAACACACACACACACACACACGCGGGCGAGCAAGCGTGCGTGCGGTGGAGGGGCTGGGGCTGGGTCTGGATGGATTGCATCTGGACACAGGCTGAGGGGACACAGATCTGAACAAAATGTCCTGGGCAATTCCAGCAATACTGACATTTAACAGATGAAATGGGGGGGGGGAATCACTGGAGATGATTTCTGATTTCTTTTCAGGAACTTCTTGGTACTTTGGTACAGGATGTCACTGCATCATAATACTGCTATATACTTTTGACAGACCAATCCAAGACCTGTCACATATGTATGTATGAAGAACACAATGGACACACACACACACACACACACACACACACACACACACAATTCAGATATACTGTTTGGATATACACAGGGGAACACACTTATTAACTGAACATTTGGGGGGAGGGCAGGATTTTATATACGTCTGATACGGACTGAAATGGAGAGAGCAAGAAGCAGAGAGAAGAAAAGAGAAAACAACAGACAAGAGGGGGAATGAGAAAGAAAGAGAAATAAACTCTAAGAAACAGACAAAGACAGAGATGGAGAAAAAGGGGGAGAGAGAAAGATAAAGTGCAACAAGAGAATAGGAGAGAGAGAAACAGCAAGAGAAAAAAAGTGAGAGTGAAAGAGAGAGAGAGAGAGAGAGAGAGAGAGAGAGAGAGAGAGAGAAAGAAAGAGACAGTCAGAGAGAGACTAACTGTTGGTCCCAGTGAAAGAGGGAAGAAAAAAAAAAGGGACAATGGAATCTCTTTCCTCTGCGGCACGTTTCCCCCCCGCTTTCCTGTCTGCCGTGCGAGAGTGAGTGAGTCTGCGTATGTGCAGCCAGAGCCTCTGGGAGCATGGCAGCTGCATCATGCATGTGTGTAGGATGGACTACACACACACATACGCACAATACACACTTCACAATACACACATCATGGATTTATGACACACATATACAAACTCCCCTGATTAACAGAGCACTCATAAAGGACAACCCCCCCCCCCCCACACACACACACACACACACACACACACACACACACAAACAAACAAACAAACCTGGAAACGAGGAGACACTATAAAAGACAACCGAATGATTGAATTGATTGCATATTTAAACATCCCTCATCTAACTCCACAGCCCAGAGCCATTGGAGAGCAGCACCCTGCAGAATGACTGTGAACACTCAAGGCGAAGGGTTGAGTAGCTGCCCCACCTGGTTGAGGTAATGGTACTCCTCAGGCTTCTTCAGATGGAACTCCTTCTTCTCCTCATCAGTTGTTCCAGCCAGCAGGTAGTAAAACACATGGTAGTTCCTGCAAGGTCCAGGGGACAAGAAAAAAGAAAAATCAACAATCACACTAATGATCCTTTTGGCATTGTGGGTCTGTAGTTAAGATGTCGGTTGCAATATGCAGTTTGACCGTTGCGATTACACAGCTTTTGTTTGTTTGCGCGTGTGTGTGCATGTGTGTGCCGTATGTGTGTGGTGTATGTGTGTGTGCGCTGTAATGTGTGTGTTTAGCCCTGGTTTGGGAAAGACCCTGCACCAGCAGCCCTGAAGTTGGCAATCCATCTCAGTCTGGTCCTGCAGTATAGGGCCTTTGGGGCCCCCAGCATTTGGCGGTTTAACCCTTACGTCCACAGCAAAGCCTGAGACATTCCAGCAGTCTCACACCAGCACAACTACAGCACACTAACAAGCCTTGGACAGAGCAACTATTAAACTAGTGTCCTTTCAGCATGATGAACATAGCAGCTCATCCGCACTGAGAGATGAAACAGGAGTCAGACACACAGGAATAACTGAACCAGACAAAGAAATAGTTGCAGACATTAATCATTTTTCACCATCTGTATTACTAAACACACTGCTGTCATGTCTGTTTAACACCACTTTTCAATAACACAATTTTATCCCAATTTTATCCCAAGGTGACGAACAGTCAACAATTTTATTCCCAAGGTGATGAACAGTGAACACATCATAATTAACTGTCACATTTTAAAAAAAACAGCACGATTTTTATGTATGCTATTTTAACTACAGCTCCCAGTGTCACTGGGTTGTATCAACATCCCTCAACTGACAATGTGACAGAAACGATTCGCTTTCCAGACAAAAGCGGAACAGGATCCTCCATACTCAGGAAGTCTTATCTGGTCGGGACTGGACCTCTCTATCAGCCTGCCAGAGCAGTGATTCAAGGCAGGGGTTTATATTAGGTCCGCGGCCACGAGAGGCAATGCAGAAAGGCCCAGCGTGTGGGGAGGTGTCGTGTTCACCAACACTGCTCTTGTTGTCGCCTCTGTCTGTCCGAGTGAAACACACACCAGCAGGAAATTATGGTCTGGCCTGTCCCATAAAATGCCCCTTGACATGCATGGTCTTTTTTTTTTTTTTTCTTCAGAATGCTTGCCATTGAGCTTTGTCACTACTGTGATGATGACTGTGTCTGAGGGCCACTTTGGGTGGTGTGAGATGGTGTGAGCTCTGTGTGTGTGTGTGTGTGTGTGTGTGTGTGTGTGTGTGTGTGTGTGTGTGTGTGTGTGTGTGCGCGCGCGTGGTGTGGAAGCTGGGGCAGGGCGTCTGTGTCTGTGTGTGTGTGTATCTGTGTGTGTTCATGCATACGTGTGTATACCTGCCTTGACTGGGGGTACTGTTAACATCTCTGGAGCTTAACGTCTGCTTTGAAAAACACACACTAACTGCTTTTTGGTGCGATCACTCCCACATGTTCTTACCCTCTTTCTCCCATTACACACACACACGCGCACACACACGGGGGTCTATCCTCTTGCTACCAGCCTTAAACCACAACTTCCCTATGCAGCCAGACTGGGAAACGTGTTGCGTCTGGTTTTGTCTATGAGCCATGCAAATTTGACATCCTGGCCTTTGGGCCTGATTCAACTATGCTTTCTTCATGGATGCATGTTTCCCCTGAACTGATATGCATTCTCACAAGAGCATACAGTACAGCGTGTGAAAACAGACATTATGCAGTAACGTAACCCAACTGGAAAATTACTTAAAACGGTGACCACTTCATATATATTACCTTTCATTGTGTTCCTGGTACACCAGCCTTGACTTCTCCAGCAGATATTTCTCTACATATGCCCTGTAACAAACAAGGATTTAGTGCTTCCTCTGTATGTCTCTTCCATAAAGACAAAGCCGCAAGTCATGATTTACAACACTCAATGTCAGACCAAAACCAAAAATACTGATACGACCAATATGTCTGACTAGAATGGCGTGAAAGAAAGGACCTCCTAAGTGTAAAAAAAGAATGATATGAAACAGGTGTAGTTGTGATAAAAAAAAGCAAGTTGTTGCCAGGAATTCACTTACCCTCGAACAGTGCCACTCTCCTGGTAGTTCACCTGGATGAATTTGCCAAAGCGGCTGGAGTTGTTGTTGTGTGCAGTCTTGGCATTTCCAAATGCCTACACAAGACAACGAAAGAAAGAGGTAAAAAACGTTAGCAAAAGAATGCACACATATACACACACAAACACACACACACGGAAGCTTTCAAGTCAATTAAAAATATTTGGACCACACACGGGTCCAAATCCCAGCATCCCAGTTTTACTGGGTTATAAATTATTCGTTCATTTTGTGTGTGTGTGTGTGTGTGTGTGTGTGTGGTGTGTGTGTGTGTGTGTGTGTGTGTGTGTGTGTGTGTGTTGGGGTGCTGTGCTGGAGGAGGAGGACATACATCCTCCACAATATTGAACAAGACAAGCCATCGGCCCAAACAACCTGTTCCATTTAGCCAACCTTTCCCACAAACTACTGATGGTTACTTCAGGTTAAGATTTGATAAGCATCATTTGCTGAACATAAAAGCACTGGCTGTAGGTTCGCCCCCGTGATTTGTGATGTGAGCGATACCCTGCGGGAGGATGACATGCACTTGATTAAAGAGGAAAAGGGGAGTCACAACACCTTCGGCCTCACTCAAGATTCTGACTGATTGTGTTTTCCTGTGTGATACTGAAAGACCCGCAGAGGTGAAGTTTAACTGATAAAAGTGTCAGTAAACAGGGAGTCCACAGATCTCAATCTGCGCACACTTCAGATACAGAAGGGGAAGAAGGAAGAGGGAAGGAGCAACGCTGGGTGGGGCACTGGGTGTAATGTGAGCCGAGTGAGCTGATGGAACGTGTACATGTGGGGGTGTGTGCGCATGTGTGTGTGTGTGTGTGTGTGTGTGTGTGTGTGTGTGTAGGTGTGTGTGTGTGTGTAGGTGTGTGTAGGTGTGTGTGTGCATGTATGTGTGTATGTATGCATGCGTGTGTGTGTGTGTGTGTGTGTGTGTGTGTGTGTGTGTGTGTGGTGTGTGTGTGTGTGTGTGGCAGGGGGAACTTTAATAAGATGTCCAGTAGTTTCCCCCTCAGGCCTGTTTGTGTTGTACGCCTGCCTGCAGGGGAAGTAGTTATTCAGCGTATATAAACCCACACGCTTATTTGTAGCTCCACCACAAGTAAACAAATTCCTTTTGCAAAACACTTTGAGCTGCCCCTGCCCTTCTGGATGTGAGGTGAGAGAAAGGAAAGAGGGAGAAAGGGAAAAAGAGAGAGACAGTGTGTGTGACAGAGAGAGAGAGAGAGAAAGAAAGAAAAAGAGAGGAAAAACAAGCTGGTCAGACACCCAGAAGAAAAGTTCTCTGGCCAGATCACCGTTTGGAGTCTGTGTGTGTGTCTGTGCCATGTGAAGTAGTCCTGTGCATGTTTTCAGAAATCAACCACGGCCACACACACCACCACCCAACTCTGACTCAACGCTTCCAGAAGCTGGTGGAAGATCGTGTGGGAACCCGAGGCGCTGGCTATGACCGCATCTCCAGCGCAGTACAAGCCAGCAGACATCAGCCGACCAACCAGCAGACATCAGATTTCCACAGCAAGCAGCACAGACTGGACCAGACGAGGCCAGCAGTGCCGGTCCAGCACAAACAGTCCACCACCACAAGGCCATTCCAACAATCTGCAGGCAGCAAGCGTGGTGAAGTCCCGGAACCGGGACCTGAGGCACCACTCGCCCCCCAGATACAGTGTCTAACTGCATCATACTGTGAGGTTGTGATGAATACTCACAACACACAACAGATAAATATTAGCCCATACAGCTAACTCTGACTAAGTTCAGAATTTATATCTGTCGATCAATGAGTATACAGTAGTAAATGACTTTAATACAAACTCCCCCTGATAACTGAGATGCAGGTCAGTTGAGACAATGGGCAAACTCTGAACCTGAACTACAGGGCTGCACACTCTCAAGCCTGTTCTGTAGCATGAGCTCATATCTCCTCTCTAACGCTGAGTTTTCAATGGAGAGCCGGAAGGCAAAGTAAGGACATGCATCTTGCCAAATGGCAGACAGGGGAACATTCCTGGAGCTTGCTAATTTGCTCGACACTCGACATTCCTGGTTGGTGCCGAGTGAAACCCGAACTGAGGACTGTTAAAAGGAGGAAAAAAAAAGAAAAAAAAGCAAGCAGTGATTTATGTTTTGTTAACGTGCAGACATCCACCTGGAATTTGTAAAATCATCTGTGGCTAAAAGCGGATGTTTCAGAACTGGTATGTTCACGGTACGTGTAAGAACCCTCCCAATTTGGCCGTGCAGAACCTTGAATCATGACAATGGTCCATTTCAGTTTTTCTAAGAGTATGACGTTTAGCGCTGGCAACTGAGCCTGGACCCACAGGGGTTGGAGGGTGACTGGGTCTGACACACTCAGACAAGAGAGGGAGGGGAGGGGAGGGGAGGGTCCTGCACAAGTGTGTAGCAGATGAACTGAGTGACATCAAAAAACAAAAAAAAAAGGGCAGAAATACAAGGCTCACATCTCTCTCCAGCCAAGCTGAATACATCAGGGAGTGTTTAGCAAACATATTTTGGGGGAACTCCAAGCAGGTCACTGTGGAGAGGGAGACTGAAACCCAGACCGGGGGAGACAGAGACACAGACAGACAGACAGACTGACTGACTGACTTCCAGAAGGCAAGCCAGTATCATGTGCACAGACAAGTATTCTCCCTCTTCACGACAACTCCCCTGCACTGCAGAGCAACAGTTCATTCACAGGGTCGCTGACACGTGGCCTATCCTAGCGTCAACCCTTAGCCAGAAACTACAGGATGGATGGAGGGGAGCAAAAGTGTCAAAAAACGAATCTGCTAACAGCCTAAACAGTCTGAGAGGAGGGCTGGCAATGTTTAGGCTATACTAAGCTTCTAATACAACCACTGACTGCATTGTGGGAGTTGACTAGCTTTACACATCAGCTGCTCCAGCTGAATGTAGTATCACTTGCCCAGATCTGGGACATACAATATGCCACAAAGAAATGAATGCCCCACATGAAAAAATGTGACAGTTGAGTACACAATTGAGATTGGCAACAACTTAGTAAATAACAACAATAAACAAAAACACTAGAACCGGGGTACGATTATGGTTAGTAACGATCTGAGCTTTCACATGTTTCACATCATGGCTGTTTGCGAGTTGAGGTAAACAACGTAACAAGCAACAGGCCTAAAATTGAGACACTGAAAAGACGTTAATTGACCATCACACCTAATCATATTCCACTTCACCCAGTCTTTTCATGCACAGTGCACACACATGTCCTTGGCGTGCACACAAAAGAACCCCCCCCATCGTCTCCCCTCGGCCACACCCTTTCGCCTTTTCTCCACGACACGCTTCCAAGAAGCACGAAGAAGAGAAGCATTAAAGCAGTTACTCATTTCAGCCCCGGGTGTTCAGGCTTCACGGAAGTGGTGGCTACAAAAGGGGCACCCACTGCCCCGTCAGGACAAAGGACAAAAGCAAGCTCACCACCCTCGTCCTCATCTAATGACTTCATGGACCAAAATTACTCCAAGAATGTCATTGCGGTTCTGCTCTGTCCATATGACCTCTTCCCTACTTAAACTGTAAGCCTTTTTTTGGAGAACAACAACGCCATTAAAGCCATTAGCTGGGGAGAGTATGACGCACTGTCATGTGGTGTCACCCCTGTGGCAATTTGTCCAGGCATATTTTTCTTGTCCCTTTTTTTGTCATCCGGATCATTTCAAAGATGAGAGAGGGAAAAAATTCAAAGCCCTCCCTCGAAGACATGTGGCATGAGAAGCTGGGGTAATGCAGCCGGGAATGACATTACGCCATTCTGGAAGGGAGTAATTTGAAAGACATTCAGCACTGTGCTTCCATATGGTTGAATATTAGATCGTTGTGTGTGTATGTGTGTGTGACACACACACACACACAGTCGGCGAGTCCTTTGAGGATGATGGGAGCACTGGCGATGTCACCCTACATGACTCTCAGTCCAATCCTCCCATCGACTCAATACGGTTCTGCTCGCGCTTGGCCGAGCAACCAGGCCATCACAAGGTCACCCAGCAGCCGAATCGCCCTCACACAAGCATATCTAAGCACAGCTCTTCCAGCTTGCAGGCCACAAACACACACACACGACCTACCAACACCCCAACAAACAACACAAACATACAGAAAACACATTACAATTTGATGAGGAAAAAAGGGGTAGGCTGCTTTCACAAGCCACAATGTGGCAAAATCAATTAAGATGGAGAGAGTCGAGTGTGATCCGATGAGGCTTTTAGTCTGCGACCTCACTGCATGGCTTTTTCCACATTCAATGTCTCGGCTTGGCTGAGTTAGCACACTTGATGTCAGTAGATTATTTGTAACTGTAGTAAATGGCCAGGCTTTATAACATGAGATAGGCCCATATCCAATGGCATCATTAGAATATAATTTCCATAGCAAACTGCACTTGCTTTGCATCTTGTACCGGAGAGTATGTACAGTGACGAGGGGGAAAAAAAACAAAACAAAGCAAGAACGACGCCCAAAGCCTTGCCTGTAAAATAACATATAGATTTTTCCCCACAGGACACTGACTGGTTAATGGATACATATACTAAAAAAAGAAAAAGTAAAAGTCAATAGCGTATAAACTAAAGTGGAGCATCTACATTGTAAGCAGTGTTGGGCAGGACATAATTGCATCACTTAACAAGTAATCGTCCTATCCAGGAAATGTGCAAGGGAATACACAAGCTTACATCTTTGAGGCAGAAACTCCAACATTTGGGAGATTGAGCAAGCATACGTTGAAACACTGAAACATGTCAACACAAAAAAAAATTGGTCATGGCATGTGACTCATCTTTAGCCAACAACTCAACTCGACTCTTTTCCTTTCAGTATCAGTGTGGTGAGGCATGAAGGTTTCACTCTCTGTTGTCAAGAAATGAACAATTCTTCTGCCACACCTACCGAAATCTCCTAAATCCTTTCTGGAAAAAACTGAGTCAGGTTCACATGACAAATGTTCAGTTTGCACGCCTCATAACCAGCATCTTCCTCTTCAGATGAACGTGACTATGTGACTTCTACCCCAGAGGACCCAGAAGTCCCCTTTTGTAACAAACCACCTCCCATTTTTGGGGGTTCATTGCCTTTGCTAAAGGTAAGAAAAGGTGCAAAGGAGAAGGGGAGACCACGACAGGAACTGGATTTGGTGGCCACCGTGTAATTAAGCAAATACAGCTACAGATTCTGGAGGCAATTAAAAGTCTCCACCCAGGCTAAAAAGCTGCACATCAGATGCTGGCCAGACCCAAATACTTGCATGCAGATCTTTGCACGCGAGTGTGTGACTGGGACCGTGAATGAGTCAGTTCCTTCTCACCCAGAGTGTTGTCAGTTCCAACAGCTTGTTCCAGTCCCTTGAGCAGATGCAGGTGTCTTGTGTTCACTTTCCACTGAGGAGATTTCCACAGCATGAGAGAACGTCCTCTAATTACTACCAAGAGCCAATGCATAACTTACAACCTCTTACATTTAACATCCGGGACAACATCTAACTTTTTTTTTTCCCTGAGAAACATATGATTTATTTGTAAGTGCAGATGGTCAGCCATTTCGGATGGCCTAGTCTACAGAGCCTACACGTGGGGCTCATCTAGTAACAGGACAAACAATGGAAAACTGGAGAATATGAAATCAATTAATAGAATTTCAAAGTAAACAAAACAGAAGGCTCTTCCAAATCATGAGCCAAGCATTCAAAATGCTAAGCTTAGCCTAATTAATGTCTTACTGAATGGTAAAATAGGCTGCATTCCAAATGTAGTCTATTTAATAAAAGAGTTAGTGGAGCTATGTACTACATCACTGGAAAACAAACAAATAAACAAACAAACAAACAGTCAATCAAATAAATATGAGAAAAGCACAAACATCACATGCTTGCAGATCTGTCAACAGATATTTCTGAGGGTTTTTTGAAGCAGCTGTGACCTGCAAAACATCATTGAGAACATTCTCCCAAAACTACGACTCGGACGCAACTGCAGCGGATCCCTCTGTGGATCTGTTTGTTTAACCGGAGCCAGCCTCAATCTGCTCGAGAAATTCTGAGTCTGGATGCGTCGTCCCACAGCTGGACACTAAACTGCGAGCATATGCACAACTGCAAAGCGCCCCTCGATGAAGGGGGGGATAAGGCAGACACAAACAGACAGACAGAAAGGAGAAGAACAAAAGAAAAGAAAGGAAAAGAAAAAAAGAGAATAGAAAAAGTGTGCACGCACAGATCAGGAGACAGTAAACCGCAGCCGCAGAGAGGGCCGTGGATCCAGTGACAGTGCAGACGAAGGAGGGAAACAGATCCGGCTCTAACGACGGAGCTGTGGGACACTAAAAGCAGCCATCAGTCTTGTGGTCAGGCATGTGCTACCAGTGGTGCCTAAGAGCAATTAGTCATGGATTGTAAAATGAAAGTCTATCTTCATGTCCATGGCATGTAATGACCAAGCTCTTTTCCCCTGCCCATCAAATACCTCTTTCATTTGACCAAAACGTTTTTGGGAAGAGCCACCAAGACGCCTAAATAGCCAACTGAAATTAAAAAAAAAAAAAAAAAACTATAGACTATGGCGAATATTTGAGCCATGGGGAGTGTGTCTGGTCTTTCTGACCATTTAGAGGTTCTTTTAAGTTGATTTGTCATCATTTGTAGATTCTGCAGAGGGTCTTAAACTCCGAGCAATCATTGACCCTTGACTGTGGTTGCAGGGCTGACTGAGCAAAGCCACCAGTAAATGGAGAATTCTACAGTTCTACAATACCTATAATATTACTGTCCACCGGCATTGAACAAAAAAAATATGCAGCAATGAACATTCTGGAAGGTTCACTCTTACTGGACGTGTAACAAGTCTCTGAGTCTACTGATGAAAAATAGACCTTTCTCTTTCAAAGAACAACTTAATCCTCCGTCTTACTGGTCAGCTTACTGTACCAGTTTACTTGCTTACTTAGTTCTATTTCTCATCATTTGTGATGCATAATCAGGCACTCACGTACACCCTGAGCTGTGCCCACTGACGCACAAGAACAAGTGTGTGTGACCAAGCGTTTCCTGCCCCCGTCACTCACTGTTGGTGAGCAATGAGCCTCTGACCACTGGCCTAAAGAATCGCCCTTCCTGTTGGAACCTCTGATGAAATGGCCAGTGTATGTGTGTGTGTGTGTGTGTGTGTGTGTGCGCGTGTGTGTGTGTCACTTCCTGCCACACCCACCTCTGGAGCCAAAACACTGACCATGTCATATTCTAAAAGGGGTTGAGTGCATCAGCAGCGCAGGTCAACACAGTCAAGGTGCAGGGGGTTATTGAGTTATGCACTAACAAGCCCAGAGTATGATCCTGTGGGCTGTCTCTCAGCACTGCATTACATTCCTATATCAAATTAGTGCTCTTAGTGCGAATTAGGGCGCATTTGATGCTTTGTAAAAATCAGGACGAGTGATTTATGTGGTGTTTAGAGGCCCCCACGGCATGAAGAGAAATCGGTGATCATCCCGGAGGCACGGGCAATCAATCATATTCGACATACGCTCACTGTTACAAAGGCCATGCTGAGTGCCTCATCAGGAAGTGCTGCCAAAATCGGATTTATTCCAAAAGAAGCGACTAGAGAAGAGACTATGGCGAGGAATAGAGAGAATATCCACTTAAACTCAAGGAACTGTGCACTGGAATCCAGTTGGGAGTCATTGCTGCCCCTTTTGAGGTGCTGTGTTTCAGCCTATAAATGTGGCATTAATGTTTCATACCTGTGTGTGTCTGTGTTTGTGTGTGTGTGTATGTGCAAGTGTACATGCAAGTGTGTGTGTGTTTATGTGTGTGTGCGTATGCATGACAGGAGGGAACATATCTGAGCCTCACATGAAATCAATAATTACCCAGCTCTTGCTCACCAGCCCATTCCATTAAATATGAAACAGACTGCTGTTACTCATTGCCTTGCCAGCCCATTCTTAAGCAAGCTTGTAATGGTCCTGATTGGTCAAGGGCCAGAGTCAACAAAACAGTGGCACACGAGTTTTTGTGTGTGTGTGTGTGTGTGTGTGTTTGTTTGTGTGCTATTGTATGCATGTCTGTATATTTAAGAGCAGGTGCAAGTAGGTTTTTTAAGGTTCCCCGAGTTGTAGGTGGTCGTCTCGTCTAGTTTGAAGTCTTCCGTCCGACATGTTGGACGAGTGAAGAATTCCCCTGCAAGGAGTTGCTGTTGAAAGCAGAGGATGTTTACCAGTCGGCTCTACGTTCCCCTCAAAAGCTGATGCTGACAGAGGAAACAAGCTGTGAAAAGACTTCTAAAACCGGAATAAACTGAAGCCTTGACTGGGCTATAGACCATGTGCTAATGTGAAACTCCGTCTGCGTGTGTGTGTATGTGTGTATGACTGTGTGTGTTTATTTGTGTGTGTGTGGGGGGGGGGCAGGGACAAAGAAACACTAGGCACCTTGTCACTAGACACTAGGTGAACAGGAAGCTTCAGAGTTTAGCATATAGGCAGAGATCCTCCATCAAGCGATGCAAACAAAGCCCTACCTCCACAAGCAGGACAAAGCTCTGCCTTATTAACTCTTTGCGGCACTCAGTGATTGGGGCAGCCGGCTGGCCTGCGTACAGTAAGTCCCGAATGACCCGCTTGGTCCCAGTTCAGCCAGTCACCATGACTTAATGGCTGTTTTTTTCTCCCCCCCCAAGCAGGACTAATGCAAGGTCATTTTCTCACCGCGTCTGGGACCCCCACATCCTGGATTATCCACTCTACTAACAGGCCCAAGTCCCCCACCCTGAGCCGCCCTCACTTCACTTCACTGCTGAAGCTATGTTATAAATAAATACTCTCCCTCTCCCAACGCTCATCCCTTCTGTCCGTTTTTTATCTCTCTTTCACTCCTTCTCTCTCTCTTTCACTCTTTCTCCTGCTTTCTCTCTCTCTTCCCATCTCTCACCCAGGACCGAGTCCAATAACATCTGATTTGGTTTGAACTTTTGACCAGAGTTATGTAACAGTATTTAGTTTCTTAAGTGAGAGTGAGGTTAGGTTTCACTAGTACTGTCCAGCCCATTCAACAGGCCAACACTCAATAAAAGAGAGAGGAAAAAAAAGGACAAAACCCCTTCCAGACGCCCGTCTCCTCGTGAGGAGAGCAGCCTTTCCCTTGATCTAGACTAGCGTTTAGGACGGCGCTCAAAAGGAGAGGGGAGGGAGAACCTGGTCGGAACATGAATGGCGCGACAATGATGAGGGTCAGGTTCTGAAGCGAGAGGATCCTTTTTTTCAGCCACAAAGTTCCCAGTGCATTCCGCAGCAAACAATGGCGTAGTGTTTCCTCACAGTGGTGTAACCAGAGCAAGGCTGGCTTGTGCTCCTAGGGATTCTGTGGCAGAAATAAGGACTCCGAGAGGCCCGAGGAAAACCTGTTTTGCAAAAAACCCCGAGCTTCTTCTCTCTGTAGTCCCCCGCTCCCGCCCCCCACCGCCTCTGACCCAGCCAGAGCATCTGGAAGACAACAGGATCACTACAAATGCTACCTTTATTTTTAGCGGTTTCACTTACACTGTACGTGGGCTGTCCTGCTTTTCACACAGGAAATAAACCACCTCGACTGTGAATGGAAATGTGTCCCAGTTGACAGCCCAAGTATTAGCCTATTCCTGCCTCTCAATGCACTTTAACACTCAAAACATGCAGTGACACTGGTTTGAGAGACAACTGAGCTATCTATAGCAGTCATCAAATTACTGAAGAGTTGAGATCTTACAAAAACCTTGTAAAAAGGGGCTGTGCTGGTTTTTGTTCGGTAATTTGGTAGGAGGGAAGGAAGTTTGATAGGTTGAAAAGACTACTGGCATCTGACACCACATAAATCATCTGAACACACAGGCATACGCCTGCCACTAAGAGCGCTTGGAGATGTGGAGGAAGGGGAGGGCAGCACAGCTAGACACAGGCGGGTAGAGATGCCGTAGCTTGCTTTCCATGCAAACACCACAGCAGCCTTAAAGGGACCAGCGAAGGAAGAAAGAGGGCCTTTCAGGCGAGCCATCGATCCAGGACGACAGCCACAGCCCTGCTCACACACTCAAACAGACACACACACACACACACACACTCACACAGACACACACACACACACACACACACACACACACACACACACACACACACACAGAGTTCCAGCGACCAGTCAAGTCAATCAGCATCTGCCACCAAGCTCAGCCAGTCGCCAGTTCCCTCTGGTCATACACCAAACTCACCAAGCCCATGTAGGGAAACACTGGCCTATTGTGCGCAGTCATGACCCCACCTAACTGACAGTATTCTTCTGCCTGCCCGCGCCCTAATCTGATAACCGCAGCCGCGCAGGAACTTTGAAAAGTGTTCCCGCCTCGGATAGCAACACAGGCAACAAAAGATTTGCATGTCGGGGCAGCGGTGGCCACTGTGGTGGCGCTTGTTGTTCGCCTTCTTTCCAGGTGACGGCTTCACTTCAAAACTTGACGGCTCAGCTGACTGCTTGACCTTTTTAGCTAATGCTGTAATTATGGAGCTCTGGAGAAAGCTAAGCTCGAGCGTGCAATGGGAAAAATGCAGGAAGAGAGTTTTTTAATGACTAAACTTGAAAGCCCCTCTCCATGACTCCAGCCTTGGCTTGATCGTTACGTGCCTTCTCAGCACAAAGCATTTAGGTCACTTTTTCAGGTGTGACACTTTCGCAAAGTCACATTCTGCAAAAGCGTGTGGTGGATATAGGACAAGACAGGAAGGAAGAGGAAAAAAAACTGTTGCTACCATTCTAAGAATAGAGTGTCAAAATGTAGTTCATGTTGTTATTGGATGTGATGAGGAAACTTGTAAGAGCACCTTCCTGAAAGTCAAAGACTGTGCCAGATTATGTGCCATAGGCTTAAGGGTGTTTTCATTCCTTGATTGGAACTCTTCGATTGTTGCTTTTTCAAACGAGCCATATAAAACCAATGATGCACTTTCAAAACCAGACAAGCCTTAGCCTACCTTACTAAAATAACTACAATCTACAAAAGTCTTTCATGCACAAATAGGGCCTACAAGTGTCAGCAGTCAGTAAAAAAAGCTGGTTTTCTGTAAAGTGGACAACGGCATGTATGCAAACATACGCCAACAGCCTCTGATGTTTTCTCACAGGATGTAGTGGAAACTAAGGGAAACTGCAGACCACAACACACCTCCCCCCAGAGCGGCTATTTCTGCATGCGGCAGAACAACCTGTGGTTTCTAATGGTTTAAAAGGGGGAGGTTAACCTTGCCTCTGGACAGACATGCTCTCTAGGCTGTCACATGGCACCAGCCAACAGCCTTATTGATCATGAAGCTGACCAGAGAGGACAGCTGCGGTGCCGCAATCCAGGTCAACACGCACTCATGCAACAAATCCATCAGTGACAATGGATAAACCTAACCATATTCCAGTGGGTGAGTGGGAAAGGGTGGCCTGGGCTTTGTTGTTGCTGTGATGGTTAAAGCGGATGTTGTTTGGAGGATGACTGACTGTTTGATTATGGAAGGGAAAACATGTTGAAGAAATGCACATATACAGAGAGAGAAAGAGACAGAGAGAGACAGAGAGAGACGGACAGACACACACAAACAGACTTTACAATCCTGCGTATACACAACCAAGACAGTAAACTACTATTCAGTTTTTCAGAAAGCCTGTCAAAATGGGGAAAGCATATCTTGGCAGGAAGACATTCAGAGCTCTTCCAGGCATTGAGCAGAGCCAAGCAGGTCTCTGGCTCCGAACCGCTCCAGTTGGAGGGGGGATGGGGTAGCAGACAGAGAGAGAGAGATAGAAAGAGACAGAAAGAGATTGAAAGAGAGAGAGAGAGAGCAGCCTCCCTATGTCGTAGAGAACTGGAAGGATCTCCTCTTGCTCATCTCATGCTGTGTCTAAACAGCCATCCTTCTCCAGTAGCCTGCTGGGCGCGGTGTGGTGTGGCACGGCTTCATCTCAGCTCGCCTGGTGCCGAACGACCAAAAGGGAGACGATGTGCCCCTGGCATGTCATTATCATGGCAGAGTGTTGTGTGAGGGCAGGGCTGGGTGCCAGGCCTTGTGCCCAAACCTACTGACCCCGTCTCCCCTCTCCCTCCCTTTCTCCCTTTCTGTCTCTCTCTCTCTCTCTCTCTCTCTCTCTGCAGTGGCCAGATTACGGCCCAGACAGCTTGTGCTTCAGAGGCCAACCACTGCAGCTGCTGCACGCTACTGGGACTCAGACTTTTGCAACAGGCAGGGGAATAAGAGTGTGAGTGTGTGTGTGTGTGTGTGTGTGTGTGTGTGTGTGTGTGTGTGTGTGTGTGTGTGTGTGTCCGGGGGGAGGGGGGTGGGGGTGGGGGAGGTTTGAATAAAAATAAAAAATATGCGCCTGGCAGCTGACAGACACACAAATTATTTTTCAGTTTAGAGTCTACAGATAATGGCTCACTGCAAAAAAAAGAAAGGGGTGAATGATGTCACTGGAGAGCTGACAGACAGCAAGTCAATGCACTCCCCCGCCACACACTGTAAGCCGCAATTGCCATCAGCCAATGCCAAGAAGAGTAAACTGGTCATGATTCTTCAGTGGCAATCTCTCCCCAAACTCCATCTACACAATAGCAGTGGCCAGAACACTGTGTCCTCAGAGACAACAGATGTGCATTGCTATTCCATATACGGGAAGCCAACAACTGCAAATGAATAGACGGGTTTGTATTGCACAGGTCCAGTACATAAACCTATGATGGATAGAGCACAACATCCATTCCTTTGTGTCTGTAAGACATACAAGAAAGACACTTATGTTTTATGCTCAGCACATTAGTTAATTTTTTTGTGCTTTAGTCTTTCAATTAATGACCGTACTTTCAGAATAATTGACGATTTTTTAATACTATTTTTAACAACGTACAATATATTTGACTGCAATAAAAATGTGAGTAATCATGAACTGCAGTGGCCTAGTAAAATGAGGTAACAAAACTGATCTCATGCTTTCATAACCACCATTTTTCCAGTGCAGTTGGCCTTATTTAACCTTTGAACAAACTCAAACATTATTCACTCAAGAGGTGGGCTCCATGGTTTGAACGCCGCACACATTTTTTCGCCTGCGGCCGGCAGCCCATGATGAAGCGGCCGTTTTGCAACCCACTTTCATCCCCTCCGAGATTTTTCCAACAGGGGTTGACCTCGACCCTGCCAGTGGCCAGAGTTCAGGCTCTGCAGCCGGGGTGAAAAAATGTGCTGATTAAAAAAGGCTTGAAAGTGGCACATTCTACCAATAATTGTGGGTTTGTTATGGCACCGAGAGCGAGCTTAAAATCCCAATTAATTCAGATGGCCCCATTTTGGCATCAAAACAGAAAATTGTACAGAACAAAAGCTGATGGTTTCATTTATCATTTACACGTTGATATTTACAGTTGACTGTCTGAATGGGTCGTCATGAGGCTGCTCTGAACATGAAGCAGAAGGACACGTTCGCCATGACACATTCCACTCAGAAGGAAGTGAAAACCCAGATGCTGGAAAGACTACTTTAGTAACCATGTTCACTGCTACAGACGCCCATGCAACTCAGTTTTCCACCGCTTAGAATGTTTATTTGTTTTGGCTTTTCTGCAGTCATCCAAGCTCTTTTTCTCTGTTAGTATGACCTGGCTGCATGTGCGTTAGCTTCCTCTATGTTAGTATGAACGGGCTGCATGTGAGTTAGCTTCCTCTATGTTGGTATGAACATGTTTGTTGCGTTAGCTTACTCTGTGTTGGTATGTGCATGGGTTTTCTCTATGTTGGCACTGGCACTGTTGATATTGAGGTGATGTTTTCAGGGAAGGAGCAACTGTTATTTAGCAGCATAGCTGCCCTGCTCCTGCTGTGCAGCAGCAAACTGTAGCGGATCTCCACACAGCTTCCGTGCAACAAGTTTAACACCTCAAGTTTACTTTAGCTTCTGCAACAAGTGTTTGCAATCACTAGGCAAATGCCCCCCTCTTCCTTTTGCCTCTGCAATCACGTGAAGCCCTATCACAGGATAAACAGATAAGTGCGCTTGCTCACAAGAGCTGAGTCAACACACCGTCTCCCCTACTCCACTTTACTCCACGCCACTCTGCTCCAACAGGCCCTCTGACATCACCCAAGCAGGCTAAACCTAATACACTCAGTGAGGTATTAACTGCCAATCAACAAGAAATAAAGCTTAATAAAATAGCTGTGAGAATACACACTGCCGGTAGCCAAAGAGCTGTCTCTCTCCAACAGGGACAGGGGCAAGGCTATCTAAACAACATTACTCTGGTGGCTATTGCTCTGAAGGTTTGCTCAGTATGGGGAGATGCCTTGTGTCTGAGTCTTTTGTACCTTTTCTATATGAACATTGTGTGTTTACACTTTACATTGTGTATGTAACACTGTGAGCTAAAGTTGCACTGTGAATTGACCAAAAAATTGTCATATTCCATTCATGGCAGTTGCTAAGACATAAACAAAAGTAACAAAACAAAATGTTCCAAAGTAAAATATCACTGTGCTGCAATTTTCTCACTGCCTCTTAAAAAGCAGCGTCATGATGCAAAAACCATTGATTGTTTTAAAGCATTTCACAGGAATGACCCAATTTACCCAAACACACCATGAAGCGCCAATAATTAGATTTCATTCTAAGTGTGAAAAGTCTGACTGACAGTGTATTTTTGATGGACAGCCATGAAGATGTAATATGGAAAACATTTTACTACTCTGAACTTGATTGGCTTGTCAAGGGACGTTAAAACCTAATTTTCCACCTGACAATGTTCATGCCTCAGACACTTGAGGTTACTAGAGGCTAACTATGGCGTGCTCGTCTGTTTGACAGGAATCGGCACGCTCATAAGGACATCCGTGGTAAAACAGAGAGCAAGGGATGACCGGGAGAGTCGGGTTCCTGACAGGCAGTTGTGTGTGTGAGAGTGTGTGTGTGTGTGTGTGTGTGTGTGTGTGTGTGTGTGTGTGTGTGTGTGGAGTGGAGGTTGGGGGGGGGGGTGGGGGGTGGGTGGGGTCGTAGAGGGAGGTAGGCGGGCCTCGGCCCAACGGGGACAGGAAGAGGAAGGGTGCCCAGACAGCGGTGGAAGTGAAGGATGTGTGGCTGTTGCAGCCAGAGAGGAGCTTCCCAGTCCCCGAGAAGGAATGCACTGCTGCAGCTACAAAGGGAGCGAGAGAGAGAGAAAGAAAGATAAAGAGAAAGAGAGAGAGAGAGAGAGAGAGAGAGAGAGAAGGAAAGGAGGACGAAGGGGAAAAAGAAAACATCCTGGAATTTGTGCAGTTTCTCCCCCACTGACACTTAAGAGATTGGTGCTCTAAATGTCACTGTACACAGTGAAACGCACGCACGGACGCACGCCGACTCACTCACTCCAGTGGAGGTGACAGGCAGAGTAAGCAGGCCCTCGTGCTTTTTCATAAAGCCGATAAAATATATAAAAAAAAAAAAAAAAAAAAAAAAAAAAAAAAACACTTACGCTACAATGAAACAAGCCTCTGAAACAATGGGGTGGTAAACAAGGATTAGAGTTCTATATTTACCCACAAAAGGGCTGGCTTTATTGCTGGAGATTTTACGACTGGCAAGCCCCCGATATAACAAAACAAGAAGTGAGATTAACTGCTCAGTCCTGCTTTCTTTTCTCACACTCACACGCTAAACAGTAGTTCATGTGCCTCAGTTTCTGCTGAAGGCCAAAATGAAAGCTGGGGCGGAGAGGGGGGTGGGGGGGGGGGGGACAAGGAAAATGTCATAAGTGAAAATCTGAAAAGGACTGCAGTCAAAGTCCGCTCTCAAGATTCCACAACGGCAGAGGAGACTCGACCACCAGCGGCCGAGGCTCGAGATGCATCAGGAATTCCTGAGCGGCTCGAACATAAACCAGCTTTTCCCCTTGTATTTGTAAGGCCAAGAGTCAGCCTTGTGGAAACAGCACAAAGATATTGATAATTATTATTGTAGATCAGTTCATTGTTGGTTGGAATGGAGCGGGCCTCCTCTTTCCCACCGTCCTCTGGGCTGGGATTCTGGCAAGAGGAAACAAATGTGTCCTACAGCCACGGCGCTAACCATGTTCTAGAGAGTGATAAAGAACACATCCGTATGAACCGTGCAAAATTCTACGGATTCAGTACGGATCATCAAAACAGCCGGCAGGTATTTGCATTGCCAAGTCCCATACATTTGGATTAAAAAAAACACACTGTGGAACAAAGAACTGTGAGAATCAATTCACCATTTACAACTGTTGTAGTAGACAAAGTGTGTGTTGCGCTGAACTTGAGCTCACAAAAGAACAGAAAATAGCCTAAATGACAGTTCCTGTTACTTTTTACCAGGGAGTCAAGTCAAGGTTTGTCAGGGAAAGGGGAGTGGTAGTGTAGTGATAAACAAACCAACTGCATTCCTCAGAAGAAACACAGACCATAGAAATGTCATGCTGAGTGAAACTGCCTTGGGAGTGCACAAGAGAGATGAAGGCAGGCCTTGCAATTGAGTCTCATTGTATAAGGGGGTTGCCATATTGCCTTGTGTCGGTGATACTGAAACTACTTCACATACCTTAGTCAGTCAAGACTAGGCTCTGAATCTAAAAACTCAATGATGGGTTTATGACCATTTATAAATACTGGCATCAAGTGCACCATATAGGCCACATCTTATACCTAGGTTGGTCTGTCCACGCAGTACATCCTGAGCAGTTGCACATCATGACTTAAACCACAGTCAAAAGTTAAGCTGCAGTTGCAGTCTAAAGTTGAGTTAGCCTAACCATTTCATCTAGCCTAGAGGCTATATAAGTATCCACTAAATGTATGTCCACGTGCAGCGCAGTTCTAATCAGTGCTTTAGGTGGAAAAATAATAAATGCTGGTACTCCCCTTATTCGACTGTTGCCAGGTAAATTAGACAGAGTGGTAACAGCATTAAGTGCTAAAAATTCTGGTACACTAGAGGCTAAAATTGAGAAGTGCCGGCACTCTGTACTAGTGCATACTAGGGCCCACTTAAAGCACTGGATCTAATCATTTCAAAACTGTAAACTTTGAGAGGCTTTTTGATTTTGACCTTTTCCAACCTAGTGCCATTATTTTTTTTTTTCCTGCAATGCAGTTGATCAACACTGCTTCAAGAAGATCATTTATATGGGGAGGTAACAAATTCCATTTAGATGAAATCAGCCGCGACTTGACATTTGTACTAAACAGGTCCAAGGAGGGTGCATGTTTCACACTGACAGTCTGCCTGCGAAGAACGATCACAGTTGAGATCCGGGAGTGGCAGAGGGCCCTCTCTTTTTAATCTTCACGGAGAGAGACAGAGGAGAGGAGAGAAGAGGAGAGAAAAAGAGACATGAAGATCAGACAACCTGTACTGTCTAATCAGAGTTGCCTGCTGCAACTGGTTCTTGTTATCTGTAGCAGCCAAAGGATCAGAGAGCAAACTGCACAACACCTCCATTTTCTCCTGACCCAGGGGATGCTTTGATCATGATTAAGAGGTGGCTCAAGAGGAGGATACCTAACCTAGACCTACACCTTCACAAAGGCAGTAGGAAGCATGAGAGAGAGTACTCTGGCTAGCACTGTGTAGACATCATGGTAAAGACTAAAAGATTGCTGTCGATTGCTGAACACTCAGTCAGTCGAGGTCGGAACACCCTCACACCCAAATCTGGTTGGATTTAATTGTTGTGTTGTTAAATAACGTGTCCAAGTGAGCAATTTGCTTTGGACGCGACGTAATCTTCAGCCCTGTGGGGGTCTGTCTGTCTGCATTAGCGACTAGCTAGCCAGGCAACAACAGCCGAGGCGGAGACAGCAGACACGGAGAACAGGTGGTCTCGCTGGCCGCGCAACCCTGACACTGGTCACATGACTGGCCTGAGCTTAAGCCTGATCAGTAAAAGGGCGGAAGGAATGCCTTCAGGGTGAGAGGGCTTCCAGAGGAGTGGGGAGGAAGACAGAGAAAGAGAAAAAGAAAGAAAGAGAGAAAGAAAGAAAGAGAGAGAGAGAGAGAAAGCCCCCGCAGAGGACCCCGTCACTCGTGAGCCAAACAAAGAGATTCCCAAATCCAGTCAGCTTGGTGACCCCGCGGTGACTCCAGTTTCTGGTCGCCATGGTGATGGGTGGGACAATCGGAAAAATATGGCAATGTCAGAAAATAACACAAATAAAGGAACACAAACATACAAACCACTCACTTATATCTCAATTCACATTCTATTCCCGAATTAGATCAAGGAAATCCCACATTCCAAAGGCACTTACAAGAATAACAATCCTTTGCTGAAGTAGAAACTGCACAAACAGAACAAACAAACCAAGGCAAAAGCACATTGCAGCACAAGACTTACTCATACTCTACCCATAAGCCATAACCAAATACGCAGGGTGCAGCGACCTAAATGTGCCAACAGTACACTCCCATTCATGAGAAGGAACACCACCTGTTCTGACCTTTAGTGTGGAACTGCACATCTACACTCGCAGCGACACCTCTGCCCTACCCCTGGGCCACCATATTGGATTTGAGAATAAGTAATTTCTCTCTCTCTCTCTCTCTAACACACACACACACAGCATTCCAGAGTGGATTCTGTGTTTTATTTCCTGACATGCTGGTGACTCTCATCTGCTCATAGTCACAGCCAGCTAACACAATGCAGTTCAAACACTCCAAGACCAAAGCTAAACAAAGGGAGATATATGGAGATGGAATAAGAGAGAGAGAAAAAAAGAAAGAGAGAGAGAGAGTGAAAATAAAATGACATGGGGAGAGAGAGAGTGTGAGAAGAACCTGATGCGGCATATACATGTACTAGCCAACCCCGTTATGAGTGTGTGCAAAAACCAGGATGGAGTATGACCCGGACCGAATGAAAACAGGTAGACGGCGGACAGCTGCTGAGCATCAGATGGCAAATTCCTGCCAGAGTGTTTGTGAGTGGCAGAGAGGGGAGATCAAGGGAGCGTGAAGGGGAGTGGAGCACGGAGGTCACAGGGGAGTGGACCTGCAGGGCCTGTCAGCTCTAAGAGGCAAGACACAAGCCACAAGAGAGAGAGACAGATGCAGAGCATAGCACAACACATGAGAGTTCTTGACCGTGAAGAGGTACAGCACAAACACACACACACACAGATACGCAGAAACGCAGCTGGTCGTGTCCTCGATTTGCAACAGCCACATTCTCATTAGCTATAGCCTACAATGGCAAACATTTGTAAAAGTATGCCTAGAAACAATAAAAATGAGTGCATAGTTATGAGAGTGTGTGTCTGTGCATGTATGTGGCAGGGTGTGTGCGCACATGTGTGAGATTGTTTGCTTGTGTGGTGTGGTGTGTGGTGTGGTGTGGTGTGGTTTGGTGTGTGTGTGTGTGTGTGTGTGTGTGTGTGTGTGTGTGTGTGTGTGTGTGTGTGTGTATCTGTATGTATGTGCATTCATGCCTGCAAACAAAAACTAAAACTCCTTATCACCCAGAGAAATGAATTACTGTTTTCTGACTGGGCTGACTGGGTGCCCATTATTCCCCAACAACGGAACACCTATGAAGTAGATCTGGTAAAAAACTTTAATCACCACTCGATATCAATGCCCTTTTGAATGGTAACTACAACAACCACAGTTAAACTGCCAAGCAACAATGGAATCAGCTGTTATCAAGCTCACTGTGGTCAGTAACCAAAGAAAACAGTACAGCAACCGAACAGGTTAGTTTCTTTTAAGACTGAACCACATTTTGCTTTTATGTTTTATACACTTGACAGCTGGCTCAGCAGGTGAGTCAATGCCCACTCTAGTCCACCTTCAACGGCCAAACCCTGTTGGCCAGCCTAAAGTGCACTCAGCTGTAGCCACAGGCTGGATGCAAGCACAAACTAGACTAATGCTGCTGCTGCTGCTCTTACTGAGAGAGACAGCTGAGTGTGTGTGTGTGTGTGTGTGTGTGTGTGTGTGTGTGTGTGTGTAAAAGAGCGAGAGAGTGACTGGGCTTTTGGGTCGCCACACAGCACAGGGGGGTCAGGTGCTGGGTTGTGCCAGCGGAGAGGGATGTCCATGGGGCATCTGAGTTCACCCGTGGTGCACACGAGGCCTGGGCCTCAGGCCGCACTCAAACACAGAGACATTATTGTGTCACCGCCAGGGGAGAGGAGGGATTGGATGAGAGGGGGAAAAAAAACAAAACAGTTAATTAAAGAAAGAGAAGTATTTTTTGCTCTGGCATATGTGAGCAAATAAATGATTTAAAATCTATTTCTTTGGCACTTGTGTAAAAGTACAATAATCAATTCAAAAATGAATTTAAAAAATGACTGTTTAATAAACTATAATTCATAATGAGAACAGATGGGTGTATTATGACGCATTCATCTAAAGAATAGAAGAACAGGAGAGCCAAACCTCAGTAAATAGTGGGAGGATACGCAATGGCTCATTACCCAGGCTCAACACCTGAAATCAGATTACAGAATACTTGGCAACAGTATTTAATTTGATTCATTTGTTTGTTGGACTGTTTCTGCAATTACAGTGGTAGGACTCTCAAATGTCAAAAGTGTTCTTTCATGGAAAACCCCACCTTCGCTTAGTACTTCGCCAGTGTTCCATCCATTACAGTGGAGCTGAGACTGTGGAGGAGTGCTAGATTTTGGCAGGCCGAGAGCTTATCATGCAGCAACAGTCTCTCCTTTCAAACCCCACTGTGGGAGTGATGTAAAGACCACACATCTTATTTTCCCTCCTTTTCTGTCCTCATCTTCCTCTTCTTCGTATTCTTCTTCTAGCAGTCTGAAGACCTTTACAGTTTCCAAGTGGGTGGAGGGGCAGATCACGACTATCTGCATTACTTCATAAGATCTGTGAATGCACTCGTTTGCTAGCTGTAGGCAGATACAGACAGGATCTGTAGGGCCACTGTATGGAAGCCTTTGTCCAGAGAAGCCAACCTAGAGCCTCTCACTTTACTAGTTTTTGCACCAACCAATTTACCAACTTAGACAGTGGCAACAGATGATTTTTCTCTGCACAGAATGTTGAAAATTAGGGTTTTCTTCAGGCGAGAGTCACATGTGTGTATGTGTGTGTGTGTGTGTGTGTGTGTGGTGTGTGTGTGTGTGTGTGTGTGTGTGTGTGTGTGTGTGTGTGTGTGTGTGGAGGAGGGTTGCTGCTGCATACAAATATGCATACTTTGCATTCAACAATGAGGAATGCAGGAAAGGTGTCATGATCCAGCACGTAACATAATGCAAATGGAGGAAATTACAATGTGTGACCACCTTGATATAAATAACAACAGACAAAAGCACAGAAACTCACGCCCATCTTCCTCTTCATCTCTGCAGACCGCACTACGACAGCACCAAGGGGAATTCTCATCTGAGTATGTGAGAAAGCGGAAGCCAGAGAGATAAGAGACAGACTCTGCGAGAGGGGGAAACCGCCTGACCAGAGCCCAGAGCCAAACGAATTCAGATCAAACAGACAGGGAAGGAAGAATGGCCCTGGCCCTGGGAGAATGCAGCGCCATACGAGAGTGAGCAGGAGAAGCCTGTCAAGGCACCCTCCAGAGGTCAGCTTGCCGCAGCCATGCTAACAAGACTCAGGCATATAAACATTTAACTGACTGGCAAAACAACTAGGAATGCACCAATATACCACTTTTTCAAATAAGAAAGAGAGAATTTGTGTGTATGATGATTGTGAGTATCAATACATGTATCAGTATTTCCATCTTAAAAATAACAAGGAAGAGAAATTCATTTTTAGGCTTTAGCTCAACTTTAGCTTTTTTGGATGTGCAGTGGATGTTACAATATAAAAAAGAAACAATATGAACATAAAAGGAATCTATTTATGACCAAAAATAAACAAAACAAAAAAAATGCAAACAGCCACCAGCTGCAGCTTTAAGTGTAAAAGTAATCTAGCAACAGAGTGGTACAGGAGAGCTACTTTAAGTAGCATTGACCCAATACTGGTGTTGGTATCGTACCATCCCTTACAACATCAAAGAAATAATCTGTGGAGCGAGACTGGTAGAGAGACGAGTTGGTGCGCCTTTTTACTTCCTGCATAGCAGTGGATTACTGAGGATGCACTCAAACAGCTGAGAGACGTTGATTAGCTCACAAAAAAAAGCAGCACTGATAATGCCCTGACCCTGACAAAAAAAAAAAAAAGGTTGACAGGAGACAGGAGAGGAGGATGAGTGTGGCTGAAATCAGAGTCCAAATTGTTCCCATCTAATTATTTCATTACTCCTGCATTAGTGGCAGTCGATTAAATGAAGGCTGCTTCATTTCCTGAGGCCAGCCTCCATATCAGCAAGCACGGCTGGGGAAAATGAGAGATTCAGACACAAGTGAGAAGATGCTGTAAAAATACTTGGCCACAGCCCACTCATGAAAAAAAAGGTGAGCACCACCAAAGCAGTAAACGTCCAAAGACAAACCTTATGTAATGCAGAAAGACTTTTTTTAGCTTCTTGTTAAAATATGCATGGTTTATGTCATCTCCTCAGGTTAACTCCTTGCAAGCTCTCCTCTGGGAAGTTGAGATTTGTTGTGGTTCATCTCTCTATAATCAACGTTAGCATTTTACACTGTTTCCACAAACAACAATGGTTTAAACTTCACACTCTGCCAGGTTCCGAGACAGGACAGAGGCAGGCAAATGAAAAAAAAAAAAAAAAAGGTGGGATTGTAGAGTTTACACCCCATTTAACTGCTCTCTGTTTAGAAACTGGCATTCTCAGCACCTCCAGTTTTTAACACATTCTGCAGTAAACAGCACTTCAGCGGGTGCCAGGCTAGCGAAACAACTCTGGCCTGAATCAATCCCAATCCATCCCTGCCAAGAGAAAGAAAACACCACTTTCCATGTACAGCAAATCCCCCAATCTCTACCGACCCACCCCTGAAGAGGCTGTAATTCACAGTAATCCAGCTCATGCATTAGCACTAATGACAGTTGGTATTAAAGATTCATTACAGGCTAGTGGGGCAGCCGGAGTTCGCCACACAGTGATGAGCCTGACGTGGAGGGGGTGGAGGGATGGCGTTTAAAGGCCGGGGGTGGCCAAGTCATGCTCCTGACCCCAGCCGACTCCTACGATGGCTCTGGGAGGAATGTTTCTGTTGGCCCCCATCAAGGGAGAGGGGCCTTACCGAGGAGCCAGGAGGACGAGCCCAGTAAAAAAACGAGAGTGAGATCCACCCATCCTCCCATCTCTCTTCTCTGGGGACAACTCAGAAAGCTTCACCCCTTATCCCTCGTCCCCCCCACCCCCATGAGAAAGGAGGGCTCGACCCACCCTGGGGGCATTCCAGCCCCTGAGGAGGTGACTGATGAGGGAGACAGATGAGCGTCAGGAACACCCGTTAACCTTCTGTAACCAGGCCAACCTCTACCGACTCACACTCTCCTTCTATCTTGCCCTCTCTTTTCCTCTCTGAAAATGACTGTAAGTGACATCCAGCAGAGCATCGATGAATGAAACTTTTGTTCATTGTTACGAGGGAAACGCAGGCCGATTTATCTTCGAGTCATCTGACTTGCCAAATGTAACTCGGCCTGCTCCAAACAACTCCACCAAAAAGGAACATGTCCCTTGGCATAGGCAGAGTGCTAATGGAATTCAGGGCTCTTGTTCATAAACCGTCTTCATGTAGGAGTTTCTGATCCGGGATTTACAACATATGCGCTTAAACTTATGTGCTATGAGCTAAGAAGTCAAAAATGAGCCTGGGGCAACTGTCTTACTATGCTGGAGTGCACTGCTTAACGCTTTCAGCCCACCGGTGGACGCTAGCCTAGTTGTTTGAGGTCATCTGGTTCATGAGCAGCACGGATAGCAGCTGGCTCTGGGAAAGGTCATGTGGCCCTGATGCATACAGATGCTACCTAGAGCTGTCATGCTCTTAACATAGCATGTACCGAGCAGACATCCAAGTTAAACATGATGAAGACTGTCGTCAACCCCTATTGCTGATAGCGATAGCCTCTTAGCACAGAGAGACAGAGAGAGAGAGAGAGAGCGTTATGTTGCCTACAACCTGATTTTTAGACAAATAAAAGATAAATAAAATAAAATGAAAAAAATTTTCAAAAAGTCAAGGGTTCTGTCACCATTTCAGGCAAATAATCACTTCTCATGGGTCTTTTGGAAGGGACTGCCTCTGCTGTTGCCCCCAGTTGCGAGGCATGGCAGTCCCTGACCATCCCTGCAGTGGTGCTGGTTTACCATGCATCATACCTTAGTTATGCTGCTATAGCCTAGCGCCGCCGCACAACCTTCATGTGTCATGCCGTACAACTCCCTCTCTCTCTCCTTCAGGTCTCTCTCAATATTTATATGTATATATATATATATATATTTTATACACATGTATGTATGCCCAAATTACACATTTGCTTTCTGATGTGTGAGCCTGGCCTAATTCACTATTTTCCTCTGTCCACAATTATCTTTGCTGAGTGTCATCCCTGCCTCATTCTGGCGGACTCCTCTCACCCTCCCCTCCTGAGTGGACTACAACCAACACTACGGGAGGCCCATGTCAGGACCGACTCCCCATCACAGAGGACCTTCCTGGACGCCGATGCTGGGCCCGACTCCCCTTCCTGAGGCTTCGTGATTGACCCCCCCTCACAATGGCGCTGTCAAATGGACCCTTACTGTTGCCCCCATGACCCATCTCACTCCTTCGAGTTTGTCACTATGCCTGGCCGCTGCTACATTGTCCAGCCATAATTCCTGATAACCACCTATAGACTGATTACCATGTAATGTAAAAGTGGGATAATACTCTATTATGAACTATTATGAACCTTAGCTAAACCATAGGCAACTTATAGTCTGTCATGGTTACTACTGATTGTAATTTTTCTCCATGACCCCTGGCAGTTGGGTTAGCCCCTTGAGTCGTGGATCTGCCCAAGGTTTCTTCCTAGATTAACTGAACATAAGGGAGTTTTTCCTTGCCCCTGTTGCTCTTGGGTGCTCCTTCTGTGAAGCGCCATGAGACAATACTATTGTAAAAGGCGCTGTATAAATAAAACTGAATTGAATTGAATTGAAATAACTGTAGTGCTAGGACAAAGTTAGCATTTCAAAGCACTTTTATCACAACTAAGGTAATTATACTTGGCAGACGATACCTTGAGATTGTGTCAGTTGCAATAAAACAGTCTTTACAACAATTCTTATAAGCATATCAGTGTTCCATGATGAGGTGGCAGGCTAGTAAAAAAATCAAAGCTACTGGGGACAGGATGTGTTTTACCATATGACAAAACAAAGAACCAAAATGTTTAATTGAAGTGTGCGCCACATGTGCCCTGCCTATGTGTGCTTGGTTTTTTTTTCCAGTAAACTCCTGTAAAACAATGACAGTGATATGGAATTCTACATGGTCGCACACAAGAGACACCACTGAAACTGCCCCCACACTAAAGAATGTATGTAGCTTCACACATTGGCAATGTTCCTGTCATTAGTCAAAACTATAATTAATTCAGACACCTGGGAGACAGGGCCAGTCACATTTCAGCATGACTGCCACAGCACACTTGGCAGAAATCCAGCTGGTAGAAGCTGTTGTGAAACACACCCAATCATACAGTTGTTTAATTAAGGATACCTGCACAATAAGATTGTTAAAACGGGAGACTACCACTCTGACTGCTATTACTCAAAAAGCCTATTGGAATCCCTTAGATACAGCAGGTAGAAGGAACTTTCAGTGACCTGTTACCTCCACTTTTGTACAATGGATTGCACAATATATGTGACATCTTCCACAACACATGCCACATTGCATTCCTGAAATATTATACTGGACTGGAATGGAAGACCAAGGGCTTGAGCTGTTTCACTGGGAGCCACACAAACTAGTTTGGCCATTTTGCAGCAGCACTGAAATCACAAGAGCCCAAAGACTTTTGTTATCCCAGCAAAAAATACTACTAAACTCAATTCAAATCATTCAAAATAATACAGCCTCAATTTCAATTTTAATTATTTACAAGCCACCACACCTTTTCTTTGACAATCCACACCATCTGTACACTTATCCTAAAGTCACTGTATCGACTCTTAGTGTTTGACTAACATCAGTTGCATATGCCCGTGGGGATTACGTAGCTTGGCCATTTAGATTAATGGTGTTTGCAATTTAGATTAAAGGCCAAGAAGGCCCAGCTTTCCCAAGAGTGAAATCACAGCAAATCTTAGCTCTCTCATCGTAGCCGCACAGAACAGACAAAAACATTCCAAACAAAGCGCTAAAACGGGGAATTTCACAAGAGAGAAAGAATGAAAGAAAAGCATTAATCCAGATTTTTTTTAAAAAACAGACCTTTCTAATGCACTTTATGGTCCTCCCCTTTCTGCAAGCTTTTTAAAACACTGTTTTTTCCCCATGCAATTTTACTACAAGGAAACAAAACGGATGGAGACAAGATGGAAGTCTTACAAAAAAAAAATGTGGGCCAGGTGGAAGCATTGAGGGCTTAAGAGGAAGAAGCTGGAGATGGTCAAGACAGATCACCCTGCAACCTGGGCTTCCTGTAGAGCTAGTGGCACACACAGCTACTGCACTGTCAGTAATCTGTGATGGCCTATCTCTTTGAGCAAACAATTACGGTTGGTCTACCGCACTCAAAAAGCACTCAATGATGCCAACTGGTTGGACATTAACTTGCATGTTTAAATATTAGCTTTTCACAACAGTTCAGGCCAACATTTTCCTGGAAAAGGGGCAGCTTGTATACTTGTGTTAAATCATTATGTCATAGGATCAAATGAGAGTACAGCGTCCATAGGTGTAAAGAAGAGCTTAGCCTAAACCTGAACCTATTCAAAGTCTGCAAGTTAGGTTAAATTAAAATGAGGACTGACTCCATTTATTAAACCAGACTAAAGGACTCAAATCAACAGGACTTCAATTAGTCTTATTTGGAATCGTGGCTTTCTTCATATGCCTCTGTGAGTCAGAAAATGCATTAACCAGAATTCAAACTATACTGCTTGCGTCTGGGAGTGCTACACGCATTTCTAAAATGACTCTCTGTATACTGTTCTGAACAACCAACACCACTAGTTCCCTTTCATTACTGTAATGCAAACACAGATATCTCATTATATCTAGTCATCTCCACCCTTACAAGTAACCAAAGTCTTTGACCCACGGAGTCCGAAATACCTCAGATTACATCAGAAACAGAGCCAGAAGTACGGGCCCCTTGGCAATGATAATTACAGCATCCGCTCTGTTACCACAACAGGTTCAGATGTTCCAGCCATCTGTTGACAAGTGGCAGGGAACTAATGGAATGAAAGGTATCAAAGGTGTGGAGGGAAGACCTAGAGTGATGCGAGTTAGTTTTTTGTCACCTGATACTTGTCTGGCATGCTTTCAACATGGCATAAGAAGTTGTCGAAATCAAAGCACTGTAAACATACTCTCTCGCCTGGTCGAGCAAGTTAACAGGCTGAGTGTGACAACTTGCTTTGTGGCGTATTGTGGCCTGCCTTGAGTCTATATAAAAAGGCTAGAGAACAGAAGCTATGTATACTCAAGATTACTCTTTAACAAAGTTTAACAATCAAAGGCTACAGCTGTCTAGGACTGATACCAAACAGGTCCAATAAAATAGCAACAAAATTGAGCATTCCTGTCTGCAAACACTGCAACACGGTGAGCAGGGCCAATGACGTTGGATGCATGGGAGATTTCTCTTCTTGGGGAGTTTTACAAAACACATGAATGCTTCTGGTTTTTGTGATCGGGAGCTCGTGGGGGCTGTCGTGAGCAGAGAGCAGAGCCGGTGCAAATAATCTGGATTACGGCGCATTAGAGCCTTCTAAAGAGTCGCAACAGCACCATGCCACTGGAACAGCTGTCCTGACCCAAAGCGCCATTTCATAACCTAACAGCATCAACCAACCAAAAAAGCCGGAGCCCAACCTGCTGAGTAAGCCATGAGGAACAAAACACCACAGAGTAGCCTGCTGTATCACTGCTATCAACATGACTGGATATGGTACGCTGTGCAGCCTTTCATCAAAGGAGTGACTTCCTGTGACTTAAAAGACTTGAGAAGAATAAGAACAAAGGATCTTACTGGCCGATTCCACATGCACACTCGAGATGACCATGCACACAGCACAACCCAGAAGTGTGTGTAGGTAAAACTGTGCCAGAATGTTACACAGCCATTGCTAGAGCTGCCCAAAAGCAATTAACTTTGACATCTGAGACTTGGACAAGATATTAAAGTTTGTAAACAAATCATTCTAAACAATAATAGTCATAAACTGCATGATTCAAAACGTTTGTTAGTCAGAGGAGCTTAAAAGTTTAACTATCCATCAAACAAGCATCCCAAACAACCTTTTAACAAGACCTTTCAGCAGGGTAAAAAAAGAGTAACGTTCTAAGTGTTGGCAGGTAGATCCATCTTTAGTGTGTTGGCACGATGAGAGTTTCAGTGGCACAATGGGTATTGGCTATTCTAAAAGAACTATGTCCCTAGGCCTCCCTCATAGTAGTAGATGCAGTGACAATCTCCATACCTCAGACACAGGCTCCAAGAATGGTCTGATCCACTTTTAGTATGTTGGCATGATGAGCTGTAGTGGCACAATGGGTATTTGCTATTCTGAAAGAACTATGCCCCTAAGCGTCCATCAACATAGTAAATGCAGGGAAAATCTCCATACCTCTAACACAGGCCCAGCTCCAAGGATGGTCTGCTCCACTCCACTGGCAAAGCCCTTCTGACTTAGGGCGGTGAGGTGGTGGATGAGGAAGTTGGTGCTCTGCGTCTTGCCTGAGCCGCTCTCGCCACTGATGACGATGCACTGGTCCTGCCGGCGCTGGAGCATGGCGTGATAGGCCACGTCAGCCACGGCGTATATGTGCGGCTCCAGCTTGCCCAGCTGGTGGTTGTCGTACATCTTGACGTACTTGGGATTGTAGATGGGCAGGAACTTAAAGGGGTTGATGACGATGAGGATGCTCCCCACGTACGTGTAGATCTTTTCCTGCTTGAAGCGGCCACGCAGATTGTCCAGCAGCGTCTTCTCGTTGAGGTCCGGCAGGTTGCAGAGGTCGTCGTAGTCCTTGGGCGGAGGTTGCGGCAGGAAGCCACGCTCCACCATGCGCCGGCGCTCCTCGGTGACCCGCAGCCACATCTGTAGGCTGCCATAGTGGATGGAGCCATCCAGGTTCTTCTCCCGCAGGAGGAAGCGGTAGTCCTCGCCGCCAAAGCGGTTCTCCAGCGCCATGCGTGGCCACAGCATCATGCGTTGCACCGGGCAGTCGGTGGGGTTGAGGATCCATTCTTCGCCACCAAACTCTTTTACCTCGGCCAAGACGTAGAGCTTGGTGCGGTCCAGGTGGAGCCGGTTGATGACTTGCTCGATGACGTCGGCAGCGGTGGTGTTCTTGCGAGCACTGACCGGGCAGTAGATGGTGCCTTCGGCGATGTTGCCCGGGTAGATACGCAGGGTGAACTCCGAGTCCTCGAAGCGGCGTCTCCCCCCAACATCATGAAGGTTCATGTTGGAGCCGCAGTTCCCATGAGCACCGACAGCAGCGGCGCGTCCTTCCAAAGGCACAGGAGACTGCTTCAAGACATTACCACTGCATAACAGACAGAAGTCAGGGGACAAAGGGTCATGGGAGGGGAGAGAGGGCGAGAGAAAGAAACAGAACAGAGATCCATTAAAAGTCAAGACAAAACTCACAGTCAAACACTCTGACTCATGACCCCTCTGACTCATGTCATGGTCTTGCTTTTAATTCCTTGAATCTCGCAACAATCATATCTCACTAACTGAAAATGACAATACATGTACTGTTCCATTTCAAGACACTAAATGGCCTTTCGGGGCTGTCTGCAGACAGAGGAGCTGTTACATAGTGTGGACTGTGGACAAAAGGGCTGATCAGGGGTCTCTCCGGATGCACTGGGGGTTACTATCTACCCTCCACACAGCACACTTCATTATTCCACTGCCAAGATAACCACATGGCACCTTCTCCAATGAACACACAATAGTGCAATTCAAGACCCGTTCAGATTGAATAGCCTACCATTCAGTGCTGCACGCAACCCAATATATTTGGCAAGCAAACTACCCCTATTAACCACCAAATGGTCTGATTATTTACTGAATAATGAAAACCAAGAACAGACAGCGTGAAAAAAAAACAAAAAAACATCTTCAGTTACATTCATCGTTTCATTATGGAGTTAGCTAAAACATCCAAAAATGGCCTAGAAATAGCAACACATAGTGAAGAAACAACCATATTAAAACTGTGTCAAAAATGCTCCAGGTCTGAGTATCCACTGAAGTTCACAAGCAAACCAACTAGCACCGGAGCAGACCTAAAGTAAATATACTGAACGGAATGCAAGACTACCTTATAAACTACCAGAATTCTGTAGAACTCCTCAACTTTCACACCAAGAGAATTTTACACTAAACATACATGATGAAGTCATCAGTATTTTTACTGAACTAGTACTGGATCTTCTCAGGTTCTTCTTCCACCTTTAAAACTTTAAGACTAGTCAGTTGACCATGTCTGTGTCTAAATAACTCCGTCTGCCCACTCCTCAGACCTGTGCTCCATGGCCTTATTCAATCAAGCCATTCATTCCCCAGCTCAATGGCTTGATTGAATTCTCCCCCAAATTTTGAGGCTGTCTCTATAAGCAACACACACACACACACACACACGGATAGGAGCAAATGCTTCTCATGCCCCAGTGCACTCTGCACCTCTAACCAGATTGCATAAGGACACACACACACACACACACACACACACACACACACACACACACACACACACACACACACACACACACACACACACACACACACACACACACACACACACACACCACACTAGGGTATTAGGTGGTGCATGGTGCACTTTGTTGAGCTATCTGAGGATTTGGGTACCTCACAGTGTGGCAGATGGTCAGGGCACTACTTAAAGGATAGGAGAAGATTTGCAGGAAGATTCCTCTCACAGCGCCCATGCGGTTTCCCCTGTTTACAACATCAGGACAGACGACTAACTAATGGCCACAGCCACTCTGGCAGCCCACAGTTTTTACCAACGACCTATTCTGGAAAATCAATACTGGCGACTCCATGCTACCTGAAATGGCAATATCATGAGGCAAACATCTCTGTTATATAATAAGCCATGTTCTCCTGTTGTGTGTACTACTCACTAAAGATGTGTTTATTTATAAGTCTGATTTTTTTGCCATGTGCAGACCACACTTGTTTGACCATTTTCAGTTCCTTAATGTTACCTGTTTTTGTCTTCATACCACACTGAAAAATGTTGAGTTCTAACTAGAAGCAGCGGCAGCAGCAGCAACAGCAACAGCAACAGCTGTCAGTCTGCGCTTTTGTTCTTGGAGGGACACATATTTGAAACAGCAAGTCATTCAGCCAAAGGACACAGAGAGCTGTTCCCTTCATCTCTGGGGAGTGAGGGGCCGGCGGAGCCGACAAAGCAGCGCTTCTGCCCCGCAGCAGTGACACGAGAAGAGAAAACGCCTACTGCCCTCATCGTGTCCTGCCAAAAATCACTCCTCTCCCAAATATGGGTGACACCAAGAGCAAGGCTGAGAGTCATGACTCGTGGCACCACACCGGTCCATTCAAAGGCAGCAGACCACAGCAGTTTCTGAGAGTTACTAGCCCGTGTCACGAAAGGAGGGGCCATTAACAATATGCTGTCAAGCTATTTCAGCTATTTCACTGGCCAATTCAGACCCATTTTACAGCTCAAATTAATTTGCAAAACACAAATATCATGACCCTAGCCATAAAAGGGCTTCTGAATTGGAATATGGACCAGAATCAAGTTTATGTAAGAGGAGAAAGTCATGATTTGCTTATTTGACATTAATCCCTAATTTGAATGAGAGATTATATGAAGACAACAGACAGGCTAAAACGAGTCACTTTTTGACAAGGGTGCGGTAATTCTTCACTCGCCCTGTCTGTCTCTATCCTATGTCTCTTCCCATGATGAGCAACTCAAAGACCGGGAGTGGGGGTGGGTCTGTAGTTCGACACTAAACAGACAGCAGATTACAGGGCTGACAGAGGTCCGAGAGAAAACAACTGCAAACTGAACACGTCCACCGCCACTGAGCTCTGGTTTATTGTTCCCGGTAATTACCATATATATATCATTACACACAGAACTTACAGCTTTCAGAAAGCGAGTCAGCAAGCGAGTCAAGCTGCGGTGAAATATCCAGCTGTCAGAAACAGCCCAGCGAATAGTGATTACCATTGAGGGAAAAAAGGAAAACATCTCTCAAGACTGAACTACAACTCCGCTTTCTGCATGAGTTGCATTGACAGAGACACAGTGGTGCTTAGGGTTTCATCACCACATAGGCAAATGATTCTGTAGCCGATAACAGAAATCAGCAGGGAGCCTGAGGCATACTCCCCCTCTTTCATTACTCCATCAAAGAAGTGAAATTATTCCCCATTATTGGGATTTCATACTTGCTCAGACTCATGCAGACACTGCGAAGGAGCCTTTGAAGGGTGGGGGACCTTTGAGAAAGTGGGGAAAGCAAAACAGCATGAGGAATCAGAGTTTTCTGGAAAGACAAGAGAGCATCTAAGTGAACTCTTTTGACTGAACAAAGCCTGGGCAAGGCCAGTGACAACTCAGAGCAGACAGAGACGACACTCTTGATGCTCACAACTGCTGTTACCTCACCAGAGACAACTCTGAACATGAACCTCTCTCTCACTCTCTCTCTCTTTCTCTCTCTCTCACACACACACACACACACACACACACACACACACAAACATATACAAACATGCACACACACTTACACACACACAGAGAAAGAGGAGATAAAGCAGGCCCTGGCCTGGGGGGATGAGCTGAGCTGATAATGAGGCCTGTGGCAGCTGGACGTCTGATTGATCTCTGGGGCCAAGAGGAGGCAGAGGCCCATGAGGACTCTTGTCTGCTCAGGCACCAACACGCTCAGCCACGGATGGGCCTTGCAGTGCACTCTCCACCCCAAAAATAATTACATGGTTCTGGCGAAAGCACAAACACACACAAACACACACAAACACACACAAACACACACACACACACACACACACACACACACACACACACACACACACACACACACACACACACACAGAAACACCAGCTGAAACACCATATGGCAGTCGACCAGGCCCACTGCTGAAGGTACGTGGCCACCACTTCTAAGTGAAGGCAGTGAACTTGCAGGGAAGAGACAACCAACCACTAACCCCCAACTGGGCAAGTTTCTACAGATCATGTCCGCACATAAGACAACTGCAAGTTTAGGGTCATTTCAAAAGGTCAACCATTCCTTCTACTGGCAATGCATCAGCGATGTCTGCCATGGATAATCTACTCTTCATGAATGCCTGTTATTAACTGACTGAGTCTCTGCACTGAAGACACAGCAAAGCCTTTTGCGAAGAGACTAAGCATATAAAACACTAGTTATAATTCAATACAGGCTAGGCCTAACACTTAGATCCATGCTGAGTCAATGATCTAAAATTTGCACTTCTAAATAACTGTTTGTTTAGCCATGAGAGTAAGATTTCCTTCAGCTTCCACTTACCTCACAATTTGTTGCGTATCAACACGGACCATGGACTGCAGTGCTTATTTTTAACACTTGTGAAAAATAAAATCTTAGCAACTCTCTTACATATGTCTTATTTAGCAAGTAAAAAAAAAAGTTTAGTTTAAATTGCTCTGGGCAAATGTTTTGTGAGGAATGCACAAAGTAATGACCAACAGGAGCAGTCGTCGTAAGAAGCCCATAGGCTGTGAGAATCCATTTGACAGGGTGGGTCAGAGGGTCTGTGCAGAGAACCCAGAGGAGTCATTGGCTTCCAAAGCAAGCTCCTCCACCAGACCTCATGTGGCTGCCAGAGAGGAGAGCTACACAGGACTTGCTGCGCTATCTCCAAGTCCAAAGTAACATGGGACTGACAGCACAAACTCCATTTCTGAACACTCAGGAAGAACAGGGCTGACGTCACAAACTCCACAGAAAAGTTAAGGAACAGGACACACGCGTGACGGTGGAAATCTCTGCATATGGTCACTTCCCCTGTGAGGCACCGCTAGCAGCCTCCATCCCCGACCCATGAGTAATCCAGCCGGGAGTGGCACATGCTGACGACAAGGAGCTGGTTTCGAGCCAATCACAAACAGGTGCCTCTGTGAGAAGAGGGTGAGAAATGGGAGCACTAGGAACGCACAGCACAGAAAACTTTTTTACCCCCTTTCAGAGGTAGAGTCCTTGACTGAGACGAGCACTGAAGTTCTATTTCCTGTGCCTGCGCTGTGACATCTCACTCCGCAAGCCAAAGGCCTCCCCGAAAACCCCAGGAGGGCCCGTCCACTCAGGCTGGCCTCGTATCTGTGGCGGACGTGCCTGAGAACAGAAGTAGCCTCTGTTTGAAGAGAAGAGGTATAAAAAAGAGCCCCCGACTCCAACAAACTGCCACCAGCACCAGCACTGGCACCACCACTCCCTCCTGCAAATCAGAGCCTTTTCTCTGTGAGCTTTCTGCCACAGCCCCCCCACCGCTATTTTCCAGCCCCCTGTGGTGAAGCAGACACGCGCTCCTCTCCTCTCCTCTCCTCTCTTCTCCGCTCTCTTCTCTTTCTCTTCTGCTCGCCTTCCTCTGCCTTTCCTCTTTCAACAGCTTCCTCTCTGCATCTCTCTCTCACTCTTTTCTCTCCAAAGGGTTGAGTCCAGTCACACCAACACACACGCGTGTCTGCTTGTATGCACTGCACACTCCCTCACTCACTCACTCACTCTCCACACTCCCAGCTCTCCCAGCCTGGGCGAATGACAAGGAAGTGGCGGTATGTGCGAGGTTTGGCAGCTGGAGGGCGGAGGCAAAGAGCACGTATGGGGGGGGGGGGAGGGGAGGGGAAGAGAGAAGGGCGGACCAGTGAGAGGGAGGGAGGGAAGGAGTTAGGGAGGGAAGTGGGGGGGAGTGGACTGCAGTTTCCTGAAATCTGATCACCAGGAGGGAGGAAACGAGTGAAGGAACACAGAGGTAGATACATACACAGATACATACAGAGAGATGGAGGGAGCGAGAGATAGAGAGAGAGTGAGAGAGATAGTGAGACTTACAGAGAGAGAGAAGCAGAGAGAGATAGAGAGAGAAAGAGAGATTGAGAGATTAAAACAGAGAGAAACAAAATGAGAAGGAAAAGCAGATGGCGAGGGGAGAGGACTGGTGTACACACATAGTGACATAACATATCAGGAACCTGGAGAGAAGGAGTGAGAAAGAGAGGAAAGAAAGAGAAGGAGAAGAGAGAGAAAGAGAGAGAGAGAGAGGGGAAAGGAAAGGAAAGGAGGAGGAGGAGGAGGAGGAGCACGAGCAGGGAGGGAGGATTCCTGAGGTCTGCACACACTCAGTCAGCAGGCTGTCAGAGGAGCCACGGGGAGGGATGGAAACTGCAGCCTCCCACTCCTCTTTCCAGGCCCCGTCACTCTTCAAAGCCTCCCCACAAACCGCCCCCCACCTCCCACCCCATCCAAGCCCACTCCATTTCTACTTTTACAGCCCGCACTCCACTCCACTCACCGTACAGTGACAAAAACGAAGTCCTTCCTACGTCGGACCAGCGCGAGTGGGCTGCTGGGCGGTCCTGGATATTTTAGCAGTCGTGGAAATCATACAGGCGAATGCTGCGTCACCACTATGTTTCGGGGGAAATGACCAGGGCCCGTGACTCGGCACCCACGTAACATCTTCCAGCGCAGACTGACAAGTCATCAGGAAGGCAAACTTTGAGGCAATAACAAAGACTCAACAGATTCTTCCTGAAAAAATGGTAAGGGGGCTAACATAGCTATCAGCTTCTGGCTAGCTGTTATCAGCCTACTTGTCTCCAGTATCACAGAGGGATGCCGCATGTCAAAAGAACTAAAAATGGCATCATTCGGATGTAGGTTCAGCAGACCCCTGTGCCCATATCTAAAGGGAGCACTCTGACGTGGCCCTCCTTGTTCAGAGACATTAGCCAGCTCTGACACAGATCTGTTGGATGCACTTTACAGGCCTGGCCCCGAGTCACGGCTGCTAAATGATGTCCTTGTAGTGCCACCCGCACTGGGCATGGGTACACTGAGTAGGGTCATTAAGGACAATATCAAACACTCCAACCGATGCTTCAGCATTCTGGCTTAGCCTTCCCTGTTTATTTTTCTTCCCATATTAGCTTACACTGGAATGCTGTGAGCCACACAAAGAGTTTGCTCATGTTAAACACATGTACAACTTAGCTTCCCTGGAAGGGGTTATGGCAAAATTAAACCTGCGACCACTTTGGGCTTAAACAGGCTTGAAATATGGAAACTGTGACGCTCGGATGACGGGGGTGAAACGCTACGAGAGCAGTGAAGCTCTCTGATTAATTAGAACACCACATGTTGCGGGCGCAACAGCCATCTGCACAAAAATACATGTGGTCTTCATCTGGGGATGGGACAAAACAAAAGCCGCAATCGCTTGGCCATTAATCAAGTATTTTTTAAAATCAACAGTAGGTATGTCTCCGAATAAATCAGCGCAACATTTTCACTGGAGGACAGACTTATACAGTCAAGATGAAACTCTGCAGGCAAATCAATTGAACTCAATTGTATAAAATGTTTACATTCACAGTAACAGTTTGCATGACCTGGAAGTGGAGCCAAAACCCTGCATTTCTCTTGGCATTATAAACGACTGCTGACAGAACAGATGGAGGTCAAACAAACAGCACATGTCTGTCTGAGGTACCTCTGGAACAGATGTAGGAGGACACTGTTGATAATAAATGATGTCCCAGTCTTTCGAACCACACGTGTGTGTGTGTGTGTGTATGTGTGTGTGTGTGTGTGTGTGTGTGTGTGTGTGTGTGTGTGTGTGGCAGCCTTTGTTTGATATTTGAGAGCAAGTGAAAGACAAAGAGCCATGATAACCTTGGCAGAAGAGAGCGAAAAATATGGGAGTGACTAAGCAATAATCAACAGTAGCCTGTGACGAGAAACTCCCTCCTGACCTCAACTGAGACGAGAGGCCATTTTTTATTTATTAACCAAGTCACTTTTAGCCCACGCAGCTTGCTAAGGTTTTAGTCCTGCTAACTGAATGGCAAACCTCATATTGCAACACTTCTATAACTGTAGATACAGTAAGAAACTAGTGCTGTATAAGTGTCCAATTGCATTGTGCTATGTGCTATGTGCTATGCCTCCACAGTAGCAACATGGCTTAACGCTGTCATCTTGAGAGATAAGATGTTGCATATCAATATGGCAATGAGAAACCTGATATTCAGCTCCCATTAGCTCACAGATATCCAAATCCTGGCACCAGTTCAAGAACACATCACAGCTCTCTCGGGTGTAATTAAAGACGACCTCAGTGTGCTGGATGAAGCCCCCTTTTCCTTCTCTCTCTCTCTCTCTCTTGCCACACATCCACACACACACACACACACCACACACACACACACACACACACACACACCACACACACACCACACACACACACACACACACACACACACTCCAGCGAACGTCCCCGAATGGGCCACAACTGTCTAGTCTCGCACTCTGTTCCACTCCCTCACACAGCATTCCGTCTATTCCAGGAAACACACACACGTGTGTGTGTGTGTGTGTGTGGTGTGTGTGTGTTTGTTGTACGCCTCTGACAGGTGTCGTGGTGCACATGCCGATGTGGGCAAAAACACAGGCTTGTGTGTTCTCTCCCCCCACAGTGGCATAGAGCCGGGACAGACCGGGCGGGGTCAGACCGTGAGACTTCTAAATGAGAAGTCTGTCTCTGCAGATGCTGCACGGCCTTAACTGAGAGAGGGAGAAAGAGAGCAAGAGAGAAAGAGAGCGAAAACTAGAGAGAGGGAAGGAGGGCAGGAGGGAAGGAGAGAGGGAGAGAAAGAGAGCAAAACAGACAAAGAGGAGGTGGGGGGGGGGGACTTCTAGCCTAAATGAAAAGTCTGTTGCAAAAGAGCTGCATCATTTTAACTTGAGAGAGAGAGAGAGGAGAGAGAGCGAGAGAGAGAGAAGCACTCCTGCTGTGATGCTGACTCTGACTGATGGGGTGCGTTTCAAAAATTCACACAACACTGCATATTTTGATGTTTCATACTTTCACAGCATTCCCACATACAGCAGACACATCCCAAGCATTCCCACACAGACCTGGCACACCCAAGCATGAAGTTGGACAACACCAAAGCTGCATGTGTTTTGAAGCTTCCTAACTGATACTGATAATAGCTCTAACTAGGCTAAGGCATGGTGCCGCTTGGGCATAATTCAAAGAACAAGGCAACAATAATTATCTAGTTCTATCTAGTCTAGTTCTAGTTCTATCGGTCCTAATTCATGCCAAAGCATTGACTGATTGTTATAAGAGTCTGTGAATGCATCAACGCAGATGAAGTTTGGGCTCCGTCTGTGACACTCCCTATGTTTAACACCACATATGATCTCCAGATTTCAAACCAGGATCAGGCCCTAGTCTGAAAATAGTTAACGTACTTGCAAATCTAACACAAAATATGAAAATCTGATGCTTTTCTTTCATTTGTAAAACAGTATTCAAGAAGGTATCATGTTGAGAGTAAAATATATATGTAAACTCTGTGTGTCAGCACCCAAAGGCAGCCCTGCCTAAACAGGCATGTTTATAGGCCCATAAACAGAGACCCTTTGGACGAGAGAGACATCCTGATTCTGACAAGTTAAGACAGAAGACGTGCTGTAAAAGAAAAGATGAAAGTTCACACAACAACAAAAAAGTAGCACACATCAATGAGAGAGTGCATTCCTACTCTTTCCCATTTCCTTGCGATGGCCACAAGGTTGCCAAGAAGGAGGAGGCTGTGTTCCAAACAACTTCCAACCAGGTTGCTCTTATCAGTCCGCCCAGTTGATTTCTGATTACAAATTGATCAGTGCTTAGAGAGGTGAAGGGAGGTCAGATGTTTCCACTGGATTTGGATAGGGACGTATAGCTTAAAATGACTACAAATTGAAAAGACAAGCTTCTGTAATGTCATGAAGACATAGGCTACTGAGTATAGTCCAATAAAGACTACATTTGGTTAGGCCTACTTATTGGACAACTACAGCCTTTGATATTGCATTAGGACCTCTAAGACTTCCCATACACCACTCTTGATCATCTGCATAAATAGAATATAACACTGTTATCAATGGTCGTTTGAGATCTCTTCTCCTTGTGTGTGTGACCTTGGCCTTCTACAACATGTAATGCTACAAAATTGCAGTCACACAAACGTTATCTTCCACATCCTTGAGATCCAAGCATTCACAACATTCTATCGTACAGTGTGCTCAATCTGACTCGAGGTATGAGGAAGCTGTACTGACAACGGTGGAGAATCATGACCTACTAGAACACAACTGAACTGTAGACTGTAGACTAGCTAAAATGAGAAGCTGAAGGAAATCTCTCACTTCTCATATGTGGGGGCAGCAAGAGGTCATGGTTATTCTCTGTCATCAGAGTTCCCTATAATCTTGGGAAGATGAGAAATGCCAGAGGATTAATGTGGGTGGGATGAGGGATCTGCTCAAATGATCCCTTGCTTACTTTATGAAATTAAACAGAATACTGTCAATGCAGTGGTTAAATCAACTGACCCATCAGCACATGGGCAAAGTGCAACAGTGACTTTAAAATAAATAAATAAATAAAGATTCGCCAAGAATTAACCTTTTTCCTGCCTATTAATCTGAAAGAACAACTTTTTCCTTTCCATATATTTAAATATAATTCTGAGGTTGGGCCCCATCTTAAAAAAAGAAACACTCTTAACTGCCCCACTCCACACCCCATTCAGATACACTTAAACAGCAACTGACATAGCTAAAAGATTATCACACCTGACTAATGTAAGATTCACCTCTGAAGGACATATGAGAGCACAGTCACAATGGCTAAGGTCAGGCTACACTTAGAGAAGATAGAGCCTCTAAGTCCACCACAGACATTCCAGAAACCACTGACTCAATACATACAGTCAGAGAACAGGTTCAGCACATCTCAGGCTGCATAAAACTCTCCAGGGAAAAAAATTTACAGGAATAAGCTCGAAACTCAAATTAGTCAGCCTCAAATCTGGAAGAACATTTTGACGATCACTCAGAGAAACCCTGAAGTGATTATATGCAACATTTCTGTGAATACACACTAACTGTCGGGAAAGGTTGTACACACGGCCAAGTCTGACGGAAGTTAGCGAGACACGCTAACATCACTCACAGAAGCTAAACCCGAAGACGGTGAAAGAAAGAGAGGGAGAATGAGGTGTTCAGAGAAGGCGAGGGGTCAGCTAGACCCAAACAGACGCCACTTCAACACGATTTGGACAGCCAAGGTCTCCTTCCGCTCCTTTCAGTGGCACACCCTCTCCTAGGACAATGACCCCAAAATAGGAGAAACAGGAAGAATGGACTCAAGGACTTCCACCACACAACAAAGCAAGACTTTGGTAGTAACTTTTACTTTTAGTCCACATATTGCACAAATGTTTCCTTCACCATGTGCACTTGCTTCTTAATCACAACTTCCGTCAGCAGACTTGGATTAATGTATTGGTATTGAAAATCAACAATTCTTACATGCACTACTCATACATTCTCAATGGATGAATGGAGAATCACTTTAATGCCCATTCAATCAACTGAAAGCTATAGCAGTCTATTCTTTAGATAATGTTTCAACAAGTACAGAGACAAGGCTTTGAGAGGCTCCAGACACCTTTAAGATCTAAATATGACTACTATGTGCTGCCAAGACTTCCTGTGAAGAAAATTCCTGGGAATGAGGATGAAGACAAACAACAGCCAATGGACTCCTACCATGTGCATGAAATCTTTCCCAGACAAATCCTTACGTTCCCATGATGATAAAACATAAAATGCATATTTAAGACTACTTCAAGCACTAGCAACTTATAAACATTCCCGGGAAGGAAAAAAAAGTGCTTTGACTCAATTCAAAACAGAACCATTTTGAAGGAATATCTCGCTAACAAATTAAACACTACATTTTTCCTCTAGTTGTTTTTCACACTGATGTGGGCTCTGTATTAAGGCCTACGTGGGATATGGGGGTCAGGGTTGCACACTTCACCTGAATCTGTCAGAGGCACTCTAATGATAGATGGCTGTTGCTGACCCTTACGCCATGGGAGCGGCTAACCTGAAACAGCAAAACAAGGCCACCAAACTGGACAGGCCTCCTGGGCCCCTTTGTGCTAGTACTCACCATCTGAAAAGAGGAGACAGCTAGCAGTACAGCAGCATATCCACCCTTTTACAATAGGCTATTCGCCTGTGTGGACTTGGTCTGGAAGTAAATGTGCCTGCTGTTTTTAGTTTATCACCAAACAACACATAGCAACAAGAACAGCAAAGAAATGTCTTTACATAGAGATGATTGAACTGATCTTGTAGCTGAAGCCTAGAATTCCCCATCATTATTTGAGTGATAAAGGAAATGACACCTTTCCATTTGCAAGCCTGTGCTAGAAAATCTATGGTACTGACTGCTAATGCTACATGCAGCCATCGAGCAGCAAGGCAAAGCCGTTCATGTTCATGCCATGTCAACTTGTTGAGGGAGATCTTCATGGCAATCGGGCGAGATAAAAGAAGAGAAAACGATGATGGCTGGGGGGAAGTTGTTGGAGGGTGGGGGTGGGGGGGCTATCAGTAACCTGGATTATCCACACCCCATTTCCCCCTCTGAATCCAGGCCATTAAGAAGAGCTGCGAGACTTAGCAGGGCCTGGCCTGGGGGCATAAGGGGCTGAGGAAGAGGGCATGAGCATCCAAGAGCTGATGCTCTTCTCCAGACACACTGTCTGGAAGACCAAGACACACACAAACATACACATACACATACACATACACACACACACAGAGAGAGCAGATGCTGAGACTCAAGTCCTTGTTAAGTCTCCAGTACTGATGCTCAGTCATAATTGCTTTTCAGAAAGCAGATCTGAGAATGTTGGGGTGGGGGAGGAAGGGGTAACCAAATCCCTTGTTGATTATTACATCTAATGGGCCTGAAGGCTGTCGGAGGAAGCAAAAGGGTTTAAGTTCAATATTTCTGCTCCGACGATCAGAAGGAGGGAAAAAAACAGCATATGGGAGAAAAGAGAAAGAAAATTATGGGGAGAGAAAGATCATATACGAGGGCTAAACCGTGATCAATGTTGAAAAAGACATGGGTGGAAAAAATCTTCATTTTGTCAGGATTCCATATTTGTCAGAGCCAATAGGATTTTGGGTTGAGGATTTATTTCCAACAGGTACAGGCCAAAAACAGGAAGCCACTCCTGGCTTCTCCCCATACATGTGTGCTGGTGATTTTTTTTTTTGATGGGCATTAATTTTAAAGCTGATCATAATGCACAACTGGATTAAATCTCCCAAACCTAAATACCTGGGATAAAGAATGGGGGAGCTAAGATAGCCAAAGTAAGCATAGTGTGCTGTAGAGGGTCATGACCTACACTAGTGTGGAGTAAGACAGTTGCACAGAGGCGGAGGGAGGGAAGGTATTTTAGAATGTGCTATCGGCCTCACCAAAACAGCACACTGCAGTCAAAGGCCAAGCCCAGCTACACCAAATGGTGCATAACTAACAGTTTTCCTGGGGCTACAACCTCCAGAGATCCCAGATGCTATTCACATGTGTATGATGTCACTCACATACTCTCACTCTCGCTCTCTCTCTCTCTCTTTCTCTCTCTCACACACATACACACACACACACATGCATGCGCGCGCACACACACACACACACACACACACACACAGGCGTGTGCACACACACCCTAGCTTTTAAAAATAAATAAATACATACATACATACATTCTGTTCATACATCCAAAAGCGGTGAGAACATCTACTTGACACACCTCCAAAGTAAATTGTAAATCACTGGGTTCTATTTTAAGGCCAAGCATCCTCCGACCACTGGGATGACCTAACGTCTGACCACAGAGAAGCACAAGATGAATGTGGTGAGCTGGGCCCTTAAGGGGAACGCCAGAGAGCCGCTAGCCCGGTCAAGAACGCACCAAGTGCAACAATGCTAAAACATATGAACTCAGGACAAGACATATAACGTACTGTTTTCCAGTTCAGTATAAACAGTCATCAACTCACGCCGTATATATATCTCACCTCAGTATGTATGTACGTCACTGAGTGTGGTGGACACATGGGAGAAATTTACAAGAATAACAAGGTCAGCTTCTCCAATGACAATACAGGAGGAGAGCATAAGGGATGGGCGATAAAACAATTTGAGCTGCTATATGTTTTTCCAGGCAGCGTTGCAGGCCATCAGCCAGCTCGCAAAGGAGTCTCCCCCTGTCAAAGACTCACTCCTCGAAGAGCAATCATCCAGTATCATGATGGCCAAATGAAATGTGATTCACTTCAGCACAACAGGGTCATCGGGAGACACTCAGGTCAAATCAGAACTCTGAATAGATACACGTTCCATCTTTCTTCAATTCTCTTTGCTTCTCACACCTCAGCTACCCCCACCCAACGATGTGCAGATACTCACATAAGCAAAACCTGTGCTCCTTGTAAAATGCTCTGACCTCAGTATAACGGAGACAGTCAAAGCAGTGGGGGAAATATAACAGCCTGCCCTTTGCTCCTGCAGGAGCATCACGCCTTTCTCTCCAGTTTTCCACTGACGGTATGACACAATAATGTGAAACCTGACGTGACCACCATTTCACAAGACCAAAACCTGGGCTAGAAAAGACTGCAACTGCCTGTATGACCTTCAGTATTTCCCATCCACATTTCCTCAACCAGAGTTGGAAAGAATCTTATGACCCAACAGCAAATTATTCATATTCATTCTAATGAATTTAAATGGCTTAAATAAAAGCTCTCATCTCTTGAATTCGTAACAATAACAAGAATATTCATTCAGAATACAGGCCTACATTCCTTTCATGGGAAAGATGAAACGGTCACGGCATATCAGAGGACTCGGTAAGGATGAAAGAGGTAAACAAACGGCCACTCGTCTAAGGCACACGCACGCGCACTCGCACACACACACACACAGACAGAGACAGACACACCCCACACACATTCAAGACCTCCCAGCAGAGATAAAAGGACCTCTTACAACAAATGGCTAATGATCCAATTGCAGAATAGACTATACAGAAATAATGCAGTCCAAGTTATTAGCTTACTACACTCAATACTGTGAGGTGAAACACAAGACATCAGCTGCTTGCTTTTGATAAATATAAATGTGGTCTAAGCTAATAATAATATGTACAAAACATATTTTTAACACCATATTTTCCTTACAGTACATATGACTGGATTTTTCAAAACACAGAACCACATGCCAAGGGATTATCCAGTGCCCCTGACTGCCTGACATATGGCCATTGGGAGCTAGCGCAGAAAACACCACAGCTGTGTCCACACATAGCTTAAGCGCTTTCGACCGGAGTGATGAATTTACATGAGGCGCACAACACACAAAGATCTCTGCCACTGCGTCCTCTAGTCTGGCTGATCAAGATATGTGAATCGCAGCGCGGCTAAATGAGGCTCTCTCAATGGGACTCGGAGACGGGCAGCCAGTGGGCTGGAGTCCACTAAATGAATCAGATAGTGAGTGTCTGTCTGTCTAATGGGGGAATGGTCTCCTGACAGTCCACAAAGCCCCTGGCGTTTGAGATTCTCACTCTTGTGTGAACTGTGACACGAGTCTATTTGCCAACCGAAACAGGAAATGGAAAACTCTAACTGGAATCTTATCAAATAAAACAGATGGATGTTAATACAGAGAGGGCCAATGAGTTCAACATAAAAATGTAAAACAACACAGAGAAAAAAAAATGGGTGTGGGGTACAGACAGGACAATCTTTTAAAGGCTGAATGCCACCTTTCATTTACTAAAGCAAATATGTAGCCTCGTTTTTAAAGTGGGTTTATTAACATAAACAAATGCTAATCAACAAAAGAAAAGACAATAAGTGCAGTCAGCTGATAAATTTTGTATAATGGATGACAATGAATTGGCATTCAATTATGGGCGTAGCATCCCATTATGTGTTGCATTCAATGAATGAATAACAAGATAGGATGTTGAATGGTCACAAAATCAAAACAAAACATAAATTCACCTGCATTTCACTTGGCAAAAAATCTGTCCACTTTTTTATTTCTGCGTTTTTTTTTTATGGTTGTCACACTATGCATATTTTCATCTAGACACAGGAAACACACGTCTCAGCCTCAGGATGGCCATCAACAGGCCTGCAGAGGAAGAATCGGTGGGTTTCAACTATTTTAAGCCTAGCTTCATGACCCATGAAACTCCCACCTCAGCTGTCCTTCCTTCATCACTACCATACTGACATCTCTGCACACCACCGTCCAATACACCCAACAAGGCTCACAAAAGACGGCCATTATTTCACATTTTCCTAAATATTTATGATTTCCCACCCATCTATCTTAATGGTAGTCGCCATACTTCAGGTGACGACCTGCTAATAGTTTATGTTCTGTGAATAATACATCAAACTTATTATGGTTGTTTTCCAGCTGACTTTTCCCATATCCTCCCTGGGTTTCCTGTGATTGTTCATACACTGAACTGTTTCATGACAGAATTTCTAAACAAAATGGATTCTGTTATGAGGTCAGATCATGCCATTGCTGCACTGGCCAGGGTGAAAAAAAAAGTCTGAATCAAAGTGACATGAATGATCAAATCAAATGACTGATTTCTCACCAAAGCTGTCTCGAAGCTACAAAAACCCAGGTAGCTATCTGAATAGCCTTTTCACCAAAACACTGAAGTCTTTCAGCCCACAACTCCTGAAATGTGTTCAAGACCAATGTAAATTAACGTTTACAACAGTAAACAACTTCCCCCAAACAATGACTCCTGAAGATGAAGCTAACTGCACCCATCTGCTGCTCTAATAAAATCCTCCTGCTCCAAACAAACTATTGTTTCTGCACATCGAGCACAAAACAACTCCACCGCATGATTTTTCATGTTGGCCATGGCACCAGCCAAAATCTGTGATAAGCTGCCTCCCCAGGCACGAATGAGCACTGACATGGCCTGAAAAACACACACACGAATACACACACAAGTACATCTAAAACTTTCATTATGTAGCAAGCTGACCCACCACAAACTACACAGGCTTCATGATTGCATCATGAGGCCAGCTCCTTTTCAAAAGCAGAAAGACCATGTGAGGCAACACATGACCAAACACAGTAGCCTTTTGCGCTATTCAACCGCGGAAGGCTTCGCCAGGAGCACTGGTGTCAGCGCCTTTGATCTTTGTTTGCGGGCCTCACTGACGTTTGTATGATTCACAAAAAAAGCCGAACCCCGAGTGCTGCCGTATTGTGAGCCACACACATTACATAATGGCCAGGGGCTAAAGTGGGGAGCATGACACTACTTCTTTGATTGTGGCTCAGCGTAAAATAAGAGGAGATTCTGTTGAGATGTTTTTGCATTTTCACTGACAGTTGCCAGTGCCTCCACTGATGTGAACTCACTTATTCCTGGGAACATTTCACAGCTGTGAATGAACTGTTGTGCATGGATGAGCACATACACAGTCATTCCTTTGCACTGGAGAGTGGCGTATTTTTAGTGCACAGTTAATAATTCATATCCAGTGCTTTTGGTTGTGTGGGAATTTAGTATGAAACAACAACAGATTTTTTTCTGCAATATCATGGTGTCTGGATGATGTTTTTAAAAAATAAAACAGCACCATAGTTCTCTCCTCTGCAGAAGCTTTTCATCAGAACATAACCATAACAGCCTTTTGAGGGAATGTACCACTGACACCTTAACTCTTCATTACATTCATACTACCTGTAAATAGACTTTTGACAAAAAAGTTATGGAAAAGAATTGCTTGCTGTAGATCAGTGCAGATGGGCCAATATGATTCTCTGCATTGCCTTTTTTTCAGACTGTTCTTCATATCACAAACACTTCAAAAGGTACAGGCTAAATGCGCTTCTTGCATTTGACTGGTACTCCCATCAATTCTAAAATTTAAACCATCATCAATCATACAATAACAAATTCATCCTATGTGAGATTTTTTTTTGCTACTATGAAGACTGTATTCAGCCTACATTTCTCTGATGGTATTTGTAGAGGACATACGATCTTATTCTCATGCACACACCTCTTTGGGGAATCTTGACAAAAATAGCCAAAGAATAACACTACGAGCAGGTTTGAAAAATAGCTAGACACATCACTCAATTCCATCACATACCTCATTCATGCCTTTAAAGTATGACAACTGAGCTGGGACAATTCAGTGTTAGGTATTACTACCACATGCATTTGCTTGTCTCACACAAGACCTTGGGCCAGCTCTGCACCACTACCCAACAGCTGAGCAGAGGACCTCTTACATTCCTGCGGACAGGCCTTCTGGTCACCTGTGCTGGGCTGTGGGAGAGGTTTCTCACGACACATCTTAAAAATATCACGCTGCATGGCCAATACATACACTCTCAACAGTTAGCTAACTGCGTCTGGCATGTGCACATGAGCCCAACCCCACAGAAGCAAGGAAACTGCAAAGTAAGAGACTCTCCCCACTTTGACCCATTAATTATTTACTATCCAACAATAAGCGCTGTTGCCTTTAGGTTAAGTGTCATAAAAACACTGTGTATGATCAAAGGCCTTTCAACATCCATGTGAAACAATTGTCATGTAAGTCCTCAGCCAAACACCTACTGTGACCACAAATCAGGCCTGTCATGGTGGTCAACAGATCCAGCTCTACTCCGTAGCAGTGAATACAAGCCACCGATTTTAAGTGCTTCTCTGGCTTAGACGCTGTTCAATGCGAGACAAACAAAACACGAGATTCACTCCTGTGCGTTTCAGAGGGAAAAAAGCTGTCCGTTGTCCCCTGTTAATAATACATGCAGACATCTTCCCCACCCGAGACATCTGTCGCAACACTACCACGCCATACGGTCCCAGTTTAAAGTAACTTTGCAATTCCTTTCATTCGTTTGGGATGTAGCATTTTGATTAACGTTGTATTTCGAGGTGAAACAGACAATGCTGTTTCTTGTGGAGACACGTCAACACAGCTTGAGCTGAGGGAGTGCTTGTGACAAAGCACAAATAAGCTACAATTACTGGACAATTGTTTCTTTCTGTGTTTTCCTACACCAAAACAATGTATACTGCACAGTTCAACAAAGAGGGAGCTGAACGATGACAACATATAGCCTACCATGTCCCTACAGAACCAAATAGGCTACACTGAATGGCATTTCTAAAAGTCATCACCGTTTACACGGAGCAGCATAACGTTATGTCTGAAGAATGATGGACGGTATTTTATCACATTTTGCAACCAAGAGGTGGCTTGAAATGACGTTGCAAGTAAATGACAGACTCTTACCTTTTTATCAGACCAGTCACAGAATTCAGTTGCCTGCGCGCTGACAATAAAATGATGGTACTCTTTTTGGACGGTCAAATCTGCTCGCATACAAGTACAGCTTTCAAGTCCCCTGTGTAATTCCTCTGAGTGTATGCTTGTCTTCTTTAAATCACTCTTGTCCACAAATTCCTCCTAGCAAAATTCCTAAAATACGTAGTCATTGTACAATGCTGAAAAAATCTGCAAAATGTCCTTGTCTTTAAAAGATTAAAACCAGTCACTTCTCTCTGGGTGTCGCTCGATGTAACTCTGCCTGTTTTTTCTCTCCCTCTCCTTTTTTTCTGATAATCAGTGCTGCGTCTCACACTAGCGCAGTCTCGTAGTGCACGCTCCCGCATAAGCTTTTCGATGCAATCCGGGGCGGACTAACAGGAGGGATGGGAGGGGCGAACTTCAAGGAAACCCTACAGGATTGGCTAAAAAGAAACACTCAGCGAATCATCGACGTCGGTGGTGGGAACTTGTCCTTTGGTCTTGTCGCAAAGCCTACACATATTTCTGTAGGCCTACGAAGTCAGTTTACGTTAGTCGGGTTGTTGTTGCTACCACTGCTCCAACAGAAGAGAGCTGTCGTTATGATACCATAAATATCAGATGTATATTGTGAAAGGTAAGACCGCTAGTTTATTCACAATGGTTTGTGTTTTTTAACGGACTTTACTTGAAACTGACATGACGGCATTTCAGTGTTGCTACGTAAATGCTTCTAAATGGTTAAGAATTCCACTTCTCACACGCAATGCAGCAGAGACAGACTATGAAGAGTCATGTTCCTGTCAAACTTTCCTTGAACTTGTTTAGAATTCGATTAACCAAAACCAGGATGGCATACTTTTGGTGGTGACAGTAAAATGTATCTAAAGTTGTAGTGTATAGTTACTTTTCTCGCCTCATTCAAAGAGCTGCTGTGGAACTGTAACATGGACAGTATCTTTAATCAGTAGATCCACAGACATTGCATGTTTTGCTGATTCACTAGGGCCTAGGCTATCCAGATTGTTGTCACTTCGCCTGCTTAATTGAAATGATGGTGTTTCATAGTGTTTTTAATATTATTGTTATTGTCCCAGCTCTTCATTCCCTCTGACTATGGACCCAGTGGTATTGAGCTACCAAGACAGTCTTCTGAGACGCTCTGATGTGGCCTTGCTGGAGGGTCCACACTGGCTCAATGATCAGGTGATTGGGTTTGTCTTTGAGTACTTTGCTGTCGAACGCTTCAAAGACCTCAGCAGGTCTGTGTGCTTCATCAGCCCTGAGGTTACGCAATTCATCAAATGTGCATCTTGCCAAGAGGAGCTGGCCCTTTTCCTGGAGCCGCTGCAGCTTGCAACCCGGCGCTGGGTATTCTTGGCCGTCAACGACAACTCCAATCAGACGGCTGGTGGGTCACACTGGAGCCTTCTGCTGTATCACCGCGACAGTGGCCTCTTCTCCCACTACGACTCACAGAATGGCGGCAACTCACATCATGCACGTCGCATTGCCTCAAAACTAGAAGCTTTTCTGGGGGGCAAAGGCAAACAATTTGTCGAGGAGGCCTCTCCTAGACAGCAGAATAGCTATGACTGTGGTATGTATGTAATCTGCAACGCTGAGGCACTCTGCGAGAGCGCAGAGTTTGGAGGAAACCCGCGTCTCCAGAGCCACACCATCACCCCAGACTACATTACTAGGAAGAGGGCAGAGTGGTATAGACTGATCCAGAGACTTGCCAAACATTGATATGCCTGCAGAGGAGTTAGGCGATTGATTGATTGCCCAGCTCCAGTTCTCTCTTAGACCACTGTGTGTTGCAAGCCCAGAAGCCTAGTGTGCTGCAGGTGCCCTTTAAAGAAATGACAGGGGCAGTAGAATTCAGTCATAGCTGGGCCTGCATTAACTCTGATCTCACTAGTCTTATAACAGCCAGCATGTGCTTTCATCATCTGGAGTCTTGGGACTTCCCACAGGTGGTCTCACCTGCCAAATCACATGAGCAGGTATAGTAATAGAATTACAAGCAGCCTAGCCAAGTGTAAGATTTCATTTTCAGTGTGAGCATATTTTGATATATTTACTCCTTTCATCTTCAAAGGGATCTAAATAAATAAATCCAAACTGCATGAATTATGAATGAAGTCTAATATATAGTTATTAGGCTTATATGGTCATGTTTGGTTGTTTGTTTGCCCAGACTAAATAAATAGCATATTTTACTTATTGGGTATCAAAGGCCTTGCTGAGACAGTGAATGTGTCATGGAAGATGGAAGGAGTTTCAAGTATTTATGCAGTGACTCTCCACTTATGATTCTCCTGTCTTTACCGAATGTGATGCTTGTTTACAACTTTGTTTTCCCCTCAGGGTTGCATTAAGTGAATGGATTGAACAAGAATGTGTTATATATCCAAATAATAAACATGCACTGAAATAATAATAACTGTCATTATTACCGTTTGCTCTGGTGATATTCACCATAATGTAGTGTGTAAAGGAGTGGTTGCACTACCGTGTTCAGATGAGACTGAGATTGTAACTAGTTCACCATCAGCACCAGTCAGTGGTTTTATTACTATGGAATAAGGCAGTTCTACTACACTTTTCCCCATGACCTTCTGCATGTTCACTCTGTATATGTTTATGAAATATGCCTTATTCCAGTCTCATCTCACTAGGCACAAGAGTCATGTTAAAAGGATCCCCAGCGAGTTAGACATGTTGGCCTTATAAAACTGACATTGGTTTCAGAAAGTTACCCAGAAAGCATTGAGATGTAAATGTAATGGAAGTTCACAAGCTCTACAGATGAAGGGGTTGTCTAAACATTTTTATAAAAACGAAAGCATTTTAAAAGTTTTAAATCACACAAAATATAGCCAATGGCAACTTCAATATTATAAGGCCAACAAGTCTTAGCACTCAGGGAACCTTTTAATAATTTCATCTGTGTTGGCTCCACACAATATGTTGAATGTATTAGTAAACATTAAAAGAAAAGAAAAACATACAATTATATATTCATGCATATCATCAAAAATGTATTTGGTTAAATCATTTCAACTTACTTTTGTACTTTGATGTTGAAATGCAGAATGGACCTCTTTCTATTTGTGCAAATTAGAAAGGAGATCAGTTAAGAAACAACTTTACAGTAAAATATTTTTTTTACCTAAATATTGTGATAGCATCATACTATCATGTCACATCTGTGGCAATTCAAATCCTCATTTAAAAAATAATTAGAAACTTAATTTAATTTCTTTTTCCTTGAAAGCTGTGATATCCCTTGACATAATTTTCCTTTTTTGTCTTTGTCTTTGAGTAATAGTGTCCAAGAGCTTTATTGTCATGCTCAAATTGCAAGGATCCTGATGAAAGGGCTTTTTATGCATAGTGTTTTTGTTAAGAGTGCTTGCATTCACTACATTATTGGCCACTGATGTTTCTGTATAAGGGAACAGGCTCTTCACATGCTGTCCATGATAAAAATTGTGCATAATCAGGACTAACAAGTTCCGATAAATGTATATACTATAAGAGGTTCATTGTTGTGATCTACTGAATGATGCAGTGATACTGAAGTTCAGAGAAGCTGAACTGTGTATAAGGTAAATCCTGTACATTCAATGTATTTTATCTTGGTCCAGCGTCCTTATATGGTGTGAGTTTTGGATGTAAGTGCAATGTATTCACAGTCGGCAGCCTAAACCTTTTCTTCTAATAAGTCTTTTTTGGCACATTTGCATGCACACTTCAGTTAGAGTCCTAATTTTCCAGCCAAAATATGGATTAAATTAATGACCCCACCAGATCAGCCTGCAGTCAGAGGCTGATAGGTTTTAGAGTCAGTTCCAAACTCCTTTTTTCACAGGCATGCACTTTGGCACCCATGCTCCGTACTGTGATAGTGCAACACAGAAGTATCATAGATATGAAAAATGAAATAAAAAATCCTTCGTCTTACGTCACACAAGGGGTGTGGTTGTCTGTGAGGCCAACACTGGACACCAACAATTCATATTTTTGGCTCTAAAGGCCCTCAATTTTTTTTTTTCCCGAAGGCAAAGCACTGGCGGGTTACCATGGGCGTCGCTAACAGACAGTCAGAGGAGGTCATGACCTGTCTTCTGAATTGTATTCCCTGGACAACAACAATAGTGCTTTATGGTTTGAATTAAATGAACTCAGTAGAACATAACATTATCCAAATGAAACAAAATAGGTTCATGAAATACATTGGAAGTGAAATGAGAAGATATAAAGTACCTCTAAAGAGGAGATTGGGGATCCTGCACATTGTTTAGCTGTAAGCTTATGTAACTGTATTCTATCAACCAAACAATCATTAATACAAGACATGCTTCTCTGTGTCCAATGCACCTCAAAATGATTGTGCTTGGCAAATGGTAACTAATACGTTTGGCCTGCTGATTCTATGATCTTGATTCGTAAAAGCTGTGTGCAATTACTGCAGTAAAATCACAGCGTTGGTGGAATGTCTTCCAAGAACCAGAGCTCTCCTACCGGACCTTCAGGTGTTTCACATTATCTGTTTTCAAAGGAGAGCTGGCCCCATTCTTAACTTAAAACTTAAGCCCCCTTTCGCACCTCCCACCCCTCCTCCCTAAACCCAGCCACACTTGTGTGAATGAGTGAATGTTGTGAAAAACATTTCAAAGTCTTGGATGACGTTTTACTGGTTGACATTTATGACTGGTCTGCACGCTGGTGCTTTGGCGACGGTGTTATTCTTTGTTTTGCTTCGAGGGAGGCTTGTCTGGATTTTAACCAGAGGTCATCTGAAAAGCAACCACAGACATTTGAAACCATTTTAAACTCAATTATTTTGCGTCCTAAAGGAAGTATTTGACACTGGAACTGAAGCAAAAAATCTCTACACCCTTTTGATTGAAACTATAATTCTTTCCCTCTGTTTACATTCACAGTGGAGGAAGAAATACCAGTCCCGTGTGATGGTGAGGTTCCTCAAACAACAAGCCCCAGAGTGCCCTCAGCCTGCCCTTTCACCAAGAGGTTTCAGCCTGAAAAAAAATACCAACCCATAGAATTTTTAGGCTATGGTGAATAAATGCTTTTCATTGTTTCCTCTCTCCACAGGAATGCTGTAAACCGTTTCTGTCACTGGGGAGTATGTATGAAATGTGTGACAGAGGAGTCCTCCCCGCCACATGGAGAGGGGCACAATCTGTTCCAACAGGGTGATAAACATCAACAAGCAGCCCACCCCTGCCAGCTAACACTTCCAATATGGTGCTGCAACAGCATGACAGTCACACTCATGTCTCTGCATGGTTATACAGAGGAAGTGACTGTCAATTAGAGTTGGGGGATTCTTGCCCATAGGTACATCCTCTGACTTGTAGTATCCTCCCCTGGTCCTATGTGAAATGTAAGGAATGTTCAAGGACAGACTATTTTTTCTGTTCGTCTTCGAAAGACTAAGTAAGTGAATACCAATGTTTTGGAGTCTGCTGTCAGCCATACAACACAACATGTCTGAGAATCCATGACTTTGCTTGTAAGAACAAGTAGTGACTGATTGTGTTTTTTTATACAGTCCTACACAATTTCACTGTTGATGCAGGTAAGTTGCCAAGAGTACATTTCTCTTCTTTGGTGACTTATAATTGGAACCTTAATCACAGTGATCATACACAAAACAAAGCAAAGGAGAGCTATGTACCTTGTGTGCTTGATTTCACGGAGTCGTCTGGTGCTCTGCCTCCCCAGTGTGCTGCCACGTCCAAGAGGCTGAACTGAGCTCCTAGCTCCTTGCACCACACTCCAGGGCAGGAGGAACTGGCCTTGTCAAGAGCAAATGACATGCGCCCACACAGCAGCCCCTTTCTTAGGGGTCAGCTGCTCTACAGACCCCTCTCTGCAACATGGCAATTAACAGCATTCCTCACACAGCCCCCAGCAAATCAAGTCATAACCAGTTTAACATCTTGCAGACCTGCAAAATATGATTTCAGTCCCTCTTTTTAAAACATATGTATTTATATAAACAGTGCACTGAGACTAAGAAAAACACAAGGAATGCATTACATGGGAACACGGACCCAGTATGGCAGTGACTATACTGGGTAAGCATCATTAAGAGTGTTTTTGCAGAACGGTAAGGTGCATAACAAGGGGTTTGGCTCTCTCCTGTGTCCATAAAGGGAACTGCAGTCTTCGATAAGGAAAACCAGGCCACATATGCCAGTCAGTGAATTCACAAGGTTCACAAACCACAGAAATTCACCTTACAAGCAATATTAAAAACATAATGAGTGAAAAAATGTTCTTATAGCACACATAAGCATCCAAAAGGAAATCAAATAATGTGTGTTTTGCTTTCTCGTATTGTTTGAGAACATCACTGGAAATTTAAAAAGATTATTATTAATTGTTTTGTTCTCTCACCACATTGAATTCCCAATCATGCTTTTCAGCTGCTCTTCCTAGATGGAGCTGAGGGACATTTGTGAGAGGCCTCTGCATAGTAAGTCATATGGAAACTGATCTTAATTAAGGCACTAGGCACACAGCTGAGCCCCTGGTCCCAGATGAGATTTTTCACCCCCCCAACACACAAACACACACACATTGAGTCATAATATGTGAGCCAGTGACGGGCATCAAATGCTGACCTCCAAAGACATCATCATTATCAAAAGCAGACCGAGAACATTACTGCCCGAACATGTTATATATTTGTTTGTTTGTTTACTTTTTTCAAACATGAAAAATGAACAGGATACTTTTCTACATCATACATATTTTGTACTTGTGAATTCCAGGAAATATCAATCAGACTGAAGCTTTAATTATATTTGGTTTGTTCTGATTATATCTTGCTTTACTTACTCAGCCAATTTAAATTTAATTGATAATCCCTGAAATACACAATAAAATGTTTTCCTTATCTGTTTTTGCAAATTAACTCTTCTTATTGAGAATGCTATTCTACCACTGTCACTGAAATATTCAAAGCAGTGTTTGAAGCTGCAAATAATGGCAAATATATACTTATGATCACTGTTTCCAATTTCTTTGTTGAGCCACATAGGCTCTCGTCATCACAAAAACATGAAAAGATATTTAAATTCCACTTGTTCCTGGGAAACACAATATTTCCCTCAGCTGTCAGCCGAACGGCCCTTAAGTGTTAGTCTAGAGTTGTCCATGAATTATTCATTTACCTTAAAAGACAAAAACCTCTCTACACCAGGGAGAGAGGATGCTAAATAGTGAAGAAGAGAGGGTGTCTATGCCCATGCAGGACTAACATTAAAGAGCTGAAGTGGTGCTCATTGGATAGTGTTGCTGTTTTGTCTCTTTTATTCGTTCCCTCTTTCCCTATGTGTGTGTGTCTATGTGTGCGTGTGTGTGTGAATGCATTCGCTTGTAAAATGTGGTATGCTGCACAGTGGTACAGCAGACATGCCATACATGGGCAATAAGCGGATTGCTGTGCATATGGAACCCATTCAGAGGCATATAGCCCCAGGCTGTCAGCCTTCACGTGTGGATGCACTGCACTGTCGCCCACTTACCTCTCTGGAGACTCTGTATCAACACACAACAGTTAAGTAAAGACAAAGACAAACTGGTCCCCAACGTACAAACATACACAAGCACAGATGAATGCATATGTGTGCACGTGCATGCACACACACAGCTCATTCTATAAAGCAATGGCTTTTGCTGAACATATAACTAATAGTGTCAACAGTAGACAGCACTGAAGTAAATGGTAAAACTTTATTTGATGGTTATGACTATTTAATAAGCACTGATCAAAAAAATGATCACTATATCTCTGACACTTTTTTCCAGACATATCTGGATCAAATGGCTTTTATTAGACAGTGTGTCAGTAACTAAACATTTAATGAATAGTTGAAACAACTAATACAACTGAAATGTAAAAGGTATATGACAGCAGGTCAGAAAACAAAACAAAACAAAACCGACAGTCTACAGTAGAACTGCTGATTTAATACTTGAAATGAGACACAGTTCATACAAGGCTCTTGATGTGTGTTGTGTCTGTGCAAAGGAAAGAAGAGTGGCGGGGACACAAGAACAACCAGGGACATCAATACGAGGCAAACAGTTCTGAAATGTTCAAATGTATCTTCCAACTTCAAATGTTCAACTTCAGTGATTTTTTTTTGGAAATGGTTGTGTTCCAGCACTTGATATTTGCATTATTCTTGTTTTAAACTGAGCAGTGTACATTCACTTCAGTGCAAACACGCAAACATCTCCCAGGACTCTTAACTGGACAGTAAACTCTGTCTCGACAACAGCCCAATAGAGCCCTTTGTAGAAAACATGTTCTTTCCTATGTCTACAGATGTTTCCATCAACAGTTAATTTAATATACAGTAGATTTTACTGTGACATCTTTGCATTGCATTTGACATATAGGAACATGTACGACTTGACAATCAAAACAATGAAAAGAAAACGAAAAGCTGAAATCTGTTTCACTGGGTCCAGGCTTTGCCAAGATATTGAGGTTTTAATTTGGCAGCTGAAACATATGGTGTGTGAGTGTACAGTACAATTTCAATAAATTAGGAGGACAGGCAAGAGTTCTATAAACTTGGCATGTCAGGATCAAAAGGATAGGACTAACATCTTCCTGTCCCTCAAGGTGTCCTAACTAGCCTGTCTGTGCAAACTCACTCATGTGGGCAACAAGAAGATATGTGCAGCTCACTTCTAGATTACATCTATACACACGCTAGCAATCACTCTATTCTATTCCATTCTATTCTTAACCCTGACTAGTCCAGTGCTGCACCTCAGCCATGGCTCTATAAAATGTCTATAAAGATACATGTACGCAGCTGTAATATCTGCAAAAGTAGTTCATCCTGACTTGTTTACTGGAATAACTACATGTTAATGCAGCCTTTGCGTTGGTTAAACTGGATGTACTTGGACTACTGTGAGGACTAACATAATTGTTTCTCTGCAGTGTGACAACACATCAGTCGAACCAGTGGTTCCCTACTGGCTTGTCCCCATCATAGGTCACTACAGCCAAAAGGATCTAGGTTTCTGCTTTCTCTCATTGACCATCCAATACAGTTTCAGGTTCCAATAAGCAGGCCAGCCTTCACACAATTCCTGATGTATATGGATAACCAACAGTCTCAGTCCAATATGCGTCTGATAATGGCCATAGGTCATGATTGCTGGTTTCTAGATAGATGTTTCTCTTTCACATTATTATTGCTCAGAATCTCCCGAGGATTTGAAATGGAAGGATTTCATACAGTGTATGTTGAAAGGCAGCCAGAGGTGCTTGTGAGATCTATCAGATCTCTTTAGTTTTCCATTGTCATTTTTTTAATCATCACGGAGCATCTCTGGGAAAAGTAGAAAATGGCTGTTCCATCCAATCCAGCTTAATAATGTAAGAAAAAAAAACTGAAGAATTGTCTATCTAAGGGGCCTGTTTTCCTCCCAGTTTGCTACATGATTCAATGATCAAACTAGTACAGTAACAAGAGGATAATTCCACTCTGAACTGCAGGAAACATTCAATAAATAAAAGGGCCTATTTTGCATAGTCTTCATGTGATCAAAGACAGCAAGGGGCCTGTGCCGGTAGGCTCTTCCTTCTAGCGTCGATGTGACTCAAGCCCCAAGTTATCTGTAAAGACAGATGACACAATATAAAAACCTGAACATGAAATGTCAGGGCATATGATGTGGGTATGATGATGGAAAACCAGAACAAAGAGGAGAAGAGCGCTGTGGTGTGTAAAGGCACACTGGATATGATGCAATTTGACAATAAGCCACGGTAACACTGCAGATTCTTTTTGCCCCATACAGAACAAGAGTAGCTCTTTATATCACTTGATATAAGTACACACTGAATGCACCGTGTAAACTGGCTTAAATGAAATTTCCCAGGATGCACATGTAATATTTAGAGACAGCTGCAGTTGGATCAGTACCTTTCCCTCAGGGTGAGGGCTGGGTTGTGGTTGAGGAACGACAGTTGCTGCTCAAGGCTACACACACGGAAGGCTAGGTAACAGGAGGACAGGATAAGAAGAATGATCCTGCAGAAGAAATCAAAGAGTGAGAGAGAGATTGAGAGAGAGAGAAAGAGAGAGAGAGAAAGAGGGAGAGAGGGAGAGAAAGATAGAGAGGGGGGGTGAAGGGAAAGGGGATTATATTAATATGTGCATAATGTCAGTTTTTTGAGAAATTTTGCCTGCATAATTAGAAGCCAATAAAATTAAGAGGCATGCACTAAATTAGTCTTAACACTAGGTGGCAACATTGGGGTCTAACAGAGCCATTGCAAAATCTGCCTAGTAACTCTGCTGCCATATCCTTAAAGGGAAACATCCATTTCTCTGTGATAATTAAATACCCAGATATGGCATATTCCCTTAAGAGCAGAGGCAAAGAACATACTGGAACCAAATCATCCTTCATCCATACAATATCCCTTAGGTATTGTATACCTGCTCTTGTACAAGGAACACATGGAAGGGCTGGGGTGGATTTTTTTATACCCATGATAAATTTATTAAAATGTTCAAACATTAATATCACACCATTCAGCACATTAATATTAAAAGGCCAGTTTCTGTGGAAGAGGGCTGCAGGGGAGAAGACAAGAGATTAACAGAGAGAAAAAGAAAGAGAGAAAGAGAGAGAGAGAGAGAGAGAGAGAGAAAAGAGAGAGCACCAGTCAGCAGATTTACTGTTCCTCAGTGCCAAAGTTTGACCCAACTCACAGTAGGATGAAAAACTTCAGCAGCTGGTACTCCATCTGGCCCAGTTCCGGAACCGGCTCTGTGAGCAGGATCTTGTCTGTCTCTAGGCCGCTCTCTGCAGAACAAATAAAAAAAGCACATGGATCATGGTCAGGCTGGGTTAGCACTACATGTACACTATTAATTCCTAAGTCCCTAATTCAGAAAGAACATTTTGTCTGCTGTTCAAAAACAAAAATAGGTCCTGACCTTATTTTTTCACGTATTTTGTTGGCGTGGGAACTAGTATAACCTTTTTTGTGAGCAACGCAGGTGCACCGTTTTTTTGAACTTGAACTAGACTCTGGCCCAAGCTTGCTTGCACAACCACAAGCATGCAGAGACAAAACAAACACAGGCTAGAGAGGACAAGTGTAGAAGATCATAGGTGGTCTACCCATTTCAGCGTGAGGCATGTCTGCACCAGCGAAGGGTAGACCTACAACAAGAACAAAATGTTCTACAATTCTAAAAAAGGCCATTAACAACTGAAGCATTTAAATGTGACACACACACACACACACACACACACACACACACACACAGATATGCACAGCAGATGACAGCATTTAGCTGCAGATGCAATTCCAAGCTCTATCAGGAGAAAATCTCTATTTGGGTCTAATCTGCCATTGCGTAAGAGGGACGGATGAATCAAACAGAGACACGCTTGTTCCTCCCCCACACATGCTGTGGATTTACTGAAACAGACAAACAGGACAGAATGCAGACTAAGCTGTACAAAAAATCAAAACAGCACCATACTCATCCTTGTCTCGCATTTGGGTGGTTGGATTGGGAGACTTTGGCAATTCTTCATTTGAAACCCAAAAATGTACGAGCGTACCAGCAAAGTGAAGTAAAGTGAGGTCAATTCTTGCAGCTAAACTGTGCAATTGAGTGTGCAATCACAGTAACACGCGGGAGAAAATGAGAATCAATGCCAAATATAAGTCAGTTACAGGCAGCAAATATGATGTGCATAAGGTTAGTCCTTTTTTACTAAAGTGGTGTTAGTGACTACATTCAATTTAAAGCGAGATGGGTGGATAAAGGTTGGATTATGTGATGTGGTGAGTGTGTTGATGTTGCGTGCATTCCCCTGGAGAGGAGCCACAGGTGTGGAGTGTGGCTAGGTGTTGTTGTGTGAATGATAGTGAGTATGCGCATGTATATGTGTATGTGTGTGTGAATTTGTGTATGACTTTGTTTGTGTATATATGTTTGTATGCATGCATGTATTTGTGTGTCAGTGTTTGTATGCTTGCATGCATACGTCTATCTTCCAGGGTATCTTATATAGTAGTGTGTGTGTGTGTGTGTGTGTGTGTGTGTGTGTGTGTGTGTGTGTGTGCATGTGCGTTGTGTCTGTTCTCACCCTCCAGTGGCTCGTCCGTCTGGAAGGGTGTGTCCACCGCACTGAGGCTGCTGGCCGAGTTGCCCAGCAGGTCTGGGAGCGAGGAGGAGACAGATGCTGCGGACGGCTTCCGTCTCCACTTCAGCACTGGGGGGAACTCGTCCGCTACAGGGAACTCATCAGGGACCGGAAACTCGTCCTGGTTGAGTGGAGATGGTGAGTGCGTGAGGGTGAGGGTGTGTGTGTGTGTGTGTGTGGAGGGGGGGGTGGATGGGTGGAGGAAGAGAGAAGGGAAAGAAAAGGAGGGGCAGAGACATGAGTACACATGCAGAGGCAAAGCAAAGCAAACCTCTACTCAGTGCACTCATAGGATGGAAATCAAAGACGACATGAAAATGTGCAATTATATATGATTATGCAGAGACAAACAACACTGAAATTATTGCCTCACATTTACTTAACTTCATGAGTAATGACAAAACTAGATTCCCTGATATTCAGTTAAGATAAAGTGCACACTACATGAGTAAGGTTCTGTTTACACGTATCTAGATATTTAATAAACAGGTACTTTGTTATCCGTTTGGGCCTGCTGTTTACATGTAAACAGAGTTTCATCCACCTCTAACCGATATTTTTTAAAATGCTCTCCAGAGTGAATAGTTTTCAAAACACTGGATTCTGTGGTTTCTGCTGGATACGTGTAAACATGATTGAAAAAAGAAATGGATAAAAAAATATCTGTTTATAAACATTTCTAGATTCATGTGAACATGAAAATGTCTTCAATTAAATACTACACTGGTTCAGACACTAGGTGGCAACACTGAGGCCAGATTCAGGAGGGCAGCTGATGCTTCTCTGAGACGAACAGAATCAGTATTCTGCTTCAGTCTTTCGTCTGCTTTAGGCTACTTGGCTGTGTGGTGGTTTGGGATTTAGTTGAGATATCAAAACAGATAGAGCTTCAGGAGTCCCCTGCCAATAAAATTTTATCTCACAACTCTGGGAGATAAAGTCAGACTGAAAACAGTCGGAGTAACAACATGATTAAGAATGAATATCTACATAAGAGACTGCTACTCTTTATTCTGAGTCTGGGTCTTACAATTTTAACTGTAATCTTTGATGTTGTAACCGTCACTTCTTACCCTGACTATTGGTAAATCACATTGCATAAGTCTGCTGTTAAGCAAAGTAGGAGTCACTATTATCTCCCATTAGCTAGCAGGACTCTTATAGCCTCATGTGATCAGCCGTGGATCTCTGTATCTATACCGTGGAAAATTTCCTGTGTGACATTCAGTCACTGAGCAAGGGCAATGGGAGCGTTTATGAGATAGCGATGTCCTGTATTCACTGTTAAAATGAAATTTAACTTTAACTGAAATTTAATTGAACTAACTATGTTATGACTATGACTGACAAAAAAAAAAAATCTTCACATACTTAATGTACACACTTAATGTAAACTAATGTAAGAGTCTCATTAGGAACAATTTTTATCTTAAAACACTTGTCATGTCATTGAGTACTGTCAAGTGTAATTCTGATAAATTAATACACATTACTGGCAAGAAAAAAAAATCAAACATATTGTTCCTACAGATAGAGAAGTGACAAGAACACACGCAAGGAGTCCAAGGCTCACCAGTGATAAGGAGTTGGGTTCCTCCATAAACTGCTTGAGACTGAGACTTTTCTTGCCATTGACCTGAGTAAAATGTGAGATTTTTAATTACAGTTAACACCTAACTACATACTTTGGATAGATGACATATTTAATTTGACGGTACCTGTAGATGTGTGCAAATCCGCCTCAATACATCATAAACACTATCTCTCGACAGGAGTGATACAAACACATACTGAAAGAGATAGAGAGGGACACAAACATCTTCCATTAGATAATGATATCATTGCCACTGATACCACATACACACCCTCTTCTCACAGAAAAACAGCACACACAGTAACTGAATAGGCAAGAAGGAAAAAAGAAAAGCAAAAAACAGCCGACACACAAATCACTAGATAGCACAAACAAAACATACAGATCAAAACAGGTATGCTTTTTAAATTGAACAGTGAAATTCAGTGATGCGAATGGTACTGCAATACTATCTAATAATCCTATTACCAGGAAAAGAGTTAAATTCACCCATAAGAGAGATGAGTGTATAAAGCCAGCCAGTGGAAAGAGCTTACAGCTTAAAGGCTTAAAAACACACCATGGGAACATGTTTCTATTCGGAAATCTATTTCATTCACCATCCTCTGAGCTTCCGCCTTTCAACATGACAAAGCGTCTTTAGTAGTCGTTATCTAGACAACGCACACAACTGACATCGTAAAAAGCACTGTGGCATGACTTAGTCCTTGAGCCAGTGGGTTGGTCAGTACCATCTGAGGGCAGTAAGAAAAATAGTGATTTTTGGAATGGAATGCCACCCTGGAGTTAGAAAATAAATGATAGCATTGTATTGATGGTAGCTCTGTGTGTGTTATCACCCTCTTCATGCCCATTAGAAGTCTATGGAGAGATACGCTATGAGTGAACAGAGTAAAAATTGTAACAGACATCCCCTCAAAACTTCCCCATCTGATTAAGACATACATGCAGATGTACACTATTATCCACTGAAATATGCAATTATTTGCATACATAATTTGCATGCTAGGGGGGCTTACAGTGTACCTCTACCAACCGAACAACATTTTTTTGAAAACTTTTTGTAAAATGTCTGGATATGCTGAATATGAAATTGAATGTTAACATGAACATTTTTCGTGAGGCACTACCTATTGGGCGCTCCATGGGTGTGCATTGAGAATCAATGCATTTTAATGCAATGCAAATACTATAGAGAACTTGGCATTGTCCATTGTATGTAAGCTTCTAGAAAACATATAGGTTAGGTTATATAGATATAATTTTGTAATCTAGCATGCTGTTGAAGCCAGTTCAGGCTTACTGTTAATGTCAATTATGGTTTTGCCGAGGTAAAGTTTGGACAGTACAGGAGACCAAAATTTCAGTTCCACGCAATTTCAGCTTCAGCAGAACAGATACAGCCAAATCTCCTACACTACAGCTGAAGACGACATACACCATGGCGGGATAAGACTGTTCCTTTGAGGTGGCAAACAAAAGCATCATCCAGAATAAATCACAATGACTACAAGAAGAGGCTGAGTGAATAAAAGCATGGCACGGACACCTGTAATGTTCTCATGCGTCCTCGGGGAAGCTGGAATGTATGGTGCTGGCACAAACAATAGCCTTTTCTCAATGGCAGTGAGGGGAAAAACAGACCTGAAATAGATTCCTGCGAGTCACCTTGAAACCCCTACAGCATACCCAAACTACTGAGCAGGCGATTTACATTAGCCTGCTGTCTTTTTCCAGACACCTGGGCTTGTTGACAGGCCTTTGTTTCTAAAATGGCTTTCGCCTCACCCCTATCACTTCATCACCTACAGCTCCTTTCAAACAGCTTCCTCTTTTGCAGTGCCTCTTTCCAAAGCCACCCACCGCAAGATTTGTCTTTTTACATTCAATAATTGCACAAAGGGGATGCAAAAAAACGGCTACTTGGACTTTCAGCCAAAGGTACTTGTCAAGTTCTCCTTTTAAAAGCTTAAACATGTGTTTGTGAGTTACAATATTTTGACCAGCAGGCTTCAACAACACAAGCTGTCTGACAAGATTAGAGGTCAAAATGCTAAATCCACAAAAGGGCATTTTGGTAGTTAGAAATCAGTTTTGCTGTCATCTTTTCACCCCGTCCCCCCACTGAAACATGAATGTGCTTCTCACCTTCTGACCCGTGTCTGTGGTAATGGCCAGCCCGTTGGGGACCAGACCTGCTGTTTTGTGCTTCTTCACCAGTCGCACAGACACGACAGGGATGGCCACCTGTGAGCAGACATGAAAGGAGGCCATCAATCATCCTGACTGGCATATGGTCACGACTGGCAAGAAATCACGTACACTGGCCAACCATGGTGGATGTCCCTAATCAGACACTGGCATGGCCTAAAACATTTCAGCCTCAAACAAACACATATATGGGCAAATTGACTTTTTTTGTCCATAACACCAAAAAACTGGCATAGCATGGCATGATGTGAATGACAACATAAAATCTCAGAATTAGCTATTTTTAGCAGTAGAACTTGCATGAAAAAAAACTGTACGAAACATTTCACATCATTCACATCATACAAACACCATGGCATTTCACTGGCACTAAGGACGTGACACATAGTTTACATTTTCCATGTAACTGTCCACGTACAATAGGTATAAATGATACATATATGTCTAAATATAATAACTATTGTACATACCATAGGCTACAAATGTTACATAAAGTGTATTATATGCACTATATTTCATCATGTTAAAAGTGTATAACATGGAGTAACATATGCCCTATCATAGCTTTTAAGCATAATTTTTTGACTAACTGCCAAATATGGGATCACTTGTTACTCTTTGTATGGTTGTCACATAACTAGTTTAATCTCACAGTAAATAAAAGGAATTTGGGCCCAACCACATTGCTAGCAATAATGACACAACAGTGAAAATACAAAGACAAATGTGTCTATGTGTCAAATGTGTCACAATGTGAAATCTATGCCTGTGAAATGTTCACAAAACTGCTCTGAAAAGTGATCCCCAAATATATCACACTTCAGATTGTTGTTAACATACATGCAAAGTAATGTGATTGTTCTTATTAGCTAAATCAATAGTTAAAATAGTTTTTAGCATTATTGCATGTAAGCAATCATTGGAAATGTGGACTGTCCTAAAGAGTGTTTGCCAAGATTGCCAAGGTTGCAACAAGAATGGCCTTTCTGCAGTACTCCAGTGATACGTTATCAGCCCATGAACATCATTCCAGTCCACACTTAAGGCTTTTAAGATAGACAGAAACTCTACCAAGAATTTCACATGCATACCACCAGCTTGTAGTGAGGATAAAGGTGAAAAGGTGACTTAGATTGACTCGGCCTACAGTAATGCTGCATACACCTTACAGATTCCTGCCTTTTATGGGACCTTGTAAAGATGTAAAGACACACACACACGCGCACACACACACATACAGCCTTGAAGGTCTAGACAAACTGCTATCTCTTGCTGACTGCTTGCCTCACTCTCTCACCTTAATGTCCTTGCCAAAGAGGTTGGCGTAGAAACACAGCCAATTTCTGGAAATGTAAAGACGACCCTGGAGGAGGATATCTCGTAGCAGAGCACAAGAGTACACTGGGGAAGGGGTTTCACACACACACACACACACACACACACACACAATCATAAACATGAGCATAAACACATAAACAAACATAAGAAACCACAGAGATGGAAACACACAAACACCAACATATACATTCACACACAGTAATGCACAAGATATACAGAGATCTGCATTTGATGACATTCAGTAGGAAGGAAGACGAAGATAATGAATCAGACAGGAAACCCATATTTTCTCTGTCATGTCATGGTTACTTTAGTGCTTAAAGATTAATTTCCAGGTAGTTTGAAATGTATAGCGTATGCTTATGCAATATCAAATCAACAAGAACTGAACACCCTAAACAAAGGGAAACTATATTACTCTATAAATCTTAAATTAAATAAAATCATAAAACACAAGAACTCTACTGCTAGCAGTTACATATAGAACTTCAGAACCGACAGAGCTGATCAAGTAAGCTTGTCCCCTGTGTGATAAATCAGGCATGGGATAGAGAGTAATGAATACTGTGTGAACGTGTATAAAGAAGCAAGCAAACAGGAAGTCTATAAATAACCACAGCAAAAAATAAAAGCAGTTTGGCAGACTTACCTTTCATAAGGATCTCCTCCTTGGGGACGGTCTGGAAAAGCTTGTGGTACTGTGAGTTGTACTTGCTGACGGTCTGTGCGGAGGGACAGGGCAAAGTCATGAGGTCTGCCGCAGCAGCAGTGGGGCTTCGCTGCCTCAGAGGACGCGAGCCCTGCACCAGGCTCAACATGCTGACACACTCTGACACATACACACACGCACGCACAGGCAGGCACAATAACAAACAAACACACAAGCTGGCACTCTCGCGTGCAAACTCACGCACGCACACACACACACATACTCACACACACAGGCACACAGCACACACGAGGACCCTTTCACTAGCACTTGTGTGGAGAGGAGGTAGCAGCGGAAAGGCAGCACCACGAGCAGTCCTTCACTTCCTTTCCGGGTGTGAATGTGTGTACGAGTGTGTGTGTACGAGTGTGTGTGTGTGTGTGCGCGCATGTGTGTGTATACTCTAATGACTCTCCTCTCCTCTCGATAGGGGCCAGCTCCTCTCCTTCCGAGCATACATACTCACACACATAATCTCACACACAACCACCTTGCAGGTCCTTGTGAGCAGTGAGCTAACACCTGTGTCTGTCTCTTGCTAGTAGTTTATCAAAGCCTGCGCCGGAGTGGAGTGGAGCGGAGTGAAGTGAACTCTTCTTACTCACTGCAATGCAGCCAAGCTAAGACAGCAGCCTTAAAAACCTACTTGATCTGTCGTAAAAAAATTACTATGACTTGTAATGGAGATGGAAAAAAAAGGACACTGCTTTGACACACCGCATATCACATTTGCACTCTGGACTCCGTGTGCTGCCTTACTTTCGAAGCCTCAGTAAATATTCACTCAGCTCCAGGATATAATGGAGCATTTAGATAATGATCATAATCCGGATGGACTGATTCAGTGAGTCGAATGGTTTCACTCCCATGATTGCACAACAACATGGGTCTGGTCAGCGTAAAAACTGCAATTACAGTCATGGCATTGTGCATTTATGACTTTTATGACACTGATGACTAGAAAATATGTTTCCAGTTTGCCACTGGATCCTTGACTTTATCACATACCAAGGTCAGATGTGCCAATGTTGTCTTTTAAATAAAGATACCAGTAAACCCTGGCCTTGCCCTGTGTTTTCACAATAAATCTCCTATCCTATGTTTCCAATATGTGGCTATTAGTTCCATCCATGGCAATGTATATAAACATGTTGTACAACTTGACAATGGCTTTAAATAGTGATTCAACATACATAGAAAGGACATCTACAGAACACGACTCAAGCATATAAGAAGAGACTTACAGAGCCTCGGTAGCATTTCTTCACGTCCTCATATGACAGGTCATCGATAAGCTGCACTCTGTAACATAAAGCAAAGGTGCCGGACATTGATATGACAATCAAACACTGAATGACCCACACATTTGACCCACATACAGTCAGTATTTTATGATATAACAAAACAGCTCTTCTGTGGTGACCTTGATTACCACAATGTCACACGCACACACACACGTCATAAGACACAACTGAACAAAATGGGGATGCATCAAGTGAGCCCTAGTGGTGCCTACATGACGTGGCAAAGTCAGCCTGCCTGGAGCGCACAGGCAGTTATAGTGAGTGAAAGCTACAGCTTGTGTCATTTGTTACGGCATCCATATGGGTCCGCTGGCCATGCTGCGTGGGAACAAAGCTGTGTGCACTGAGCCTGGTACTACAGCGATACCACCCTCATGATGCCACCTAATACATTCAGTCCACAGAAAGTGGTTTATTTCATGTGTTACTAGTATAAATATCTTGTAGTACTGCCAGCTCATCTGTGTACATTTACTTAATAAAGAGTTCAAAATGGTATGGTGAAGATTTTGAAGTGGTTGTTCAGTATTCAATTTAAAATCAATAAAAATGTTCTGCAAAAACATTATTATGTCATCCAGTGTTTTTATCCAACAGCTGAGCAACAGTTATTATGAGCATCTGCTCAGCCTGTGGCAAAGATGTTGTGTAAGATGTTAAACCAAAGAAAAAAAGAAAGAAAGAGAAATCTTGATTCATATCAAAAGACTGTGCATATACAGGTTTTCACACCTGCGTGCATGTGTGTGTGTGTGTGTGTGTGTGTGCAGAAAGCAGAACCAGGAAAACTGTTTTTTTTAAACAACCTAAGCAGAAGCTATCTTGAGAAAGAATTTTAAAGTTAAGCCATCCTTGGAGAGATGAGAAATGCTAATGTACAAAGAACAGCATATGTAGAATAAAGGAATAAAGACTCCTTTACTGCAAAGAAGAGAGAGAAGGAGAGAGAGCGAGACTGTGTGTGTGTGTGTATGTGTGTGTGTGTGTGTGTGTGTGATGGGGCAGGCTAGAATGTGGATATTTGTGCATTTGTTTGTGATCTTTTGGTGCTTGGGGGCAGTATCCCACAATGTACAGCCGTTCTGTTCTATTCTCTTCTGTTGCGGGGGGTGTAGAACAATGTGAACCAAATTCTCTAGTATTTTTGCTCAGATTAAGTGCAACAGGCTTTTTTTTAATACACTTTCATTTAGATTGATGAAAATACCATGCAACATTTGCGATGCAAATGCTATGCAACACATATGAAAGATGTGAAAAATGCAACACATATGAAAGAAGCTGGCTGTTTTTATGTTTGTCACACACTGAACTAGGTCAAAGGGTTTTGCTCAACTTCCTGCAGTGAACAGGAGAGATGGTTATGCATGCTGAGCAGGCCCATCACTGCAGGAAAGGAGAGACACAGACAGAAAAAAAGGAGAGTAGTGAGGGGAGTGCAGGTCGCCTATTGGCCACTTGTCCAATGACATAACTCAGTAAAACGTCTCCGGATTGGTCTACATAAGGAAAGCTTGAGGTGTGTGTGTGTGGGTTTGTGTTTCCTTCGAACTGACCAAACAACTGCATTTATAGTAATTTCCAGAAAATGGGCTGCACCATGTATAAACTGCAGGGTGGATTTATAAAAATGAAACCATGTATTAACCGCAGTTTGTTAAACATTAGGCTACTTAGGTTAATAATAAAGCAGAGTCTGATCATACTGTTACTGTTTTAGGAAAAGACTGTGTGCCCATGTATAGTCCTCCCCTATGTAGTGTATTAACATCGGTTAACAGTCTGGAAATCACGGTGAAGCTGGACAGTGAATGAGTTGACTCCAGACCAATGCCAATCTCGATTGAGATTTGAGAAGCGGTCTGGGTTTAACAAGGTTGAATGGCTTAATCAATAAATACACTAATAAACTACAGTACTTGCATGTCTGGAAGGTTCCATATTTGGTTACATTTCTCTGCTACAGTTTGGAGACAAAATGTAAATATGTGAAAAGCTCAGTTGTCTTCACTGAAAATTGAGAAGACACGACATAATGACTTTCATTACTGGTCTCCCTCGCAAGCACAATATTCTCGTTCACACCAGTCCCCTCAACCTTCATGTGAGCTTCCTTGTAAACATTTATTTGACAACCCATGTTTACCACAAACAACTCTGAAGTAATCTTCTGGCAGTGGTGTGTGCAACCCACTGGATTCTTCTATAAATAGTCTTCAAACACTGGCAGTAATCCCAATTGGAGAGGCTTGCCAGGTTATTGAAAACCAGCAGGTTTCCAAAGGGACAACGCTCTATAACATTAATATTTAGGTCTAAGTAAAAACTCTTAGTACTTAACACCACCTGATGGTGTTTTCTTTTAAAGAGCATCCTGTCTCACATGGCTGAAATCCTTAACCTTCATTTATTCCTCAAGATACAAAGTAAGGTAATTACTATTGGCAGATCTCCACGAGCATGCTATTACAACTGCAGTCACACACTTTCAATGTCACGTCCCGCAGTCATGGCTAGATTTTTTACCACTGGGCATTGCTAGGCAGTGAGGCTGCATCTCTCTGGTAGCATGTGTAAGGATGTGATGAGGCCCTTGGGCAAAGTGAATCTAAGGGAATCTAATTAAGTCAGTTTTATTGTCAATTTCTCCACATATACTAGACACATAGAGGAACTGAAAGTACGATTCTTGCTATCCCACGGTGAAGAAGAGATGCACAACAAATAGGCCATTTTCTAACCCTAGAGAAACAAAAGAGCATAGCAGATAAGAACATTTTCCTAATAATAAACAAGACAAGATCACAAGACTAAAAGATCATAAGACAAAAAGTGATGCACTTGAAGCACGCTCCAAAAAGTCATAACAGTCTTATAGGATTGGGAAGAGCACGACCGATACGCACTGACTAGAAATGAGAAGGGCTTAGATTGTATTTTACAATCATAACACTATGTCATGTTATAGGCTCTACAATTCAGTTTTAGAAGAACAACAACCATGTCAATGCAATATCCACGCAGCAGCCTATGAACCACAAGAAAACTGCATTAACCCAGCATTAGCTCTGGTCAAGTCCCTCTTTAAGCATGTGGGAATGAGTTTAGATTGCTGCTCCGCAATTTACTGAGCAAGGAGACAACAGCGGGTCCTGCCAAATCCTGCAGAGGGAACAGATTCCTGCAGATTACACCCTTGATTCAGAGCCTGGTTACGTAAGAGGTAACCTGTCAGGCACGGAGGGGGTCGGCTTATGGCTCCGTCCGCTCTCCACAGAACTTTTACCTCCGAATAAACTGCTCTGCTGGCTCCTCTGTGCATATGCCATGCATGAATTATTGGGCTTCAGAGGAAGGGCTGACGTAGCACATTCGTGAATTTACCTAGCAATGCTGGCCTAGTTTAGTGCAAAGTGCAGAGAGATCCATACATCATGGCAAACCAAACAGAGCCAGTGCATACAGCAAAGCTTAAACAAACGAATGCCAACAGTTCAAAGATGAATGGGTTTTATGCAATGTCTTTCTTTATCTTTTCACTGAGATCTGATATAATGAGCATGATATGAGAGCAAGTTTCATCAAGGAAGAATTTTCATTCAGTCATATATGGTTCTGGTTTATATTCATTATTGTTCAGCCTGTCTTGGGCAAAGCAGCAGGATTGATCACTTAATGGGGTGATCTTCTAAAGTTATATACCGGTATGTTTGTGAGATGAGATGAGATGTTGTAAAATGCAATGTGAGTGAACATTTACAAATTTCACTTTTATGGAGAAATAAAGACATCCTAGTACATTTTGTGGTTTCTGAGGGTTTTAGTACATCAGGGTACACTTTAACCTACTCAAATCAGGACTGATAACCACCTTTAATCAGAGATGGGCAGATGTACTATACCTCACCAAACCATCATTTGCAGCATGGCAAAGTGCTCTGAGCTAGTTGGGAACACCTTTAACATTCCCAACCCCTCGTTTGAAAGTAATATTCACCAACGCCAACAACCAACAGTTCTTTAAAGCATCAGATTAGCATTAATAGCATTGTTAGCATTAATACAATAGCATTAACATAAACATAGCCCTTGGAATACAATTACACAATTATTATTCCATTCAGTTATACTAATATTAGCTTGGTATATATGCTTTAGAGCTGAAATGTCCAACAGTATTGTTGGCTGAATGAAGATATGAATCAGAAGAATCAACAAAAGTGAAGTATATTATTATGGTCTTTTTATGGTCCTCTATTATTAAAGCCTGAGAGAGGAACAATAGTGGACTCTGTTCACATGTTTAGCATCTCCCCTGAGAGTTTTTACCTACTTATGATGGGGATGGTGAAAAAAAAGAGGTTATATTTGTATTAAGGGTGTGCTGTGTTACAGATGACACAGTCTGAATGCATCGTGGCGCACCTGACCGGTTGAATGTTTGTACTTGAAGCACAATCACAACGTCTGGGTAAGCCCCGTGTTACGTGCGCGGGAAGCAGACAGTTTATGTTTTGACTTGCCTGAACTGTGGGGGGTTTTGGGTGTCCTCTTCCTTCTGGGGCTCGGGCAGGTCCGGAGGCGTGAGGAGGCCAATGTCCTCGCTCTGTTCCTGCTGCTCAGTCATGCTCCTCGGCCTACGCGCAAACAAACAAGGCCCCGTTCAGACAATAAGAGCAAGCCAAAAGCATACCAGACCAAAGCGTAGGTGAACATCACACGCATACACACACAACCTCAGACACAAACACATGCACACCTTTACACAAACTTAGACCTTTAGACACACACACAAACAAAAACACACATGGGTGCAAAGATTAGGCTTGTGACATGGTACGTTTCACATGTTAAATGACCATGTAAATGGTCCTCCACAACCACAGAGGCATACAAATTTGCACGGAAACACATACACACACAAATGCACACAAGAAGGATTATACAAGTCACATGGCACACCTCAGATGCAGGAACCATGTAAATGACCTTTCACAAACAAGCACTGTGGTACAGAAATGCTAACTCACACTCTCCCTCCCTCTCCCTCATACAAATGAGCTAATATCCAAGGGCGTCACAGCCACACATAGAACTAATGAATATGCACGAGCTGAAATATAAACACGCACATCCATGCTGGTTTCCAGGTACATTCCCATGGGAGACGCTCAGCTCTCGCTACCTGCGTATGCAATTAAAAACGTGGTATATAATAGCCCTGAGCAAAGCTAGAGCCCCGACCATGGACCTAACCATCCCCCAACCCGCCTCAAAAACACACACACATGCACACACATACCTGATACTGACACACACACACTTCAACTCCTCATTATCTCTAATTGGGAGGAGTCATTATGACTCAGGCTTTGCCAGCTCGATGAGCTCTGACAAGTCTCTTCCCATTCTTAAAGGTCATTGTTGATCCACTGCCTTATGAGCTATTCGCGCTCCATCACTCACAGGGCAAGATGGGCCAAGAAAGCAGCACTCAGGGAGGAAGGTTTGCTGCAGAGACCCAATGGTGCTTTTCCAGCACTCTATAATAAGAGCCTATTTTAGCACAGGCCATCAAGCTTTACACATTAAAGGGAGTTATGTACCAAGCCTCACATTAAAGTGAGGGGTTTTATGCTACTTCATCTATAAAAGTCCTCTGCTGAAAACAGTGACATACTGAGACCAAAAAATATACTTGTTGTATTTGTGACAATGTTGTCCATCTGTCCAAATATGCATTGCCAAAAAAAAGGAGACTCAGGGAACATTTGAGCTCCATAATAAATAGTTACTAAGGGCACAAGCAGACAGACTTGTTCAACGAGTGAACGCACACATGTACAAACACGATAACCACATTCATCTGGTGAATACCTATTCAACAAACTAAAAGGAGACCAAACTTCCTTACTTACAAAATACCCAGATGCAAAAAAGAATGTGAACCAACCCCCTTTGTGCCACTGTCTCCCACATAGCTTACACTAACATGCATCAGCCAGTTTCTTTCAGAGAATTCCTATTGTTTCCTTGAAGGACACATGATGTGTCTCATAACCATGCTATGGTGTCTTAACCTTTCACACTCAAGTGAAATCAACGAGTGAATTCCACAGAGTTTTCTCAATCATGACTGTCAGCCACACAATATGAATTGGTTGGTATGGAAACCATCTAGGCATGTAAGGAACTGTGATGGATTCACACTAACCGCACATAATAATAAGGAAAGAGAGAGAAACATAGACATATGTAAAATAGTAGTAATATATTAAATAAAGTGGAGGACAGGGATTGCATTAACCTCTGATTCTGTACCTCAGTTATCCTAAAAATTACTGCTATTTCAATAGGCTTAATCTGGGTGGTAGCCAGATCAAGATTTAATTCCAGATTACAGTACACATTTACCTACAGGCTTTGGAATTCAAAGAACATGCTTTCTATATTATTATGTAAGCGATTATTACATATGAAATTAGAAATGCGATCCATTTATGTTGAAGTTATATAAAAAGGAGCGTTAGAGCTGCATCAAGTGGGGTACATGGAGAACCTGCTTGCCTCGTGCTGCTCCGAATGTCAATATTAAGACTAATATTAGAGCAGAGTAGATATGCTATCAGTTAGTCAGCCATGGCAGTCAGAGGTTATGAAGGGGCATGTTGAGCTCAGACCAAATATAAATATTTGTTGACACGTCTCGGTGGCCTACCTCGTAGCCACCCAGACTGAAATGTCCTAATCATGAAGGTTAATCATCCTCATCTTCATCTTTAGCCAGGCTGCCCCACCCCCCCATCCCTTTTAGGACCTATTTACCAGGCCTCGCCGTCACAGGACTGCCATAAATCCAATTAGCGTAATTAAATTTAGCCTTGTGCATTCAGGGATCTCTGTTAAAGGTGCACTGCCCTATTTTCTGTGAAACATCAAAATGGCAGCTCAAAATACGAGGCCTTCAAGGTCTCAGGTTTTGTCAATTTTTGTCATGAGTCTATTTTTCATTAGTTTTCATGAGAGAAATAGTGTTAATGTTGGGACATACTGTCAAGTAGCAAATGGTGATGAATTATTGCAGTGTATTTGGTACAGTGTATGGACCAAAGGTTTCTGAAGGATTCTGAATTATTGGGACTATAGCAAAAAAAAGCAATGCTACAATCTTATGCAATATGATCGATAATAAATAATAAACAAGTATCTTAAATGGATAAAACACTTCGACTATATGGCTAAAGACAGCTATCAAATTTTAAAAGGCTTGCATTGTTCCAAACCGCCTACCAAGTGGCTTTTTTGATTGCTATCTATTCTCCAAACAGCTTGTGACAAAACGTTGAATGTAAACAGGTTTACAAAGGGAGACTGGAGCTGGGATATCTGCATGCATGTGTGAATGATAGAGAATCCGTGCTTTTTCTTCTGTAAATAGAAATAGGGACTCACTAATGAGGGCTCCCAGTCCAAACCAGCTCTCTCAACAAAGTGTTATCCAAAGAAAGGCCCATGGAAAAACTAACAAAGGACTCTCTGTTCTCCTCCTCCTCTCTGACCAGATGAATCAAAATTGGCTGCCGTGATTCACTGCATCTAAATGGAACTGTGCAATGGAGAATTCATGCAGTAGCGATTCCAGGACTCCCTCTCTGATTAACTACTTGTTGGATATGCTTAGCTAATACATTTATTCATCTTTGTATTAATTATTTATACAAACAATTCCAGTTGTAGCAATTCTGATTTCTCTCACATTTGTGCACAACACAAATCACAAGACTTTCTGCATGCAAAAATAAAACAAAACAAAAATACTCACTTATCTCTATGGATCAAAATAAAGACCTTTATGAGGTCCCCTATGACCAATGTACCGGCATTTATCACACATTTATAATATCTAAAGTAGGTGTACGATGGCCCTGAGATGAGGATAAGTAGGCATCAAGGCCTTTCAACTTGAGACAGCCTTGGAGGGAGAGTGAAAACTGATATCATATGTTGTATGTTCTGATTATTCTCAGAGAGCAAATGGATAGGTGCCAGGTGTAATTGCCAAGCGAACCCCTGGGATATCTCACCCTCAGTCAGCCTGTTCTGAGCAACACTACACTCTCCAGTGACAGCTGCAATGCAGGAAAACTAATGGCCCTTTCACTGGGAACATCTGCAAGCAAGCGTGGCACCCCAGGCTCCAGTCACAGGAGAGAAAAAAAAAAGTGTCACGTGAAATAAATGTAGTCTATAGAGGCTTCACCACCTGCAGCCATGAGCAAGATCAGTTTAGTTCAACACTGGCCTATTGCGTGACTGAAAGAAGCTGCTTATTATGGAGTCAGCACAGCACAGTGTCAGACCACAGACAGCATTCTTGGAGGACACTGGTCAATAGGGTATTTAAGCTAACTAAAACATGCATTTTTTTGCATGTAACATCATACCATAATTCTTCCATTCAGATGAATAGGCCTTAAGCCAATCTACTGAGTATAGAAAGGGGGCATTCAGCTTAGTGCTCTTCAGGCATGCTGCAGACCCAACTCATGACCTGAACTGATAAGTAAAACTGTGAAGCATATGTAGGCTACTAAGCATGCTGTAGACCCACACATAGCTTGGGGTGATATTGCTCATTGTGGTGTACTCACCTTGGGGGGTATTTACTTTCAAAAACACATTAAAGGAGAAAAGAAAACCGACCATTCAAGTAACAAAGGCAATATAAATAGAAAACTAATTCCTTGTTAAACACTTGGATGTAAAAGACAATAGCTTACAATGTGAAAAGTTAGAGTAATCAGGATTTATCTGATAAAGTACGATATTAACAGTCCTCCTGTTTAAACCATTGTTCATAATGGTTTGATGATGGTGTGCCTCATAACCTCTGTAAACAAAGTATTCTGAACCACTCCTTTCATAAATCTTCTATTAAGAGGTAGATCCGTGGCTGAGCTATGTGAATTTCCATTTAAAAGCCTTCATCAGGGGAAAAAAAACGAAGTTCCCATGATTATGTACCTATGTAAAGGGGGAGGAGTTCAAACAAATCATTTTTTACACACGGGAGGCTAGTAACTGCAGCTAGACTTGTGTTGAGGTAGACTTTCCATTGTATGCAAAAAGCATATTGCCTAGTCTAATACACTAATAATGCTTAGTCCACTCGAACTTCAAAGGGTATTGGATAAGAATCGAGCTCGCTACTTCAGAGAATAAAATGACAAAAACCTATTGGACGCAACAGTTTGACTACTTATTCAACGCGATTCCATTTGCTTTGCCTTAATTTGAGATCGCGTACCCCTCTAAACCCCTTGGAGGATTGCAAGTTAAAGAAATCACCTCAAAACACATCATTAATGTAAGCCGAATAAGTAGCGGACTGACGCATTAAAAGTGCTACAGACTAATCTAATTTTATAAAACATCACAGGCGCAATGTACAGTCGCTGTCACTTCAATAGTCTTAAATAGTCTTAAATAAGTTTAGGGTAAACGGTCTCACCGAACAGCCTACCTTTTATGAAAGCTCTTTCTATAATCCAGAACTCTCACGTCCTCCGTAGACAGAAGGTCGTATAACGGGGAAACATCACCATCTTACGTTGTAAAAGGCTAAACCTGACAATATTCTCGTTTCAAATCTTTGACAATGTGACAAGAATATGTAATTTACGACATGAAGCCGTTTGTTACAATGTCGCGAATTCAAGTGACCCGCACAAACTACAAGCTGTCCTTGAGAACCTGTTGCGCTAACGACACTGGCGTTCAAGTGGGCTGAGCATAGTTTGTTCCACCTCACGTTAGCTTAACTGGATTTAGGTAGCAATTTAGCCGTGGTAGCCATTTCTTAGCTCTTGGGATAGTAAGCTGGCGAAGGTAGGTATGATTTGAATAACTTTGGGGAGATCAGTTGGGGTTCACCAGTGGTAATGGCAGCCAGCTACCAACAACTTCATTATAGATGTTCTTGCCAATAGGTGTACATTGACATTGTTGACACTTTAGCTATTTAAAACAACAAATGCAAAAAAATTATATAAATAAAAATAAATCTAAACAATGAAAGCCGACTCATTTGCCCAAGAAAAAACATTCTTGTTAGTCAGACTACATCATGTGTAGTTGAGTTAGAGATGACTTGAAGTGACCAAATTAATTTGGCATCAGTTGCTCTAAAGGCCCTTTGGGAGGCTGGCAGGTAAATAAATGCATAGCTGCATGCCTTATATGCAACGTGCTTCAACTTGTTCAAGCAATCATGCCCTGCCACTGCCATTTTAAGCCTTAAAAAACAAACAGATGAAAAACCTGCTTACATTTTCTCACCTAAATTGAAGTTGTTTGTTTAAAGTGGAAATTGAATTTGCTCTCTGCTTACAGTAAAGTTTCAATAGATAGGATAACCAGAAGCATGACAACTTCTGAAGTTCAGTGAAAATTTTAATAAGAGCATCTTCAGAGCTTAAAACTGAGAAGAGCCTCACTAGAATCTCAATAACCATAACAATGTGTAAAATATAACTCCAATAAAACACTGACATGTTATCCAGCATCGCTGCTGAATTATGTAACCAGACTGCAACACCAAACAAAAAAAAGTCACTCATTGATCTCACCCAGAAGTTTTTTCGTCCATTCCTCTACTGAACAGCCGCATAAAGTGCAGTGCTAGGCAGGCAGTGGTAGAAAGTGGGCTCACCTCTGTCGCATGTGTGGTCTCCTGGTGCTCGGACCATTGAGGCGCTTGGCTGGGTCAGGACCCTCCGGGGGTGCCTCAGGGCTGGCAGCGTATATGGTGCATCCCATGAGACCTCGACTCTCAGCTGCAGCACCGTCGTGGAGCAAGACCAGCCTTGTCCTCTCATGTCACTGTGAGCTCCCCTCGCCGGGTCCCTCCCGGTGAAAAAGCCATTGCCTCAGCATATCTCCCTGCCCCTCCCAGCATGGAGATAATCAGATTTCACATTTACACTCAACAAAATCATCCTCGTATAATCTCTCACTGCCACTGCATCAAGTTGCATGAATGAAGCCTTAGATGGCACAGTGCTCTCTCTACCTCTGGGCTTCATAAAAATCACAACACCAGTTTTAAGAGTGGGAAACAAAGTCACAAGAGCTGAAAATCTCAGCAGTGCCCCGACACAAAATATTCCTGTAAAGAGTTAAAGTGAAACTCAGATTTGCCAACCTCTGTGTGTTGTGGCAGCAGGCACTATGCCATGCTGCTCAAATCGCCATCTATGCAGTGGACACTAGTGACCTCCAGTGGTGATGGCTATTCACCTAAATAGTCTTGCCCCAAGTGACGAGTATTAAAATCATCTCCAATGTCATGTCTACCAGACTAAGGTTTAACTGTGTGCCTATGTGTTGAATGCCTATCAAGAGAAAAAGAGCAGATATGATTGTCTCATAAAAAGATTTATTTATTTTTTTTGCCCAAATGTACAAAGGCAAGTTACAGTATTGTATAAAAAAAGAAACATGGTAATGTACACTTTACATCAGAGGACAACTCCAGTAGGGAAAGGTCAGCCGTGGTGAGAGTTAAAGAAAGGTGATACATCTGGGGGGAATGAATTTCAAAATGAAGCAATTAAAAAAACAAAACAAACAAACAAAAAAAAAAGTTGTAAACATCCTTTGTAAGTACCGGTGACTGATACTTAGTGACAGACCCTCTAGTTTCGAGTGACAGAGGGGTTGTGAGTTTACCATGGGGCCTGGAGGGAGGGTCTTGGGGGAGCAGAATCGTTGCTGGGAAGCAAAACACCATGATAAAATAGTGCATGACTCCACCCAAATGGGTAAACATTGGACGTCAATGTTTGCTTGCAAGAAAATATGGAAGCCATGGTATAACAGTAAGGGGGAAAAAAACCCAAAAATAAACAAAAAATTAACACACCTCTTCCTCAGATGATGGACAAATCAAAACAAAATAAATTATTCATCATTAAAGCGCTTAATGTATTCACCTCTGCAACTTCAAGGGTCTTTGTGATTAACAGACTGGTGGCGTTCATATTAAAACCAGATAACGTTTGATTTCTGTTCATCCTTTAAAAAAAGTAATGCTTTATCATGCCTGTCAATATCAACTACTACTAAAGCCACTTCTTAGGAACATGTAACACACAGAATGACATTACAGCTCTTGATATATCCAGAACAAATTAGATGTGAAAACATACATAGGAACAGTCGAAGTATTACTCAACTCAGGGACTGTACTCTACAGCAGCCTATATGGCAATGAACTGTTCATTTAGTGTCATAACCTCCTTGCCTTTATAAAACCAGCCACATCTGCATTCCACGATTAGAATTTCAGTTTTCAGAAAGTGGAAAAATGAACATCAAATTCACTCCCTTAAACATGACAACATCATAATCTGGCCTCTTGGGGGGTAACTTCTTTAAGGCCAAATAATCAAACTTTACCACAAAAGCTATAATACTGCAAAAAACTATTCAACAAACATCAGATGGCAAGATTAATGTCAGTCAGCTCTAGTTTCTATTTTGCCTTGATGGTCAACAACAGTGGAAGCTCTGGACAACAGCTCAGCCGGCTGAAGACCAAAAGTAACTCACTGGACGCACAACAATTTCATATAACCTGTACAGCCATGCGTAGAGGCAAAGTTTCACCCCCGTTCCACTGGGTCTCCTATAGCAAGGTGACAAAAAACAAAGAAACAAACAAAAGATCAGGATTAAACTGGATTATTCGGGGGGCTTTCGTTTCCTTAAGGTTAACAAAAAAAAAAAAAAAAAAAAAAAACTGCCAAAAGCCTTGAAATGTTGACAGTTACACAAGGGATTGACAGTTTCACACATATTTGTTTGGCTGCACGCAGGTCCTGCAAATTGGTTCTGATAAAAACAACCCCTACCTCAACATGGGGGTGCTGCACTGTGGTCATAGTGAGCCCAAAACGAGCTGGGTGGAGAGCTTTTAAAAATATATAAGTATATAGAAAATGAATAGAAGAGTAAAAATGAACGAGCTGCTACAGTATTCGTGTGATCAACATTGGAGGGACGTGTGGGTGAAAAAGGGGGCTAATGACAGAGATTGATTGAATGGTGATGGCAATCCAAAAAGCGTTGTTAAAATTATACCTCTGTTCATTATATACAGATATCTTTACTGTCGGTGAAAAGGAGGAAGAGAGAGAGAGAGAGACAGAGAGGGAGAGAGAGAGAGAAAGAGAGAGAAAGAGAGAGAAAACTATGTTGAAGCTATGGATCAGTGTGCTTTGCCTGAGAGGATACTGTATATATGGGATTTCATGCTAATTGACACCCTACTGGAGAAAACTGAAAACATGAAAATCTTGCTCCTGGGAGATAAAAGAAAACTGTAAATATGAACAGAGTTTTGAGTGGTTGTTTACAGAAAAAAAAACACTTTGTGTTACTAGTATTCACAGCACTTACACACAAGGTCTCCTTGAACAAATAGAATACAAGCTAAAATCTTGAAAGTTCTAACGGCTTTTTTTTTTTCCTGATGTTTTTTCCCTCTTCTCCACTCTCTGCCCTCTACCCACTTAAAACAGTCAACGTTTGAACGTTTGGAGAGCTGCTTCTGGACCAGAGATGACATCTGGTTCCATTTGCTCTCCTTCCTCTCTTTATAGTCAGCCAGACAATTCTGCAGAGTTCTTTTTTCCTTTTTGTCTCAAGAGACAGTTCAGTGGGTCCTACTGCGTCTGCATCACACACAAGCCTGACTCTTTATGTGACCAGTCATCCACTCACAGTTACCCTAATGTCAGCACAGTTAGAGGCAGAATGTCGGTGTGACAAGAGTAATCGTCGAACGTGGAGATGTTTCTGGATGTTTCTGTTGACCTGAAAGAGAGGCACGCGCTGAGGAGGGGCGACAGAGGAGGGCAGAGAGTTTAATGAACAGTGACTCCCCCAGTCGTGAGAGCGACTTCTGATTCCGAGAGGAGAGAAAAATCACTTTGCTTCCTCCAAGGGCGACCTCCTAGTGGGTCCACTTCTTATCCAACCCGAGTGACAAATGAAAGACTAGTGTAGCTGTGAGCTGACAGAACCGTGTATTGAGAAAGCCCTCCAAGTCAAGGCCGATCTTCAAGACTGGTTGGCAGAGGCTCAGAATCTGCTAAAAGACAGCCTGACTCGAACAGCAACATAGGTAAGCTCATCTATCGCAGGTTAAACAGGCAGCTAACCTGGTTTCATCAGTTTCAGATGAGCTACCAGCCTTTCTTCAAAGCAAGAGGGAAATGAGAGAGAGAGAGAGAGAGAGAAAGATAGCAAAACAAAACAAAAAACAAACATAAAACGAAGACTACGAAGTGCCATTAGTCATGCACCAAGGAACTGAATCACTAAAAAAAAAAAAAAAAAAAAAAATTGTATCAACATAACATCATGGACATGAAAATAGTCTTTTGAGCTCAAGTGGCTAATGGCGTATTTTGAAAAAAAAAAAAAGTCTTTAAGGATGTAGTGATGAGGACTGTGTGTGTGTGTGTGTGAATATGTCTGTGTGTGTGTATGTATGTACATGTATGTGTGTATACATATAATGTTTTGAGACCACATGCCGGACGCTGCCAGAGTCAACTCCAGTGTCCCTGCTGAATCTCCAAAGAGCAGCAACTCCGAAAATAAACAAGTTTCACTTTACCATACACATTTTTTTTGTTTGTATTTGTGAGGATGCACACTGAAGAGCAAGGGCAACAACTTCAATCATTTCAACATGATAAACTGTTTCTTTTTTTTGTCGTTTTGTTTTTTTTTTCTTCCGACAGGCTTTATTTATTATTTCAACCACTGCGAACCAGATTCCCCTCCTCTGGCCCGTATTCCGCACATGAGAAAGGTATTCCATGAATCAAAGGCCAGACAGGCAATGGGATGGTCTCTTTTTTTCTCTTGCATGGCTTTTCGACAGTGCAGAATATAGTTCAGTGGCAGGCTGCTTTTGTCAGCGGAGAAAGATGGCTTTGAAACTGGTCTTGCGGTCCGCGCTGGGATCGGAGGTTATAGATGCTCGGAAACATCAAGTCTGCCACACATTCCGGCAGGAGGAAAAGAGGAGAAAAAATAAAAATATAGAAACACCATTCAACTGATGTCTAAATGACTCCATACATGTCCCCACGTGAGCCAGTCACATGGACATTTTCAAGAGTGAGGTGGTGATGTCAAGTCTCCCTAGAGGTGGAGGAGAAAGAAAAAAAAAAAAGACAAAACAATTTTTACTTACTACTGTTGATACAGCAACCTACATTTTACCATTTATGAACTAGCTATTAAACAACCAATTTACCAACCTAAGGTTACTAGTTAACAAAGATTCTTTTATCTTAGTAATCAGTGTGTGGGAGGCATATACTCTCCATCACTAGCCAACTTTTGCCATCAACAATTCAGTTAATTTTCTGTAAGAATCATAAAAACACTATGCAGTAGTCTACTTTTGTGCTATACTCGCGTTCTTATTTTGGGAATGCTGATTGTTGACTATGTCCTATAATGAGACTGACCTTGCAGCATGGTTACCAAGCTAGAGTGTGAAAGAAAGCAAGACTTTGTAAAGTCTTAGGAACAACAAGAGCCTAATCTCTCAAAGAATCTAGAATGTTCTTAGTCACACTACAAGATCTGTTGACAATCCTATGTTTCCCCAACAGTACACAAGTGAACATGATTAAAACGACAAGACTGAAACACTATTACACTACTATTACAATATTGTGATAAAACATTTATATACACAAAAACCGGCTCTGACTTTGTATGGCTAGATTGCATTCTTATGAAGTGTATTACATCATGACCTACCCCTCCACCCGACTTCTACACCCATAACCCAGATACCAACAACAGCCTTGTCAATGTTCATTACACAACGAGTTACAACAATACTTTGAGTCTGCCCAATATGTAGCCACTTTAGTCAGATATGGAGTGCTTTAGGTGTTCTCCCGGCCATGTCTATCCAGCAGAGGTCAGTGTGAGCTGACATTTCTCTGAGTGCTGCAGGCAAACTCAGTCTTTTGGTACAGAGACTACAGCTACGAGTTTGTCCTGAAAAGACCTCGCTTCGGCTGGAGACAGGAGACTGCACTTGTTACGCATGGAAAAAAAGCTAAATTAAAGTAAATCAGTCTGAATGATTTTGTGGAGAGGCACTAAAATGCCACTTAATGGAAAACTCAATTACAAGACACCCAATGGAATTATCCAAAGAGACACTGCCGATGCATACGGTGTGGAGGCTAAGCTTTCATTTAGAGGGAAAAACATTTCCTCTACCAAAGTCATTATCCTCATAATCTGTGTTTTTGTATTTGCCTTACCGTTCTCACCTCCGTGCAGGCGGATACAGTGAGGGAGCTGAGGTCTGCTGGCTGGCGACGATGGCAGATGACGACAGACCTGTGGGAGCATAAAGTATGTCAGTGCTCCTGCAGCACATGGCAAGGGCATGGTGCAGGTTCACTGCTTCTCTAACTTAAGTTTCAGTTGCCCTGTGCTGAGACAATGACATGTACTTCACTGACCTGTGGCATAAGGGATGTCGTACTGCCCAGAGAGCAAGGGGTATCCGAGGTGGTGATGAGAGGGCATGACGCGCTGCGAAGGGGAAGAGCGCGGCCTGTCCAGGTCCCTCTCTCTCTCCCTGTCTCGTTCCCGCTCACGGTCGCGGTCACGGTCCCGCTCCCGATCTCGCTCGCTGGCTCCACGCTCCCGTTCATGTGACGGTGGCTTGTCTCCAACAGTGGGGGACTTGCTCTTGTACTGGCTCGCGTGTTGGTGGAGAATGTCCAGGGCTTTAGACTCTGACGCTGCCTTGCTGCTCACGGTCGGACTGGCGCGGGATTTTTCACCTTCCTCGCCGCTAGTCACCTTTCCGCCATATGGGGAGAAAGAATACCCAGCTGACAGATAGGAGCCTGGGGAAATGATTGAAAATGACTGTGAATTACAAGGTCTGTCATATGACATTAGATCAGGAAGGGAATGCTACAGCTGGGCAACCTGACATGTCAGTTTAAGCAATGTTTACCTGGGTAATTCTGCATCATAACCGAAGACATGCCTCTGTATCCAGGGTGATTGGGGTCGTAACCCTGACTGTAAGGGTAGCTATGCATATAGGGCACGTATGGCTGGTGCTGAGCCAAGGCCGAGGGGAACTGCATGTGTGTGTTCGGCCGAGCGTCTTTCTGAGGTCCTCTGTGATCCTCCGATGAACCAACTGATGTTCGAGAATCTGAGCTGTCTTTGCCTTCTTCCTTGCTAGTCATTTCCTTAGGCCTGGGCCTCTCGTCCTTGCCCTTGCGATCTCGCTCACGTTCCTCCTCCATCTGCTGCTGCTGTTTCTGTGCATCGGGGAACTTGTTGGGGTAGACAAAAGCGTCCTGGAGGAGAGTCATGCCACAGTTAAGACATATTACAGCGCAAATGCTATGCTTAAGATTCATGCATGCACATTAACAAACACATTCTAAACAATCAAATGTATTTCATTACCTGTCTGTACCACATGGCCTGCTCCATGCTTGGTTGCCTGCCTGACTCCATGCTAGTCTTCGGCTCCTCTTTGCCATGGTGCCCTCCCTCACTCAACTTCATCTTGAGACCCTCAGCCTGCTGGGAGGCCATTTTGGACTCCTCTCCCTTAGGGATTATAACAGACTTGTTGCTCTCCATGGAGGAAGCGGAATCTTTTGGCTTTCCGCCCATGGACTGGGGTTTACCCAAGTCTGACAGGCTCGGAGCTTTCGAAAGAGCAGGGGGACCAGAAGCTTTCTGCTTCCACTCCTCCTTCACCAGGGGACCCTCTCTGTCCTTGGAGGGCGTCTCTGAGGACTTCTTTTCTGCAGCCCTGTGCTGCTCAGCCACCTGCCTTTGCCGCTCCTCATACTGTTGCCGGTAGGCCGAATTGGTGTTCATCAGGTGGTTGTGGTAAACCTGATCTGGATATCCGTAGGGGGGCATGTAGTACTGGTTGTAGTAGAGAGGCTGCATGTACATGTTGGAGCGTTGCTGGATGACCGAGGGCTGCTGCTGCTGTGGGTGCTGTGACTGCTGCTGGCCCGGGGTGCCCAGCTCACCTTTGCGCTCGTCATGCAGCTCAAGCTTCCCCTTCTCCTCACCCTGGTGCTCTTGGTCTTCCTCCTTCTTGATCTTCACATTTGGCCCTTCCACCATTGGGCCACCCATGTTAGCAGCACCCGGACTGGGGTTGGTGTAATTGGGGGAATAATAGTTCTCATAGCTGGCGTAGTATGGAGACTCCTTGTTTGGAGGCTGGCCAGCAAAGAGAGCCTTCTTGGCTCCCTCCCTCACGGCTTGGTCTTCACCCTTGCCTTTCATCCCCTCAACCTTGCCTTCGCCATCCTCTCCAGCATCTGAGATGTCAGAGTAAGCCGGGCTGTTGGTCTTCACTGAAGAATTGTCAGCCCCATTCTGAGTGACCACATGCAAGGGATTAAGTGGCTGCCCTACTCCACCACTGTCAATCCGACTGGCCACGCCAATTGATGGACTGGGGGCATTATCCGAGAAGCTGTAGATTTTGTCAGCTTCAGCCTTGATGCTGGCCAGGCGACTCTGGTGGGGATCTGAGCCATTCAGGAGGCTGTCGCTCTTTCCCCCAGGGTCTGAGGATTCAGAGTACGGACTCTTTCCCCCATCAGGCCTTCCACCTTTCCCAGAAGGCTTGGGACTGTCTGCCTCCTTTCCAGGATCCTTCTTCTTCTTATCCTTCTTCTTTTTATCCTTGGAGCCACTCATTGCAGGACTCATAGCAGAGGGATCTCCCATGGCTGAGGGCTTGGGCTGTATAGCCTTCAGCTGGGGGCTCTTGGGGATACCCTGCATTGTTGAGCTCATTCCTTGACCAGGGTTGCTCGGACTTCCACCTGGGAAAGGTGAAGCTTGCAGGGAGTACAGCTGCTGAGGTGGTATGGTTTGAGGCATGGGCCGAGAAGATTTAATGTTCTTCTGCTGTAGCTTGTCAGACTTGGCACTACTGCTAGACTTTTTCGACTTGTCTTTGTCCAGACCTTTCTTGTCCTCCACCCCGTCATTGCTAGCCTCATCAGTCAGACAAGGGCCATCTTCACATCCATCCATAGGTGTGCCACAAGCCTCTGGGTCCACATCTCCATTCCTCTTTTTGTTTGGCTGCTTAGAACCAAATTTGCCAGGAGATGGAGATGGGCTCTGAGCATCAAATCCCCTACCTTTGGGGGTCACAGACCGCGCTGGGGAGAGAGAGCCTTTCTGTGAGATGGAGGCTCCATTGCAACCCCCAGATTCAGGATGCAGAGTTGAGTCTTCCCCATATTCACTGTCTCCATCCATGTCCAGTTTGATGTCATCATCATTATGAGCACGAGCCTGATGATACTTCAAGCCATTAATGTGCTTGTACTTCTTGTTGCAGTTGGGGTGTGGACAGTCAATGAGCACCGGAGAGGAACAGTTGCGGTCTAGCGGTGGGGGGAGGGACTCTGTCTTAATGTTAGGGATGGGCATAGTAAGGGGTCCCCCTCCACTACTGGAGTTTGTGCGCATGCGTTTGTTACCCTTTGTGTCTTCGGAACTTGAGTTCGGCTCCATGTCAGAGGCTGGCTTATTCTTGCGTTTGCCTGCAGAGGAGGGGCTTGCCTTGACATCCTCTGTGTTACTGTTGGGTGGAGTACGCCGCTCCGATGAGTTCTGGCTTCCACGACGACCCTTGCTATTGGAGCCTGCACGGGTCTTGCTGTTGTTGCTACCCTTGTTGTCAGAGGAGTTGCTGTTCTCATTGACAGGCGTGTTGGTGTTGGGCCTCATCCTCTTCCCACGGCCTCTACCATTTCTCATCTCCAAGTCACTAGTGGGAGACTCACAAAACCTGATAGGTTGAAACAAAAACATGAACATAAATCAGAACGGACAGAACACAAAACAAGCTTTGAAATGGGAATTATGTTTACCATATCTGGCATTTATAAATTTGAAACCTATTAGTTAGGGCTGGGCGGTATACCTCTTGCACCGGTATACCGGTACTTTTTAGTTTTATGATATGAATCTTTCATTTACCTCCATACCGCGTGTGCGCGCATATGGGGAACAAAGAGCGGCGGAACGTTGCACAGCGGTAGATTGAACGGGGATTCTTTTGAACTGTTACACCAAACAAGTCAATTCAAATGAGAGTGTGGTAGTGGCAAAGCACACAGCGTGATGAGCGGAGAGCAGCATGGACGCTGAAATTGACACAGACACAGAACTCATTCCGAAAAAGGAGCCGTTTCTGTTGTCTGGAAATACTTCGGGTTTAAGAAATCTGACGCGGATCAAGCACGCATAATTTGTAAGTGTTGTCGAGCTAATGTTTTAGCCGCAGGAGGCAACACGAGCAACTTGCTTCACCACCTCCGCCACAATCATACCCCACATCTACATCAATTTACTGCAGTAATTATGGTCTAAAAAAATAGGTAATGGAGTTAACATGTTAATATCCACGAAAAAAATACCGTCAAATACCGTGATAATTTTAAAAAATACCGTGATATAAATTTTTGGTCATACCGCCCAGCTCTACTATTAGTATGCACTACAGTGTTACAATGTTTAAATTGGGGACTGTTAACGGCAATAGCTGCAACCGCAACAAAAGTGATTACAATTATTAGAAGTTAGTAGAAACTTAGCATGTAAGAGGGAATGAATATCAGAAACAGACCTTTGGAGTATCAGGAACACAATTTAGCGATTTCCTCATACCAGTTAAGAAACACACTAAGGGCCTAATGAATGCAAGTTACAAAGAGCAACAAACCTCCATACATACGACATTCATACACTGTTTATATATCGCAATACATCACTCCTTATTGTGTCCCATAATTTGCCCCATTGGTCAATCTCCACACCTGCAGTAACCAGGACATGATGTTATCCCTGTGCTTGCTGTTGATTCAGGCCATGACACTCTTTTAGGCACATATTCTGCAGCAGATCCATGTCTCTAACTGGCGCTAATGTGTTAGTGCATTTGCCCCTGAGTCTCGCCAGAGCTGGTAATCAAAAATCTGGCAGGAACAAATCTCCATGTCTACAACTCTATTTATATCAAACTTAAATGCAAAACTGCACTTCAGTTCATCTTCTCCAAGATGATTTATGTCTCCTATCCTTGGTATATGTCATTCCAAAGATATCCCGTTCTCATATTGTAGCCATTTGTTTTTTAAAGATCCCAAAAGACTACAATGCACTATGTAAGTCTGTCATGACACATTAGATGCAAGGGGCTTTTCAAATTCACACAGCACTAGTAAGAAGCAAGGTGCAAAGATGAAATTGTTGCTGAGATACGCAATAAAACTGGCACACTCGTAAAAATCATTTCTGGGCTAGAGGAAGCAGAGAGAGCAAATTACTATGAGTTATGGAGTCGGCATCTGACTTATCAGCTAAGCTCTCAGCAAACCTCAACTTTTGAAGAGATGGCAGACATGTAATGTAAGTGTGCCTTAAGCTGAAAACTCTTCCCAAAATCCCATCTCCAAGCTTATTCATCTTACATCTAACTTCTACCATTCTGCACTATGCAGACATGACTTAGAATGGAGATCTTTTTATTCACTGAATGTTAAGTGAGCAAAGGACACCAAAATGAATAGTACTCCAAAAAGCTATTACACAGCTCTGAACATACTCTATTTGGATCTTTCAACGAAAGAACCAGTATGACAAAAATCTTTTCATGACTGAATTAAATTAATTCAGTTCATCTAATAATGGCTGGCACACAGAAAATGTTTAACAGGGGACTGGGCAGAAGTATTTGGCAACCATTTTGTGCAAGTGGTATGATTGTTGGTACAATGAACAGAACTCATCAACAAAATGTATTGATGCCTAGTATAATTACATGTGAATGCAAACAGCCAAAATTGAATGAAATGCACAAATAGGTCTATTAGCACCACAAAAGAATCTAATAAGAAAGGGCTCTAAATCTAAGAATTTACAACACATTCCTAACATACGCAAGCTTACTAACAACTAGGTTAAAATATATTTCGCAGACAGGCATCTTTTTTCAGATCGACAAACAGAACCATCAGTGAAAGAAACAATCAAGTCAAACACAGCAAATACTCACCAACAACACATTACAATATTAATCTGTGAAGTTCAAAGAGCGCTCCAATCCAGCTTGCTAACTGGCATACAGACATGTAATTGCAAGTACTGATTGTAATGAGGCTCTTGGCTCCAACTCTCTGCTCCTCACGAAATAACAAAGGGGGTGTCACTCATCACTACACAAAAGACTTGCTAATATGAGAAGCTTTTATGCACATTTGTCAAGATTGGTGTTATGGGGAGGAAATAACATTGTACATGAGGGGGGTTGACTGGCCAATTCTGTTTGTTTACCTTGGTGGTGCCCAGTCATGTCGGGTACAATCCAACAGTGTCCCGACATACGTCTTATTCCTCCAGGTCACATTCACCACCAGCATGCCTGCAATGGAACAAAAGCACAAGCCAGTAAACACCAAGTGTCAGGACAGATAAGCTTTTATTTCACACGGCCTTCATGGAACTGCAGTTCATTCTCCTAAGCATGTAACCCATCTCAGAGTTTTCTCTCTTTCTCTCTTTCTTTCTTTCACTCTCCCTTCCTTCATCCCCACAGGCTTCAAGCAGACTCTCAATTCTCCATTATAATAGATCAAACAGAGGGTTCCAAGGGCAGCACTCTCACAGCTGCCTTTTCTATTTCCACAGTGCAGTTCATGACTTTGGTGGCTGAGAGCTCTACACGGCACAGTGAATCATTTATATGTAAAATGATTTGATGGTGTCCTCCACCCGACTTTGCTGCACTGTTCGAGGAGAACAAGAATGAGAAGAGAGAGGGAGAGAGGGGGAAAGAGAAAAGAGAGAGCAGGAGAAGAGAGGGAGAGAGGAGAAAAGAGAAAAGAGAGAACGAGAGAAGAGAGAGGGAGAGAGGCGAAAAAAGAAGAGAGAGAACAGGAAGAGAGGGAGAGAGGGGAAAAGAGAAAGAGGGAACAGGAAAAGAGAGGGAGAGAAGAGAAAAGAGAGAACAAGAGAAAGTGGTATTACAGCACTGTGGAAACAGCTGAAGCGTTGGAAAGGAGGATTTTTTTTAATCTTTTTTTGTGCCTGCTGTTCAATAAGGCTCTTGTTCAACACCTTGCGGGTTTGGTAGAGGCGTGTCCTTTAGATGAGCATTGCTGTATTCGCACCCCTAATCAATACAGGCTAGGATAGGCTAGAGAAAGTGACAGCCACTGCTGAGACTCTGCTTATACAGTGCTATAGGATTCTGGAGAGGAGGTGGGAGAAGGAAAGAGGGGCAAGGCTTTTGGCAGGCTCCCCTTATTGTTACAAGAGACCTTTTTCCAACCTCCACTCTCTCTACCCTCCCCCTGTTCTGTTTCAGTCAGCAGACCAGAGCGCGCTCTTGCAGCAGATGTCTGGACAATATTTCTGTGCGACTGGAAGGATTAATCAAGATTTACTGTGCAGGCCACTTTGGTAGGCAACACCTTAGCACTACTGCCATGACAGCTGACAGACAAAACAAAGGATTCTCCTGCCATCTTCTATCAACTGTGCCTGCCTGGAAAACACCATAAGCTCTAGAGGCCCTTTGAGTGTTGTTTCATATTAGCTTAGGGGAGCTTATCATTACACAGAGTGCCTTGGCTCTGCTTCCTCCCTCTCCTCCTCCATACGCTTCACCCATGACCCTAAAGCCCTTCTGATCCATACAATTCAAATAGCTCTGGGTGTGCAGGTCCCTGGAATCACCCATCTGAGCAGTCCAGAGAATTCTGTTTAAATATTTACATCAGTCCTTGAATGATTAAGGGTCCAGGAATCTGCACTGTCTTCTTTTCCCATATATTTTTTTCCCCCCTCTCCTTCCAGACGGAGCTAAAGAGACACTGCCAAAACCAGCAAATTTATGCTTACATGACCCACCAAGGACCTACAAATTCCTTAGAGCAAAGCCACAAAGGTGAGCAGCCAGTGACCAACAGTAATGCCTTGGCCGTCCTGTGAAAGCTTATTTGGATGAGTCATTCTAGGTCTTGATTGAGGGAAATCAAAGGAAGAGCATGTCAGTGAGGCACCCCCCCCATTCAATTTGGGTCAGACACATCATGTCAAATAAGTCTCGCTCTACAACTTGCTAATAAGTCCTCCATGCAATCTAGTGCCTGTCTAATCCCAGAGCATACGAATAATGGCACTAATTCTGGACTGTTAAAGGCCTGTATTCTGGACAATTCTGGACTGTAAAAGTTCACACCAGGAACGACAACTATAAAGATAACTATAACTATATTTCTGTCGACACCGACCAACAGTAACGTTGCATCTGTCCTCATGTGAATGAACTAATGTCTAAAATTTCATGGCTTTTGATTGGTCGTCAACCTTTTTCCAGCCTAAAAATCACTCTGAAAGTTATCCCAACGATATCGTTGCACACATTGTTGTAATTGTAGTTTGCAGTGTGGACGTTGTCATTCATATTAATTACAGCAATATTTATTTGTCGTTATATTTATCATTCTTGGTGTGAACGACCCTTTATTCGGCAGTATGCCTTTCACCATAACCAGTGCAATCTTGAGAGGCTACACAATTGGTCAGCACAAACTAACAAAAACACACTGCTTGAAGTGACATAGAACAGCCCAAATAAAGCAATAGCCAAAACTAGAATGCTAAAATAAGTGGGTCTTGTAGCTTTTTGGATGTAGTGCACTGTTTAAACTAAAAAATGTGACAAAAGTGGCAGCACCATACATAAAGTGCTGAACAGATCTGACAATTTTGTCAGATTTAACACTGACAGACATCTCAGCGACAATCCTCCTGATGCAGGCTCCCCTCCAGGGTATAGTGAAAGTCTGTCTAAATCAGAGCAGGAATCTGTCTGATTGTTTGAGGACATTTTATGGGTCATCTATAAATACAAGTGCACACTGCAGCCTGGTCTCAAGGGGACAGCCTGGTGTGAGACACACACAGGCTAGAAATGACTCACCCCTCCATCCATTTTGATTTATCTAAACAACCGACACAGTGTACATTAGAAATGGTAGGCTATCCATCATTGATCTTTTGACTTTGCTAAATTTTGCTGGAGACATCTGGAGGGCTAAGACCTGCAGTGAGAGGGTTGACATCAGGGCGACTGGCTGGCTGACTTGCTGGTTGGCTGGATGCTGCTCAATTTCCCTGGCATTCAGCCATAGCAGCCTCTGTGCAAAGGCGCTCAAGGCAGCATTTCCAGAGCAATAAACTTCCCCCGCATTTAACAGCTGACATTTGCTAGGTATCAGCAGGGAAGCTTCGAGACGGCCGATGCCACATTGCCGCGACCCTAGACTCACTGCGGTATTCAGAGAGAGACTTGTGTCGAAGAGTGTGCTTCTAAAATAATGACACTCACACTGCCTTCCGAATTTGATTTGTTTTGCATGTGTTTAGCTGTCTAACTTTGACCTCTCTATGATTGTGGCAGATCTGTCTGTCTCTCCTCTCGCCACTGATTTTCCGCAGAAAGCGGTGCCACGAACCAGCGGAAAAATTATTTTCTTTCCAGCAGGGTTCTCAGTCTCAGCTGATGATTGACACTTTGGCTGCAGTGCCCCTTGGAGAGTCCACACAAACCTTTAATCCAAAAAAACATAAAGAAGTAAAAGAGACTAATTGCATCTTTGGGCAGAAAAAGGAAACTGGAGGTGTATCGTCAAGGGTGACTATTAAGATGGCATTTTTAGTGGTATTCTACAGGATAACCTATGATGACACAAAATTATAGCCTAACAGTATTACTTTACAGTGCTTTATTCTGGGCCCCCATGGAGTGTATATTAGAAAACACATAATTCAAAGGATATTGAGTGAATTTTACAGTCCCCTGGAAAAATGAGGATATTTCTCTTTTACCAGTCAGCCATTGGAAAGATCTCATTTGCTTCTAAATTGCCAGGCAGCTCAAGTGCTGTCTTTTTAAGGCACTCCAGGGGAAAGACAAGACAAGCACTGCCTTCACAGCATGCCTGGAATGGGGCTTGAAACAAGAGCTCCAAATTAAACCCTGGCCAAGAGACTGTGGTTACATAGCAACGATGTGCTAATAACGAGGAATAAGATCCATTGAAACGAGAGCACAACATGACAACAAAGGCAGCTCTCTCGCGATAATAAAGGGCCTTGATTCATTTATAAGATCACATTCTAGAACATGGGGATTCTTCAGCCATATTCAGATAGATCTTAAAAGCGAGTCACATGGTAAAACAGACCAATGCATAAGGACTGAAAAACGTAAAATATTACAAGAAGCCAATAAAGTGTGTCAAAGACTGATTAGGAAACCTTAGCAAACCTCAAACAGCAACATAAACCACACTGACATGTTGCAAAATACGTGCAAGAAAATTTGGGTCTGCTGGCTGATAGCCCTGCTTCTCTAAGAAGTTGACACACTACGGAAGAGAGGGAGGGAAAAAAAAAAAAAAAAAAAACACATCTCAAAGCGACTTTTATCTGAAAGATGCATTCTCTGCCAAAGGATGCGTCTGTGCTCTGTTCCACCCACATGAGTATGCCACTAAGATACCAATCTGTCTGCTGCTCGAGTTTAGAAACACAGACTTCAAATGAACGGCACACGGTGGATCCTGTGCTCACCAAAGCAACCAAAACCCTTTGCAAGCCCAGCTCCTATGGAGCACAGAGGTATTGTTAGGAACTTAACATGGCTACATGTAAAAGACATCACTGCTATACTGGGCCTCATTTTCCTGCATAGTTGTACATGATATATTATCACAGAAGAACTCAATTGATCTGCAGAGACAAATGGAAGTGCTGCCAAGGTCGTAACACAGATATCAAACAGAGCTAGCTGCTCTTACAGAGCTACAGAAGTATGACAGGATTTTTTTTTACCATTAACATTTTTCAGTTAGAGCTACTTAATATAATGAAAAGCAGCCGGAACAAACAATCAATTCCTTTTCATTCCTTTTCATTTGCACTTTTCTTTGTTAACAGTCAACATACTGTTGTTGACAGTATGTTGATCCCATTTCAGGTCTCATTTCTGTTGCGCTGCTTGTATTTTATGTGCTGCAATGTCCTATCTCTGCAAATTCCTCTGTTCCCAAAATGACTTGATCTTAACCAGACATGATAACAGTTTCCAACTCTGGTTCTAAGCGGTTACACCCGCACAACACATTGATTCACTGCTATGATTAGACGAGAACCTCCGTAGAAGAATACAGTGTGATATTAGCACTAGAGTTTGTCTGTACTACAGTGTCTCACTGAACAGTATTACAGTGCTACAATAACCAACACCTCCTTAACAGCAATAAAGTGCTACATTAGTCTAACCCTGACCTTTATAATATTTATAACCACATTACTTTCACACAACTTACAAGCCTCCATTATAATTTGCTGTGGAGGTGAAGGAATTTGTTTCCTTTAAAACCCACAGTCGACAAATAACCCTGCCTGAGCTACACGTATAAAAAAAAAAAAGGAGAAGGAAATTGGGCAGGTCAGATTAAATATCAGAGTGGAACTGAGAGGTAAGACAACACAGACTTGCTCCTCTACTCTCTTCCATTTTGTGAAAGAGTGTGAGCCAGGTTCTGCACAACTAGCTGGAGGGCCATAGACCCCTGCACACACACAGCCTTGTTCTCTCTCTCTCAACCCTGTGGTGGCTCTCCCCAGTACAGAGACAGAATAAGTGCAGCTGGCTGGGTGCATGTGTGTGCGCGCACACGCACACACACGCACAGGACTGGGTGAGTCAGACATGCTGTGCCCACAGCGGGAGAGGGAGAGGAGAACATTCAGACAGGCAGAGCGTTTGGAATGCTGATGAAGCTGCCACCCCCCTGGCTGCCTTTTTAAAGACCAACCAGGACACTGCAGATAAGCTGCTGGACTTTCCTGGCTGCAACAGCCAAGAACATGCCTCATGTGTTTCTTGGCAAAGTCATATAGTAGAGCTCAATCATGGCTGATTGTTTCTTGTAATTACCTTTAGGCATTTTCATATTGTAGTTTACAAATGGGCAACCCACCAGTGGCATTACTAAAATAACCCATTCAGAATTACTGAGTCAAACATCACAGAAATGAACGGATTTGTCTTGGCTGGGACTAAGGGGGCCAATGCGTTGTAAGTGTTGGGCTCTGTGATGGTGAATAAAGCTTGGTTCTTGTTTCTGGTTTCCTCCATAATGCTTCTGACAAGAGGCCAACTGAGAATGCAAACCACCATTGGGGAAAATGGTGGTTGGAGGCAGCGGAGGTCACACGATACAGCTGATCGTCATGAATTACATAAACAACCAAACGGGCCAGCCAGGAATTAACAACTGCATGGAGTAACGCATTTGAAACAGCAACTCACCATCCTCAGTCTCCTGCCAGACGATGCCTTCCAAGTTGACGCTGGTGCCAGGCTCGCAGGGCCCCAGGCACTCGGGCTCAGTGGCCAGAGCCACCTCGGCCGTGTTGACGGCCACAGAACGCGTGCGCACCATGATCTGCTCGCAGGGCGAGGCTATGTCAGTGGCCGTCCCCACTGGCGCCAAGAGGTGGAGTGGGGGCGGGGCCGGCGTGGAGACAGGAGAATCCATCTGGGAAAAACAGAGAGAGAGAGGGGGGAGGGGAGGGGAGGGAGGGAGGGAGAGAGAGAGAGAGAGAGGGTAAATACAGGTCACCTTCACACAAAATACTGCACATAAACAGAGATCTTTGAGATACTGCTGGAGAGGAGAAAACAGCCGGGGGGGGGGGGGGGGGGGGGCAAAAGGAGACACAGAACTGCTTGACTGACAACTGGGGAGTGTCGCTCCACCAGGCGGGCAGCCCTCGGTCAGGGGGAGAACAGAAGACTGCCGCTCAAGCCTCCACTGAGTGAGGTCAGAGCCCTTTTTCCTCCCCGGCCCTGCCGGATCTGATAAAAAGCGCAGGGAGGAATGCCTTTGAGGTCTGGGGCTAAGAGGAGAAGAGGTGCATGGCGCTCCTTACTTGCCACACAGTACGATCTCTGACACCACATCATGTCATGGTGTGATCACTCACTAATTCATTCAATTAAGGGGTTGGCTGTGGTGAGGGAGAGTGGTGGAACAGACTGTGCGGCCTCTGTAATTGAATCCACCTGCACTGTGTGGGTACGTGTGTGTAGAAAGATACTTAAAAAACACACACACACACACACACACACAGTTTCTCTCTCTTATTTAAACTACACAGCATGTAGACAGCAAGCTCTGTGCTCATTATTTGTTGCAGCCAACTTAAAATGCATGAATTCATAAACTGGAGTGGCACAAAATGAAAGAGCTAATTAAATTGGGCAGAAAAGTGCTCAGTGAAGTAAGCTGATAAGGAACAACCCCAGTAGAGGAATGAGCGCGCACCCCTGTGTGTGTGTGTGTGTGTGTGTGTGTGTGTGTGTGTGTGTGTGTGTGTGTGGTGTGTGTCGGACAAAATAAAGTATAATGAGAGGAAAGAACAAACATCTGATATTTCAAGCCTTTTTGGAAAGTTAGAGACACGTGTTTATTTGCCCAATTAAAATAAAGATCTTTAAAGGTTAACGTCCCTCAGGCATTTGATTTCAATAACAGCTTTATTATGCTATCAGCAGTAGGACTGCATGAATAATTACTTGTGGTGAAAAAGCCTGACAATTTAATCACGGAGTGTGTGGATGACTCATGAATTACAAGTGTATTACCCCATGAAACCCTTGAAGTATTTATATCTCACATGACAATGTGGCATGCGGATATGATCAGCAATGCAAATCAAACTAAAGATAAGATTATTTAGGGGAAGGGCTGGGTATGTCTCACTGCGTAAACAACTGCACACACTTTTTTTGGGGGGGGGGGGGGGGGGGATCAACGAACAACCGCTGTGAAGAAAGCTGGCTAGTAACCCAGCATTTAAGATTAATTTGTGCAGCTGGCTTCACATTTGAAATTTCAGAGCTCCATTTTTCACCCTAAATTTTACCATTTTTTTCTTTTCAAAACAGTAAATGATTCATATTTTCTTCCTTTGAATCAATGCGTTTATATAACCACAACAACAACTTAGCTTAGAGACTAAATAAAATATCTGTGCTGTTGGCAGTTTAGCACCGTCATAAATTCAAATAAATATTAGCCAGCTTGCTTTGGTGAAAGAAAAGACCAAAGGAAGGACCTCTGGGGAAGATAAAAAAGGCAGTGAAGCTCTTCCATAATAGTAGGCTATGTTTAAAGACATCCAGGAGCTGCAGAGAGCGCATCGTCTCGCAAACAGAGTGTGAAGCGTGTGTCTTTTAAGGGCATGTCCTGGACACTTGGATTTCAGAAAGCTACATCTTCACTAGAAATGGCTGCAAGCTTGCACTGTGCGCTGACAAAATCCTCTTGAGAATCCTGTCTGGTCAAATGCAAGCTTAGTGCTGGACAATCAGCTGAATCTCTGCAGAACGGCAACCTTTGGCTGGCTGTCAAATCTGTTCTGCACTGAAAAACAGAACAGTGATTTATACATTTTCTTACATTGTGCACAAATTTCTGCTCACAGAATCTTCAAGAAACAGTCTCCAAAATTACCCTAAATGCAAGTCCTGCCGTTTCTGAAACTGTACGCCTTATAGCTTTTTAAAACGATCTTAGTTTGTCCAGTAAATCTGAACGCTAACTGCCGGCAAAGAATATTTACAAAGCTCTGTGGGGTGGCACAGTGTCGCGACATGAAAGCAGCCCAACAGCATCCATATTCTCGCTGGCTGTGAAATGGAAGACTGTATTAAACAGCCCTTCTCTATACTGAATCCCTCTGCCGGAGCTATGACTCATTCTGCACCGTGACATATTGTGAGGCTAATGAGCCAGATGAGATGGCTGAGAGAGAAGGGAGTGAGGTGGAGGAGGGGTAAGTTGGGGGGGGGGGGTGTAGATCTACCAGGAAGCACTAAATTAAATGGATTTCACATATGGCATCAGCTTGCCTTCTGCATCTCTCCCCCAGCGCACTCCAAGCAAGGCAACACAAGCCCACATAAAACTCGATCCTATGAGATCCTGAGATCAAACCCAGGGAAACCTGCAAGCTACATTATGTGGTGGCATTCCACGCTGAGGCAGCAGGGACAATAACCAGATTCAGTTTCACTCTCCCTCACTTCTTTTTCCTCCCTCTCTCAGTGGTAGTATGTTAGCTCCACATGTGTCTGTAGGTCACAACCCAGTGAGAGAGCACTTTGTGGAACTAATAGCATACAGCTTTAGTGAGTCATATCAGAGGTTTTGGGAGCACCATGGAGTCACAGAGCAACAAAGCTTAAGACCCTCCACCCCCAAAAAAGTATATCAGAGTTAAATAAATAAATAAATGTAACTTCTCCCGCTTCTTTTATATACTCAACAAAAAAACACAACTGTAGCATACAACATGGCACCTATACCAATCAGACATGTTGAGAAGGTGGCTTACTCTGACACATACACAAACTAAAACATTCTCATAGGATTATTCTCTTGTCTGTCTCAACATTGCAGGATAATCTGACGGGTTTAGCTACTTAGCTTTGGTCTTCTCAAAGTAAATTACCTCTAGGAAGTCTAAAAAGGCTTCACTGCAATGCATACCTTGATTAACATTTGGCTAATAACAGTTAAAATGTAGGCTACAGTAGCTAACCAAAGATTGCCATGCTTTAAGACATGGCTACCTAATAGCAAATCACGCTTAGAGTACAAACTCAGCGTGACTCAGCTTTTGTAGAAATTTACTTATTTTACAAAGTTACAAAGTGCAATACACTGTAGATAGGCCTTATCTGTTTGTACATCCCCACGAGCCAAGGCCCACAGAAAAGTTTCATACATTGTAAACATTGAGTCCACATAACTGCCAGAGATTTGTAATTGGGGAGACCATTTAGAAAGGAGCCAATGCATTCTGCCTGCTGGCTACACTGTCCAGCTAGGCTGTAATAACTCACATTTTGGGGGTTAGCATGTAGAAGGGAAAATGGCTTAGAACTACTGATTTCTGGGTGAGTTACCAATGAATGCCATAACTAAGGTAAGTTCATTTATGACTGACACTTCATTATCATAAAGTCACATGGGCAGCTCTGAAGTGCATGGATATGGAGAACTGAATGCACAGAAGATAATGAAGTACCAAGTGCAATCTTCTTTCTGATGTCTAATTTTTTTTAACTCTTCTGGTGCCAACCACTATAGTGCCCTCAACTTCTCAGCAACCGCTACCACCACAAATAAAATTTTCTTAAGACTAGAGCATACAGTTAAGGATACTGGTGGTTTGGTGGATTATATCATTTTGAAAACATAAAGAGGTGTAGGTTAGGCTGCCCAACAGATCATGTCACTCTGTAGAGCCAGAGGGACTCATCCAGTACAAATGGCAGACCCCTTCAGTTCAAAATGCTAAGACTACTTAGCCTCTGCATTAAACTAGCCATCATAACATGAACATTTGATGCAACATGAATGAATGAATGAATGAATGTGGGGAAATCCGAGTTGATGTGATGATGCAATCCATTTCCAACACATGGTTTGATAACACAAACGATGGCTACCAAAACATGCCCCTAGTGCTTGCACAAGTAAATGAACTGCAATAATCATCAGACCTTCAAAGGCATACCATGTTCCGCATCACGTCTCGACCACTGTATATAGGAAACACAAAATCCGTGCATACATTTTCCTGTTCACTTTAGCTTAGCCTGAAGGCAACCTCCCTCAGTTAGTTACTCCCCCTCCCCCCCACACGCACACACAAACCCTGCCAGAGACAATAAAACGCCTGCAAACATCATGCTCCACAAGACTTAAATCCACACAGAGGGAAACAAACAAACTGACAGAGTTAAGTCAAGCCCACATGTCTTAAAACCAGCAATGGATTCCACAGGCTTTCTCTGCCTGATTTTCTTTTTCTCAAGAGCGCAGTCTGCCTGCTAAATATTGCCCAGACCACAATGTTTTAGAGGTTTTCCACAGTGTCACGCAACCTCTTTCCCATTCAGATTCCTTAAAGAAAGCCACAGTGGCCAAAGTGGTACTTAACTTGCCTTGCATCTGCAAAGAGAAGAGGGGAAATCAATGGCTTGTGGGTAGACATAAAACAAACAGAAAGAGAACATTGTGTTTATGACATTTCATTTCTTCACAAGTCTTTTTTGCGCATCTTTTTCACAGATGCTCTCTGTGGTTCTTCTCACCAACACTCGGGGGCTAACCAACACCTTAACTTGATTATTAGCACTGGGGATTAGGACTTGGTACTCCTGATCTGAATTAGGATTATGCTTGGATTAGGCCTACATTGTGTTCTGTTTTGTAAACATCTGCTCCTTTTGAACTCATCCTGATACAGCAAGCATTTTTTTAATGCTACACAGAAATCTCTAAACAATTATATTTTCCTTTAAGGCAATGTATGGCCCAGAATGACTGACGGCTACTAATTCTTAAAAGTACAACATGTGTTTTTCTCAGACTGAATGACAGACAACATGGAGGGGGGTGTGGGTGGGGGGTGAAAAATATGAGTCTCTAGTGAGCTTCATCCCTCAGTGTACACATTAGCGCTGGAGAAATTGTCTGCAAGGCAGCCAGGCAAATAGTCAGATGGAGTGGAGCAATTAAATCACTCTAAGATGGCAAGGCTTCTCTGAAGTAGCAGGAAACCACCCTGCTCCATGGATAGTGGGCCTCATTAAGTTACACAATCTTGCTTGGCACAAATTTCAACAACCACAGAACTGACAGCATTTGTAAGATACAACGGTGAACTCTGAAAAATTAATTCTGGAGGCAAAAATATTTGGTGGTTCATAATTACTGAATGATTCATCTGATGTACAATTGATACAGAAAGACAGACAGTTCTTCTCATTTTGAAAAAAGTGAAATGATTAAACACCAAAATTTACTCAAATCCATTCACTGGTGCGTAGACATGATTACATGTAGCACTGCGATCAAAAAGAGTAATCCACCCTATAACTTAAACTAAAACAAAGTTAAGAAGGAACAGGTCCAGCCAGGGGTGTAGGATTTCAACACCACAGGAAATTGGACCAACCACATCAAAATTTCAAACATAGAAGCAGGCACACATATCCACTGACCAAACATCACTACACTGTTCTGTAGTACTTCCCACTTTCTTAAACATGACCTAGATATAGCTCAAAGATAGTTAAACTATCCTTATTTGGCCTCTCTCATGCTGCAGAAATTATTAGAAGTACGTGCTGCCAAAGCTTGCCCACTGTGAAACAGCCTTTTGCAATGTATTTTAAGCAATTCCTCACACATCCTTCCATCCAGCACACAGAAGAACAAATGTTACCTAATCCCAATAAACAAAACAAGACAAACACTAAAAAACCGATCAACAGATGAGAGCAGCTTTTTTTGGTTAGTAACAAGGAATACGGCTAAGGGAACAAAAACACAACCTCCACAGTTGTTTACTTCTTTGCCTTGATAAAAACCTATTTGGAGATACAGTACGGTATTCAGAGACCCATCTACCTCTTCAGTGACTCCACTACTTCATAGTCTTTGACTTTTGAGGGCTCAGGTCATACCTAACTGGCACACTACTACTGGACTACTACTGGGACCAGTTATCCACAGACATCAGAGCACTGGCAAGGCAGTATCAAATTATTAATTACATGCAGATGCCTTGCAAATTAGAAAACGGCATGAGCAGTAAGTGGTCAAGGGTAACAAATAGGCCAACATTTAACAAACCACGGATTTTACAATATGGTGGCAGGTGTTAAGACACATTCCTGCCGCCTAGGCTACCTGCATGAACTGCATGCCATTCAACAATGCTGTGTGTGAGGTCAAGCATAATATAAACATACAGGATCTTAATGTTCCATGAAAGTAAGAGGCTGTGTGCAACAATACCCAAGCTGCAGGGCAAACATGATTCATCACTCAATTTTAATTCCACTCAGTCCCAGGAAATGGAGCTTTATGCACATGAAAAATAAATGTGTGGACTCTATATGCCTATTTGGATGAAGCATTTATAAACACAACAAAAAACAAACCTAAAGCAATCTTAATTTTAGTCAATACTACAGAAATTGTGAAAGTAGCCTGATACTAGTTAAAAAAAAAAAAAGTGCCGTCATAATAATACAGGATACAACAATTTCACACCAACTGACTGCTCTAACAAACCGTGAGCATGAATTTGACAATGTAAGGTGGTGCTTTGCATCCTGGAAGATAACGGTGGCAACACAGCATTGGGCTCACGACTAAGCTAATGACTAAATCTCACATGCTGAATAAGCACATTGCTGGATAGTAGTTGATGGACAAACACTACACAAGATGATCTGAACATTCAAAAAATTGATCCTATTTGCAATCTCACTGTTCTCAGTTCAAACATGATGAAGAGCAGGAAGAAATGGACCCAGGCAATGCTTCCATCAACAAGAATCACAGCTAGGGAACAACACACTGATCTCCAGGCTTTGGCTGACCGACAGCTAGCACTGTTTCCATGTCGAAGAGCAATCCTACTAGATCCCCCACCCTCCATCAACTAGTCTAGCGCAGCTGGCTTTCTTGGGCTTTTGCCTAAGGGTGTTTACCAACTGACAGGGGGTTGACAGAGGACTAGAAATTCAGGCTGTGTGAAAAACAGTCCACCACACCTCAACAGAAGGGTCCCCATTAGACAAGTTAGAACAAAACAGCACAACCATGTAATCAAGCCAAATAAAATCCTACTGAAAATCTCACACTCCCAGCCGTAGCATTTGTGCATAACCGAGCCTTATTCCACAAACACACAGGGACAACTCCCGTACCACAAAAGGATGTTTCATTGAGTGCAGAAAGCAGTGGTGATGATTTTATGCAGCAGCCAATTCTGACAGCACTAGAAAAGGCACTACATACAATGAGTATTCAAGGTTTGGGGGGGGGGGGCTTTACTTCTACAGCATGATCTCAGCCTAGCACTAATACTCAAACTGGCCTTGGTATTAAACATGCGCTGAGTGAATGGACTGCTGGAGGTGGTTTGTTATGAGAGATCAGAATGGTTTAATGGTCCTTTCAGTCATGCTATTTCAGTCAAGGGTGATGCTCCTACTAAACGACAAGGTTACCCGGTTACAGTATTTGAAAGACTAATACACTGAATACGCCCAAAGCTCTATAAAACTTAACCACAGAAACACTCAAGCGTGTCCACAGAATTCCTGTGCACAGCCTGCAGTGTGCATCACTGCTAGTGAGACATGGGCTGACAAACACAAGTTTACTTGTCCAGCACACACTTTGGCAAGGATATCATAATCCCTCCCTGTTCTGCTGTAGCTTGTCTTTGACAGATGCATGGCAATATCATCTGGCTACAATGATCCAGCACGCCAAAATATTCCCTCTTCTACAGACTTCTAAGGCTAATGTTGGCACTCATGCAGCATTGACAGACCAGAGGAAATACAGGTGAGAAAAAAAAAAGAAAAAAAAAAAAAGGTTGACGCCATGACACAGTACACCACAATGAGAGTGGGGGAAAACCATTCTCCCTCTGACACGCCATAACAAAGCTCTTTCTGTTGGAGGAGGGGGGATGGGGAATACCAGATCCACCTCCTCCACCTCTGCCTGCCCCCATCAACTCCACCTCCTGGCCTCACCACAACAACAGTATCTATTGCAATAATAATCCACATTCTTGTCAAGGTCACCCACGAGTGCTCCAGTGAAGTGCCAGAGCTAAGGGAGGAAGCCCAGATAATCAACTCAGAACCACCAAGGATTTTTTTTTCCCTCCTGCCTCAGCCCCCCCTCTGTGCTTAGCAAGAGACCGTATCTCACGCCAAGAGGGGATAACATGAAAACAGATCATTATACGTAAATGCACAGCCAGAGCCAATAGTTAGCAGTGCTCAAGAAATAAAAGTCTATATCTGGTGTTCATTTAGGCCTAGGTGACGATTTTTGATGTCTTCAACCCTAGCCCTAAAATCACCTAAACCTAAACCTTCACACAGGAAACATACATAAAGCAGACTTACCGTGGCATTGCATACCCAGTCAGACCTACAGCTTATTCTCAGCAAAGACTTATACGCATAAACAATATGCAAAGCATAACTTCCATAACCCTGGCAGGGCAACCCAATTAAAACATTTTTAGTTTTCACTTTACAAACAAATCTTAAGAGCTGTTTGCTTCCACTTCAGTAGATTAGTGGAACAAGTGATGTCTTGAGGTTTACAACTAGAAGAGGAAAAAAAGACTGGGCATGTTCAAGGCATTTTCGAAAGACAAACGTGCATTCGGCTGCTTGCCACAGCATAACGGCACACTTAACCAGCCACATACAGTAGAGGCATGGAAAACAAGTTGCTGTTCAGCCTGCAAGGTTTCCCTGGAGACCCAAACCACCAAACTATTTATAGCGGTTCTGAATTTGCCCACTTCCTCCAAGCAGCAGCAAACCTCTATGTGGGTGGTGCTTCCTCCAACAGACAAAACATTTGTAGACAGTAGAGGAGAAACAATGTTTTTCAAGAATTACTCAGGTAGTCTTGTGGTGAAGTAAACGTACTGAGATCAGGCTTTCAGAAATACTGCACCAAGTAATTCAGAGCATTTAATCATGTAGACAACCCTATGTTGCCTTTGTGTTTGGCTGTTATTTATTAGACAGATATAGATCAGTGATGGATTTTGCATTAATTAAGTACAGGGTGCTGAGGTAGTGATACTGGCAGCATTGGGCTATTCATGTCATTTATAACTGTACTATGAAGATACTTTTTTTTTCTCAGAATACATACATTATTAATTCAGAGTTCAAAAAAAAATCTGTTAGTATGTGCTGAAACAGGCTATCTTGCCTAGTGCAAACCATATAATTCAGACACACCAAGCCAGTAATCTGGGTTCGACATGCACATTTTCAGATGAAAACAATAGCCTACTGTAGCGTCAACAGCTTTCTTCAGTCAAATCTGAATTAATTCCATATTTCAGTCAAGTTTAAAATCGGACTGACCATATCAAAAAACAGTAATCGCGCGCCTGGTACTGTGTTGATGATCATCTGACCAGTGTCCAACAGAATAACAATGTGACAGACTAAAAGCAAAACTACTGCTGTGTGATGTGGTGGGCTCGCATTTGCAACTTAGGTTGACAGTTTAGCCTAAAGTGTGATGGAAACTGTGACAGAAAAGAATAAGCCTACTATTTGAAGTAAAACACTTCAAATGTAAGACAGCTTTTAATTCTACATACAGCACTACATGCAACAAGTGTGCATTTAGGTTTGCAAACAATGAATAACAGTGACTGAAGCCTTCATGTTGGAAAATTCTGAATTTGACAGACCAGCTATAAAGAATGACTACCCAACTGAAAAACAAGGTTAAGCCACCATTTCACATGTTAGACAACATAATAGATTTGACCTTCAACAACGTTAAAACAAAAGTATTTGTCCATTCAAATTACATTTAACACACAATGACAAAGCTATTGAGTCTTTAATTATGGCAAGGTCCTGCATCTCAGGGATTCTGCACCTACATTTATTTTAAGTGGAAGACCTGACCTTTGAAGGTGTCTCATTTAAAAAGAGCCTCTGCTTGAGGACTAGAGCAGTGACTGAATTAGCAATCATCCCAGAGGAGGTGTCAGACTAGAAGATCCTAAGCCCAAACGCAGACGTGACTGCACTCGTGTGCAACTGCAGCAAATCAGCTTGTCAGATCACACAAACAATATTCTGGTGTTATGTCATGAAAGACAGGGTACATACATTAGTCACCCATAATCCACTAGCGCAAATGCTAACATGTTTAAATTTTGAAGGGGCATGAGTCACGAGTGTCCTAGTGTGAGAAAGTGAATAACAAACCCATGAATTGTGTAGGCTATCCCACCCACTGACAACAGTGAGAGGGATAGGCTAGGCAACAGAGCTGGCCAGCGTGGTTCATGAGGTGAAAGCGCTAGTCTTTTTCTCCACTGAGAATTTGATTATAACCCACGCTGCCTTGACCAAACAACATAGACTTTTAACTAGCTACCTTAGGACAAAACAATTGTCTGAGGTCATTACCATGCCACAGGTTCATAAGCATTAATCCAGTTTTAATAAAAAACATCTTTGATTCGGAATTTCACTGGAAAGCACTACGCTACACACCATCCTTTGATTGCTGGAGATTCCCGTTGTCATGAACGTTGTTTATAACCCCCCTCAAGTGTGACGAAACTTCTCTGTACCAGGAGGGAGTAATAATGGCGGCAGGGGGAAGAAAGCAACGATCAGGTAAAATATGTTTTTCTCGTATTTAAAGTTGAATCTGCTCGCAGCAAACTGTATGATGCTAGTCATTGTGATGTTCTCAGTTCAATATGGAGCTCGGTGAACTATTGTTAGGTTATAAAAGTTAAAAATTTTATCGCTCGCAATGACTTGTGGGACAAGTAGTTTCTTCACTCAGGAGTCTTGTACCTTTGCCTTTTTTTCTTATTTTCGTTAGTTTTTCACTCAGAATGAAAGTTTATATGGTGATAATGAACCTTATCGCTGGTTAAACTGAGTCAAGTCTTCTAAGTTTACGCATAATGATTGCTGGCAATCGTCAGGTGAATAATATTGTCTTCACGGTTACTTTTCAAACAAACTACAGACACAACACCTGCCATGCAAAAGTAGCGGCTATTAAAACAACAAAAATATGTTTAATTAGGCTCTATCAAAGCTAAGAGTCCCAGGATAATGTGATAAAAGAACACTATTTTAATGACTAAGCCCATTTACCTGAATATAAGCCTTAAGCAGTAAAATCCCCAAGATCTAGGCTAGGCTACAAAATATGGAGCTCTATGATTTCCATTGTGGAAATTGCTCTTAAACAAAAATGAAAATTAAACTGAGAAACATAAGCTAATATTCTAGGCAACATTTTTGGTTGTGTTGGTGACAATGGAACAAGATTTTAGTTTTCCACAGACAGCTAGCCAAAGTTAACAAAACAACTCTGTAAATCTCATTAGGCAATACCACTAATAGAAGACTGGCACAGGTCAGGGGACACCTGACCACTGTAGCAGCATCTGAATACTTAAAGTAGCCCAAGTCTCATTTCCAAGTACTAGCATGAAAAAACTAGTTGTAGGTTCTGAACACAAGCTTTGTAAGCAGAACCTATGAGGTAATCTCCCCTTATTTATTATAAATGTATTTATTTATTTCCAATTTCAATTAAACCCATCAATGCGCTTATGAATGGTAACCATAACAACTGTATTAAAGTGTTTCACACTGTACGTAACGGAAGCTATAATAGGTTATTTTCTGTAGTTCATACACATTATTCCGAGTCCTTCGCCTCGCTAATATTTCTATTGAACTGGTCATCTTGTCGGTCGTTTTCCCTTACACAAATCTCACCTCGACAGACAAAATGTGTGTGCAAATGCAGACACAACAGAGAGCACATGAATACAGAATACCCAAATTACACTGAAATTAACAAGACATCACAGATGTCAGCCCTAATAATACATTGGTCTTTGTGCTTAAAAAAAAAACAAACAAAAAAAAACCTCACACTACTGAAGGATTTTAAATTTGAGTATTCTTGTATGAAACATATCAAGTGATGCTAGGACTTGTGACTGTCTGACAATCTAACCTCTTCTTTCTTAAACTAGGAAATTAGAAGACTGAAAGGTTGGTTGCATCCACATCACTTCATGATGAGTGCACAAACACTACCCTATAGCCACCATATTATTTTCCTTTACAGTTACATTTTTCATTTGTGCATTTAGCAGATGCTTTTATCCAAAGCGACTTATAAAAGAGGATAACACTCAAGCTACAACACAATGAAAAAACTAACAAAACATATAGTGTTATTGCCCAGTTTGTTAAAAATGCTACTAGCAATTCACGAATGCTTTTTCCATTTCTTTCAAGTACTGCACTGACAGTCTGACCTTTCAAAAGCTTTCTACCTCACACAGGGATTTCAATCACGTATGCTTCATGCTGCCAGTCTTCCCCGTCACCAGATGTGAACACTTCAGAAGCAACACCTGGGACTGTAATGACATGACTTCTATGACTATTATTTCATTAGTCCCTGGTTCTGTGGGTCGCTAGGCTACAAAGAACCTAAATTTCTCATGGTGACACCATCTTGAATTCCAGTTAAGCACTGGTCATCAGGTAAATCTTGTCCCTTGCTTTGGTAGTCCATTTGATGTGGCTGTCATTAACTATTTTTGCCGTCACATTCAATGCTTGTCATGTGGTAATTTTCATTAGGCTTGAGTCTTAACACTTGAGGCTTCACTTACGATTTGATTTGTATACAAATGGCCACATTTGAGCGGAAAAATGTGCTTACTGCAATCTCAAAGCTCTGACTGGATATAAAACTGAATTAGCGTCTAGGAGATTTGGGAGACAGGCATGAAAAAACAGGATTCTGCAGAGGAAAATGAGAGGGCTGGCAGGTATGTCACATATCTCTCTTAGGGAAAAAATAGCCTACATTGTTCAGCATGCAGCCTCCACAGACAAGAATGTTAGACATCATTCCCAGCGGACAAGCTTGTCCTGCCTTTAATTTATCTATGCAGCATAATCCCCTTTTGAAACCCTTTTTGGGGTGAATTGGAAAGGCCTTGCATTCAGAAAGATGTGGCGGGGGAAGTGTGAGTGAGGGGTGGGTAGGGTGGGCGAGTGGCAGTAATAATCACAAGAGCTTGACTGTCTGTGTGGATTACCATGGGAGAGAAAATCCTTTCATCTCAGCGTGGAGCAGAGCTCGGCAGCTCAGAGACACATGGTTACGGCCAAAGCCTTCTCCCTGCCAAAGGCACCTCCAAGACATGTCTCTGTTAGGCCAATTTCTTGGAAAAAAAAATAAAATCACTGCCTCTGTCTCATGTTAAGTGGATAACAATCAGTTGCTGTTAAATAAAACCTCATTTTCAGTTAGCCGGGAGCAACACAGGGGGAGTGAGGAATGTTTAGGTATTTTTATTTTTATCTGCTGTGGGATTAGCTAGCTTATTCCAGACATGGCGAGAGCCATCCAGAGGCCCCACAACAGATGGCTTTCGAGAGGTCATCCTTGAGATAAGGGTGCCTTTTAACACCCCCTAACAGGTTCTATGTAGTAGGTTGTGTAGCAAATGTGCAAAACTGCAGACTAAATATCACCTCATATTTAACTTCAACAAATCTGTAATTAAAAGGCCTCAATCATGGAAAACTAGAGAAATCAAGTATGGAATAAACATCAATGTCTAGTTTCCTCTATGTATTACATCAACACCAACCATTTCACATCTCAATTTATGCCTTCATGACTACTTTCTTTTTTCTCACTTGAAAAGCACCAGCCTAAACTATCAAGTGTTAATCTATAGCTCCTTGACATTTAATGAGTCATCCATTTTCATGATGCATGTATTATGGTTCAGGAGTGCGCTAGCTCACCCTATGTAGCATACTTCATTCAACAGCTAGCTACAGCACATTGGCATGGAAATGAAGAAGCTATTTGAACATAAAAAGTGAATTTAAAAGCTCCATGAAATTGCCTGATAAAATGATGCAATAACCTAAATACGCAGGCTACTGAACTTGCAGGAAAGACCTCACCAAACATATGGTCTGAGAAAGGATGATTAATGTCACAGTCATAGTCAGTGTTCCACCATTTAAAAAAGGCTTAGAGTAGGTAGAAAGTCACGGCCAACTGCAGGGTAAAAATGCTGAGGTCATAACCTTGAGGGAGAATGTAAATGCATGCATTCTCATAAGCATAAACTGCATACCGCTCTGACTGTCAGAGGAGGTTTTTTGTTAGTATCTTTCGTTCATGGATCCAAAACAAGCTTATAAGGTGGCTGCTGAAGTGATGCAGATGCTGAAACCTGAAGTGTAGCAGTGATCTGGCTACATAGTAGGGATGGGCATTTGATTCTTCAATTCGATTTCTTAATTGATCATTGAGAGAATTTCTGGTCAATTTTTGATTAGTCATTAATATTTTTGTATTAAAATTCTTTTTTTTTTATTTCTTACATATCAAAAATGCTAAAAAAAATACAAAAGTACAGTGATGAGATCTTTATTACGAGAAAAACAACTTGTGGCAGTTGAACAGGACATTCGATGCTAAGACTAAACTTGAAAATATGTGCTGTGATGGAGCTGAAGCTGTGAGCCGGCGCTCTTAAACACAACTGAACTGACCCTTGTTTGTTCCAAAAAATCATATTAATAATAAAAAAAAGAAAGTAAACCAGGGGTCCGCAACCTTTTTGACATGTTGTGCCAAAAAAAATGGTCTTATTTGTTTGCATGACAACCAACAGACAATTGTTTTTAACTACACATTACGCATTTCCAACATAAAAATAAAGGAAATACAAAAAATGAAGAAATCCAAATTAATTATTCTAAAATTCATACATACATACTACAGGCCTAATGGGAAAGGGAACCCTCATTTCAGGTTAATGCCAACATTCTCACTGCACTTTAATCATGATTCTCTCATTTAACAGTTAGTAATTAGATATCCGGTCTACCTTTCTCTGTCCTTAAAAATTATTGCAAACGGAAAACTTACTGAAAGGAAATATCATATTTTAACAGCTGTTCATGTAGCCTACATTAAAAAAAAAAAAAAGTTCCTAGCAAAATGTCAATCATTTTGTTCGTGAACCGGATAACAACCTTGAATTCTGAACATTCCTAAGTTTGACTGACTTGTCATTTTGTGTTTTGTCTTACAACTACAACAGAAGTTGGACAAATACAAACAAAGATTTAAAATACAACAAGCACACACGCAACCTGATGGATGATCTTTGGCACAACTGCTGCGCTGGGACTCATCTCATGGAGAAATGTTTAAAGCCATGTTTACTGCCAGAGAGAAGACGCACCCTATACACCCTCTAATGTAGGCTACAATAACAGCAGATGGCACCATCGCCGGCATGCTAGTTAGAATTTCTCTGCGTGTCAACTGGGGTACGTGTGCCAGGGGTTGCCAACTCCTGTGTTAAACAATAACTTGTTGAAAAAGACGGTGAGGGTAATTAGCCTACCGAACAATTAGGCTACTAAACAAAGCCTCATAAAAAATCATTTGTAGGCTAACTCACAGACATAGAGCTGGATGTGTCGCCACACTAACCAGGGTCGGATGCGCGTTGTTCAAGTGGTACATCATTTGTGTTGTGGACAAGCTGTACTTCTATACTGCTTTGCAGTGATGGCAGTGAACTGAGTCCCATGCCACACTTCGCCGTGACCCCTTCATGATCACTTTTGAAATCTAAGGAAACTCACAGGCAACTGAGTTTGGTGTTGTAGTCAAATATTACCCTTGGGTGGTAAAATGTTTAATTTCTGCCATACAGTGAAATACATTGCACTGCTTCAAGACTCACACTATGCAACACAACCTACGTGATCGACAAATTTTTTAATAATCAATTATCAATTTGTTGATTTGTTGATTAATGCCCATCCCTACTATGCAGGCTACATTTTAAATACAGAGTATAGTGGAAATAGTAGCTCACAATGACTGAAGGGCAGAACAACAATAACCAACACATGGACCAATAAATATGACCCCAGCAAAAGAGTAGGCAATTCCATGACCTTGCTGCTTTTGCTAAAACCCATAACAATGGCAGGGTCAAGATGCATTATTCATTTGAACCCATTCTAAATCTAATAAATTCGTCTAAAAAGTGCAGCTAAACCTTCCTGGATCATTCAAATTATGTGTTCTAAAAGTTAAACTATGAACTATAAGCCTGAAACCAAAACAAAGCACAATTTTGGCAGTAACACTGCTGTGTGGCTGACGCACCAAATCATTCTTTAGATGTGGCATTCAATAATACCTCTTAAGCTTCTTAAAGGAATCTTCTCTGTGACATAAACCTCATTAAGGCAAGTCAACCCACAAGGCCATAGTGGAAGGCTGTTAAACTTGTCTGTTGACTTAGAAAGCTTAATAATGAACATTTCATTAATGCAAAAGAAAACAAACAAATTGTTGCTCTGAACAAGGCAAGTTATTTGAAAATGTGTGGTGTTTGACTAAATCTGGTCAATAAAACCAAATTTAGACAACAGGATTAGAACAGAAATTAGGAACCACGAGGGACTAGTATCCTGAGAGACTTTAGGGCTATTTCATCAACAAATCAGGCAAATGCTACTGATTAAGAAATTAAATACAATGAGGCACTGGGAGATTGTCTCGTTCCAAGACAGTAAAACTGAGGCTTTCTGTTTTAAAAAGCATCTTTAGCATCCCTGAGCATTTAAAAAAAATATTGGGGGTAGGGGTTACTGGTTTAGCCTAAACTATGGTTTAAGGTGTTTCTGAATGGAAGGCACCGTTATATTGATACATGTCATCATGCCACTTCATCCAAGCAGAAAAATGCAAAGGTTGCGGGGGAGGGGAAGGCGATTGTCTAGAATTACTAGGCTTTGACAGGAATTGATCTTACCATCTAAACAATGGTTATAGTCACTGTGGATCTAGTGGTGTTTCAACCCAAAGATATGCTTTAGACCCAGGGGGCTTACAGGTATTATACTGGTATTATACGTCATCCGACTCACGGATGTTTAATGTCAATTGCATATTAGGCTACTTTACTGGTCATTTATCAACTAGGCTACACATTTCTTTCTGTTATGGTGTATAAACGTATTAACAGAAATAAAACCAGCCTCTTTTTACCTTGGTTCACTGATTATTATTGTTCTTCAAAATTATCTGGCAATGTATCTAAAGAACCCACCACCTTTCTGAAATGTGGAAATGGGTCCCCTTACTGCATATCAATAACTCTAACCACACTAGCTATTAAGAGTCTGTCAAGCATCAAGTCAAATTTAATACCAGGGAGGGAAAAAAATAAGAAGAAATGTCCTCTAGACTCTTCAAAGTCTCACTACAAGCTGACAATAATTTGAAGCAGCTCATAACCTAAACCCAGGCAGAATATAATCAACCTGGCAAACATGAGGGGTTCATTTAAAGTGGGACACCACAGAAAGGTGAGTTGATCTCACTACATGTGAATGGATAATGGCTTGCAGCAGTCAGGCAGGCAAAAGAAAGCATCCAATAATATCCTACAGCACAAACTAGGCTATCAGTACATCATAGCTTGAAGCACAGTGGGATTCCAAGCACAAGAAAGAAAACACATTTCAGCCAATTCACAGCTGACACTGTTATTAGCGTTTCATTATAATAAGGTCATCAAATATTTATCATTTATTTTTAATCACAGTGATGCCATTAATTCAGGCAGGCAAACAGGCCAGCTTACACCTTAATGCGGGTTGTTTGTTTTGATTCACAGTGTAGCACTGAGCTATTTGATCTCATCATTACAACAGCCATATGAATTTGCCTTGCCTTTTGGTTAAGGTGCTTTTAAAAGACATCTGTCAATTCAGCAACAGCAGTACAATTTCATGCCAAATCTCAAGGTAGCGCACTGCAGAACTTTCCTCTTTACGACACAAATTTGCCCCACCATTTCCCATAATAAAGGAACACTTACATCAACATTAGAACCACCCATTGCATCATTTGACTGATAAACATGCATTGGTAAGGAGCCATTTCACCTTTTCTTAGAAGCGCATATCTTTACGTAGAAAATAATTTCATTTCAAGGAACAGTCATTTGAAAACACGGTTATGCCTTATGAAGGCAAAACAAGTGAAACTGCAATGCATAGAGTGGCTCTGAGCTGAAGAACTGTTGCCTGGAGAAGATTACACCAGTCAGAGAAGCCAATCAAACAGGGCAGTAAAAGCCATACCCGATTTATTTACTCAACCTCCCTCACTGCCGTAACAGAGTACCAAGTGCAGCCATGCTGATATATGGAGAGGCAAATATGATTAGGCTACAGCCTTCTGCCATGTTTATTTCCACCGGAGACAGACAGGAGCACAACAATAACAGCACCAAAAGTCATTACGCTAGAGCTTAGTACATGCATACACCGCTCACTCATGGTACAGCGTGACACCGTCTAGGCTAAATGAGGACTGGGAATCAGAGCACCTTACACTGGTACTGACATTGGACTAGTGCTGTGACTAGGCCATGTTATTTTTTTGAAAGTCAAACTTCAGTTCATTGTCCCTCACATTGCCATGGCTAATCTTGACTTTTGGGGCGTGACCATGTGGGTTCATAACATTTCCAAGCGTTGGTACATATCTGTCGCGTTGTCTCAAGAGGAAGTAGCAACAGCTTCACCAGAGGTTTTGCACAGGACCTTAATTTGTATGTTGGCTAAGCGTGTTCACGGTGGCAATTATGGCAACACACAATGCACTCTGAGCACCCGGCAGTTGGTGTTGCCTACTCATGGTCAACAATTGTTTATGAAAACACTGGGCACTAAAGAACACTGAAAGGTCGCCATTTTGGCTATGTACAAGAATGGGAGGAACCACAAAACATGTTTGCCTAATACTGTGACTGGCCTTTCTGTACAATACAAAACTGACGCATTCAATTTAGGAAAACGCTACCCGAATAAAATACAACCACTATGTAAATGAGTGCATAGGGAAGACAATGTACTACACAGACAGTACACCCAGCGTCTGAACCTAGATTCACATTCACTACACTTCACTATTACACTTGGACTACAAAGTCAAATGTCGTAAACAAAAGTCAAAAAACACTAAACAGGCCAGCTCAAACAATTAGAGATGGAGAATAAGCATTCACATAGCCTCTTGCATGGCGAGTAATATACTGTATACCCAAGCTGTATGTTTTTCAAGGTTTTGTTCTGTTAAGACAGACTTCAGACAATAGGCTAATTCCTGCAGTGTTAATTTTGTGTTATTTTGATTAAACTGTTTTTAGCGCGTATGTAGCCTAAATGTAGGCCTAGTTAATGCATCACAAGGCAAACTGATTATCTATGGGGCAAAGCAGCAAAGACGGCCTACATTTTCTTTTTCCACAATAAATGGCTGCATTAGCAGTCAAAACAAGAAACGCAATCAAGTCAAACATCTTACTCAAAACTGGAATATTTAATCCTAATTTCACACTTTTCAATGTTTTTTTTTTTCTTTCATTCAGTTTGGCTACAGTTCTGACGGCCTGGGGGTGTAGCCAAATGAAGCAAAGGAACACACACACACATACACAGAGACAAATAATGTAAGTTTCCATAAATAGCCTAGAAGACATTTGAGGAGGAAGAAGCCATGTTGTCGGCCCCTCCCTACTGCAAGGGGTTTTGTTCTGGTAATCACACCACATGCCTCAAGGATCCAACAACTCTGGAGCCACTGGTCCATTAATGGAAACACTCTTTCAGCCACGCTCCCTTCTTCTCCTCCCCTCTGCCCCTTCTGCCATTCCACCAGCTCAATGCAGCTGTGGGAGCCGTGACAAAACTATTCAGTGTGTAGGAGGTTAAAGACTTCATCCATTCATGCTGCTGTCTTGACTCCCTCCTCCCTTCTCTCTCCTTCATTTAGCTCCCTCCAGTCAGTCCTTTCCCTCTCCTACCCGTGAAGTGCCCTCTTCTCCTCCTACAGTGAGGCAGTCTTCCCCACATAGCTTAGCCAGAATAGACTCATGGTTTATTATTAGAAGACTGCCTGACTCCACATTCATCCTGCCTGCGTTTAGAGAGAGAGGGAGAGGCACTGTAAGAGAGGGATAGGGTGAGAGTGAGTGAGAGAGAGAGAGAGAGAGAGAGAGGTGAGAGAGAGAGAGAGAGGGGGGGGAAAGAGACAGAGAGAAAGAATGAAAGAAAGAATGAAAGAAAGAAAGACAGAAAGAGACTGCACCAACTTAAAGGCATTCACAAATCTTGGCCCCCGTTTGCTCATCAATCCATCTTATGTTTGTTTATTCCACCTCCGTTTTGCCCTCTAGCTTTCTTTCTATTCACGCATCGAGAGGCGAAATGAGGCACGTTGGATATTTGCTGGCTGACAATGGAAGACAGCTGCTCACACTGCTCAAGTCTTTCATGAGCCGAATTAGCAGCGCAGGCTCGCCACTCTCTCCCTTCCCCCATGTTCCCTGCCTGCTGCATGCTGAGCCAGACAAACACTCTCTCGCCCTCACTCTCCCTCTCTCGCCTGCTTGCTTGCTCTCCCCTCCCTCCCTTTCCCTCTCTTGCTCTCACACAAACACAGGCAAGGAGCTAGGAGACAGCAAAGGGAGGGGAGAAACCAGGCATGAAAGGGCTTTGTTTCCCTGCTCTGCAATCACTTTAACATGCCGAGCCAAGATGTTCTGCGACCTTGTACATTTTTTTCCCTCCTACCAGTTCTTTCTATGCTCGTGAGGCATTGCAGTTTGAATGATACATGATTTCCTATGATTATGTGTGTAAAGAAAACTAGGTATGGAACATTTTCTACCTTAAACAATAAGAAAACTGTTTTTTTCTAGTTTGTGTAATTAGAGCATTGTGAATTTCCTTGGTGTTCTGAGATGTGATTTTGGTCACTTCAGGGGCTAATTAACAAAAAGGCTAAAGAATAAAACAACCAACACATACACACTTAGTGTAAAGGCTATCTCCCTATCGCACCCTCCTAAAAACACACACTAGGCTAGTACTGCAAAAACTGAAAAGGCATTCCTCTCAAAACAATACTCTGCTATCCTTTCTGAAGTCTCTGTAATGTCATTTCCAAAGGGAACGACTCAGAACCAAACAGCTCAACTTCTTGTCATTTTGAATTTTATCAACAAGAAGTGGAGCTTTTTGGTTTCACTTCATCTGTATTAAGCTACCAAACTCGAGAAGTCCTGGTAGTTCCCCACACTCTGACGAAGAAAAAGAACTTGAAAGTTCTGTTTTCAACGGAGGGGAAAGACCTCACTAATCAAGAGACAGCATGCAGCAGGTAAATAACACAGCACACACTCACTCTCCCTGCAGATGGGAGTTCACGAGCCAGATGAGGATAGGAAACTGATATTAAAAAAATTCAGTCAGGCACAGGCCCAGGGCCAAACGTTCCAGGAACATGGTGACTTGGAAGTCTCACAGCATGCCCCATTCAATGGCCTCAGTCAGGCAGTCTGGAGCTGCTCCTCCCCGACCGACTGCGCTCTGCCATGTGAGTGGGGGATGGGGAATCTGTTTTAGAGATCTAAGCCGTAATCTGCATCCCTGTAGCCATTCCCTGAATAGGACTGCTGGGGATGGAGTCAGTGTTCTCTCGTTCCCTTTATGCACGGCAACAATGTGGTGACACTGAACACCCTGAGACACAGAAAATAGGCAAGAGCTACGGGGCCCTCTGACATTGTCGAGGCGAACTTACAAAAACTGGTTATGGGTGATGAATCTTCACAGAATTCCCCTCCGCTTAAGAGGGTGCAGCAGTGAGACCATTTGATGAGCTAACCTCCCGTGAGTTTTTCACACAGCTGCATCTGTCTTACCAAGGACTGGTCCATGGCATTTCATTCTTTTTCCCAGGGTCTGAGATTCTTCAAAATTCAACTCTTCATATGACAACTTCTTCATGCCTAGATGCAGTCCCATCATTACCCCTTTTGTCTAGTTTAGTTTTGCTATGTCAAAAACTGTCTGCACTTCAAAAATAAAAAAATGGTCCTGGAACTGGACCTGAAATGCAGATGTGAGAGAAAGGTTTATCCGCATTGGCACTTGATGTGAATCAATAACCCAAATCTGTCAAGAAAAATATTGTCTAATCCAATTTGAAGTCAAATGTTTGCTTTGTAATGCTGATCCTTTGCATATTGACAGAAGCAACAGTGATTCATAGTTGAGTTGGGGCTAATGTTAACATCTTAATCCAATGGGCATAGATTAACGCGTTTTCCAGGGAAACTCAAATCAAATCTCTCCATAAATGGTGATGTTTATGAAATGGCTCCAAACTATCAATTCTTTTCTTTAAATGCTTTACAAGGGGGTGAAGTAGGCTACCCTTTCAAGGTAACCAAATTAGTGTGTCAAAATTTCAACTGGGTTGTTTGCCTTGGCACAGTGTTATTCCTGTAAGATCCTCTTTTGAGGCAAAAAGCTGCAAAAGCACAAAGAGAACAGATTTTTCAGTGCAATGGGAGTGAAAACACCCCAAAGACCTTGTCACCATGATAACCAAATCAATAAACTGGCAAGCCTATTGTGTGGGGCAAGACAGGAGAAACACCAAGGCACTCGGAGAGAGGCTGATCAAATTATCAACTGTGAAATTGAAGAGGAAGGATGTTTGTTTGTTTGTTTTTAATGAACTGTGACCTCTACGTGTTGTAAACAAACATTTTTACCTCCATTTTCTTCTCAAAATTCCACTGTTTGTTATTTACTCCCAGTTCAAAATTGCTTTTGCTCAAAATGTTTTGTGGTAGGGCCTAATGGCACACTTGTGTGGATCAATTAACTTTTTTTTTTTTTTTTTTTTTTTACTGGAGAGAATACAGCTCAGAGAGAGGGCTGAGACTATCCAATACACAACACAGCTCAACCTTGAGACTCACAAGCCAGGCTGTGCCTTGATGCCTTCCTTATACGCTCAACCAACAAGAGCTGAACAAGTACACAGACACAAAGCAGACCAAGAGCTCAGGCTCTCAAGTTGCACGCTGACGCTTTGAAAACAGAAACTCTTTGAAAAAGGCAGTACAGTACCTGGTTGAACAAGGCTGAACAAAACCAGAACTGGCAGTCAATTCCCATGAGTGCCGAGGGTACTGAACTAGCCTACATGAATAAAGCACCCAGTCTTATTCAGATACATGGTATGTGTAGCGTAATGGATGACTGCCCCTGAGACATTTGCCTGCCCACAGAGGCGCTACGGTATCTGGAAAATGAGGGGCCACATAAAACAATTTGAACCAAATTTAATCTTACTTTTCTATTCAAGAAGCACTGCACAGGCCTACATTTTATGACACTGTACAGAGTACAATTAGCCAGTGCAGCTGAGGGCCATGGCAACATGTCTGAGTGGTATGGCTTCCTCGCAGGATTTAGTAACTTAACATTCCAGCGAAGATATTTGAGGCTTAGGGGGAGAGGAAGAAATGCCGAGCTCCACTGGTCTGCACCATGTGTGTGGTCACATACAAAAGCTATGCAGTGAACCCCATACCACGCTGCTATTCAGCTTTGAGCAGTGCCGTCTGCCTCTTGGCCCAGTCATAGATACTCTCCTTAACACTTAGAAAAAAAAGTTACTGTTAATGGGGTGAGCCTACCTGCCAGACAAATCACAGGCGAGAAAACAACTACGCCTCTCTTGTGAGGGAAGGCTACAAATTCCACATCCTTTTACCGATTTGCAGTCACTCAAAAAAGCAAAGGCAGTCTGTTTCCCCTAGTTGTTGAAGGACACATTAACCAATTTACGTTGTCTTTTTACATTTGTGTATTTCACACTTTGATGAAAGCCACATATTGGCAGCATGTATATAATTAAAATTTACACTATGATCGCTGATAAACAGCAAAGGAAAAAAAACAGGATTAAAATCAAAACCATTTTGGGCCAAAATAGTTGGCTAGTATCCAAAAACCTCAATGGGTGCAGTGAACGAAAACAAACTAAGTGAATGTCCATCCATTAACTATATAGCAAAGTGTTCAATGAAAGAATTATTGTGCCTCACTGTGGAAAAATATAAAAAAAACAAAACGTGGCATTATGAGCACTCACAAAGGAGAAAATTCTGGATTAGTCCAGGTAAAATTCCCACATTTGGCTGCAAGCTCTGAACTCTTTGTTGGGATTTCCTTCCCCCCTTGAGCTATCCAGGGAGACATAAAAAGCTTCCCGTCCCATGGAGCTGTGGGTTAAGGCAATCTAACAACCTCCTTCCAGCCCAACCCCCCAGTCTACCGTGACAGTAGGGAGAGCAGTTAGGGCAAGCCAAACCCTTCCCCCACCACAAAGCTATGTTGGGACTATTAGAGGGAAACACTGTTACTGTCAAAACAGCATTCATTCTAGTCTCCTATAAATCAATCACTTGCAGAGAAAAGAGAGACTGTAGCACAAATTGAAATAGTGAAAGATGCTTTAAAAAAAAAAAAAAAAAACATCCCCTTATAAGGACAAAGCCTATTCAGTCCATCACATTCAAGTTCCTCCCTTCAATACACAAAAGCTATCAAACGTGCCAAAAGCAGAGAGGGAGAAAAACAAAACATTGTCTTACCTTTTCATTTTTCACCTTCTTCAGAGCTCTGCAGTCACTACTGTCCAGTTCCTCTGGCTCAGATTTAATAGCCAGTGGCGGTACAATCCCTACAGGCTCCAAGGTGCTATTCCCATGTTCTTCAGCCTCTGTAGAGTCTGCTGCACTCTGGGTATTCTCAAAGGAGGCATTACGGGTACCTCCAAGTGCTTGAGCTTGAGGTGCTACTTCTCTTTCAATGGCAACCACCGCCACAGGGCCACCGAGGACCTCCTTCTCCTTCTTACTTTTCCCACTCGATCCGTCCTTCTCCTTCTTGGTATTGGGTACGTTGCGAGAGGCTTTTGTACCCTTCTCAACACCCTTGCTGGGCGTAGAATTTCCAGTGCCTCCTGCACTCGCTGCTGTGCCAGTAGCCTCTGCTTGAGGTCGGCTCTGGGATTCTTTCTTGGCTCCATCTCCAGTGGGAGCCTTGCTATTGTCTTTAGAGTTCTTGCTGCGTTTTGATTTCGATTTACTTTCCTTTCCCTGAGGGGCAGGCACTGGGCTCACGAATTTGATGTTGTCTGGCAAAGCTGCTACGGCACTGGGGGGCGCCGCCATGCCGCCTCCCTCCTTGGTGCCAGACATTTCAAGTTTGTCCTTCTCTAGGTCAGCGTCGAGGTCAATAATCAGATTTCCCACGCCGATATCCCACTCATCACCGCTGTCGTAAGTGTCCACCGCATTCGAGTCCACACCTTTCCCGCCTGCAGTGCCACCACTTAGGGACATTTTAGTGCCACCAGCCCAGGAGAGTCACACTGAGGTCTGAGTCCTCAGACCACTGGATGTGGGAAAGGGGTTTCAGTCGCCTCAAGGTCCTGATATCAATTTCCCAGTTACCCACATCTTGCCCTAGAGGTATTGAGAGGGAAAAACAAGAAGTTAAGAAGTGACATGTAACTGAGGTTAACAATCCAAAACATCTTTCGAGTGATCTTGACAAGATCTTACCAAAGTATTCCATCAAAAACAAAACACAAATACCACTACTTAAGTATGTTTTACAAAAAGCTTAGGGATGGTAAGGTAATTCTACAATTCTAGAGATTCTACAACTCCAGAGTGAAGCACCTTTTATGTTCTAATGCTTCAATAATCTTACTAAACAGTGCATGTGCTGTACCCCATTTTCAAAGGTATATATTTTTGCTTAGGATTTGCTATCTTTATTATTAGGATTTGGGCTTTACAGTAGTTGTGTGAATTAAGGTATCAATAGACAAAGCAGAAATCAATGTGGTCAAGTGTGAGCAACAAAAAAATTGGTTGAGTCGTTTTGCTATCCTTTGACAAAACATTCTGTCAGCTCCTTTCAATGCATGCTACATCTGAACCACTGTACATCCAGTTGGCTACGAATATGTTTAGGTTTGAAACATGCACAAAATGCAATAATTCCATTGTCATTTTAACCCTTAAATAAAAACGTTAAACTGGAGAAAGAAATCATGTTAACTGAGATGTTACTCTTAGTGTGTTTTGCCAATTACAAATTGTGGGGAAAAGGGCCAATAAGATAAAGCAAAATAACAATATACAAATATAAACATAACAAAAGTAGCCAATATAAAAGTGTACATAAAACCAATTGTCATAGCAGACTTCGGTCAATAAATCAATTCCACTAACATGCAAGTTTATTCTGAATCCAACTGAAATCGAAACAATTTTCCTACAACCCTAGCATATTGTATCCCAAATGAAGTAGGCATTTCTTGATGGCTCTTTCAGTTAATTTCAGTCCCTAATGAAATGTCCAGCCTGGCTTTCGTGAACAATTCCATCAATGTGCGATTGAGCTTGCTCTGGATACCTAGCCATTGTCTCCCACTTCTCTCAGCTAAGAGTGACAAAATTTAGATCAAAAGCCTCTGCTGGTTTTTCTTGCTTTTGGTTTCAGGTGTTAAGCCCACCTCCATCGCGTTAGGGGTAAAAACCTGCTTTTTTATTGGTTCCCTATCTCAGGCAAATGAAACAAAGTGCAGACAGGCCTGGTGGCCATGCTGAGCTGCAGAACAAAATCAAATCATTCACAGATCAGGATGGGTTTTGCCAGCCTAGCAATGATCAACTCACACAAAAGAATTTAATGGACCATAACACCATAATGAGTTCATCTTTCATTTAAAGCCAGTAAACACAAAGCCGGGTGGACGTCTGATAGTATCAGGCCGCTGATGCATGTCTTTGGCCGATATATTGACCAAGAAAGGCAGACCTCTGTCTGCTCATTTGCGGCCAATTTAACGTGTTGCATCTGGGTCGAAGTCGTCAGTGGTGTGTGCTATCTTTTACATTAATGACTCCAATGGCTATAACAGAGCTGTTTTTCATAGGCCTAATGAGAAAGATTTAGAATTTTATTGTACTAACAATTTGTTTTTTCTTTTCAATTTCTTAAATGCTGTTAGGCATTTAAATGCACTTAATTAGTTTCACCTCATCACAGAAATTAGGTTACTCCAGTTAGGCTATATCATACTGGCATTATGCACCCCAAGCCAGGATTCTATTCATGGCACAGACATTCAAGCAAAGACACAGTTTGCAGTAGGCCCATCATGCAAATTATGCAAAGATCACTTAGCCTAAATCTATATCCAGTTAATACACTTGGTAAGGTCAACGTCATTGGGAAGGTTAAAAGATACTTCACTGCAAAGCTTTTGTCAGAGGTTTGGTGGATGAAGTAAGATGGAGAGCGCTAAAACCTTCCCCCAGGACAAGAATGTTGTCCTCTACAATCCTTACAAGCTGTCTGTGACACCTCATTCAGCTGGGAAATGTGATCATGAGGTTGGATATGTTTTGATCCAGTCTCCTACTAGGCCTTGTATTTGAATGTATCATATGTAAATTTAACATGCTCAACGTGAATCACACTGGGCTAGTGGTTTCTCCATGGATGCATAAATAGCAAACCAACATCATTAGCACATCAAAATGTCTAAAACTAAGCTACTCCATTTCCAACATACATTAATTATCACACTTTTCCCATGTAGCATAACACAACAAAAATATCTTGAATTTCAAGTCATTTATAGACAACAACCATATCTTACACAGAATTTAATGCTTTAAAAAAAAAAAACACTGGACAAACATCCTCAAGCAGGCAAATGCCTGCTGCTGAGTTGCCCTATGTTGCCTGTAATTTTGTCAAACACAGTGTTACACACCTCAGAAAATTGGCCACAGTGAGCTGGAACATAAATGTTCAGTTTGTGCAATATGTAATGATTGGTTACCATTTTCACATTACTCTGTATCACTACACACAGTTGGTTATACTTTTAATGAAGAATATTTGCCGGGTCACAAATTACTTTGCTCTTGGTTAAATGGAAATGTGGGGGAACAACATATAGCATTGTTAGACAGCATAGATCAAATTATCTAGAGGCAAAACACACTAGCCTAACTACTGTACCTGTATCCTCTTTAGAGAACAGCCTGATCTCTCATGATTAGGCTACATTCTGCTTCTTCGCAAAAGGCAGGCAATCTGTCAGCCAGTACGTTTCCATGCACTAAGAGAATATCAAATTTCAAAAATCGAACTTTTAAAATGCATGTACCTTAGCCCGTCTGAAATCAAACCAAAACGGCCTACACATAATTGAGCTAAGAGACCTAGATAAGGCAGGCAGCAGCTAAGATCGGACTGACACCCCACCCTCGAATGACGAAGACACAACGAGGTCGGTAAACGGGCTCTGGTAACAACAGCAGCTGCTGACAACAACTGCTGGTTTGTGTACATGTACAGAGCGTCTCACTTGCAAAACAATGAAAAGTAAAGTATGTACGAAGTGTACCTATAGTGCTGCAAAGCTGGCCATTTCTTCGCACATGTTCTCATCAAATATCGCCACAGTCTTCAAACTTACATAGGAAATTCTTTGGGTTAGCCAGACAGTAAAAGAATTAGCCACAACTAGGCAGGTGAAACCACTTGTTGTGGAGTCAAACGTACTTTGGTGAATTATTTGAGGTTCCCATGCATGTATACTCAGATTACTCGGATTCACCAGTTAAATTATTAGCTTGGTTATTGTCAGGAGCTTGTTTTATATGTGCATGTACATGTACTGGCTGTCGCCAGTGCAGCGCACGTCATTCCAATTTGCGCAACAAATACTGGCCGACATTTTCAGAAATGTGCCTAGACTACTTGGTGTGTTCTGCATGATACAAAGGTAAGTGCAGCTTCACTATAAAAACCCAAAGACCATCTCACAAGTCTTGTCTTAAGTAACTGAAATGTGTGTCCGTAGTAAGGCTATTTATGTCAGTCTAAGGAAAATGGATGAAAATGAGAAACTGTGCTAAATCCGTCATTTTTACACTATGTATTTATACTAATATTCATCAAGATGCAATGCCCCTATCAAATAAACCAATAAAATAAACATGTGTTAGATTTTGAAATACGATAGGCTATTTGGACTGTATATTATTAGCCTTACCTTACCATTTGTACCTAATTTATGGCCGCTTCTGAGCGACACACACACTGTCTTTCATCATGTATAGTGTGTGCACTCAAACGCACGGAGGAGCATCTGGAATGCATGCAGTGCTCTCCTGCTAGCTCAATTACAACTTCATGTCCACTGTTTCTACACCAAATTAGACCTGAATCAGTGGTGGTCAAAGAATTGAAAATAATGCAAACAAGGGGCAATATTTTTGGTCCATATTTAGACTATGGTGGGGCAAATTAGACTGTGGTGATAACAACACACTAGTCTATAAATGGTATTACACAGAAGAAGAAATGAGTGTACTCATTCAGGTTTGGGACATTTAGTCATTACTATATTTCAGGACCACTTTTAACACCACATTTAAAAAAACAGGATATAACAGTCAAAACAAAACACCAAAGCTAATCAAAGCTAACCACACTGCTAAATAAGTTAAGACAACTGTAAAGTCTAATTCTGCATGAGCTTAACAAAGGCTAACAAAATTAACCACCATTTTTTAAGACATTTTTCCATACTCTAGCAGGGGCTCCATTGCAGCACTGTCTTGCAAAAGGCATCCAGAGCTAGACGTATTATTTTCTTGTTTTGATTACAACAGGCTGTTGAACTAAACCTCAGAAATGCTTACAAACATTGTCCTGATGTGTGCAATTTGTGAATTGGATTAAGTATGATAAAAGTAAATTTTAACAATAGTAAAATACTTTTTCAATATTATTGCAAATACTATAATTTACAAGATTCCCTGTGTTGGTAGTTTTTCTCACTGTATGCATGCTGTCTAAATGCCAAAAGCATAGGCTACGCCCATCCATCACACAGAGAACGTAAAAATGTGGCATGCAATCCTGCTAGCAAGCTAGTCAATCAACAAAGGGCTGAAACCATAATCTCCATTGGAGAGGGAAATCTAAGCAAACTGTGAACATTAGCCCTCACTGACAAGCAAACAACCAATCGTTTATCAGCATTACTGCTCACACCTCAAAATGTCATATAGCAATACGCAGTGGGGAACACAAGCAAAAAGATAGCTAGCAATAATGCAATATTTGTTTCATTATTTTGAGATTACACCACTGTTGTACGATAATTTTTGTAACATACAAGGACCAGAAACACAACAAACTAGTCAGCGATGTAACTCCAGTTTACTTTAATAGAACAACTTTTGTGCCCAATTAGAGCAGATGCATGAAGGACCTCAACAATGGCACAGAGAAGCCCCCGGGGCCGGACCTGCAGGTCCAATGTGGGGCGTTGAGCATAACCCTCGTCGGAAATCAAGACATATGACAAATTATGTAAATACTCTAACTTTTAATATAGTGAGACACCTTGGCTAATGAAATTGTCTGTAGTGTTTTAGGATTACCGCTGAAAATTTTGTTTTCTTATGCCAAACTTCATGTGTTTGAATGACAACAATGTTGTACGTTCGTTGGTTACGATCATGTTTATCCAGCAACCAAATAAAGAAAAGCAGGGATGCAGTCACAAGATGCCGGCTTGGAAAACCAATAACAATAAATTAATAGGCACGCACTCTGCATCAATTTCTTTGTAGACTAAGTTTACGACGTTTCAGTTAAAAACCTTTAACCTGGCAATAATACAGTGCAAAAAATATGCTTCTATTCTATTAGGTAACTATTCAATAGGGTAAACCCTACATACGCATGGATTTTTAGGTCGATTGATTTCTTAAACTAGCCCAAATTAAAACGCAGGCTATATTGGCGCAAGCAATGCCGTGGCTTTCAAAAATCCTCCTTCAACTTGGTGTGTAGAGAGAGTTATATCATAAGGTGTGACCAACAGAACGTGAGCAGACATCTACAAAAAATCTAAGGCAGGAAATCTGGCAAGTTGGTGGGATCAGCAAGTGGGGCTCCATGGTTACTGAATAACTCCTTACTAACTTACCTAGTTTTTATGTAACTTCTCACTACAGTCATAGTCCCTTAAACAGCCTGTTTACACTAATCTACAGACTATAGAGATCAAACTCTTCTATAAATCAGTATAGTAGCCAAAGTTTACTCTGTGATCATAAAGCTAACTACAGTGGTGACACACTAGGATAGAGACCTGCGACGAGGGATTCCAGTGGTCCAGTCTGGCTTCCTGATAGCAAAGGTATAACAGTCAGATATCTGAGATATAACAGGTTTGAAGACCACACACACACACTAAACATGTACTTTTTACTGACGGTTGAGACAACAATAAACCATCAGATGCTATTTTTGCATAGGGCTTTCTCCCTGGGGAGAAAAACACGAAATGCTTACTCGCCACATACGAAATGATGGTGCCAGATTGCCAACTCTTTATGACATAGAAAAGCCTTTTTGCTGCTGAAAAAAAGGATTTTCAGAAGTAGGTTCTGGTAAAATACATGGTATAGTGGGAAACATAACTCATTCATAGACTGATTCTTACACTAAGAATTAACTATATTAGTTAACTGTAACATCCTAAAAGCGTGCAGGCTGTGCTCAGTGGGGTGTCTCAGATCCCCACCCCACACAGAGGCTGCAAGTCTGCAGCTGGGCGTATTTGATGGCACCTGGAGTTGGCATCTTTCTCCAGTGGGCTCCCTGTCACACTAATTCAATTGAAGCAGAAAAAGCAATCTGATGTATTGCTGTGGAAAGATCACTTGTTTGGATATTGGCTGTGTGCAAGTTCCTGAAACTGGTGACCATAATTCTGAATTGAATTCAGTTCACTTTTGGTGCAACTTTCTTTCTATGAGACAGACAGATCATATTATTCATTTCCTGATATAGCCTAACATCACAAGACCATAGCTTCCTACACCATTGGCATTATTGAATCAAAGAAGTGGCTCACTTCTGTCAGGCTGTACGGGGGAAAAAAAAAAAGAAAAGAAAAAAAAAAAGCTTCCTAGAAAGTTAGCATGCTGTAAAAGAACTTGTCCAACCACAGGTAGTCTCCTTCTGTTGCAACGAATTCAACCAGAGGTAACCTACTTCTGTTGCAACAAATCATTATACTAAGTATAGAGGAATAACACAGAGAGAGAATGAGAACAGAGAGTGGGCCTAATGAGAATGTAGTGAGTGAGTATGACGCAGTAGCTATCGAGGTGACCCGAATATGTGGAATTGCTAGGATACTCCTTCATATTACTTGCAGACTCCTCTCTTTAACCTACAAGACACAATGTAGCTGCCAACTGTTTATTGCTAGCAAAGATTACAGTTTGTCCCAATCGTCATGAAACTTTGCCAAACATGAGCTCTCCAGTACGGCGGCACGATTCTGGAAAAAAATGTGAATTGTGATTTTCTTGACAAGAATTGAGATCACGATTCTCTGCACGTTTTTTTTTTTTTCTTTTAATTGAAATGCCTATTTGAGTTTAGGCTCAGAATTATTTTTGCCCTAAAATGGGTAATCAACACTGATCATGCAGAACAACATAAAGATAGCCTAACTGGGGGGTTGTGTTATTTGTAAAGATAAATTTGGTGAGTGATACATTGCAGCCTCTGACAAGAATGCAGAACATTCATTCTAGGCAAAAGAGACCACAAATAAGTGTACTATCCACCATGGAAGTCTTGTCCCACATCCTCATACCCTACAATGTCATTACGAGATTTCGTTAAGCTCCGTTTTTTTTTCTTAGACATCTTTTATGTGCTTCTTCAGAAAACACGTCTATCCCTGAAGACACACACAGCTAGACAATATGTTGGCTATGCCTATAGACTACTCCAGCCATAACCTACAGCTGCATTACGGTACAGCAAACCAGGGCTGTCTATCAAAATCGACATTTGTCTGTTTGGTTAGAAAGCCGAGACGATCAATTCACCAACAATTTGGATGAGACTCTCTGAGGACTATGAAATTGAAGCGTTTATTTGTGATGCAGCACATAAAATGAAATACAGAAAAAAAAACATTGTCATTGAGAAATGAGATTGTATGTAGGTGTAAATCAAGATTGCCTTTTTTAATGATTTATTGTGCAGCCCTACTCACCAGATACTAGACTGGATAAAACATGGTTTGATTTCACAAATTTTGTTTCATTTTCACTACCAATACATTACGTTGTTCTCAGATTATTGGACCGGTGGGTGTAGGTGGTGCATGTTGTTTCTGTTCTTAAAAACTGCTGACTGTAGAGAAAAAAAAAAAAACATCAGCTGAGCTAAATTTTTCAACTCAGTAGAACAATTAAAAAATGTAGCCCTGGTCTGGTCAATACACAGGAGCAATGAACAGTGAGTAAGCTGTGAGCACACAAAAACAACCCAAGCAGTTGAGTAGCCATTGCTGTGGGTGCCAGGGGTTAGGTGCCTTGCTCAAGGGCACCTCAGTAATGTGGACGTGCTGTTCAATCACTCCTTCCACCAACATTTGTTCCAACCAGCCAGGGATTGAAACAGCCACCCTCTGGTCACCTGCATGTCACTGCTACCCCCCCCCCCCCCCCCTTATCTGATCAAGTCAGCTGCTTCCCAAAGTCAGCCCTGCCTCCGCTAAATTTCGACACATCATCCGCAAAAAAACCTACAATGGAGAATTAGCCTGTTTGGTTGCAATGCCATGTCATAAAACCTGGAAAAGTAACACTCAATAAAGTCTTACTGGTCTTTGACATAGCCCTAAAAGGACAGCACAAACCAATATCACTTAACAATGCATTTTTTATGCACAACTACCCAATTAACCTCATGTTGATATGGTGGGCTAGGCTTGGCTAGGTCAGACCTATATGGTCATGTACAGGACTAATAAACACAATTGCAATTAAAAACAAATAAATGTCTCGGCTGTCCTATGCAGCTCTGTCATAGCATCCCACAGAGTTGCACAATGCTGTTTATTCTATTGCTACAATCAAGCATGCCAACGGCGCTACTCTTGGAGTTTGTAACTAGAAAAACAGGTTACATCAAAATGATCTTCCTTGTGAATGTTTGATGGAGGCCATGCATCCACACACCATACTCTCACATACTCTGTTTCTCGCTGTAGGACACAATGTAGCCTACGTGAAAAGTTGGTAACAATCTACAAATGGAAGTTTTCACATTTACAACATGGCTTTGAACTCAATGTTGGCTTTTTACAGAAAAGGTGTTACACTGAAATGGCAGGCTAAATAATCCAAAAGGATGCACTGCTCTTGGTGAACATTTTTCTAGGCTATGATAAACCAATCATTTGGGCTACTTTTTAAAAAGATAGTGATCTTAATCATTTTCCACACATCAGACACAGCTTTAATGACGACTGAGCTGAACGCTTCCCAATTTGCCTTGTCTGTAATGTCTGCCAGGTGATTTATTACATAGGCTATTCAATATAATTTTTAAAATCTTCCAATTAACTAACATTGCAAAACTATAACACACCACAGACCTAGCCTAGACTACAGAGTTCCTTGACCAAAAGGGTTGCACTATGATTGTTGTACTATGACTCAACTTCACAATGATGGTCAATATGTTTGTACCCTCATCCCTATTCCTTTCAACCTGGATGGCCGTCTCACGTACGTGAAGCTTTTCCACTGTTACCTGTGGCTCCATCAAGTCCTGGTGTACCAAGCTAAGTTCTGTTTCATTTCTATTAGAAATTGAGTCACTTTGCACCGCACTGGATCTCACTCATTTTGGACTTTCTCCCAAGCTTGATCAGTTGTGCCAGGTCCACTTCCAAACATTCTGAGTGATGCTGCAATTACCATGTTTTTGTTGTTTGTTTTGTTTTGCATTTGACAGTCATTATAAGGTAACGTAAGGCAGGATATTGTAAGTGCATGAGTTAAGCTGAAACGAAAATCCAGTTTTACCAGACTCTTATCCTTATGCATGTTCATTCATTTTTAGAAGAACCATACCCTAGGCCTAAATTATGAATAATAGGATACAATTCTGAAGTTACCTAATTGACACATTCACACCACAATTTGTGCATTCACGGCGCAGACATGTTTTTGGTCCATTTTCATTTAGAAAGCATGTTAACAGATTAGACTGCTCTATTTTTCCATGTGTGCCATGCGCGGTATAATGTGGTCTCCATAGACTTAAAAGGAGAACTTGGGCAGCGCAGGAGACCGTTTCTGGTGTGAATAGACAAATGCACACGGACCATGAACAGACAGCATTGGGTACAGATCGCATAGCCTAGGCCTAAATTGAGTCCAATCTGTCAACAAACTGAGCCTCAATTTATCTAACACTTAGTGAAACTAGTCTTGCCTTCAGAAAACCTTTTAAATGGCTGAAAATGAAAAACTACAATTTTCAGCAAGATAAGTCAAAGCAGGCAGCATTAGTCAAAGCAGACATTTTCTTTTGAAGCAGGTATTTTGTGCTCTGAGGTTCATTTGGTTTAAATGGCACAAAAAACAGGATACAAAACCTTGGCAACCAAACTATACACCTGAGCCAACTGATGCTGGTTGCCCAAAGGAAAGCCATGTGCACTCACAGAATGTTCACTCCTGGTAAAGGCATGAAATATCATCATAATACAAGATTTTCTGCTGTTAAATTAGAAAAGAGCACAGCTGTTAGAGCCTAATCAACTATCTAAGGCTGTACAGAAACATCAGGGTCTGAATTAGGCAAAACATCACAAATTTGAGACATGATGTTTGCTTGTATTTTTTTGCTAAAAATCAAAATCACCATAGCAAGGTTTAACAGCTTAAATCAGTCACCATTCTAGATATCATGCAGTTGTACTAGAAAAACTATTCCAACATAAAAGAGAGAAAGTAGCCCGTTTCCTGAAAACCTACTAAATCTATCCCAGGCTAATGTCCAAGGGTGGAGAAAAAATAGCTCACCCTCTACAACAGGATTCTTATTAATGTCATCATTTAGGCCTTTCTACTCTGTTGATCTCAAGCATGTAAAATGTATCTTGATGAAAAAGGGATGAATGGTGCATATTGACATTACATTAATCTGTCATTTTGTAATGATAAGACCACCACTAAGATGGCTGAACATGAGCAAAGCCTGACAGCAATGTTTCCTCTCCGCCATGTGCCTAACTCAATAAGGCTATTTATAAATCAAATGTTTTTCAGCAGATTAACAACGTTATAATATTAAATATATTCCACAGGCTGTAATGCATTTGCAAAATTGGTTATGGTATGGAAAGGCATATGAATGACATTGACTCATGATTCCATACCAATTCAACTGCTGAAAACCAAACCTTTACACCTTATTTTTTCCACCTTAGGCCTAACAGCTTTATTCTGCTGTTAAGACCGGCTGTAAGTAAGTCCCATAAAGTGATCAACCACTCTCTTGCTGTGAGCACGAGGGCAGCTGAAGAGGTTGCCGCTTCACTGAGGGTTCATGGCCCCTGACCCTCATCGCAAATAAATAATTAACACCAGCATCTGCGACACAAGAGTCCCTATCGCAGTGCATTGTAACATGTGAGCGACAAATGGAGGACTGCTGCACTAAAACCATTTTAGAGGAAAATCAGGAAGATATGGACCAGGCTGCTCCAAATCAATACCAATTCACAAGGCTTGTAAGTAGAATCCCATGAAATGCAATACAGACTGGGCATCACAGTATACTCTTTGGATGGAGAGTGGGTTGAATTGTATGGGGATTTGAAAAATGTATGAACACAGAGGAATGCAAAATGTTAATAGCCCACTCATGCAAACAGCGATGCACTTTTACGATGCTCACACATTGATCCAAGCTTTTAGCAAAGATCTTAACCCACTTAGCAATTTAATATTTACAAGACTGCAAGATGAGCTAAACATGCTTGAGTTTTCCAGCAATATAAACAAGGTAGACAAAGACATATAATTTGATATCCTGACGACATTAGGCTACCCTTTCTTGCACATTATTAGATGAAAAAAATGAAGGTTTATCACTGCTGCATGTTTTTTTCCAAGTTCAAGGGAATTCTCCAGAAAAACAGACGATTAAGTAGCTATTTCCATGAATATGATTCGTTTCCAGAGTCCCAGAAGGAATATGACCTCAATTTATTGAAGCCAGTGACCTAATCATTTGTCTTCACCACACTGACATGCATTTCTCTGCCATTACCAGTCACACAGCATAACAACTGTGACCAGAAACACAGAGGTAAACCCCATCTCTCCATTTTGGAGTGGTTTCATATCAGAGGCCACCCCATGGGAGCGACAGCCATGACCTGCCATTTGATCATGCTGAATGCTCTACACTCACAGATGGCCGGCTTTGGAACACAGTGGCAGGGGCTGGAACCAGCAGCTGTCCTGTTTGCTTAAGTAAATAGTTGAGTGGGTCCAATTTATGCAACCACCACTTCAACAAAGGCAATTGGTAACTCAATCAGCAGTTGGCCTCTTGCTCTACCCCTCGCCAGGACATGCAATGTAAGCCCTTTGACAGCCCCCGTGAGAGGCACCCCGGCAGCAGGTTTTTCCACTGAAGCTAAAAGATGGATCAGATTTTCTTCTGACAATCCATCACAGTGTGCTAAAAAGCAGAATCATTCTGAGAAACAGACTCTGAGGAGTTCATCTCAGCATGTCTTCTCACCTCTTATCTGTAAGCCAAAGTTAACTTTCTAAAAAATGTCTGGGTATTGAGTTGCGTTTTTTTCTGCTAATGGTCCGTGTGTAACCTACTGCACTATTAGAGCAATCAGGATGGAAATATATTGGAAAATCAATGCTATTGTAAAATCTATGAAAAGGAAACTGCACAATAGAAAACGGCAGAGTGATGAACAAACAAGCAGTTTTTCCTCTGCCAGACAACCCAGGGTGGCATGAGCTACATCACCCCTTCCTAATTGGATTGCGTACCAAAATAGAAATGCATGAGGCACTTTGGGTGACGGAGCAAAACGTCATGCAGTCATTCACAAGGCCATCAGAGACCTTTGGAGTGCAGAACGTTCTGCCAAAGTAAAAAGCCATTTATACTTATCAATCACTTTATGATAAAACAGAGGACATTAATAACAAGGTAGAATACAAATGTGTTCTCCCTGAGGGTGATGTCAACACAGATACTGTTTAGTCTCTGGAATTAAGCCCCTGCAGAGCATAAACTGCAAATTACTGTTTTAGATTTCCCCTTTTTAAGTAAATTATTTTTGCCTGTGTATTGGTAAAACACATCCTTCACCTTTAAATAACCAACTGTCCATTTCATAGGCCAATAAGACATCAATGTGTAGTATTACAATAACAATGACATAAAGCTAGCTCTATGGTTTATTTGAAGATTTAACATCTCAGCAAGCAACTACAGCACTGTACCTCACTTAGCCTAGCACACATCAGAGCGTTTTACTCACGATTCATTGCAATGCAAAGGCGCATTAGGGTACTGATTATAGTAACAGAGTAGGTCAATTCTAACTGGTTTGTCTCATTTCTTTAAGAAAATGCATTAGGCCTAAAATTCTCAGTTTGCCGTTTTTTAAGTTTACATTTTTTCCTCTGTACTTACTCATCTTGTACAGTTAACTAGTCTATCTTTGGCATGTAGAAGAAAAGACATTTGAGAACATGGTAAGCCGGGGCTTTGAGAGAAACTGATCGACATTTCATCATCTTTTCTGCTATTTGATCAAATACCTAGGCTGGGCTTATTGGTTAATCAGCATATTCACGCATTGCATGCTTCAGATTCAGGCAGTCAAATCACTAGGCTACAGACTAGGACATTCAGAACCAAACATTCCAGCTGCAGGTTGTGAGCAACAGGCAGCAAGACACAGCAGTTCAAAGCATGCAGAAATCTGCTTCACTAGCTACCTCTCCTTTAGCTGCCAGCTCATCCAGCTTCAGTGGTTGCAGGCCCCTGAAATACTGCTTAAGACTTTTTTCTTGTAGGACTCATGTTTTATCATTAAGTCACACCACAAAACATTTAATTGTGTGCTCAGGAGCTATCCTACATGTTGCAATCTCTTCTAGAATTGTATTACCTAGCCTATATAAGGAATTTCACAGCAAGCCAGACTCGGGGGAAACTATGCTGTCTTGTGTCATACTTCAAAAAAACACCCTCACATTTCAAGTATACAGGGCAGGCCCTGCTTTTAACCTGTCAATCTAATTGTCTCTTAAGAAGTTGAAACAACAGTAGCTCCAGGGTAGGGCAGCTTGTAAAACAGAGCAAAACATCACTTTTGAACTGTTTGTCAAACAGGCTAGTCGGCCTTAGCCTACGCATTACAGAGAAGACTTTCAACTGTAGTGTGTAAATAAACTGAACACTATGAGTCAACTTTGCTGACATGGATGACTGTCTTCAGAAATAGCAAATTTCTTAAGTTACTGTGAAATATTTTGTACTTCAGATATATAATAACCTACAAACATAAAACTACTCTGCACACATTATCTCCCACCAATAACCACCATCCAACGACAAGCAGAAGGCTTGACCTTAAAATCTATAATGGAGGCTTGGCCTATTGACAAAATGACTCAATATCTATCAATATTTGCAATGAATGCGAAGAGAAATTGTATAGCCCAACACATGATAGCATACAAGAGGGACCCAAAGCTAAACAATACCTGATCAATTCCAACAGCACCTAAAGGCAAATGGACTGGCCAATGTACATTGTAAAGCCATAATGCCAGTGAAGCCCAAGAGAAAGAACAATTTCTGAAAATGTAGGCTAAAGTACTGGGCAAAAGTAAAACACTTCAGAATCTGAGAGACATCATGTTACACTCCTTCAAATTTTAATTTAACATCAAAAGCTAAATAACTGCAGTAAATTGAGCCGTCTACCTAAATGGTAGTCAAATGGCTCACTGGTCCAGAGCTTCTACTAACGACTGAGCCACATATTTTATTAACATCCCTATGCCCAGCAAAGGTGTGAGATTAGAGGTGTGAGATCTGCTCTAATGCACATTTCTTTCACTAGATGTGACAGTCAACAGTGATTCAAGGGAAGGTGCCCAAACAACAGTGTGTCGAAAACCTTACAACAGGAGTCATACTTATCATTACTTTCCTGCTCCCATCTTTGGTGTTGTTGGGCCATTTTAAGGTGCAATGTTCTCATGAAGGCTGATTTATGGCTCCATACCAAGCAGAAGCTATGCCACTGCCTCCATGTAGTCATGAACCTTTTTCAGCTGTGCATTCTGTATGTCTCATCTATAGCTCACACTCAAAACCCTAGCCTTTCTGGAGAAGCAAACTCCCCAGACTGTTATGTTCAAGGGTGTTTTCACACTTGGACCCTTTCAGATCTCAAAACGAACTCGCATATGTGAACACCGCACTCAGAACCCTTTAAAACGCACCGAACTGAGACCAACTCGGGACATGGTCTCATTACGGTTCGCTTTACCACCACATTATGAATACAAAATGTCCTAGGGTTACTTTGCCTTTTTGCACTGCATTTTATCTTTATCTTAACACTTACTCCCGTACAATCTAACCTCAAATATGCCATTTATCATGAATAGTTGATTATAACATTGACAATGCGTTTAGAATTTCTCGAGTATCTACCACAGAACGTGAGAGAATTGCTCACGATTTCTCAGTAGCATATGCATCTGTTGAACTCTAAACACCCACATGACAAGAAGTGCAACTCAGTATTTTAGCGAGAACTGCAGTGCAGTCACTACTGTCATTTAGGATGTGTGCAGCTACAAACTACTTTAGTTTGCAAAGGGTACCCATGTGGGTTGGACCCAACACAGTGGAAGTGGTGTGATTGGTTGATAGGCCTGTGTTGAGTGACAGATGTTCAGACAGAGACAGATTTGTCAGAATCCTGGAAATTAATTTTAATACAAAGTGGATAAAGTGGATTTTTGTCATATCTATAATGCTAGCAAAATATATTTTTGATGAAAAACACAAAATTTGAGGATTTGCTGTAGGCCTATACAACTGTAGCCTACTGATTATATATCGATATATAAAAATACTATGTTTCCCTGTGTTATGTCACATCTACAATGCTGGAAATGCCCAAAAGAGCTGTTTTTTATGAAAACAAAAAACAAAACACCACACCAAACACCAATATTATTATCTATCACAGTTAAGAAATGACAGTGTGCAGCCCAGTGCAACTACAACTCCTACAATTAAAGGCACTAGTAAGGGGTCTGAGACCTCCATAGGAAAATATGGTGTGAACAAAAAGGAAAACTGAGGCCTCATCAGAGCTGAAGCAGACCAGAAAGAGGCCCGGGTCCTCTTTCAAATAGACAGACAACATGAACAAACTGAACAGAACTGAGTTCTTTTTGTTTGGATTCACTTTTTGGTTCACAACGGCAAGCCTAGAAGGACAAAATACAATGCAAAAATAGGCAAAGTGTACCTGGAGCATTTCATGTTGGAGCGCTGGTGGAACCGTACCACAGACCTTTTAGCGAATCGTAATGAGACCACCCGAGGTCTAGTACGGTTCAAATTCAAGGGGTCTATGTGCGGTTGTTCACATATGCACAAAAGAGTCATCGGTCTGAGTTTGTTTTGAGGGTAAGGTAGTAGGCTACTGCTCGCTGACAAAGTGCCCATTTTTAAAAAAAGTACTGAACAGCAGCAATTGTTGTTACAGCAAGCAAAAATGTCTAAGGTGATCTACAAAAGCTGTTGATGAACTAGCATGTTATAGCTACTTTGGCACTTGTTAACTTGTTAAGGAGCCTGCTAGTCAAGAAGCCCTCGCAACAACAGGCTGCTGAGGGACACTAACACCCACACACAGCATGACTTGACCAATCAGTGCTTGTACTCTACATTGCTTCAATGGGAAATTACAATTCAGAGGAGCTGGACATTAGGCAATGCTGTAGGGCTTCCAGCAATTTAGACTCTTAAGGGTTGATTCAACACAGACATAAATTAAGCTTAAGTGCAATGTATCACAAGGAAGCTATTTATAGACATACCAACTATGCAATGACATGTTTTACAGCAACAAGCATTTAGAAAGTGTACTGGCTTCCCCGTGCTTCCCTAGTTCAACTGGTAGAGACAAATATGGACACAAACAGGACCATGGTACCCATACCAAGGAAGCACACCGATACAAATGCATATTGCAAATTGCTATGGTTTTTGTGATATGAAACAAACAACAGAAAAATGAGAGTAATTATTGCACTGTAGTCTTCCCTGGTGCATTATGTTGTTTACCAAGAATCAAATTCTTTGAAATTACTCAGAAAAATGACAAACTATAAACAAAAAAATCGGGTTTTAAGTGCTGCAGCTTATCTAATTATTTAATATACTCTCGTTTGTCATGACCAAGGACCAATAACTTCCATATCTGATAGTGAGTGCTAACACACACCATACAGACAGTAACAGTGAGGCGACACTGTGAAATAAAGGAGCCACATCCAGTTGGGGCACAGGAATGTCATGGAAATGTAAAACGGCTGCCTGCATTCCTTAAGCACAAGTTCAGTGGTGAGCTCTAGACCAAAGTCCAAGGTATCACATCAAGGGGAGCACATTATGCAACCACTGAGAAAGCCCAAATCAGCTGGCTAAAGAATGTCCAGGACAATGTGTGATTTAACATCTAGCCTAACCCCACTCTTCATACAGCTAAGCAAACCAGTCTTGCCTCCATGGATGCAACAAGGTGTGTAGCCCAGTCTACTGAAGGGGGCTATAACATCTCAGCACACTTGAGCATACTTTACAAGCAAGGTAACATGTAAACTCAGGTGTCCACCATTACCTGATGTAGCATAGACTACCATCTACACTACTCCTCTTTCCTTTCAGCCAGAGGTGGCCAAGTTTGTGGGCCACATACTGAAAAACCTAAACTGCCAAGGACCAATGCATAATTCTGAGCACCAGTTTTCAACCCGTTACAAGTGAAAGAGCGACTACGTTTCAGATCCCCTGGGCTGTATTTTGGCCACCCTTAATTTAGGCTAAACAGCAAGACTTTTGTTTGCCGACATTTACACAATGTTACATACAACAGAATTTTGGAGCCACTGAAACAGTGCAGTAAGCTAATAACCATTCTTGACAATGATGTTGGCCTACATCCTCTTCCAGCTCTCCTTTCATATGACGCAAACACATACTAAAAGACATACAAAGTGTAACTGTCCATGACTACTGACACTCCTGACATTACAAATTGGGGGCTTTGCCCAATTCTGCACTTTAGCAATCGTAAATAAGCTAGAAAAAAGCCATATGCTGAGGCAAACGACAAGGTGAAAAATATGACCAGCGCGAAAAAGTCTTTGTGACGGGTGTTTTCCGAGTCTACAAAGCTTAAAAAGCTGAGTATACGCATGAATAAAAACTTTTATAAAAATTTTCAAAATGTATTAAACCTCTTTTAAACATTACCCTCTAAAATTTTCCTAATAATTTACAAATACAAATCCTTGTATCTATTTCTGATGACCAAGAATGGATCTACAAGACCATGACACAACTGACAGCACTTCTATTCATGACTAGGCTATCAATTTCTTGATCTTACAATCTGTCATAGTGAGTCAGCCTATTATAAGCATAGGGAATTTGTAGGCCTAATGCAAGGCAAAGCAAAAGCATCACTTCAAATCAGAATAGCCTAATAACAACTAAAAAAAGCACTCAGAACGCGCAGACCTCCGCCAAGACAATATAGTGTCACTGACCCAATACAAATTCCAGATGGTGTTCCAGATCACTACCAAAATTTGATCATCTGTTCCTTGGCCTAATACCAACATTGTCCGAAAAAATCATCCAAATCCGTCTTGTGCTTTTCAAGTTATCTTGCTCACAGACAGACAGACAGACAGACGCATGCAGATGAAAACATAATCTCCTTGGCAGAGGTAACAATCCTGATTATGTGTTTTTCATAATCATTGAGAGTCATATGCCTAATTACTAGACACATTACTAGACCTTTTTATACTGTTCCTAACCTTTCATTGTGTCAACACTGGCAGGCTAACACTTAGTATCTAATTCATGCAACTCCAAAATCTGAATCTAGAGATGATTGAGAGGCTAGTGGCCACAAAAGGGTTGCACGAAAAAACGATAAAGAAATCAAGATTTCGATTCATACCTACATGCAATCTAATTTCTAGATGACCACAATTCTTCTGTATTTTATTCTATATACAGCTACATCACAAATAAACACGTCTCCCTCAACCTATGACAAGTCAATTTAGTGTAGCGGCAAGCTAGCACTTGGAGAGTTTTTCTAAATACAACAGTGACGAGTGAGTGCAAGACAGGTTGAACCGAACTAGTTCCAAACAATAGTAGCAGCAAAGCAAGGCAACGTAACAGACTTTACAATCCCTATAATGGGAATCCTACACAATGCAACACCATATCCACCAAACTCAATGTTCGCAAGCAGAGAACATCCGCACTGTGAACTTTAAAATGAGATTCAACACCCATGTAAGTGCTATATGTGAGATAATGACATCAACTGGTCGTGAAAAGAAGGCTGACAAATAAATCATGAAATTGTCAGGCAGACCTTGTGGAGAAAATCTTGTTTACAACCCTTGTGAGTGTAAACATAGGCCTACGTCTCAATTTATCTTCCAATCAATGAAAAGGTAAACATATTGATTAAGACTAGACTGTTTAGAGTCGTGTTTAGAATTCCAGCGGGTTAGACACTACAAATCTTTGAAATAGAATTGTAAATAGATTCTAATACACTTAAGTAGGCATACAGTAGTAGCAGTCTGAGAGTCTGAAGAGAGCCTAAACTACAGACATCAGTAAGCAACTGATGTAAAATTAAGCTGTGACATTGATTATTTTCCCACTACCCTACGCAAAAATGCGAATAGTATTGTTCCGACTTAGTAGGCCTATTTGAGTACATCGCATTGTTTTGGGGGGGGGGGGGGGGTGGAATTCAAGTGCTGTTGTACTTGACAAAAACAGCTAACATTTCTTGTAGCAACCTCATTTCAAACACAATGATAAGGCCCATACCAGGCTATATGCCATGGCACTGCCATGATAGTTATTTTCACTTGGGACCCGGTTCCATGTAGCACTTTTTTCTAGCAGAAAAACACAGAAAAGTGCTTGATCCAACGATTTATCAAAAAGACAACAATTTCTCTTCAATGACAATAGTAGTTTGACAGCATGATCGGGGTAGTTAGCTTGCTAACATCTTGAATGCAGGTAGTTTGCTGACTAACACTTTCCAAATCACAGCACATATGTTCTGATTGTACAGATACAACTTCTCGCTAACTCTGTAAAAACAATTGGTGGAAAAGGCCAAACTAAAGATATTTCTGCCGTCTATGGAGCTAGGTCCACCGCTTTTTTCGGCAACATAGATTCACAGTAGTACATTGTGACACTGCAGCACCTTTCTGAAAAGTTCAAAGATTTTCAACTTGGAGCGGAGGAAGCACAAAAGTGGCCAAAAAAGGTGTAGGGTTCCCACCTCATTGGAAACAATTGAATTGAGGGCAGGGGCAAATGCTACAAGGACATCTAAACCATTAAACACTGCTTGGCTACACAGTTTCAGTTCTTTTTTTTTTTTAAACCAGATATACACTGCCTGAATTTAGGCTAGCCTATGTCTAGGCCTAAGTGCTTTTACTTTATCCATGCCAGCTACTCACAAGGAGTTCAGTACATTTTCCTCAAAGTGTCCCAAATCCCACTTGACTATCAACAGGCCTAAACAAAGTCAAACCAACGCACTGTAACTACAACTGAAAGCACACCAATTGCAAATATTAGAAACACTGGGCCAATTGAATTAATGGTGTTTTCCCAATGGCATAAGCAATACATTATGCAAAGACAACAGCGCCAGAAATACTGGTCTGTAATGAGATGATGACGCTAGTAATGGTATCCACTTAGCCTACATCACACTGGGATGAATTTAGTGACCTTCTAAGAGAATGAGGGTGCATACCTCTGATGCAACTAAAAAAGTCCTTTCAATTGGATGTTTGGCCTGTTACAGGCTGTGGCAGGTCTAGGTCAAGGCATGACAAGTACTACTGATGTGTACCCCATCTAATTCAACTACACAAAATAACAAGATGACTTGGCCTGATTTCTCCCCAGAAAAACTGAAACTTTTTTCTCTGCATAAATGAATACAAATAGATACTCTAATGTTACTGTGAGTTTACCACCAAATTGTATGAGTTCTAGAGAGACAATCCTGGGAATGTGGAAACAGCTAATAATACTGCTCTGTTGTACAAAATTTAGTTTGTATCATGTTGGTAGGGCACAGGTTATTATAGGCTACATTTAAAGTTGCTACAATAAATTGAACTCCAAGACAAGAGGTCAGAGACATGAAATATGAACTGTACCTTCAGGGAACTGCTGGTATTAGCTACTCATCAATCTGTGGCCCTAACATTTCTGTAGCAACTTGATCGTTTAAAACTCTGTCTAAAATGAGGTCTTTTGTCGAGGTGTGTTTTATTTAGCCAGCAATAAGATCGTATAGAACAGCAGCAACTGATCAGCCTGCAGAAATACCAGTGACGCCAACTAGACAAACAGGGTTGATAGGAGTTTTGAGGTAACCCGCAGGTCAAGTCAGACAGTTGGACAACAGACTTTGTTTGTGTGTTAAATTGCTATCGCAAGTTGGCGTCCCTGCTGAAGTTTTGTCTAGCAGTTAGCCATCGGGAAGGCATGTAATATACAAACCAGACACATACACGTTTCAGTGTACAAGGCAATTTTTAAAAAAACAAACTGTCGACGCAACGTCAAACTGAATAGGACTCACAGAAATGCTCGCAACATGGCTAACTCAGTTATTTTGGCAAAGCTAGCGTGTTAAAGCTAACTGCTAAAGTTGGTGCTAGTTCTGAAACAGGCTGGAAAGCTGCTGTGCTGTTAAAGGTGAAACAAATAAATTTCACAAAGATCAAGCGTTTACGCAGTTTGCGAATATTACTTACTGCTCTCATCTCTTGTCCCATTTCCAAACTAAACAACATTAGCCAACATGCCCGATTCGCGGAAAGCAAGGCCTGGAGACAAGTTCATTTGAGAGGGCTACCTAGCGATTAGAAATTATTGCCGCGAAACTTGGCTAAGAGAACAAAAACGGATTAACTAACGCTACACATCACTGACAGGAACTCATTATGGAATACTTTTCACTACTACGACTGATACACGTTTTCTGAGGTGTTTCCACAACAGTTGCTAAACTGAATCGCAATGTGTGGTGTGCCCTAAGGCTATCCAACACATGTCCTGTGTGTGACCAGTTAGCTAACGTTAATTAGCGAACTACAGATAGCTTGTTTTGTCATATAACGTTAGTCTATTTAAATAACTCACCATAAACGATTGAGGAAGAGACCTGAAAACATTTCTACTGACTTACTGATGCTTTATAAAATGCAAAATGCTATCCTCCAAGAGTAAATCTATGCACTGATGAAATTTATACTATTTCACCACCAAGCTAGCTAGCTAACTAATATCATTAGCTGCACTGCTATTTGCCTTGCTAACGTTCTGGCTAGCTGTCGGTGTCGACAATGCCTTCAGAGTCAATCAAATGAACATGTCATTTGCTCTCGTGAAATATGGATGCTGTGTTGCATTCAGCATAATATGCTTGTTTATAATGAGTTGATGCAATTCCCTTGAAAAAATATTGCTCAATTTGAAACACGTAGCATGCTGTAATCAACTTCAGGGGCCCTTAAACAAAGAGCTTAAGACTGTGCATGCACTGTAGCTTGGCAGCTAGCAAAATAGCAAGATCGCTAGCTAACGCAAGATAGTAGTTAGGCAGTGCTAGCAGGGTGGCTTGTCTTTCACATAACGTAAGCGAAAATCAAGTCTATGATCACTTACCCCACTTGCTAACCCCAATCCAACGACGTATTATGTACATTCCATAAATACAGAAAGTATATATAATCTTGAATTATAAACAATCGCTGATATAAACCAACACAATCCGTTGTACTCCCAAGGCATCCAGCAGCAGGAGAAAGGAAAGGCCAGCAATTCACTGGACTGCAGCCATCACACTTCAGGATCCCGTTCCAAAATGGAAATACCGGCTAAAACGGGCATATTCTCGAAATTCAAGTTTAACGATCTTAACTTTCCCAACAGTATATCCAATATCGAGACGATTCCCAAAACATGTTATTTCCTTTGGTTGGGTTTCCTCGTATCTTGTTGATGACCGTGTATATCTTTCAGCACTAGAGATGGATACAATGTAACCAAGAGGCAGAGTGGAGTGCCACGAAATCCAGGAAAAGATTCCAGTTGGATTGAACCGTTGAAGGAGAATGGCATTAGGAAGAATCGGAGCTGGAGTTCTGAGTATCATTCACGTGAAAAACACTCCAGACAAATCAAACTTGACCAAAAAAAAGAAGCAATAACATGTCAATAAAATAACATTTCTGAATGTTCAAATTACTGTGTTATTCATGCACTCAAATCTTAGACTCCACCGTATGCCACAGAGGAAATGCCTAATAATATTATTCATAACACTATTTTGTAATAATGTTTATTGGGCCTTAGTATGTGATTACAAATTATAGGCCTATTTCTTAAGTAGGTTATCTGCATAGTACCTTTTCAAATGATGGCCTGCTTTTTAAAAAGGCTCTGATATTTTTTAGGACAAGTTGGTAGAAACTGAAAATTAGGACTACACAAAACCATTCTACCTATAATTTTGTTAGAACCAAAGCTCTGTCATATTTTGCAATCTATGCTTAATTCCATTTACTTTATTCACTGATCTAAGTTCATTCTTTTTCATGATATCTGTGTTGTCAGATAGGTATACTCCATTATCAGTGCTATTTACATTTTATTTTTCTCTTTTTGTAATAACATAACATAAAAACATATTCTATCATTGGTCAGAAGGTGTTAAAGTATTTAAATGAGGCTTAACCTTTTAACCCTCTTCCTCTTCATAATTTGAATTCGTCAACGTATTTTCTTCAGACATCAGCCACTTGGAAAGAAGAGTATTTTTGTACAAGGAGAGCAACCACAGAGGTATTGTAGGAAGATTTTACAAGCAAATGTGTCATGCCATTTGTCATGTATTACCAGAGACAACCTCTGCTGTTTACTTGCTTCAAGTGAGGTGCCAAAAGGAGATTTTTAGCGCTGGTTGCCCTAGCAACATGAATATGATAATGTTGGCTTTGACGTGACAGAGAGAAATCATCTCAATAACAAACAGATACAACAGGAACAGCATGGCTGGGGGAAAACTGAATTAATGGGATCGTTTTCACACAGTGAATGCAGCCAGCAAAGCTGAGCTGTCTTCCACCTTCCTGTTTCCTTTATAAATTCATGCTCGCGGCTAGCACTGGCACCCACAAGGAAGGATCTCTCATATAAAAGTTAAATAACAGACATTGCAGTGGCTGAGACAGGAGAATTCTCTAGCCCTGAGGTATCTGATTGAAAAGCTACACTCAGTTCTACCCCATTTAGTGTGTTATAGACACACGTCTTAAATGTAATGAGGATAGATTGAAAAACAACAACTTTGTCTGATGTAAAGCTCCACCTCTTTCATAGTCTAACTCATAAGAGTTTGAACCCCATTGACAGATTAGATATGTCAACGTCTGAATCACAATTTTACGAGAATTTTATCTTGCACTAGAAAACTGCGGTCAGATGGACACAGTAGTGGGTCACTCTATAGGAAGCATAGCATTTGGATGGGGCTGTCAGTGACTTCAACAACATGCTTACTGAGATATAGTCTAAAGCAACCTTGGTTTAATAAAGAAATGTGGCCATTAGTCACAATCATAGCTCATCAACAGTGTGTAATGAATGATGTTCTTGGGACAAAGATAAATGAATTTATCTTGTTTAGAAAAAATAATCATGAAAAGATAGGACATCAACCTATTTATTATATAGTTATAACACTTACATTGTATTGGTACACATTTACGTCTCTATGGTTCTTCGAAACCTTGTGACACAGTGAGTCAGTCACAGCACTACAGTCTCATAGTACCCCTGTGATAAGGTTAAAGGCTTCCCATGTCTGATTGTCCACTTAGTTAAGGTGTGGCAAGGGAAGATAGATAATAAGTACACTTGTGGGTAAAAGCACACTATGTTATCTGAGTACACGCCTAAGCTTATTAACAAAATTGTTTAAAGAGATCTGCTAAAATGTGGACATTCCAGGTTCCTGAAAAAACAGAAATATGCATTTACTGTAAGCATACATTGTTATATAAAAAAATATTGAGTAGAAGTAATGGTTTTGATTTTCAGACTCACTGTCCTTGTCATCAGTCTGGTCTTAAAATGAGTTAGCTCTGAAAATAAGCAGCAAACATGTAAATGAGAGACATTATTCATTCTCCTAACTAAAGTGCTTAGTGGCTTGTAGACATTCTTTTGCCGCCAAAGCTTCTGAAGACACATGAATGGAGTTTCCAGCACCCATAATCCTCTTTGTCCCTTCTATAATCTCCATCACTGGATAAAAGATGGGTTGTAAACCTGTGGTCAGTTTTGAACTATGTTCAGATGATCAAAAACATGACTAACCCACACCAACTGCTGAAACTTGATTTAAAAACATACACTCACACACATCATTCAATCGTTAAGCAGTTAAAGAGAGACTTCCCCAGGCCTTATCCCAGAGGAAACTATTGCTTCATACAAGAGAGAAGTCAGAATTCAGTAAGACTTGGTCAATTTCTCATACTTAATTTAAACTCCTAAGGAGTAGCCTATTCTAAGTGTATTTTTTCTCCTGAGGGGGTTCAGGAGAAACAAAACAGAATTCGACCTTATTTACAGTAGTTGTCTCAGACAGAGACAAGACTGTTCAGAACAGCAATATTTTCTTTTGAGATTGTATATGCATTGATATAACTGCTAGGCCTATGAATGGTGTTGACACTTTGAATTGACAGCTAGTAAACAGGGAATGTGTAATGTGCTTCAGTGAATCACTGTTATTGATATTCAACATCAATATCGCTCTCTTGTCCTAAAGAGAAGTAAGCTTTGTCAGCTGTAACATAATAAAGCTATTTGTGGTCGTCTTGTACCACAACGTTGTATAGATGGATCTGTGTGTGTGTGCCTGTTTCCCCCCAGTCATGAGTACAGTTCTTTGCACCCGTCCTTTTCCACAATTGGGAAAGCAAATGCCTGAGTAGGACTGAACATTTTTTTTCCTTGGGGGAGGGGGTTGCCTGCTAGGAAACTGCTAATTGAGAACAGGAAGACCTGCTGCTTGCATTCCATCCATGAGACTTCATTCGCTTTTGAAACAGCTCACCACTGGACCCAGCCCTTGAGCTTGCTCATTTAAATGCTAACACAACTGCTTTTGTCACGATAATTAGATCCTTTTCCCATTCGAGTTACTTATGTAGTGGTCTACATGGTGTTTGTTTAGACAAAGATAAAGATGCAATGTGTTCAAATGACCCAATGCAGAACATTTGTACATGCACATAACTTCATTTACCTCCAACGAGACAGATGCTACCATTTATGAGTGTTCCGTTAAGATGAATTTCCTCCATCTTACAGTAAGTGTATGGACCAAACTGGGTATGGCTCCCATGTGGTGACCATTCTTGTCCTGTTTAGGGCTTTGGAAGTGCTGTTTATTTGGAACAGACATTAATTATGAATAGCTTGGCACAGGAGGCATATGGACTAATTAAAGACCTGCTGGGAAGGAATGCAGTACAGTACTCAATAGAACACAGAAGGCAGTGGTAATCATGAGTTAAATCTTTACGTAAAGACTGCATAACAATGATTAGGGGAAAAAAATGGTTTTCAAGTTAATACCCATACAGAAGCCTGTTTCTTTAAACTCTCATCACTAAGAAGCAAAAATAAGTCTATTCTGTAGCCTTTACGTAGCTTATACATTTGTCAAGACTGGTATTGTTGGCTCTGAGCCCAAACTGCTTCTGTGAACTGGATAGGTTGACCTGTCGTGTTTTAGAAAAGTCTGTTTTTGACAGCTATTGAAGCCAAATTAACAAGTGGAACCAAACAGCTCTTGAGAGCATTTGGTTCTTAGTCACTTCCTTCTCCATTACTATAGGGAGTATCTGTCTTTAACCATTCAAATAATGAAAAGCATTTAGATTTGTGACAAGCTAGGGACACAGTCTCCTCCACTGTATTCCAATGTAATATTTTTCCACAATGTCATTGTTCTAGAAAGCTATTCTTTTTGTGTATACAAGCAACATCTCAAGCCGTACAAAGCCCCCAAAAAGATGCGCATGCATCGTGCACATTCTGCTTGAAATATCATTGCATGCCATAACCAAATCATAGCTGCCAAACCTCATCACTACATGGTTTAGTCTCAATCTGGAAGAAAACCTACATCTAAGAAAGACAAAACAATCCAATATTTGAGTCAAGAATTATGTATTTATTTATATTACAATAAGGTACAATAAGGCATGTCTTACAACACTTCTCCCTTTATTTTCTATATAATGGCATGAATCCTTATTAAACATTAGATGAAGCCAACACTTAATACTGCTGGCTGGGGGCCACTGCACTTCCCATGTGATCAGACGGATGTCCTCCAGATGACTCATCAGCCTCTATTCCTCTGGGGTCTCAAACTAGCCCTGATCTGCTCCGGTCTGGTCACTCTGCGGCCGATGGTATTAACCCTTTTCTTGCGGCCTGGTGGTACTGGCTCTCCAGCTTCCCTGAATGAGAGTAGGAGTGGGGGAAGGGGAGACGACAGGAAGAGTTATGAAGCAGGAGCCTTTCAGAGGAGCAGTGTGTCCTTTCTGAAGATCAGTCAAGACAGAGATCAGGAGGTTGAAAGCCCCCACAAATCTGTGACAAGCTGACACCAGACACAGACTCCAAATCGAGCTGCCACAAATGGTTTGCAAGAGGAACACACAGCCCTCCTGCTAAAACCGGCCATTGGAATGCCAGATCTTAACATTTGCATTTCTTACAAGATTCCAGCCCTGAGCCTGAGAACACCCACAGTTGGCAGGAAAGTCACACATGGTAAATACATCATTAATGCAGATAATCACCAGCAATAATGGGCCAAGTAGAATATGCAAAGGCATCTTTCCACTGCAGAAATATGTGAGACTTTCAAGTGGCTCAAATATTTAGAGGAATGACCAACTGCTTGGCCCCTTGTTGTCTTCAACTTCCACCACAGTATGCAGGAACGATAGAACTACAAACTTGGTATTTTCATGTTCATGTTTTCAGCAGACAGTGTTCAATGTTAAGCCACAGCTATAAACCTTTTGACAAAAAAGCTAGCTGGCTACTTGACCATTATAATTGCATTGAAGATCAACACAAGATGCAATCTACATTTTTTATTGGCAAGTTTTCTAAAAATCCATTTGTATTTCCTTTTCCATTTCAAATATAGGTTTTTGGTCTACTCTCTTGCACTATCTATCCAGGCTATTGTAATGGTTAGACTGTGTATGACATAAATTTATCATGCACAATCATTACTTTGACTGAGATCTTCTCCAGCAACCAGGTACCAATTCCAAGGAGCACATGTGTTGGCTCACATCAGCCAAGTTCCCTTGTTGAGCACCTTTAAGAGATTTGTGCAAGTGCAAACAGCTGGCACATTTGTGAACTGAAGAATAAAAAAAGCACAGTTCTTTACAGCTTTTCCACATATGCTTCATCCTCCAAGGCTGCATGAGATGTACCTGAGAGCTCCATAATTAGCCCAGCCAAGGTAAGGTCCAACCCAAAACTAACTTCACAGTTTTATATTTCAGTTGATGGCACAGATATGTATTGTGTTTCAGGTAATTTTTGGATTTTATTTGTTTTGAAGGAATATGTAGGCTTACTTTTTGTAAGTTACTTCCTCTTTTTGTAAGTCACTTTGGATAAAAGCACCTGTTAAATGCATAAATGTAAACGTAAATGCAAATGATGTCATGCTGTCAAAGACCTTGAACAAGAAAAGACTGCCCAGGGAATCACACAATCAAACTTTCAGATAGTGTTCATACAAAGACTTTCCCTGTGGTAGAGGTTCTGAAAGAAGTGGACTGTGTGCCTTTCAGAATTGGATAAAATATTAAGATAACTCATGTAGGGCTGGGCGATATGGCAAAAAAATGAAAAACAATATACTTTTCCATACTGACCAATATCAATTTTTATCACAGTTAAGGGCTGGGCGATAGAACTCCAAATCAAAATCATCTTTAATTGACCTGACTGGGCAGAATCACATGACAACACATGTGGTAGTGTGCTTTCAAGGAACAGCGTATGGACACACACAGTGGAATGCAAGTTTAAAAAAATTAAAAGTTTACAAAATAAAAAATAATAACAGTAATAATAAACAATGGTTGGTAGATCAATGTGCTTGATCACTGGCAATTAATGGTTATGACTGTCAGTTTGATTAATTTTTTAGATTAATTGCCCAGCCCCACTCATGGGTGAACTTAACTTTAGGGACAAAGGACAAATTCACCCCTACCAGTAGAATGAACAAGACAAGCACTAAGCATTCTCAAGCAGTGAGTGAACTATCAATACAAACTGATATGTGGTAAATATTTGTCTTCATTTCTTTTCACGCACAATGTACACTCTATGATGAGAGTCGCAAACACTTTTATGAATTCTTGCTGCATAACAAATGTATGTCTCATACATGTTAATGATGAAGTATTTAAGATAATGGCCACTCATTAAAACACTGCACCATAAATTTTCTCAGATTCTTACAAATGTGTGTATGCCCTACATAACATTTAGGTGCCTACACAATAACAGTAAATCCTTACGTACCTTTAGGTTAATTTGTCCTGACAAAAAAGCCTGTTTTGGTCTATTTTCTAATGACTGGGTAAGAGGAAACTATCTCTTTGCCTCTTGACATCTAAAAAATAAGAGCTCTTCATTTGTTTTTTCCCTTACCATTCTCATTTCATCTAATTCCAACAACCTCATGTGGTTGCACGTGAAATGGATACATGGATCTGATCTTATTACTGTGCTCACGTCTGTGCACTCTGCCTTACCATTAGATAGAGTCTAGAGTGCTCTGCCCCAAAAATGAAGTGTCAGTGTGTAATTTAGCTGTTGACACCAAATGGCTATAAACCATACTAGATTTAAATCGTCAGACCAAGACACTGCTGATGAAGGTTAGATGTCTTCCTGCTCTCAGCTGTAAATTGCCGCCCAGCCCTAAGGCTTTCAGTTCCAACAGAGCAGCGCTACCTCCTGTGATTACCACCAGTTCAGCACAGCCTGGGGAAATCGGATCAATTACTGGGGCAGTGTTCATTTGCTCATGTGACCAACATCAGCAAATAACCAGACCCCAAATGAAAGGCTTGGTTATTTGCAGAGCAGCGTCTATCTGGATGTGCTGTTATCAGCACTGTTTGCAATGACGTCCTTCCCAATCAAGTCACCTCTGAACCTTAAATAAATAAACAATTTGCAAGGACAGGCATTGCCTTTAGAGAACTAAAGCAGCGTATGCAAAGAATGGTCTCTGACTTACAACACTGTGGAATAAAGCAATCTAATTTGTGTGTCAAGTTTACTATTGTGTTGATGAATGACTAAGAACACAAATAAAGAAAAAGGCTGGATACTACTACATCCGTGTAAGACCTGTGTGCTATATATAAATTATTTTATTTATTATTATTTATTTAAACTATTTACAGAAGAAAACTTACCTTTCAAACTATATGCTGTCAAATTTGACTTGGTGTTTATAAAGTTGGCAATATAAAATATAGCTGACAAAATTTCATAAAGTAAAATAAAATATTACAATAGCACTAAAAGATCAAAACTGAACTGGTTGACAGACAACATGTTTAAATTGTGTTGGCCAGTTCTAACATTTGAGATGTCTGGTTTATGATGCACAGGTTGTATCATTTCATTTTTGCCATGGTTATTATCTGCAACCCGAACATGCTATTTCAACTCACTACTTTGGGCCGGCTTTGAAATCTTTCTTCAAAACAAAAGTCTTTACTGACTTCACCAGTTATTACAAACAGCTCACCAGTGCGATGTGCAAAACATTTAACGAAATTACACAAGCTTCCTCATGTTGTATTTTTATAATTACTCTACATTTACTTTGTGTGGTTATGTGCTGGTTATCAAAATGCTGGAACTTGCAAATCTGTAAAATAAGATGTTCGTCATCATCCACCTGCTGCACAATGATAGTGAGCAAAACTGCTTACATAGAAGCTACAGCAATTGTGAAATCAGAGCCCTAATGATGTTGAACTTTAGTGTAATCAGCCATCTTGAGGTGATTTTGAGCTGTCCAATAAATCACTGTAAACATTCAAGGGTCTCATTCTTAACTGAGCAAACGTGTAGTTTGCAAAAAAAATAAAAATATAAATGGAATTATTTAATTACATAGCAAACATGATGAAAGGATGCTTTCACATCTAGTGAACCTGCGAATAAGTGGATGATGAGTGTGTACCCACATCACATTTGAAAAACTGTAAAGAAATCGTTTGAAGTGTCACTTTTTGCATTGGGGATTTCATCTGATACCATCACAAAGGTGTAATTTCCCCTTTCCCAGCGCTGCCATTTCTGCTCAGCTGCTTAGCCTCCAGGATTTCACTTTTGCTGTGGAGGCAGGATCTACAAGGCATAGACATCGACCTGGCAAGATGATTTCCCATTGATCGCGGCAGTGTTTGGAGCTGCCGTGCAGTAGTTTATTACCCACTCCCATGCTGCAGCCCAGGGAGCGAGTCCAATAATGGCTGTGGTATGCCCAGACAGGGCTAGAGCTCCACTGGCAATCTCCGGCTAGCCTTACAAACCCACTGGCTTCAGGCAGTACAGCCCAAATAATCCATCACTCTCATAGACACTCTGTAATGACAAAGATTCCCATAAAAGAGGGGGTGGCTGCCCACAAAAGCAGGACGCGCAGGATAGAGGAAAAAAAATTAATTGCCTTCTCTCACTCTCTAAAGCTCTGCCCACACAGAGCAAGGCACCATCAAGCACAGAGAAAATGCATAAGGATATAATCTAGTCTGAGTGCATAGTTGTGCACACAAAGAAAAGCCAGTCTCCGTGGGGAAATGAATTTTGTTTCATTTTAGCTTGTTTCTGCCTTGCAACTATATGACTTGTGACTGCAGCCATTTCGAATGACTCCTCTCGCCTGAAACCACTGCCTGTGCCACTGAGGTAAACAGAAAAGAGCTTCCCTCGTTTCTCCCTCCCCACATTTTCAGCCCTGCAGAGGCTGTCTCTTCCATTGTGGACAACGGAATACATCCCAGCTCGCTGGGAGAGGGAGAATAATTTGGTTTCAGTGACAGCTCGAATGTGATTGTGTTTGGCTTTGGCGCATAGACATGGCCTGTCAAAGATTCTCCTAATAAGGTTTCCCATTGTCGCAGGTAGCCAGCCGGCTTTGGATTTGCAAGAGCAGGAAAAATACCCAGATGACAGGAACTGAGTTAATTCATAAAGGAGTCAATGTTTATTATCTCCAGTGCATCCACTTGATCAGCACCTGGCTCAGTAATAGAGTGTCTGCTCTGCTGAGCCTGAGTCATGTCAGAGGTATTAAATATTATATTCAGACAGAAATACTCATGGCAGAGTGACATTCTAAGCTTGTCTTACACAAGGATGCAATGCCTTTGATCCCTGATACACATGTATACAAAATCACTGGGTATGTGTTTAAAAGTAATAGTTTATAGTAATGTCAAATAAAACTAAAAAACATGTTATTATCTTATTAGGATATTACTTATATTCTCCCCAGTGGTGTGTATTTGGCATGTAAAGTTGTAATCATTACAGTCAGTTCACTGAGGCTAATTCCATTTGATTGCTAATGATAAGTATGTTCCTGTTAAGTAGGGATGTCAATTGTAAAATGGTCAGTGAATGTTCCTTCCAAACCAACACTAACTGTGACACTCACTGTGAGTAAAAAGCTGGCTGGAGAGGCATGCACATGGTTATAACGTTTTGTACGCTTGAATGGTTTCACAGTCACCTTTGCTTGCTGCTTCCGTAGTGAAGATGCACAAACAAAAGGACACACATATGCGCACACACACACACGCACGCGCACACACACACACACACACACACACACGCACACCCACGCACACATGCACACAAACACACAAAATCCCAGAAGAGCTCAACCAGGCATAGAGGGAGGATAGCAGTACATGCACCCCTGCTACAGGGACACAGCAGATTTACAGCCCTGTCCTTAATACGGCATGACACTAATCAATTCTACCTGCCACACAGCGTTTGAGGCTGGCTGAACTAGAGAGAGCTACCGAGAGGATGAGATTTTTTTTCCTCCCCTCTCTCCCTCCCCAAGGTGAGGAAGTGCCTTTGTATCTTTGCACAGCCTGGGAATATGCACAAAGAGGAGAAATCTCTCAACAGTCACCCAGGTCGGCCATACTAATGGACCAAACAGGGAAAACAGATTAATTCTGCGGTCGTTAATAATCCTGAGGCCGCTCCCCTCCACTGAGATCATTCATCACTTGCTGCCATTCTCTCCCTCTCTCTCTCTCTGAAAGAGCCCCTGAGCAAGGGAGGAGACAGGCAGGTCTACTACTGGTGCTGTGACCCTGAATCTCCTCCAAGCCATCACCATTTCTCAGCTGAGAGAACCCAGAGACAAATGCTAGAGGGGTGTTGGGATGAAAAGGAATAAATTCAGAACAGGGACAGGGAATAAATCTAAATAAATCTCAAAAGAAAACAAATAACACCGTGAGAAATCCATCCTCATCTACTCCTCATCTTTTACAGACCCATTAACAAAAACAAGCTTACAAGCTTTTCCCTGTGATACTGTCCCCTGCCCATAGGCTGTGTTTACCTTGAGGAGATAGGCTGTCAGTGCAAGTCAAACGGTGGCCGCTGCAACTAATTCTCATTTACCCATGCGGCACTCCAAGTGACAGGATATTATTGCTCCCTTATCGTTAATTAACAAGAGCTGGACTACACAACATTTCTACACATTTCTCAGCACTGTGCTCTTTTTCTCCTTATACTTCATTCCTCCTGTCTCAGGAAGGATGAGGTGGGGAATGGAGGGGGGGTGGGTTCATTAGAAGGCAAAGCTCAGAACAGAACTGTCTGCCAGAGAGCAGGGGGAATAAATTGAGCCTGATCTAGTACAGTGCATTTTGAGGAGGCCCCTGGATTAGCATATCTGTGCAGCGGTCCAGAGGGAGAAATGTGTCAGGGCTGACAACTAGCTGAATGTCTTGGAAAAAAAAAGAAAAAAAAATTCCTCTACTGACACTGCTGCGGGCACTCTCTTCACTCTACTGCTACTCCCCCCACACCCCCTCCAACCCCCTCGCCCACCCTCCTCTCCTCATTCTGACTCTTCTCATCTGCCATCTTCTCTCTCCTTCTCTGCTTTTTTTTCCCCGTCTCTGGCAGCCAGATATTGCTGCAGCCTGGTTGGGGAGGCTTTAAGGGCGGGAGCTCCTTCTCCCTTGGCGGTGCAGTGGAGCAGGCAGCAGCAACAGCAGGGCTTGTTTAACGGTCAGCTCAAGTGCAGAGCTGGAAGGAAGAAGGGAGAGGGAGGAAGGGGGGGGGGGGGGGGGAGAGAGCGAGAGAGGGAGGGAGGAGGAAGAGCTGAAGCTTTCCCGCGGTGCAAGGGCAAATGAAGACATCTGTGTGTGTGTGTGTGTGTGTGTGTGTGTGTGTAAGAGAGAGAGAGAGGGAGAGTGAGTGGAGAGCGAATGAGCAGTGTGCATGGAGGAGGGGTCGTGGCGAGGGTTTGCAAATGTCATTCATGTGAAAATGTGTGTTTATGAGTGTCCACCATACATGGTTGCAGATAACTGGCTGGGCTCAGGCTTTTTTTAAATGACCAAATCGTTGGGAGCTCTATTTAGACATGGTCAGAGCCCTCTTAGCTTGGCTTGCTGTCTGTGATCACAATGCCAGCAGCCGGGGGAAGGCAATGCTGCAATGCCTGGCATCTGACACCCACATTTCCCCATCCCCCCACCCCTCCTATCCTCTGTCCTCTCCTCACTCACATGAAAGAGAGCCTGTGATGTCTCACGGGAGCCTACACACACACACACATATGCAGAGCGAGAATGAGAGCAAGAGGGAAAGAGAGAGGGAGGGAGACAGACAGAAAGAGTAAGAGAGGGAGGAAGAAAGAGGGAGGGAGGGAGAGAGAGAGTGAGGGAGAGAGAGGAGGGGAGGGTGAGGATGTGTGTGAGGCTTCTGGCTGTTAGCTCACAGCTTTCACTAAAATCTATTACAGCTCCTGACACTTAACTAGAAAACTATCTTGGGAGTGATGTGGCAACGTAATAGACACATAATAACAGAAAAGACAGAGGAAGGGAGAATATGGTTTCTCTCCTTCCCCATTTCTATTTTTCCATCTACCGTGCATGCGCACACACACGCATGTACACAAATGCACGCACTACACCATACAACAGCACTCTTGATAATCTTCTTCTCTTTTCGCCTTTTTATTCCCCACCATTTCACCATCTGACATTAAACAGTCAAATGCCGCCTGAGAACATTTCAAACAGTGAATTTCAAACAATGCCTGAATGGCTCTCAGCCACTGTCTGGATGATGGGACCTTCAGAGGATGTCAGAAAAAATGACAGCCCCACCAAACCATCCACCCCCCTTCCCCCACCCACCCACACACACACACTCCCACACACCACCATCACCTCTTCACCAACACCATTGCTGCCGCCCCCCCTCCCTCTCATTCCCAGGCTTGAGGAGAGAACAAGGAGGGAGGTTGCAGGGAAGCAGAGAGAGGAAGGGGGAGAAGAGAGGAAGTGGTTAATCTGGCACCCATGTTGCCTGCTCAGCATGCTGCAGGCGGAGTGACATTGATCCACTCGCTGCCGTCCATCCGTCTGCCTGACAAAGGTAACAGGATTGTTCATAAAAATGGAAATCGACTCAGGCTTCCAGTCCTCAGCGAATAATGCAAGGCGCTAGACAGAGTTGTTCAGGAATATGTCAAAACACAAAATTAAAGGCTGATAAAAATGCATTGGAATTCAAACACATCAGTCATTTAAAATCTCTTGAATTTCTCTGATATTTTTCAAAACACTACATGAATATTCTGGCAGAGATATGCCAGAAAATAACACATTTTCCGCCAATGTGGGTTTGGTAGACAAAAAAAAAAAAAAAAAAATGAAACACGATTTTTAGTATGGCACAGAAACCACACCAAAAGGCTCTAAATGTTTGAGGTTCTACTGGCAACACATCAGACAGACCAAACTGTACATGTGAGAGAGTGTGCATATGCTTGCGTGTGAGGCTGTCAGGTTAATGGCGAGTGAGATGGCGCATGTGGCCTTGCATACAAATGGTACGTGTGGCCATGCTGCACATTAGATGACTTAAAGGGTTAACGATTTAATCTGGTGTCTGGACAAGCAAAGGGCAGCTGCTGCCTGGATGCTTAACTGTACGAAGCCCATGCACAGCCTTAATAAAGCCACACACGGGTATCATCCCCAGTGTAATCGCTCAGACAAAGGCGCTAACCTCAGCTCCTGCCTGCCGACGGCGCGGGTGGGTTGCCGGCGGCAGCAGCGTACGGCAACGTGAGTGGCAGAGAGTAAGCATTTTGATTCCCAGAATCCATCATTTTCTAAAAGTGGCTTGATGCTTAATCAATGGCCCCACCCGGGCTCCCTATCCTTGATTCGGAGCCACAGAGGAACGCTAGTGGTTGCTCCATCAAATGGGATTGATTTTTTTCTCTCCCTATCCCTTCTATCGAACGCATCCAACTTTTCAGGGCAGCTTCCCCCCTCACACACACCATCACCACCTATTCCCTCTCTTATTCATTGGAGGCACTGTCATTATAGTGTGTCTGTGAGAGAGTGATAGATTAGTTGGGCTCAACATGGAGAGCGTCCTCCGCAGACGAGGAAATAATTGCTGTAAAAGCTTTCTCCCATTCCACAAAGCAATTTAGCTCCCAGCAGCAGTATTCAGTGCTTCACTGATGTAATTACTGATGCGGACTATGTCTTCATTTGATAAGGCAATATGAAGGACACTTGCACACAATATAAAATACACCGCAAGTCTTTTACTGGGAAATTTCCGTGTATTGAAAATAATGCCACACTGAGGTACTGAAATGGCAGGAAGTGACATATATCCCCTTTGTGGCAATATGTTTATGAAAGGCTAAAACAAACCAATAGAGCAGAGCAGTAAATCTGTATCTTTATCTTAATAGAACATATTCTCCATTTTCCCTGGGCACCTGGCAAGTGAGAGGACCTGGTGGCATACTCATTACAGGGAAAGATAATACACAAACAGTGTGGTTGAAACGGTTTCAAATCAAAGCACTCTCCAAGTGTGTGGGCGCTAACACAGAAAGTAGGTCATTTCAGGTCCTTGAAAGCAAGCCATAAATTAAAGTGGTGCACTAGATAATTATCACAGGGGTCTGCTTACTGAAAGGGGGGTGGGGTGGGGTGGGGTGGTAGGAGGGGTATGGGATTGTGTGAGAGATGGTGTTCACAGAAGCCCGGTCTTTATTCCACAGCCTACCCCCACATGCAAGTCCAAGTCCAGGTTGCTTTTGTAGGAGAAGAGAAGAGGCAGTGGATTGACGGGAGGGAGCGGGGAAGGGCTGAGCCTCTTTGGGCAGCCCCCTGGAAAGATGCCAGTCGGCCGTCACAAGCCATTATACACACACAGCCAACTGGAGCCAAAGAACTCCGGCAGGCAGCACACACCACACCGAGTCAGGCCACCACATTCCCTAGAGGCAAACTCAGAGGCACTAAAAGGCTTGATTATGAGCTGAAAAACGACATCAAAAACTACAGCAGCGGCAGATGGGTGCGGGGATAGCGTTGCCATGGACTCGGATCGTTTGGCTCCTTCACTCGTCAAAGGAATGGCTTGGAGGGGGGAAAAATGACATGAACTGCAGGAAACCACAACTGTGGCAGCACTACAGTTATACCACATTCTGGCATTTAGCGCACACTGATCAATCATTACACCAAGAAAAAAAAGGAGGTGACACTTTGGTCAATAAATTTCCAAAACGATTTAAACCGCAACTGAGCTCTGCGCGGTTCCAAGACAAACTCCTTTTGGCTGATTGGTGTAGTGTGAAGTGAACACATTGCCCCTGTAACAGGAGTTGAGTATGGGCTCTGCTGAGAGAGAACATGGGGGTTGGTGCAGCGTAGACGCTGATTAAAGTGTAGCATTAAGCAGCACACTGGTGACTTGAGACTGGAGGCTGGAGACCCCTTTGCCGCAGGCCTCCCATCCCCCCACCTCTGGCACAAAAGGTGGCGTGCTGCCTCCCATGGACAGGATTATCCTGTTGAGATGAGGCTGATCCCAGGCTGAGACAGTTACAGGAGCCACCACAGAGAGTAAATACACTGCTCGGCAACAACACAGCAACAAACACATCAGTGCCCGTCTGTGGCCATAACGGAGTTATGAGTCAGGGGGAAAATAGTAGCGTGTGAAGCTGCCACAGATCTATTGCTTCTACTACACTCAGTGGTTCATCGCAAACAAAATGAGGGAAAGAAAATCTAATAATAAAAGGCTTAGGAAAACCTCCTGACCTTCAAGTCTTGCAAAATAACACTCTAAAACTTCAACTATTTCACCATCAGGATATTAATGATGGAATAAGCTCAGATAAGGTCAATATATAAGACCGAGTAAACTCTGGCATTCCAGCTAGCTAGCTTCAGAAGAGGTTCCCCATCACTTTACTGCCAAAAGATAATATACAAATAGCATAGCCAGATTCATGTTTAAATTCAAGCCATGTAAATGAGACACTCACTAATACCCAGATTTTGCTGTCAACAGTACATGTCATCAAACTAGCTTCATAAAAGATTCATACTGAACTGATGCAAAAGCTCTCACTGAACACTTCTCAATATTCTCAGAGTACACGCATGCAGCACAAGGCTTAACTCTAACGCTGGGGAAGATCTGTCTAAAATGGATATGTAGCATTCTGAGCCTTTGCAGAAAATAAATGTTCTTCTTACAAACACACTGGTGTCCATGAGTAATAATGTGTTCTCTAAAGCAGTTTTGTTGGCTCATTTCTACACTATTGTTTGTTCCTTGTTTTTACATTCCTTGGAGATTTGCACCCTTTTCCGCTCCCCATCAAAGCCAATACACAGAGACCCAAGTAACAACATGGGCTCAATATGCATATCATTATGATCTTGAAAGGAGACTGACGCTTGCAGCAGGTGGAAAATTGATTTATAGAACCAGCAATTTCCTCCCCCATCACTAATGCACTAATCAAATTCTGGTTCTCTGACTCGGCTGCAGTTGGAGCGTTATGGGATTTGTGTCAGCAACACAGCTTGCAGTACTCCCTCAAACATGCTGGAGCACATTAAAAAAAAGTGAAATCGAAGAAAAAAAAAAAAACTTTAATTACAACCATGTCCATCTGTAGTCACACTTTTGTAATTAAAAAAAAGAGACAACAGTGTTTGCTTGATTGTTACAAAAATGAAACAATACATGAATAAAATCAAGTTCCTATGGCTACCATTCACTGGTGGATGTTTCAGAGAGGCTCCCTTTGATGATTCAAGCTTAATTAGTGAACGGGAATGCCTTCAACACTGGTCTGATTGTAGTTGACTTTCAAGAGAAATTCCTGTCACATCTCAAAGCCTCTGCAAAGCAAGCTATCCTTTCATTGAACTCGGGGCCCGTAGCCGCAGTTTGACTCAAGTAGCGATAGTGATGGCACAAAGAATTGTCAGGGACATCAGCGCTGTGAGAGCCTCTTATCGCAGCTCCTGAGATAAAAAATGCCCGAACATACTTTTCACCGAGAAGCAGCTCAAAAGAGAAATGCTCAAAAGAGAAATGTATTAGTTCACCTTGAAAGGCGGTTAAGCCATGTCTTCTTTGTTATGCGCTTCCAGTAAGATTTTCAAATACCAGGAGGAGGACATAAGGCATGAATGCCAAAAACACTGAAGTCTGCATATATAATTAGAGCCCTGTCTGAGGTAGGATTCAAAATGGCCACATAGAGCAAGAGGGAACAGCTTGTACTCTTCTCGATTTCCTTTCATGGAATCCCCCTCAGTGTGGTGTCCAGCGCCTGCGAAGGGCGTCAAACAGAGAAGTGAGCTCTCCAGTGACACTGCCCGCGGAAAATTCAGGAGACAAAATATTATGAAAGAGATAGCACGGGGCTTTCATTGTGGCACGTAATCGTGCCGTCAAATCTTGACAGCCCACGAGGTTTGGCCTGAGCCAAGGTCGGCGTCTTATCTAGTGACTAGGATGCTGGCAGTCTGCTGAATTGCACAGAAGCCACATGTGTCTTAACAATCTGCACTTGGCCCAGTGAACCTGCAAACTAATCTGACAACAATCTCGTCTGCAGCCAAAGATATTTCCTACGTGAAGACATATGTGGGTCAAGGGGTAGAGGAAAACGGAGTAAGCGTATGACAGGTGTGCAGAGATTTTAGGTCCCCAAGAATGTGTGTGACCGTTGTGTAATTTCAAAAATGCACGTGGGCGCAAAAACAGCCTTGAAGGATTCATTTAAAAAGCTGTCGTTTAGAGCAATAAAACAAGTTTGTCCTACTGGCTATACTGTCTCCATGAGTGTATACAAGAATGGTGTGTTCCACCACTTACTGTCTGTGCATGACCGCCACACATAAAATTTACTGTGGGCTCGTGAGAGTGCCTGAACTCTCGAGCAATTTACGGCCTGTCGTGCACAAGGAGCCTGCTTGTCACATGTCTATCCCCCTGCACTCAGGATCTGCTTGCTTGCTTGCTTGAAGCGAGAAACATGTGCTCTTTGGGTCTCCTCAGTGGTTCTGATGTGCTAATGCAGTATTCATGGTGGGGGCCGAGGGAGGGCACGAGACTTAAAAGCTCAGACTTCCCAATGTTGATCAGAGCTCAACTGTGCCTTCCCAACCTCCCTCTCTCTCTCTCTCCCTCTCTCCCTGACAAACACAAACACAAACACACACACACACGCACACTCATTCCATTTCCTCCTCTCTACAACATTTTTTTTCTCCTCTCTAAAGCATTCATTTTTAATCAGAGCTTAAATGGCCATCTTGGCAGAGGTTGGAAAATGAGTCAAGGGCTTTAGCCCCAAGCAGAAGTGATGTAAATATATTTAAAGAGAGATGAACACAAAAATAAACAACAGAGTTAAAGAAAAATAAAAGACCCATCACAGGGAGATAAATCTAATCACGCTATCCTTGGCCAGTAAATAACACTTTCTGCTCTGCTCACTTTGTAAGTTTATTGATAATTTTGCATGCTTTCACATTTAATCCCCAAAGGGCCCTCATGAGATGATTTGCTGACTGTCATTCTTGGCACAGTCTTGACATGTATGACAAACTTATTCAGAGACCAGTCTCTCCCATGCTCCATATTTACTCCTGACAGATGCCAGGACCATAACATGAGTTTCAGATATTTCTCACTAGTTGACAGTTGGCTAAAATATGGAGTCATCCATAAACACTCTTCTAAAGCAATGTGTTGAGATAGTCCCTACAGGCTATCAGTATTACAGATATGGCAGGTCTGTTTTTTTCCTGCAAAACAGATTAGGTACAGAGAACATAATATGCTTGCAAAATAATTGAGCTGTAGGCTGCTTTTGCACTGGAAATACGGGAGGCAAATAAAATGAGGATTACTGGTACATGTCAGTCAACACTTTGTTTATTTGTTTCCTTCTCCTGAATGCCCTTATTTTGTCCTCTTAATTACCCAAGGGGACTGTTAGGTGTATATCTGGATTTGATTACTACTATCCAAAAAGAACCATGAGATTTACCAAAGTACCTACTTACACAAATTGTTCTTTTAGGATAAAAAAGTGCCTGTTCCTTCTAAAATGTAGAAGAGTTAATTTGTTGAGTTCAGATAATGGTGAGGGCTGCAAAACAAGGACGTATACTCAAATAAGGTGACATTTCTTTCTGCTGACATTTTGCTGCATTCAAAATGTCAAATTCTAAGTGGTTATGATTGAAGGGCAATTTTGATCCACAAGGACATGTTTTCAAAGGCAAAGATTTGTGAAGGGAGACATTTCCTTGTTGATTTAAAGATGTAGTGCCTTCAGGATAAATCCTCTCAATAAAGAGAATGCCAATAATAAATAGAAAAGTTGTTACATTCAACTGCATCCACATGACTCCTGAGTGGCTTGCAAGATCCATCTGTTACTGGAGTCATTTCTACTTAGAGTAAAGAAGTACAAGTTCCACAGCCCGTACAAACATCATACATTCAACACCACAAGCATCATACATTCAGACAATCTTGTCAGCTCCATTCAGTTTTATTTTGGAGTTGAAGTATTTCCACCACAGCATAGGTCATTCAGCAGGGACCTCGGACTTCAATGCTTCTTTGAGAGGTCCAGCTGCCTAGTTCCTCATCTATAAAGTGCCCAAGGACCCGGGGCAACGGGGCGGCTGTTGCACATTTGTTGCTCTTTTCTCCCAAGAGCTTGAGGTGCCTGCCCTCGCTGACTGCATGGTGTTATTTATTTACACAGTCTGCTGGTCTGACCCACACTCGTAATGAGTGGCTAGGGCATTGGTCCGTTTCCATTCATGGCTAAATGTCAGCCAAGCTCCTGGATCACTGCTCAACCATTCCACACAGCCATACAGGTTTGTTTGCTTGGTCATTACAGAGCCTGTGAAACCTGGCCATCGCCCTCTTTGACTACTGGTACCATCCCACACCGTTTCCATACACACACACAAACACACACATGCACACACACACACGCGCGCAGACGCCAATCTAAATTTAGTCTGACAAGCACTGCATAAGAGGTGGCACATTGCTGTGTGAGGATCACAGAACCACACTGTCCACGGAAAATGTTTTAGTTAAAGGGTGAGGAAAGGCAGCCTGATGTCTTGTCTGGAAATGTGCTTTGGCAGGGAAAATGTTTTTGGATCCACAGGTCTCGCTGGGCTTGACAGACCCATGCTTGGAAAAACAGTCTTTAAAATGCACTTCCTTGCTCTCTGCTCACAGTTGAGTGATCTGTGAGAAAGTTTCTTCTTTTTAGCGCTCAAACCTGAGCAAATAAACACCCTGTACTCATGCTACCTTTCCTCAAAAATAAAGCTCTCTGACTGGGTAACATAAGGGCTGTCAACTGCACAATTCCCTCACTCCCTCAGCCATGATAGTCAACAACACCAAAAAATTGATCTCTCACACAAACAATTAACTACTCCAGTAGACAAAAAAACAGATCAATGCCAGATTGAGATAATAAAGACAACCAATGTAATTGTTGAAGAAATGGATAAACACATGTGCCTGAGTTCTCTTGCTCCCTCTCTCTCCATCTCTCTCTGAGGAGCACTCCATATAAGTGGTGAACAGCAGCGCCTTTGCAATCCCCATATGATGCAGGCATAAGCTGAGTCTAAGCACTGAGGGTGACCCTGCGGTGGAGGAGGAGCAGCTGCTGCCTGCTGGCTCTCCGCTTCGCCTCATGAGTGGCTCAGCCTGCTCTCTGATGCTAGCCATTAGCTGTGTGATAGATCTGTAATAAACATGGGCTGTCACCTCTGAAGCCTGCCTCACATTTCCTGGGTAATATATACTGTAACCCTCTCCACATAACCGCCAGCCACACACACCCCACCACCCTAATTCAACGACCCCCACACCCCCACCCCAACTACCCATCCTCAGCCAACCCAATTCCCCTTTGCTTCTCTTCTCTCCTCTCTGGTTCACCAGACCTGAAACTGGATTTCAGCAGAGCAGCCTCCACAGAGCACAAAATCCCCCCACCACGACCTCAGCAGCCAAGATGGCCCTGGAAAAATGCATGAATATAAAAAAGGAAATCCATGAATAAATCAAGAGCACTTCCCTTCTTCTCGTTTTTTTTTTTTTGCTTTCCACCCCCTCCCACTCTCCCAGAGGAACAGGATGAGTTCGAGAAGAGGAAGAAAAAAAAAAGAAAGAGTACAGAAAGAGGGTAGACAGAAAGAAAAAATGGTAGTGGAGGTGCAAAGAAAGGAGGGAGGTGTGTGGGTGTGTGTTGTGTGAATAAAAGCCCATCGCTAAAAAGGAGAAACAGGCGAGAATGTTAGTCAATTGAGCACGCGAGCTGCTCTCCTCCAGACTCCCATTGGGTAAGGTAACTGGGAGGTGACGACAGCACAGAGACTGGTTACTGGAGCACGCCAACCTCAGTTCCCTGGTTCCACTGCGGCACTCTGGCTCTCCCAAGCTGCCACTGCGCTGCTCACCCACATGTGCACCATCTGACGGTGAACACGCATGCATATTTTACAGCTCTTTGATATCTACTTTGGAAATTCAAATCTGGTGCTCACATGGCAGCGGGAAGTGCCTTGAACTGAGCACCGACCAAAAACACTTCTTCACAGCTCTGATGTTCTGAGTTTCTTACCTTCAGGCCATGACTGTTTTCACACATCTGCTTATTTTATTTTTACTGCTACAAGATAGGTGACACTGACATGCCCCTGGAATTGAAGACTTGAAGAAGATCAATTTATAATTACCACAGTGGATGCATGGGAGCAAGGACACCCAATATATATTTATTTCTTTGTTTTGTTTTTGTTTTTCATTTTTAAATTGAAATTTGACAGAAGTAGATGAGTAGGGAGCCTTGACAGATATTTGAAAAATCAGACTCAATAAACCAAATGTGATTCAACTAGGGGAAAGTCAAACGGACAAGAGCCTGTGCAAATTGGCTGAGGGAGGTTGTCAGACCTGCATGGCAAGGAGGAGAGCTCAGCAGAGAGCTGTGATGACTTGAGGCATATTGATTCTGGTCAGGAAGGCGAATGGACGTGTGTGTGTGTGTGTGTGTGTGTGTGTGTGGTGTGTGTGTGTGTGCGCGCTGATGTGGGGTGATGTCGAGGTGGTGGTGGAGTCCTGGTGAGAGAAGGGGTGGCGGGGGGGTTTGCTGAAGAACAACCTTTAGCCTTTAAAGGGGCAGGCGCCTGACAGAATCGCTGACTCGAACCTGCAATATTCACACATGGGTGAAGCCACTTATCAAAGCTGCCTGTGATGGCTCTTTGCGGTAGAGGGTGACCTTCACTGCCGAGCCGAGCTGTGAGGGGGAAGAGACAGAGATACCAGGAGCTCAATCAGCTAGAAAGCCCCCAGCGCACGGGCTCCTTAAATGGGGTCTCATTAGCCTGCCGAATGTAAATTTTTATTGCCACATAATAAAAGAGCACTAGCCTCGCGCATTTCTAAATGTCAGCAGCTCCCACTGACATAAGGGAGGATGGGAAAAGATAGGTCTGGTGAGCTGGGAACGCAGTCGTATGATGTTTCAGCGCGATATTCTAAATGCTCTTTTTGAAACCCTTTAGTGCCAAACATTGAGAGGCTATTAGCCATTCGGTCGTGGCTCAATTTACTCACACCGCCCCCGGTTGTTCTCAGGTTAAGGTCTGGAGGTCAGTGGTTAACCCTGCACATTTGCAAGCCTGCCCTTTTTTTTCCCTCTCCCGCTTCTTGTCTCACAAGCTTGAGCATGCCTTACCTGAAAACACGCATCAGCCTATATCCCTTATCCTTTCCATCCTTAGCCAGTACACAAAGACTGAGTGCAACAAAAAAAGGAAGTGAGAAGGCGAGCACAAACAAGAAGAAGCTATAGCAGCGCAAAGGGGAGTTGAATAGTGGTGGATTTCACTAGGGTTCTTGTACAGCACAGCTGCACCCTGACACCGTGTCTAATCAGAGTTGGTGAAAGGTTCAGAGGGGTCTTGGGAGAGCTAGGGGAGCCCATGGAGTCAAGAGCCCAATAGAGAAATCCTGGCTTGAGACGCAGGCTAAATGGGCATAGAAGCCACTGATGATGGCAGGAAAAGGGCTGTTAGGAAGGGGAAAAAAAACAAACACAAAGAGCCCCTTCTAAGGTCTAGCTTTGTGTCTTGTGGTTTTTCGTTTGATAGAGGGTTTGGTTTCCTACTGTTAACTGAAATGCACACAGTGGACTTTTGGTTTTATATCCCTACGAGCAGCTTGACAACTGCCAACCTCAAAGAAAAGTTCTTTGTTCGGGAGATTCACTGACATACAGTGTGCGTCTTGAGGCTTTATTTTGTTCAACAAAATGTAAGTCAGCTGTAGGTTAGGTTGAATCACATGTAAAATTTGCATGACCAAGCATAAATACTTTTATCTATTACTACACTAAATCAAGTCTAGACAATAGTGGTGATGTCAAACACCTTAAAGGAGAAATCCACTGTGAACCAGTCAATAGTCCTGTTGTTCAAGATCACTGAAGAAAAATTAACCAGAAAATTTTATGCAACATTGACTGAATAACAAACCGATAACTAAAGTTAACTGAACTGGGGCATAGAGAAATGAAACTGAAAGTAAGGTTTTGTGCCCCATTCACTTTGTGTTAGTTGTCGGTTCACTATTCCGTCTATGTTGTATCAAATTCTTTTGTTTTTTTTCCCAACCGATAGCACTTGATGACCTCTAACAACAGGGCTATGGATTGATTCACACTAGATTTCTCCTTTAAGGTTGAAATGAAAAATTATTAGTTTACAAGTTTTGTTTATTTAGTATATTTAGTTTAGTTTGCGCAAAGGCAAGCTTACCTGAAACAACGTATTTGTTGCTGAATATCCATTTCTTTGGCACACTTGAATCTCACAATAAATTGAATAACACAACAGATTTCATATGGAATAAGAGCCACAATTTAGCCATAAACAGACATGTGAATATGTGCCCTGCAGGCAGCTACTTTGTCATTGGTACTGATAATATTTTTTACAGGGCCAGACAACCTCAAGCCTGACGTGCCATGAGCCCCACTAACTTGCTAACATGGTTGGCAAATGTCTACCTTGTCCAATAGTCACATCAGCCAGCTGGTTGATGTTGATGACTATTTAAGTTTCACATTATTCTGTGAATTAACCTTTCTCCTGCAAGAACCGATCCATTAAAGTTAAAATATATTGTAGTACACACAAATATCACTGGAATATTGCTAAACATTAATATTATTAGATTATGTGATCACACATAATGTAGGCCTACTGTTTACTTTATAAAGGATTTCACATTCGTTCTCCAGCTTTGTGTCAATTCTCTTTGTGAAAGTACATGTGCACATGTGCTATTCGTGTGTCTGTGTGTGTGTGTGCATGTGACATGACAAAGAAGGGGATAAATGAGTTTAAAATTCCTTCGACAGCGAAGCCAAGTTTCCAATCGCTGGACCCACAACATGAAAGAGGCAGGACTTACAGATCTTGTGTTTCCCTTTCATGGGGAACTTTACTATCAGCTCCTGGGGGTTGGAACAAATGAAGACAAATGGAGAAGCCGACTCCTCTGAGATCTGGGGATACTGTGAGAAAGAAAGAAAAGAAGACAAAGCACTCTATTACTATCTTTCATTAACACCCCTCCAATGTAGCTGTGTCCTGAATGTGGGCCTCTTGCTCCTTCACTGATGCAAGATATGAGAGACAAGAAAGTGAGAGAGAGAGAGAGAGAGAGAGAGAAATGGAGAGGGAGAGGGAGGGAGGGTAAGAAAGAAGCAGCAAAAAGGAGCAAGAATGAATGAACAGTGCAGCTGAAGATTGACACATCCATAACAACAGAGTCATCTTCAATCTGCCAAAGAGGGGTGGGAGTGCGCTCAGGAGGCTTTATTTCCTTTCCCCTGTTATCAGGTGCCGGTATGATTGCATCTCAGCAGCCAGGATGCAGGGGGCTTCTTTTCACAACAGCACTTGTCATCCCTCCCCAAGCGTGAGCATCAGAGCCCGCTCGCTAGCTGCCAGGAAAGCACACACAAAACCGTAACGCGCAGAGATTACTGTCAGGCATAATTGCAGATGAGAGGTATCCAGTGGGATTCTGGGTTTATTTTGGCTGTGGGTAAATTACAAAATTGGAAGTACACAAAAGTGACATGAACCTACGATGAGCTAGACCAGCCGCAGAGAGCGATAATTAGGAGTGTAACATTTTCAGCATCCCTTAAAGGGATGTTTTACAGAGAACATAAGGAATATTTCATATCTTGCTGTGCTAGTTTGTTCTGTAGTGCCATATATTGTCTTTACATTACAGTCTGGGTATCACTGTGATGTTTACTGCTACTGCAATCAAAGACAAGCAAGCTGAAACATTAAACAATCTAAACTGTCCTAGCTGTTCATTGGCAGAGTTACCAATTTGTGGTGCCTCATTTATAACACTGTGCAAAAGGCAGTGAATGTACACAAGGTGCTTATGCACAAAAGTGATTAAGCACTTTCGCAATTTTATAACACGGTGTGCACATGAATATTCTGCTTTGATTTCTTTTTATAAATCACAACCCGCACAAACTGTGGAGCCATGTTTGTATTATGTCAAGTCTATGACTGCCTCCAGTACATATAGTCAATGTAACAACTTTAATTAATATTAATCACGATTAAATTTGGTCCATTATGTCAAAAGCAAATTTTTGCACCAAACTAGCCAAAGCAGGGCTCCAGATTAGGGGTGAGGGTTATAAACAACATGCAATATAAATTTGGCCAACAGTATAGATTTTGATTATACCGGCCTACAGTTATGGTGCAGCTCTGATTTGGTCTGGATTTGCATTAGTCCTATATATGTGTAATGTACGCTTTCTAACTAACAACGAGTAAAATCATCAGGCATATACTTTTAACTCCATGCAATAAACAGACTTTATTTACCACGATGTAACAGTAGCAAAGATGATCTGCCCATCCTACACTTTATCTTAAACGACTGCGCAGATGAGTGCATGCATTTGGGTCGATTTCTGCAAGTTGTCCACTTCCCATGGGGCCATCGCTGGTGATTAATTAATTAGTTATTAGTGTAGGCACAGTCATCAGGGCCCGTTATGACAACACCTGTCCTCCTTTCCTCTTCCAACTCCAGCCTAGCCTACATCATTCTCTCCTATTTATTAACTGTAAGTACTAAATAAGTAAGTAAGTAAGTAAATAAATAATAAATAAATAAGTCAATAAGTCAGTGAGATAGTATTATTAAGCTTACTTGTCCATCACTGTGTTGAGGACAAACTGATTGTGGAATATGATTGTAAGATTCCAGTTGCTGAATTTATACCCCAATCTTTTAAGCTTAACTAATGGAGGAAACTGTGTATATTGGACTATATGCTGTAATTTCTATTTAGATTAACTGTACCTGAATCCATAACTTCTTGTCCTTATTGATATGGTTTATGTGTAGGTAAGAGTTTGTGAGCAATTGTGCCAAGATGGCTGTGTGATGGCCAGAGTTGCAGATTCTAGAAATTGGATGTATACTCAAAGTTAATTTTTAACCATTTCTCACAGCAATGAGAAAGCTCATATCACACAGTTTCACGAGATATGTGGATGGTATCTGAGTGACCTTTGAGCAATTTAACCGAGATGAATAGATGCACTTCTCCATACACTTAGGCGAGTCAGGCAAGCGACTGTATTGTCAACCCAAAACATTGGATGGTCATCTTAACTTGTGACTACGACACTGCTAAGGATTATGCTGGCATATACTTGTTAAAACATGTAGCAAGATTTTAAAAGGAATCATGCAAAAGTCACAGACCTTCCAAACCAAATGCAACAACATTTGACTACACTATATAACAGGTAAGCATTCATATACCCTGCAAACAAAAACAAACAAATTAATTGCAGACGTCGGTGGACTTCAGCTGCTTCTACCATTAGAATGCATAGAAAGTTTCATGAAGAAAATATTTTGTAGCTGAGGTAAGGTTAGACACAACTAAATTAAACACGTTTTGCTTCAGGGTGATTTCAAGATGTCTGTTTCCTGGTAATACCATTATATGCATGATTAGAATAACAATTAAGTATTCATAGTGCCCTGCAACAGTATACTATACGCGCTATACTAAAAACTACAGAACATTAAATCATAATAAGCTGGTCTCAAGGCGTTGTACAGTAATTCATTAATTAAATATTTATTAAAACTCACTCTGTTTTACCATAAGTCCTTTCATAGAATCCTAAACTGAATCTCTGGACTAAGGGGAAAATTAAAGCTGTCTCGAGCATAATAATGTCAACATGCAAATTTTGAAAATACACTGTGGAAAGAAAACTCTCTCAGTTGCCCTTATATTTTGACCAAAAGCATCTATTGATTATGGCACTGCACTCATCCCTATAACAAAAAGGCCAGAGTCTACTTTCCTCAAAAAGAGCCTCATTAAAAATGTGCAAAAATTTTCATAGACATTCGGTGAAAGACGATCCCTCTCAAATTGGATTGCAGATTGCCTTCCAAGGCTCTGTAATAATTATCAAGTACAACTAATGTACCTTAACACTGAAATTTCCACTCCATCTTTTAAAAAAAAGCTTCATGATAAGCATGCCATTGAGCGCTGACCTCGCTGGTGCTATTCTAGGACCATTATCTCAACACTGACATTAGCCTAGAGCTCTGTGTCATTCCTGGCTCGAACGTTGTGGTCATCTCAGTCTGGACACCTGCAACATATTACCCAGTTAAATTTCCAACGTTATTGCAATTGCCCATAAAAATTTTCTTCCATCATTAAAATGGTGGACAAGTCCAGCTGGTCTAGACTGGTATAGGATTGTACAAAAGAGGGAAAATACTGACCTTGAGCCATGACCTTTCCCCAAAGAAAGGCTACTGTATAAAATGACACCTGCACATCTGTAGCTTTTACTCATGTTGAAACAACTTGGTCCGAAGACAACAACAAAAAAATTGTTTCCACCAAGAATGACCAAGCCTACACATTTAACGTGAGAATTTAGTCCACACACCTACGCAAGCTGAACAGATTTTTTTCCCCCCTCCTTTGCTGAAGTAATTCTGGCTTAACGCCAAAGTTGTCAGCTCATATGTGCAACATGCGAGTGCCCCCTCCTCACACTAAATCCACATATAGATTTCCCTGTGGTCTGCCCACAACCAGTCCAGACCAAGGGCATAAAAATGTAGCCGAGACATTTTAATAAACTCACAGCTAATGTCACTAGAGGCGTGCCATTAAAGCCTGGCAAGGGCCAACCAAACCTCAAAAGTAAAAGGACCTGAAATAATACTGCAATGTAAACACCTAATAAAAAGGCACAGACAGTGCATGCCATGTCAAACGACACGCAATTACAGTGTGTGAGAGGGAGAAAAAAAAACTCAACCCTGTAAATGCCACCTGAGTGCATGAAATAAGGCAGAATAAAATGTCAACAGCTTTTCATTCTAAACAAAAATTAGAAACCCTTTATAGTAGGCACTGAACTCTCTCTTTTTAAAATAACAAATGACTCTTTTATCCCAGAAGTGTCACAGGTGAGAATTTAGCTAAACACCAATTATGTGTAATGGTTCATTTCATTCAACAGTCCCTTAGTAGTAGAATATTTCCTATTAGTAAGTCAACCTATTGATCTGTGCTATCACTTTTATCTGGAGCTGATTTTTTTACTCACAGATGAAAGTGCTGCCAATCACCCTACACATGCATGGTGTACTAAAGCCTGACTGATGCCATCTGAGGAACAGCCAAGAATGCCTTAAATGCTTCTTAATCCACCGTCGCAAGTTCATCATGATTCACAGCTGTTGAGTGGGTCGAGCTCAGAATCTCAAATTCTTCTTCTCCCCCTCACAAATACGCCATGTAATTGTTTCAGTACTGATTTAATCAAAAGAGCGTGACATCATCCCACATTACAATAGAGCTTCCCCACCCCATTAAATACAGAGCTGTGCAAAATGCTCCAGAAAGATCTCTGTGATAACTAAAACAGCAAACCAATCATCTAAACCAAAATGGCAATGAACAGACATATTGCTACCTAGAAACATTAGTGACCAATGTAAAGATGTGATTATGTAGTGGGTGATTAAATGGGGCCTTTCTAACCCCACTATTAAATTGTGGTCCTGTGTCACCATACAGAGAACTAGAGAGAGTAAGAGAGACAGGGGGGAGGGGGGTACAGAGAGAGAGAGAGAAAGAAAACATGAGTGGCCCTTGCCAAAGAACATTACATGATTAGAGGGCAGAGTGAGTCCAGCCACAGCCAGACAGCCCACCCATGTCCTACCTAACAAAGGCAGCCTGCATGGCCCGGCCCAGCCAAAGCCCCATAACCCCCCCCCCCATCCCCCCATCCCCCATCCCCCCCAGCCACAGTTCCAGTCCCAGCCATAGCCCTTGCCTTAGCCTTCCTCTACTTTAAACAAAGTCAGTGGAGCAATGAATCTAAGAGTTTGGCTAGCCCAGCTCACTCCCTCACTCACTCCCTCACTCACTCCCTCACTCACTCACAGACTGCCTGCTCTTGCTGCAGTGCCCTGGCCTTTAAGCTGCTGGCCAGCAATTATGAGGTCGAGACAAGCAATCTCCCGCGCAGCGGCTGCAGCGCTAATGGGCCTGTGTGGCAGGCTGAGGTCCGCTTGGCTGCACACAATCTCTGCCTGCACCCCCAACCCAACCCCCCTAGTGTCCCTTGCCCCCAAACCCTACCGTCACCACAACCCCCCACTTACCCCGTCCTCCACCCCCACCCCAAAAAAAAAACAAGCCCTCATTGGCAGAGCTTCCACTGATCGGCTCTGCCGAGAAGAGGCCCTTGTGAAGAGAGGGAGAGAAAATAGAGGGAGGGAGGGAGTGAGTGTGGGAGGGACGGAGGGAATGAAGGGGAAAAAAAAAAGAAGAGGGAACAGATACACAAAAGAAGAAGGGGGCTCAGTCAAGGCCCGCTTCACACTACTTAAGCAAAGAAAAAGGAATCAGCTTGACTCATCTACCTCTGGGTGATGGGCTCAGCTGTGCTGATCTCTCGCCAGCAATGGGACTCCAGCTCATTGGAAGACACTTTGCAGCCCAAAATACTGGATAAACACATGTGGGAGAGAGAGAATTGGATTTGGACTGTCCATTCAAAAACAACTCACTGCTGGACCAAGTGAAAGGGGAATAGCTGAATAATTCCAATTAACAAAAGCATTCACATTAGAAAAAACAAAAAAATCCTCCATTAATGTAAACGTGCTAAAGCCAGACGGGGTGAGCAATTGTTTCAGGCTTTCTTTCTCTCTTTATTGCACAGGCCATCTGGAAGCCATGTCAGTAGTCGTCACTTTCATATTCAATACCAGTAAACCACATAGCCTTTATACCAGCAGCTATAAAAAAAATTGCCTCTACTGTGTAACGCCTTCCTGACAGACTCCTGTGGGTGCCCCAGTCCATCATTTGCACTGTATAAGTTCTGTAGCTATTAATATTTAATGCCACTTCTTCACACAAAGAAACAACTGGTGTCAAGTTGGAGTGTGCATGAATTATACACAAGGCCCCAACACTGGCATTCGTGTTTCTACATAATTAATGTTCTTGGTCCCAGAGATGGCCATCGTGTCAGTCAAGGCCACTGCTCTACTGCTGAGCTTGATATGTGTATGTGTATGTGTGTGTGTGTGTGTGTGTGTGTGTGTGTGTGTGTGTGGAGGGGGCGGGGGAGGGGGAGGGAGTAGGTGTCGGGAAAGAGTCAGATTTCCTGCTTTTAACTGCACACTGTGTTATTAAAAACTAGTCTAGGATGTAGGATTAGGTTTCCAACTGCAAAACCAAGATGAGCCTAACTTAGCCAAAATTAGGTCAACAAGACAAATCAGTCTCTGAAAGTCTCACAGTCACTTCTGTCACACACAGGACATTCAAGTCAGACATTCAACAGAGACTGGTTTGTCTGCATTGCGAACACACAAACCCCAGTCATGGGAAGCGAAGGAGGAAGAGACAAATTAGTTCTTTCACAGGGCGACGAGAGTTGTGGTGAAGTCATTTATTTTGAGGTGAGATTCACACTGCTCGCCTGCTTCACGAGCCTTTAACCTTTTCTAACCACGTCTGTGACCTCATCCTCTCCTTCACGCCACAGACCAGACAAAAACAAGGTTGTCTCACAAAGGGTAGACACAAGACAACAACCTCTCTCACAGGGCTTGCCGATTTCCCTCACTTGCCACCAGATCTACTCTGTCAAGCACTGCAACAACTTGTATGTAAAATTTAAATGACTTATTTTTCATAGATGACATCAAAATGTGGTACATATTTTTGGGGTGGTGTGTGAATGGAAAAAAACAAATCAGGGTGACAAGTCATACTGTTTTACATGATGCTCATCAAAATGGGTACGTATGGGCACTGGACTGGAAAAAACTGTACACACAAATCACACAGGAGAAAACAGAGCACAGGAGAAAGATGATATCTCCCTCCTGTCCAGAAAAGCCTTCCACCACCACCCCTCAGCCTCAGCAGCTCTTGAGAAACATTATTTCAGCTTCAGTACACAACTGAAGCCTGTTCCCTCGGGGACAATTAACTTGTGTAACTTCACTTCCCACACAGCACTTCAAAAGAACACTGTGGGAACAAGGAACACTTTTTTTTTCCAGACACAAATTCGTCCGCCATCCACAAAATTTTGTCAGCTCAGTAGCGGCGTGGATGCAATAGTTGCTCGCATATTTCAAAATGGCTCAGTTGACACCCCGGGACAAACTGTGTTTATGCACCACTTCCCGGCTCTTGGGGTGTGGGCTTTGCTTTGATTGTGGCTCTGGAACACAGGCGGCCATCTGGGGTCATTCTACACAGCTGGATGCCACTGCCCCCCTGTGAACCGCCCCAGGCTCAGACAAAGCCCTCCACTAGATGAGGTGAGCAGCTGGGGGTTGGAGGTCTCATATCCTCCCTCTCTCTGTCTCTCTCACTCACATCCTCTCTCTGCCTCGCTCACAAACACACACAAACCAAAATCAGTCCCTCCTCTCTCTCTCTCTCTCTCTATCCTTCACACACCACACACACACACACACACACACACACAATCATCCACCCCCTTCTTACCCCTTGTCACCTCATTAGCCACCCTTGAGACCCAGAGCAGGACAGAAGCCCAGGCTGCCCCTGAGGGAAATAAAAAACAAGAGAGGCAGCTCCCACACGCCACAGCCACTGGCCAGAAAATAGATGTGGCCGACGCTCCTCTCCTCTCCACACCTCTCCTCACCTCCCCAGCCTCCCCTCCTCTCCTCTCCTCTCGTCTCTGCAGGCTGCTCTCTCTGGGAACACTTGCTCACAAGCCACTCTCATTTTCCAAAAGCCGGCGGCACCTGACATTTTTATAGGGGAGGTTCTTCACACCGTGATATAGCTTGTCGGGATGATGGAGAGGGAACAGGCTTAGACAGCAGAATGCAGCGCAATATCTCTGCCAATTTATTAGGCTACAGGCAGGAGGACAAGATAGACTGGAAAATATCACAACATTTAAAAAAAAAGCCAAGGTAAAACAAGAGAAGGTACACATATGTCGCTTGTGCAGCCTATACCCCTCAACAAATGCTTGCTCTTCAGCGTAATCTCCCCAAATGGCCCCCCAGCCTGGCTTATGTGTGCCTGGATGGGTTTATCCATCAGTATGAAAACACACTCGTACTTCCATCTTATTTACGAGCCACCAAAGGCAATATAACAGAGTCCATATCCTCGGCTGGAAATGCAGCAGTCAACACATTCTCCCTCACTACAATAAATTGGGTTCTGCCACCTTCTCGTTTTACCTCAGATTCAGTCACAGATAGCAAATGCACGTGTACATACATTCTCATACAATCTTCTCCCAACAAGCACAGAATCTCACTGTTTCCCACTTCACCCTGAGCACTACAGATAAGGTCATCCATTTCTAAGATGGATTTGATAAAGGGAAATATTATTTTTCAAACAACAGCTCATGCACCTCCCACATATAAGCTTGCCATATGTAATATGTGTCAGAGATAGCTGCAATATACTGTAGGTGCTTTTCTTCAATAAAGGTCTAAAGAGATTTTTTTTCACCAGAAATATTTGCATTTACATTAATGTATTCGGACTTGTTTATGACATTCCCATACATGTGGGCATACACCAGACATCAAGACAGAACATCAAAAATGCACAGGCACGTGAATCAGATCCCTAGCTCTTCCACACATGCTACAGCGAGAAGAAAAACAAGGCACTTAGTAAACGGCCTCGCCAACAGCATGCGGGACCCCTTCCCCCCACCCCCTGTGCAGTCTGGAGGGCAAATGCCTGTGGAGGGGGGTGGCAGCTGCACTGTCACTCGATTGACAAGGTGAACCATTCTCTTGGCCCCTGCAAGACAGCTCCTGACTGTGCTCGCCAGCCAAACAACACAGCTGGGCGGGAGTCTGCCACACACACACAGAAACACACACAGACACAGACACACAGACACACACATACACCGAAAGGAGTCAACATCCCTGGCTTCAGGCAGGATGTTCGGCGATGGAGTTAACAGGATGTAGAGTTCCATGTGTTCCACAGGGGATGAAGGGCTAGGCAAAACATGGCACCCAGAACTGCCTTTCCACTGCCTGTTATGGACTGACAGGCATTCGGATGGCAGAACTAACCAGCTATTTCAACAGTATGCTTCCAAGGGATCTCTGACTTGCCAACAATGCTGTCTAGGGCCTCCTGCTGTTGTCTTTGTGTGATGTGTTAAGGACAGGAATAGGATCAGCATGAAAAATCACAGGGTATTCAGCTCACTTCCATGACAGAATATCCTCACAGAGGTGCTAAACCTGGGTTGCCAGATTGGGCAGTTTCTCCCAAATTGGGCTGTTTTCGAATTTCATTTTGCAGGTAAAATCAAACAAAATTTGGGCTGGTTTGGGATGAGTTTAGCTGTTTTCAAACATGCTATTTATAGGCTTCTAACCTTATTCATATAGAAGCAGAGATTAAATTGCTAGTCACTAATAGTCATTTCACTGCTGTTTAGCGTAGGCTAACCAAAGAGCATGTCCTGTTCAGTTGATAAACATGCTCGCTAGACAGTGATGGGACACAACACAGACACCCATACGCCATACTGAACTATAAGTGAAAAGGGTAAAATTAGTAAAAAAGGATTGTGTTTGGACTGGTAAACATCAGATTCATCTGGCAACACTATGCTGCTCTGAACTAGTGGCTAGAGCTTAAACCATCTGCACTGATGGTATAGAATGATCATGTTGGTTTTCCCTTAGTTGTACCATGTATAAAAAATTTGAAAATATCTGCAATTAACTACTAAGAGCAGCTGAATGTGAGGAAATAGCCCTTAAGGCTTAGGGTTTGGGTTAGTAAAGTAATGTCTAAAAATACCTACATACCATGTTGCCTATCCATCTTCTGAAGTTAGAATGCTAATAAGCTAGCAGTACTACCAAGCCAAGCTAGCCAAGCAAGCGTAAAGCTGATAAGTTGAAACGGCAGTTGTAATTATGACACATGGCTCATTTAGCCTACTTGCAAATCACAAATATTATACTCAACCATCTTAAGACAACATTTATTCATATTGTCCTGTAAAGTATCTATGGATGAATACCACTTCATGTGTAGAAAAGTACTCAGCATTATTTCAGCTTCATTTAGTACTGTTAAAACATGGTGTCCTCATAGCCACAGTATTTAACCAGCAGTTACATTAACTGATGTTTAGAATGTGCACTTGTCACTCCTAATTCTCCTAAATCCTAAACAATATAAACTGCAGCATGTGTAACATGTCAAGTTCTTCTTGACAAAAAGGGGAAAAAATCATGACACTTAGCCAAACATTTTTATAGCTACACTGCTATAATAAAAAAAACTGACAGCTTTTGCCCAGAGGTTATTAGAGGAGTTTATGAACACACTCCGAAACTGTTGAGCAGTTTCCTTGACCTGTGGACTATCGATGTGTGAAAAATTTTACCAGACACTTCTACAGGCCACCATAGACCTCCACAGCTGAGACCATATTGGTAATGAAAACATCTTGTCATATAAAGGGGTGTCTAGATTCCTTTGGAGCTTTGCACCTCACAGAATAATAAAAAAAGACATGATTTTCAAGAGACTGAGCTCTGTTAGGATCCACTGCTGCCATCCTGACTGACAACTGCACAAGAACACCACTTGACACCACCAATGGAAAAAGGGACAGGCTTAAAAGATATGACATAAACGTTTGCTTGTGGTGAACATACAAGGACAGGCATTTTCAAAAGCTGCATTGACCTCGTCCATTTCTCCTCCAAAGGCGAGAGAGAAAGACAGACTGATGCCTGAGGTGCTCCTGGGCAGCCTGAATTCTTCACATATATACCACCTAACCACAAGCTTCCAGCAGCCTGACAGCGCTAACAAACAATGTCTAGAGCACAGTGTGTCTGTGTGTGTGTGTGTGTCTGTTGGAGGAGGGGGGGATATGGGGGTGGGGTGGTAGGAAAGAGCAAGATAGAGAGGCAGCACCAAGAAAAAATGACATACCGAGCGAGGGAGGGGGTGTACAGCAGAGACAGAGAGAGAAAAAAAGAGACAGAAAGAGAAATGTAGCAGGAGCTCAGAAAAATAGGCATTGCCTTCCTCTGGCACGGCTCCAGCCAAGCCACTCTTCTACCTCTCCCTGTGGAAAAAAGCTTCTCAGCAAATAAATATCACATTACCACATAAGGAGACGCAGGCATCAGCTAACAAGGAGGCAAGAACAGCTTGCCTGCCTGTGGTTGTTCAGAGCCTGTTACATTCGCATTTCATACAGCACAATGGGCTCTGTGCTTTGAAGTCCCAGAAGGATGTTCATTCTGGATGGTTCAGGATGGTCACTCTTTTCCAGTGAACATCTATTTTTGTGAAGTACAGTAGGCTAGATTGATATTAGGTATAAGTATTAGTTGTATAGTGTAGTTATACTAGCTTACTATCCAAAGTAAACCTAACCAATAAGCTCTGCATGTTCCTCGGCAGTTCAGGGTTTACTTAGCAGTTAGCTAGTAGCTATAGCCTCATTACAATTGTTTACCAATGTAAAAGCTAATTACCAGAAACAGTCGACCAACCTGACACTTGACCCCCCCGTGCACGTAGGGAATTGGATAAGAGGGAATAACACCTGGGAATGAAAAGCTAAATTTGACTATATTAACATGGACTTTAGCCTAATTATTTCCTTTTATACAATTACAAATACAATTACTGTATTTACACAAGATGTTTATATAATATTTCTGTTCATATGTGGCATGACATAAACTATCTGTTAATCTGTTAACTGGATTATCATATCAAACAATCTTTGTAAATATGGACCCCTTTAGATGCTTACAAACACTAAAGAACAAACACACCCACTGCATCAAGTAGATGTTGATGTAGAATGCTTCCAGCTGCTATAAAAACCAATACATTTATATTAAAAATAAAAAAATACATTTTATATGATGTTTCCGATGTAAGTAAAATGCGTATAATAACAATTCTGTGGGTCTTCGATGCCTTAAAGGTATGGTATGTGTAACGTATTTTTACAGCACTCTACCGCCACAAGTTAGCATTATCTGGCATAGAAAAGGAGATGAGTTTGCAGGTATAATTTTGAAAAGGAACAATATTACAGAGTTCAGTTCCTTCTCATGTGAGGCTAGAGACAGTGAGCAAGTTCATCTGTCTCAAAAGTATGCTTAAGTTAAAGTTGACAGGTCAGTGACTTATGGGGCCTGTTTTTGAGTGGTGACCAATGTAACATTAGTAAATGTAGCGTTTGAGGAGGGAGCCCCATGTTAAATTAACATTACATGGGTAACGCCTCATTCACACTGGAATCTGTGAGTTTGCGGCGCATACGCCGTTTTGGCCTGTTTTCACTTAGAATGCATGCTAACAGATTAGAGCATGCACAACGCACGCAAGTTCCACAGAGCTCCCGGAATGTCTCCTTGAAATTAAAACAAGTACCATTTTTCCAGGCATGTCACTCAAGGTATAACACTGCAAAGACTTTAAACGAGAGCTTGGGGAGCCGGTTAGAGCAAAAAAAAAAAAAAAAACAAAACAACAAAAAAAGAAACATTTCTGGTGTGAATACAAAGGTGCATGTGCAGTGCAAACATACAGTAATGGTTACAGACTGTGAAATCGCTGATTGCTGTGTGAATGCGGCCTAAACAATGTTTGACTGTGTTGATGGGTAGACAGTAAAATCTGTTGTATGTGCTTACATATGTTGAGGTCTTTCAGATGACATGTTAAACCATTGTGATGTCCATCATTTATCCCTTGGTACGAAAAAATGTCATTATTGCGTGCAGCCAGAAGGGTAGGCTGGATGTAGGATACGAATTCAGGATAACCCAGAGATCTTTGAGATCATGAGATATAACTTTCTCTAATGAACAGTTTAAGACATCCAAGTAGGATCGCTGCATTTATTCTATTTCATTTTTGGGGAGTCACTGGATAATGTTGATGTTCACCAGGTAGGCTTGTGTGTGTGTGTGTAGTGATGAGCTACATTAGTAGACTTAAGCTAATGCTCATTTATATCCCCTATGCAACCTGCCATGAAATCTGTTCTAAACAAGCCTTACAATTCATTACTGACATGTGCTGCAAAGTACTAAATGAGTATGGGTCTTTAAGTGCAACGTTACAAGTTGTAAGGAAGGTTGGGTGCCATTTTCATAGTTGTCATGTGGTTAATTTAGCATAGTTTTCCCCAGGCATTCACATTTGTAACACTAAAATTAGCTGTCAAACAAATAATTTTCCCCTCTACAGTGTGATACAAGCACACCACCAACTTGACATAGGTTGCCAATATCCATATTGTTTATTGTTTCTTCATTTATTTAAAAAATATAACCACACAGAGTCCACATAGATTAAAGGGGCACAATAAAGCTTACGTTAGCTCGTAATTCCTACTCATACTCTAATGACAATGCTAGCGCTTCTGCCTACCAGCTGCCTACCAAGCCTACCAGTGAGAAATTATGACGTAGTTAGGTTAAAAACCTCAATTGCATCTACAATAAGCCATTACCTGTTTATTGTCTATGTGTCAGGAGAGCCAATTCCACATAGCATTTGGACATGAAAACATGTATCTTTTATGTTTTTTAGAAATGACATTGCATCATTTGAGGTCAGTCTTCCCATTAGTCATGCTCTGCATCAGGCCATTAGTAGGGCGACCTGGGAACATGACAGCCTCTGTGTCTTTGCTGACAGGTAACTCCCCTGACTCGCCCCTAGCAAACAGGGCCGTGCAGAAAAACTGACTGATTCTCAATTTCCTGTGAGATGGCTGCCTGGTGGTAAACTAAGAGCACACACACACACACACACAAACACACACACCACGCACACACACACACCACACACACACACACACACACACACACACACACCACCACACACACACCACACACACACACACACACACACACACACACACACACACACACACACACACACACACGGCCTGGAGTCCCTTGTGGCTGGCCTATAAGGGTAGGCCGAGGGAGGGGAGTAAGTGTGTGGTACTGACATAATGGTTGCCTGAGCTGACTACCTGCCTTTGATTAGTCAATACAGATCAATACCACACTGAGCTGCACTCAAGGAGGAATGGCCTTCTCGCTTTTGTTCTCACTAATGCTTTCTCCAACACACTGAGTATCCTTAAAAACTGCCATATCCACCAATATAATCTCCTGAAAACTAATAATATGCAGAAACACTTCACCCTCACCACAAACAAACAGTGCACAGACACAACTTGTCTCCATAAAATGAAAAGAAAAACATTTCCCCATCATACCATTTAGGGACAACTAAACAACAAGCTCTTCCCTGAAGGAAGAGGGTCGGTCCTCTATTCCAACCATGCATCCTTACTCCAGTGGCCATTGTTCTTAAAGGGTTTAGGAGATAACCATTTGGATTATACGTGACCTCTTGCTTCCCCAAAGATAATTCATGCTTGCCATCTGTTGTCTATTTTGTGACTTCTACATTTGAGAATCTGTATGTAAACAGACATCAGCTACAGCTGTGTACTGGGTTAATGTTCTGTTTAGTGCTTAGCTAGACACACAGCTGAGAGTAAATGTGAGGCACAACCTTGTGGGAGACACAATGCCTTGTGGGGGCAACAATTTTCATTGATTGCTGCAAAGAGATTTTTTCTCCCATAATTCCCATCCGCTGGATATGCCATTTGAATGACTATGAAACACAATGGGTGGGCGACTGGCTACTTGGACAAGGACTAAGCTCAAACTAATCTAAGTCTAAGCTAGAGTTTGATTGAGAGAACCTTGTCTATTCAGAGAGCTAATAGCCCAGATTTTACATTTGAGAGCAGCTCAGGGGCAGCTCCCAGAAGCTTTTGTAGCAGGTAGGCTCTCTGTCTTCATTCTTGAGTAGACTAGATGCGGGGGAGAGATGGCGGAAGGAGGAGAGGTGGGGGGCGGGGGGTGGTAATCCGGTGAAGGCAGGGAGGGGCTGGGTCAATACGACTCTAATAAATGCAGCAACACTATTACAATTGTCTCCAAACAAACAGAAGGCTAGTGCATTGCTCCTGCTCCTCTCTGCCTCAACCCATTATCAGACTGAGCCTCTATGTGTGTGTGTGTGTGTGTGTGTGTCTGTCTCTGGGTGGAAAAGAGAGTGAGAAACACAGAGAAAATGAGAAGCAGAGGGGGGAAAGAGAAAGAAAGAGAGTGCAAGCGAGAGAGCATTTTCAGCCTCTCTCTCACACACATGCACACTCTCCCTTTTCCCTCCCCCGTCGGCTGGCTTGAAGCACTGCTGCTTCCCAGCGCCAGCGAGCAAAATCTCTTTGAGTGGGTGGTTGAGCAGGAGACAAAGGTGAACAACGGCATGCAGTAGGCAGTTAAGTCACAGGGCTCTCTACGTCTCTTGCTCCCTCTCTCTCTGCTCCCCTCCCTCCCTCCCTCCCTCCCTACCTCTCTCTCTCTCTTCTGTCTCAGCCTGGATTTATGGTTCGCCCCTGGTGCTGAGAACTCAAACACATGATGAAAGGGGCTGCTGGGGACTGAGAGGCGAGAAGGCAAGAGAGGGGAAGGCAAGAGAGGGGAAGGGAGGCCCCCCCAACCCGAGCAAGCACTCACCCAGGCCCCCGCTTCTCCACACACACAGATTTTATGACCCCAGAAAGGGGATCAGAGGGGAGAATGGCGCGGGGATAAAAGCCACTGGGAACACAGCGAGGCAGAGCCAGAGGCAGGCAAACAAGAGGGGCTCCACACAGATTCCACTGGCACCAAACCACAGCCTTCTTTTTATTTGGACTTTGTTACTTTCTCCACTCAGAGTAAATAATCAACACCCTTTTTTTGAACCACATTCTTATTTTAAACAGTACATCTACAAAATGAAATTCAAAAACCTAAAGTAAAAAAAAAACTAAAATGAAAAAAAAAAAAAAACATTAAATAAACAACCTGCCACTCTACAACTCATAAACAAAAAAATGCTGTTTGTGAAAATATAGGTGGCAGTCGACTCATCTTGCCGCTTATTCAGTCAAAATGCATGGTTGTGCCATTAACCTCACCCCGACCATAAACCACATCCATTATCTGAATGCTTCAGTGAGAATGCATAAACGCATTACAAAGTGACGGGGAGGATGGAGGGGGTCCTCAAAGCTGTCATCACATCTCCCACCCACAGACTCAACACTTCAAGGCAATCTAACAACGAGCGGAACAATTACATTTAAATCAAAGCCTATTTATCCATCAGAGGGAAAAAAAACACAGAGTATAATTCAGACACCGCCACCTATGTCAATATCTCATTAGGGCTAATGTGAACAAGTGAGAGAAGAGGAGGTAGAGAGAGGAAGAGAAAGCGGGTATTAAGAAGGGAAATAGAGGAAAACAGAAAGACAGCGAGAGAGGAGTAGAGTTGCAGTAGCACCAAAGGATGTTTACACAATCATTGTCACATGTCTGTAGCATAACAAACTGAGCACAACATCAGAGGTGAAAGTCTGTATATGTGTGTTTATGTTTGTGTGTGTGTGTGTGTGTGTGTGTGTGTGTGTGTGTGTGTGTTCGTGTGAGAAAGAGAGAGACCTTGCTGTTAAGCACAGCTGGGTGACAATTATTTACCATTTCTCATTATCACAAACACCCTTACATAAATTGCACCCATCAAGATGCAAGTGAAAAAAAAAAAAGTACTGCTGCAAAATGACAAAACGAAAGTGAAGGCGATGATCATTTCACGGATTGGACACATTATAGACAGGATTTCCTCTGAGCTCTCTCCCTCTCTCTGTCTGTCTGTCTCCCTTGCTCTCCGTCTCATTCTCCCTCTCATGCCTGCTCCCTGTTACGAGCCATCTGTTGGCTGACAAAAGTGGCCCATCTAACCGTGCAGCAGCTCACCGAGCGCCTCTCTCGTTTCGTCTCGTCTCATCTCGCAGTGAGAGGGAGCAGATGTAACATGAAAATGAACACGATGGCTCCTCTGCCTGTGCTGCCGTCTGGGGGTCTATCTATCAGTGACACTGGGGCTGTGTGGTGCTGGCGATGGAAGTGGTGTGATGTGATGTGCTGTGTGGTGCTGTGAGGTAGGGTGGTGGTGGTAGGGGTGGGGGCTACTCGACATTTAACAAGGATGAAAGGCTAGAGATTAAAGGGCCGAAACCAAGCTGTGGTGGACTCCACTGATTTATAATTAATCAAGGAGCCGGAGCGGGCGTCACGTCGCCTCGCCCTCGGCTCACCTCCATCGATGCAAAAACAAGCCCCTCCAAGACACGCGGACAGCAAAAAATAAAAGCAAACACTCATGCGCTTGAAAAAAAAAACACCGTGTAAAAAGAAAAAGATGCCAGAGGTAAGGGCAGGCAGGAGGGCTGTGCTGACAGCAAACATGGAGCCTGTAGCTGAAGAGCAAGCGCCTGCCTCAGAGTGAGAGGCAATTATCAGGGTCTCCTGTGGGCATGTTTCAAGACGACATGTTAGTGTGGTGGCAGAATCAAAGATGGCTGCTCGAGGTTTGGAGGAAGGTGGTGCACTCTGCCATCTGGTGGTCAAAATGGGCACTGCAGCCAGAGCCAAGCTTCTGGCAGACTTGTTTGCACAAAACACACCCCAGAGGAAAAGTCTCTGGCTGTCAATCATACTTTTGAAGCAAAGGTAAATTTCCTTTTTTTTTTTTTCTCTCACAGCTCATGTATGTGGTAGCAGTAAAGAGACTGTCAAAATCATTTCAGGCATCTACAGAGGCCTCTGACAGTTAAAATGCCTCATTTACAAGACACTAGAAGAGTTATGGAAAGTGCAGGTGCATTTCAACAGCTGGCGCTTAGGGAAAGTTTATGCCCTTGACCGTGGAAAAAAAAAAAAAAAAAAAGGAAAGAAAAAAAAAAAAAAAAAAAAATGCTGTTTCACTAGCATCTAAAACCTACACAACCATGACACAAGCGGACATATTTCCACTTCTCTGGCCTTGTTAACACACCTTCAAAATTTGCCAGTAGGCCTTGCTCTAGTCTAACAGACAGCTAAGTACTCCAGGAATCTACAGAGAAGGTTGCAAATGTCTGCAGGTTTTGATTGGTGATAGTGTCTGGGAAGTGCACAACTGGCCAAATGAATGTAAAGAATGAGTAGGCTGGTATGTCAACACAACACTAACCTTAACAGTATGCGCTGAAGCTTAAGATTATGGGCACAACAGTAATTTGGGCAAACTACAGAGCATTTGGTCTTTGACTTAAGTGAGCTTAAGAGGAAGTCTTCTGTTTACAAAGTGCCTCTGGGGCTGCAGGGGTGAGTCACACACTAAAAAAAAAGGATAGGGACATTCACAGTGAAAGAGAGCGGGTGAATAAAGGTCATAAAAGGAGAAGAGAGAAAGAAGTGAGAAAGAATGAAAGGGTGTGAGGAGAAGAAGGGGAAGGGGAGGAGGGGTTGAGGTGGTGTGTGTGTGTGTGTGTGTGTGTGTTTGTGTGTAGGAGTAAACGCATGAATGACAAAGAAAGAAAAGAGGAAAAAAAGAGGAGAGATTTGTGGTAGGGGGAGGCGAGGTGACTGACCTGCTCTCTGAACTGGTCCTGGGACAGGCAGTCGGTCATGTGCACACAGCCCAGCAGGCAACCGGTTGGGTACTCCTGGGGGAACTGGGGGGCTGCGGGGGCGCCAAACAAAAAAACATTCCACAACAATTATCCCACCACGTCTTCATGGATGCACTCAAATAAAAGACACCACCAAGCACAATTGCCTCATTTCTAATTATGTTTCAATTTAAAGATAATTAATACCATACGACAATGTGCCCTCTTACAGCGTATTACTTTAAAGAACTGTCACAGAGCATCGGCAAAATACTATTTGCCATAAACTTGTAAACTTGTAAAAGGCTGTTGTGTATTGGAATCCCTATATGCAACGGTATTCCGAAGATCTGTTCTTGACCTTCATGAACTGACGGCACAGAAATGTCTAGTACCTTTCTTGTAGATCTGTCGGTACATGGCTTCGACCTGGGCGATCTCCTGAGGAGTAGGCCTCTTGGCAGCAGCAGCAATCCACAAGCGCCCTCGATGAGAGGTGTACCATGACCGACCTTCCACTCTTCACACACACACACACACACACACAATATACATGTGCTTGCTTTGTTCCTCTGTTTACGGCAAACTGGAATTTGTAGGTTCTACCCTTAACATGGATTACCACATTTTATGTCTTTCACTTGTCACTGTGTACAAATGCAGTATATTTTCAATCTCTGTGCAAATATTTGAGATCTCCTGGAACATCTGCAGCGTGTCCATCAGAGAGTGACCATCCATCACATCATAAAAATGAACGATATAATAAACCTATGTCGCTCACCTTACCTCATAAAATGTCACATGCATAGCAAACAGAACCGTACGATAGTGCACTAGCAATAATACACACTAGAATAGAATAGACACACTAGTAGTAAAATCTCATGCCCACACATCCTGGTTCTATTTAAGGAGAAATCAAGTGTGATTCAATCCATAGCCCTGTTGTTCGGGGTCACTGAGTGAAAACAGAAAATTTGATACAACATAGACTGAGACATAGAATGGGGCATAGAAACATCACTTTCAGTTTCATTGTCCTATGCACCATTCAGTTAACAATAGCTGTTGGTTTGCTATGTCTATGTTGTATCAAATTTTGACCTTAAACAACAGGGTTATGAATTGAATGTCACCTGATTTCTCCTTTAAGGCCTGAGGGATGGGAAGAGCTGTACCTCTTGATGCCCTTGACGAGAAGTGAGGCCCATGGCTGATGCATGCTGAGGCACCAACCTCCGTCGGCCATCTGCTGGAGCTCTGCATCCTGCAGCCGCAGCCTAGAGCGCTCCGGGGCCTGGGTCTTCTTACCCCCAGAAGCCTTACCCTGCTGGAGTTTATGGGAGCTCTCACCACCACTAACATCCACCCACTGGGACACACACACAGACACACACACAGAGTAGGTTGATGATACTATCATCACAGTGTGCTTTACATATTCTTACATGTCATATTGAACGTGCAAGCAGTCTTTGTGGCTTCTGACAAGGAATGCATTCAGGGACAATTTCTCCTCCAAACTCAAGCAAAACCACTGTAAAAAAAACAGCATTCTAACCCACATCAGAAGTCTATTGTCTGTCATGTTTTCAAGTTCCTTGCTGAATGTACAAAAGTTCTGGATTTATGATGTTGTGAATAATAAACGATCGATGCAGCTGTCAGCACAATGATACTGGATATAATATATACTCATATGTAACGTACGCACGTACACACACGCACACACAAACACATTTCTGTGCTCTGTGGAAACTGAACTTGGATATCTAGGTACACTGGACAATAGAGTAAAAAAACAGTAAAAAAAATGATTTGTAAAAACTCGCTACAGTTACATGCATGACCTCAACAATGACTAACTGTAACCCACCTGTGGTGCAGCCTGGATGATGTTGGGGTTGACTAGATCTCTGAGTGGCTCGCCCTCCGCTCTCTCCAGTCTCCTACCGGTCTGGCTCACAGATCCAGCACTCATGGTCTGGATGGTCTCATCTAATCTGTTGATTTGACAAAAATGTGGTATGCAAGTGACTAACTGTGGTGGTAATGGTGTATGGGGTAAACAGGTTTATCTGAATATTTCTTTAAGAGAATTCATGAGAACAGTAAAAAATCAACACAAACACATTTTTTGTTTCCTCATAACAAACATCGTAACAAAAAGCGAAATGAACATTGGATTTGATTATATTTGATTTGTGCAGCAATTTTCATTCTATTTCAATCCATATTTTCCTCATTACTCATATCCTAAATGACAACAGCAGACACAAACAAAGTCCGGACTTACTCCCAGGGCTAGTCATTATGAGGAGACAGACTCACTTGTCATAATATTGCTTGAGGTTCCCATCTTCCTCTAACACCGTGCGGCCGGCAAAATCCAACGTGATCTTGCGGTCTTTACGGGAGGCGTGTCTGATCTCACGCAGCTCCTCCTCCCGTTTGCGGAGAGCGGCCCGCTCGTTTGGAGACAGCCACTGGTTGGAGTCCGTTGCAAAATAGTCTGACTCGTCGTCCAGGACCTGCGTCCGCCGTACGCTAAAGATGGGAAGGGACAAGAGGGTTATGGTTGGTCTTGATGGTCGTGGACAGAGAACGTTAAAAACTGCTACACAAAACCTATGATAACAGTGGATAACAAGGGATAATCTTTTCTTTTTTCTTTGCAAGGCCTGTGCTCCTCTCTTGCCAACACCTGTACATGCAGCATAAAGTCCTGATATGAGCTATTCTGAGGATGTGCCCTCTCCCTCGCTCGCTCGATCAAGTTGTACAAGGAAAACTACAGAAGGTCACACAAAGGGATGAGCAGCGCACCTGTTTCTGTCAAATTCAAGAAGCTTATCTTTGTGCTGTATGGCTTTCTCCAGCCCTGCTTTGATCTTAACCTCCTGGTGGGGAAGATAGTCCATGCCCTCAGATGGTGGCACTCGGTCTGTCACACACACACATACACATACACACACACACACACACACACACACACACACACACACACACACACAAAAAAAAACATAGATGTCTATGAAAAAAATGGCTGAACCATGATGTTTCTTTCTCTTGAAAATCAAAAGCAGCCAAGCTGGTCAAAGATGAAGTGTTTGAAGAAATCAAAAATGTAACGCTCTACCTCCCATAAGCTTTTTCCGCAGTTTCTGGCTTTTATTAGAATCGCGCTGCAGAATCTCTTGCTCTTCTCTTGTACAAACCTGATGAAAGGTAAGCAATTCAACCTCTTAATCTTAAATGGTAAAATGATGATTATGAATATAAACAGCATTCTAATTAAACATATTACCTATTCTCACCAATCTAAAAAAAAGCCTGCATGTGTCACTTCAAATAAACCATGGTGCATAAGGTAAAATTTCACTAAATGTTACAAAATATCACTCACAAATTACAGTACAGATAGTATATTAAGAAAGTATTCTGTTTGTACATATCACTGTGTTATTATTGGCCTAATGCCTCTGAACATTCTAATTAAGTGGGAAAAGCACCATTAAACATGCCATCAAAGATTGGTGAATACAGACCAAGATAGAACAACATAATATGTTACAATGGAGCAAACGTGAATAGTTCTGGCCTACATAAGTGGGAGTGTCACATAACGTCACAGTATAACCTTTTCAATGATCTTCTGTGTCAGTGTATATGGGCTCGACTCTGGTCTGCATAATGATGCCATTGTGAGTAAAAACACAATCTTAGACACAGGAAGCAACAAATGGTAGAAAGACACAGCTGCAGTCTCCTAAGACCTCACACATGGCTGTAGATTGTCATGAAGACCTCATAAACAATTCAAACTCTACTGTGGCCTATGCAGCGAAACACTCACATAAGATGGACTTAGATTTTCATCCCCTAATTAGGTTAGTGCTCTTATCTTTTACAGGCACAACAGGTATAAGGACTTTTCAATACATAACATCACTAAAAAACAACACACACACATACATTAAAAATACAAACAGAGTTCACACAGACACATCAATGTTATAACCATAGTTTACACAGAGATATCTATGTTATAAACAGAGTTTACACAGAGATATCAATGAACTTCTCACCAAAGTGCCACAGAAGAGGCAGGGACCTGATCCCTCCTGTTCACAAACAATGCGCCCACATGTCATGCAGTTACTGATAAGGCTATGCTTCTGTGCCAGACACTCGCAGGCGTGCCGCCCTGGTAGGAGAATCGCCAGGCGGTCCTGACCCTCCTTGGCATACAGATTTACGTATTTGGTCTTCTTCTTTCCAGAGGACGAACTGCTGTTCTCCTGTGCCTGCAAAAAAAGACTGTCATCCAGTGTCTCCATCAAACATATTTAGACTGGCAGTCACTGGGTGTAGTGACAGTTACCTTGAGTAGGTCGATAGGAGTTTTAACCATCTCTGGTTCAGGCTCTGCTTGATTGACGGTAATGAACTCTTGCTTGTTTCTTCCTTTCCGTTTAGACTTCTTCTGTGTGTCTTTTGTCATATCTGGAATGTCTACAGAGACAAAGTGGACACTGCCTTACCACTACTAAAATAAGAACACTATCAACATTATCAACACACACAGCACAAACAGGTTTCCTGGCTAGCTAACGTTACGTTACCTGTTGGCACCCTCATTGGAATGAGATTTGTGTTTTCAGGGGCTCCTTGCTTGAAACTCCTCCATCTTCTCACTAACTCGTCAATGAACAGCTTCTTCTTCCCATCCGTCCCTCCGAGCAGGTCCCCAACATATTCAGTTATTTCCTCAGCAGTGTCAATGGACAAGATATATCTATGTAAAGAACATCACAGGTATCAGATGTTTAACTGAATACATGACACGTCGATAGAGTGAGCAAGCTGAGCCTGTCCACTAAAATTATTATCCATCTTAAACCCAATCTGGTCGGCATGTGAGTTATAAACTTGAGGGTACCTGATTATCGATTATCTATGTTAGTAGATACATGACAAATGATTATCTTCCCAAATACGACATTATAGCTAAACTAACGTTAGCTGGCGCAGATGTTCGCTAACGTTAGTGGGCAAATGACAAACTGAATAGCAAGCACAAAAATATTTCACTCACTGAACAATGTCATCGCATGCCTCTACACCAAAGCTATTGTGTAACTGGTCAACGCACCACCGAAGCAAAGTTTCAGACATATTTGCTTGTAAAACTGAGGCACTAAGGATAGTAAACTTTCAGCTAATGACGTTGTGCTCCCGATTATGTTCACCGGCACTTCAGAAAATATACACGGAATCATAATGTTGATGCACACGGTGCACCAAAAATATATGTCCTTCGGAAAGCAGTACTGTAGATAAACAGTTCCTTAAATCCAAATCAACAGCAACAGTTTAATTAGTCAGACACGCACAGCTACTCTGATTCTAATGACGATTCAGATGATGGTTGTGTACGGTTCGAACTCGTTTGGGTCGTTTAAACCCAATCCATAAAAATGTAGGTTACTGTTAATTGTGTTGCATTAATATAACAAGGATTGTATTCTGTCACCAGATGGCAGTACCGCTATTCAAGTGGTGAAAATGTATTGCGTGAATGTGGATTTAGTTATTTTGTATTTCGTGCAGTTCTGCTGTAAATAAATAATTATGAGTCCCAGCTGCCATGCCACAGTGTTCACTGCACAAATTATTCCATCAATTGCAACTGTTGGGCTACTGTGCAAACATTGTTGATCTAATTTTGCACTACCCTATGGACATACCATTCAACGTAGTAATGGAAAAAAATAGTTCTTAAATTGGTGAATCTACCTCAAACTTTAGGAAGGGTAAAGTTGACCTTAAACAAGCATCTATATTGCAATACCTTGAGTTTATTTTCTACCTTCATTTTTACCATTCATTGGCTTCAGTCACTGCTTCAAGTGGTGCAGAGGTCCACCAGAAACATAGCAGGAAGTATATATTTAAAAAAAAAAAAAAAAAAAAAAAAAAGGGTTAGGGGAAAAAACATTAAGAAAATGTAAGTTGATTCTCACTTAATCCGCGAGTCTCAAAAGTTATCTCTAAATTCCACATTTTAAGATTTGTTATTTTTATTTTTATATGTGCCCTAATAAATGTTCAGGACAGTTTTATAAATGTTGCTTTGCCATTTACTTTTATACTGTACGCAGAATTACATATTATGTGAGAATGATAAACAAAAGGCACAGAGGTAGCAACAGAGAGACGTGTTTATGGATTTCTTATGTACGTAATCTAACTAAGATAACCCCTAATGCAGGGGTCAGAACCCTTAAAGCATTGCTGAGGAACGTATGAATTGATCTGTCGCTTAAATATGTCGCGAAACAACATTGGACCTTTGCTGATTAATCCCAGCTGCAGTACAATTTGGTACCAGAAACCAATGTGAGGTACTGGTATGAATGTGTTTTATAAGACTGTTGTGTTTTTTGTTTGTTTTTACGTTGGCCATGTAAAGTCTGCATGTTCTTTTGGACCCTGAGTCTGGCAAATAAAGATCATGATGATGATAAGCATCATACCTTTTTGTCTCTGGCACAAAAAAAAAAAAATACAAAGTGTGCAAAAATATCCCATGTTGAAAAGATGATTTTCACGGCTGTTAAACTTCAAAAGATGTCAAATGTGACCTCAACATTAAGGGTCAATAACATTTTCTCATGCTCAGTTTGCCTCGTTTATTTTTCTACCACAGTTGTTTTGCCTTAAGTTACCTCTCTCGCAGTGTTATGGCTTCTGAGTTCATTCAGTTGAACCTAGGCCTACTTGATCTGAACTCAAGATGACCCTCTAAGACTAGGCATATTATAGATTTACCTGGTCTTTGAAAACAGGAATATGTTCAATTAGTTTAGACAAAGAATACTGGATAATCTTATTCTATCTCTTCTATGGCTAAGCGACTTTGACTTTATCAGAAGATTTTTTTCTTCAGTCATCCTTTGGAGACACTTTTGTTCCCTGAGACCTGAGCATCCAGCTGTCTCAGTTATAATCTGTAATAATGAATCAGACGTACAAATGCATTACAGCTAAATGCAAAATTCAAAGACATTACACAAAAAAAATCGAAAACTAATCTGCCTGTACACAAACTCAAGAGTTTGTTTTCAGTAAGTCTAGGGAAAATATATGTAAGTGCAAGGCAAAAGAACATTCTTATGCTAACTACTCAGCAGCACACTGTCTCCACCATCCTGAAAAAACACTCCATTGTGTTTCATGCAGAAAAGTAAACTATGACAGTTTAGCCTAATAGAATGAATGAGCTTCGTGCCTATCCTATGACCACTTCTTTCTTCTAGTGATCCATAGAGATGGAAAATATTTTAGTATAGTTACTGTATGTCTTGGAAGCCACTGTTGCCATGCAGTGATATTGAGACATGAGAAGCAAAGTTATTCAGATACGCTGTGGCCTAGAAAAATACATTTTTTATTTCTCATCTTGACAAAACCGATACAGTACAGATTGATGTAGCCTATTATTTATGAGTAATGTGTTAGGTAGGATAAGAAGGATAATGGCATGGTTACAGAGACAACTACAAAGACAGCTACACCCTCCAGACACTCTTACATAGGGTGACATTTAACCATGAGTCCATGAGTGAGAGTAGCCTTATAGAACTACACTATACGTCTTACGTTATACTGAAAGTTATCTCAAGAGGCACTACACAACTTCTCTAATAGATTTTTCCACCCAAGCCCCCGTTGAATCTCAATATTTGTACAGTATATTTTGTAAGTGAGTAGACAAGTAGGTCTATGTGACATGCATTTGATGCATTTTAACAGATGGATAAAACGTTAGGTTCAACTCTATGCATAGGACAGGAACTGTATAGCAAGTTTGAGTTATAACAAGTGCTATATATTTGTCAGAAAAAGAGAAACAGTAATTATTCAACTGTCACGGATAGCAACACTAAAAGTGTTGTTTATCTGAAGTATATTCACACATTTGAATGACACATCATTTATTATTAAAGCAACATGGACATCAGTAACATAACCTAATCAGAATTCTAGCGCTCTAGTGAAAAATAAAAATATCACTTCACAACTAAAACCAGTGCACATACATATCACAAGTTAATAACATCAATGAGGCTGCTTGTAAGACGTCTTTAATGGGTGTAAGTGGGGTGTCAGGGGTCACATTGACAATATTTCATATTGTTGAAGCCACAGTATTTAGTTCAAAAGATAGTCTTAAGTTAGGCTGGTTTACCATATAAGTCTAAATATGGTTGAATATATAAATAACCCTAGGCTCAATTTGAGTAACTTGTCCCATGTTTTGCCAATGTTTCTGTGTGCTTTTTACGCATACTAGATGCATGTGGCTGTACCTTCAGCTGTTGGCCAATTCATGTACAATATCTACAGCAGAGCCATAACAAAGGGTCCCACAAAAAAGGTATTCATAATCCTATAAGTCTGATTAGACAACCCAAAATGAGGATTTAGGAGTTATTATTTGTGTGTCCTACTTCCAAATTGCTATTAAACTAATAGTTAATGTTTTGTGCATGTATTAATGGTGGGAACTTTAATGGATGGTTGGAAATATTATGGACATTATAACCCTCCCTCCAAAAAGCTTTCTACAACTCCAGTTTAAAGACAAATCGATTACAAATGATCAATACAGTTAAAGTACAATGTTGTCATTTGACTGGCTTTGTCAGTGTTTTTTCAGGCCAGTTAATGCTGCGACGGAGCAAACGAGGATAACCTGGAAGATGGATAAAACTGAGACGCATAATCAGGTAAAAAAGTCTTTAGATATGGCCTCCACAAAGTTGGGAGCAGACATGAGAATGCCCGTAGTGCACAGTGTGGTGAAGAGCGAGAATGCCATCAGGCATAAGCGGTCAATCACCGACGCGGCAAACTTCCACTCATTGCACAAAGTCTCCTCCTCATCCTGGTCACGGAAACGCTTGGCAATGTAGCGCACCTCCTCCAAGATCTTCGCAAGGTCAGGCTCAGCGCTGCTAACGGACGACGAGGAGGCCTGGCCACCGCCCGGCAGCAGGACCTCATCATCGGCGGTGCCCACCAGCCGACTGCAGATGACGCCAGAATCTGGCGAAGTGGCGTAGTGCAGGCTGTCCATGCCGCGGAAGCCAATGAATAGCATGTTGCCATTAGTGGCCTGGGGGCCCCCAGTGCTGACATTCAGGTCCACGCTGGACAGGCTGCTCCGCGGACGCTTGTTGTGGCACGCTGAGCGCACACGGTCCTCGCCCGGACGCTTCATGCGCAGAAACCAGGCACACCAGTTCAGCAGTATCACACGTGTCTTTGGTAAACATGCACACACACACACACACACACACACACACACACACACACACACACACACACACACACACACACACAATTCATAATCAGAGGTGCAAAGCAGACATGTTGAATTTAAAAGGAGATGCGTTGTAGCTGTTAATGCTTTCATCTTGAAATGGTCTTTGCCTTTTTGCCAACACATTCACCACCACAGTCATCTGTTCCAATATAACTTTTCTCAAGCTGTCAAAAAGGCTCTGCAGAGGCCATTAGAGCACTTGCAATAATTTATTTACAGTCCATGATTTGTTAGTGATATGAGTAAGTAATATTTGTGTGGTCTTCCTTTTCAGTTAAAGTCAACATAATTCAGGTATCTTACTACCCTGACAAGCCAGACTATAACATAAAAATGTACAGTCTGGGCATTATTTAACATTTCTAATATCTTATCCTAATTTTTCGCTTTTCTATTTAGGCAGATGCTGCTTTTTCACATCATACAAAATGTCTTTAAAACATATATAAGCTTCTTTATATTCATTCATTCATGGCCAACTATTTAAAAAGGCATTATGTCATCTGAGTACTCACCCATTTTGGCATTTTGCCTCCATCAGGGTCATGGTAGTGATACTGTAACACCCAAACTGTTGCTATTACTGAAAGTCCAACAATAACCATGGTGGTAGCAAAATACTGGGCTGGAAATGAGAAACAGGGGAAATAGTATCACAATAGTATCACAATAGTATCACAATTTAGTCCATAAGTGAGAAGACACACTAATTATTAAGTATTAAGTATAACAAAATTTCTATTACACTTCTTCATGAAACAATAATCATTCAACATAACAGCAGAAATGGCAAATTATGCTCACTGTGCAAAACTGTTGAAAACTCTGTGAAATATTACAGTGAAATACAGCAAATATCTCCTTTATAAAACCTGCTGCACAAAGGACATGGAACTGAACATTACATTTCCTTGTATTGCTCATTCATTGTGACAGGTGCTACACCAATAAACCTGGTGGAACTTGAAGTGGTTCAGTGCACACTGCCTTCACAACGGGCATCTAAATGACCAAAAATGGAAATACATCTTCTACGTCTGAGTTCACATAAATAGCGAGTCATATTTACAGTAAGTGCTTTTGGTCCTCGGAGGAAGAGGACTGGCTTGATGATGACTGGGCTTTCATAATATTTTCATTCATATTTATGTCCATTTCAAACCTAGGTCTTGACTTTGGAAATTAATGACAGCATCATACAGATTAATGTCATTAATCTGAAAAAATATATATTACCTATTAAAGGCACAGAATCAGATGTCGCTGGCATGATTTCTGCTACCAAGAGCATAAACACCGTCAGGGAAAGCAGCACTGTGATTCCTGCAACAGAGCATTGACATTAACTTCATTACTCACTGCAAATATTTAGATTATCAGTGCTTAAGGTCTAAAAATAAAAGTTGTATGTGGGAGTGCCAATGACAAGATACACGGTAATCATCAATTACAGTTCAACTCTCTTCTTGGATTCCTCTCCGTCTACAACATTTGTCTACGACAGTTGTCTCATCACCAACACTCCAGTCCATGTTTACTATTCCACCCTGTGCACTGTGGCACATTTCAGAAGTGAAGCTTCTCTAAACTCCACTTAAAATATGTGCCTGCTTCTACAATAATGGATGCCACTTCCAGAAAGTTTCTGAAAAGGGTGAAAATGGCATTTAGACTGACATTAACTGCAATGCTGGCACTGAAGTATACACAATCTTTGTTACAAAATGTTCTAATGAGAGGCTACACAAACACTGTGTAGATTGAACATTTGTATCGAGTTCTTCCATTTTATGTGTGACTTGCTGGTTTAATTGCTATACCCCATTAACTAAAATAATTAACCACAGAATGTTTTTACAAGGCATTGCAAAACTCATCCATATAGTGTTCACAATGCCTCTTAATGAGTATCATAGTTATAGAACTATGTTTATTTGTCAATAGTAATGACTGCATACACACTTATGGAATGACCTATTGTGGCTACCGTTAAGGGAGAAAAAAGTATAGTGAGAAATATTTTACCACTGTTGTCATGGTTACCATTCATAAGCGCATTGATATGGAGCGGTGATTACAATTTTTCGGATGTACTTGAAAAGTAGTCAGTTGTACAAAGTTAATTCCCACCTCATCAGCCAATGAGAAAAAAGTATCCCACTGTTAAGGGAAATAACATGATATAAGCTTTTCCAGCTTGAAGTACCAGAACAAATAATAATGCTTCCCCTACCGCTTGATAATGAGACTTCTAACATCACAAAATACTCACAGTACAGTTTTTTGTTACATTACACAAGCTTTTATAATAACACTGGTTTCATAGAGTCTCAACTACAACATCACAATGCTTCATGAGTGCAAGAATTTCAGTTTATAATGTCAATGTCAAGTCACACTTATACAGCACAGCACCTTAATGCAAAATGCACTTGACTTACTATGAAGTGAAATAATATATTTGAAAATACTGTCAGTGTATATATCATGAGAGAAATATTTCATTCATTCACTTTAAAAAAGAAACCAAAATCACACATGATATAGTTTCATAAAATAGAAGACGTGAAGTTATGAAATGGTCTTCCTTTTCAGTTAAAGTCAACATAATTCAAATATCTTACTACCCTGACAAGCCAGACTATAACATAAAAATGTACAGTCTGGCCATGACTTAACATTTCTATGCTAATGCACACATGATATAGTTTCATAAAATAGAAGACGTGAAGTTATGAAATCAGTATTAATCTCACTTATAGAGAGAGTGCTTTCCCTACTCATTAATTAATAAAATGATAATACATAAGTCCTGATCTCTCTGACTAATTTAATTTTCTTTGGATATCGATCTTGGAACATCACTGTGTGGCCAGCAGTGACTCACTGGGACAATGCTGGCAGATAATGTATCACTAATCCTTATGCAAAACACCAATACCGTTATACATGAAAAACCTCTAATTCCCTCCTCAGGGATTTCATGGTTGGCATCCACCCAATTTCAAGCTAGGTTGCTCAGTCTGCTCTAATACCTCCAGCCTAAAAAAAACTATGCTTTTGGGAAACAGGGCTCTCTGCTCATTGCTGAGGAGTATCAATCTTACACTAAGGAAGAAGAAAATGTCATCCAATACAGGACATGCTTGAAGCAAAACACTTAATTGAATATTTATCACTCAAGTGAAGCTTGAAAGCACCAGATGTGTAACATTAATTGGTAACACTGGTACATCTAGTTACTTCCAAAATGAGCATTATGCAAGAGTACTGATGTATTCTCTGCTGAACCACCTACTCTTTTAGTGAGCAATAAAGCCTGAAACCCAATTAGGCTGCACAAAAGACTGAGTCCACTACATAATATACTTTCTGCTGATCAGCTCTGCATGCTTGACCCTCAGCAGAACACTTGAACAGCTTGCATCAAGTGAAACCACACTCCCCCATTCATTAGAATCTCCAAACCCCACTACACTTGCAAGGTTGCAAAGAGGTCCTTGCACAGGGAGAACAATTAGTGTCGACATGACCGAGCGGCTGACGTGGCTTACCGAGGGAGATCTTCTCTCCTGAGTCGGCGGGCAACAGGAAGACCAGCAGGGCCAGTGTAGAGATGAGCACACAGGGGATGAGCAGATTCAGGCCGTAGTAGAGGGTGCGACGGCGCATCACCACGGTGAAGGTCACGTCAGGATAGGGCTCTTTGCAGCAGTCGTAGAACTTCTCATTCCTTCGGCCCGGCACCTCTGTGTTCCGCACATGCAAACACACACAAGCACCGTTTCAAATAGGTATGCATTCAGACAAACACTCACATAATACCCCCCTGCCCTACACACACACACACACACACAGAGGAATAACAAACCATAATGTAGAGCACTAAACAAGAAAATCAGGAAAAATTTAATTCCTGATATGGTGACTCAATTCTGATAATTCACTCCCTCCTGAGTCACATAGATAGCATTTCCCCTCCTGAGACTCCATATGGATCTACTCAGCCATCATATCTTCATCCTGTCATATTACCTTTATAGAGGCACAAAAAACAACACTGCAGACCACTGCGCTAAAAAAATACTGCAGTCTTTAGGTTAAAAAATAACATTACAACTGTGTGGCCACATCTGTTTGAAAACAGACATAGAAAATGTATAGAGAAAGCTATATCTCTTACAGAGGTAAATCCTTACTTTTTGTATATTTTAACTGGACCATAGAGATAAATTGGTCACAAAATGTCACTTTTTGTCACCTTTTTTAATAATCATTTAATGAAGATGACTGAACAGTTTTCTTACCCACAAGATCCCATTCTCCATTGGCAATGTACCCTGTTATATCAGCTTCAATCATCTGCAAGTCTAAAGACCAGCCTCCGTATGTCCAGGAGCCAAACTTCAGGTCACACCGCTGCACATCAAAGGGAAACCAGCGGACATCTATATAGCAGGTGCTTTTGAAAATGCCTGAGGACACAAATTGAGGTTGGTCTTTCAGCTTAATTAAAGATGGAAACTTAATTAAAGATGGGAATTCAGTGCATCAGACATGTACTTCTGGGCTCCATTAAGGCCCAGTCTTGGTATACAACAAATAAGACATTGTTTCTAAAAGAAAAGGCAACAAAGGACAACTCAGCTAATATGATTAAGGATGGCAGAATTTAAAAGTTGAAGTGACACTTCACATTGAGAATTTATAAAATTAAATTAACTACGAGAGGACTGCAGTCCCATAATATATGGAGGCTCTACAATGGAGCTATTAAGCCTGTTTTATAATTAACAAATGGAACTGATGCAGACAAAACTCCATCTTAAGAGAAAAAAAAAGACCTAAAGGAATAAATGTCTGGAAAATGCAGAGTGACAGGGGGGTTGCATTTGTATGAAATAGGCCAGACAGGCAAGACAAATGTTGGAGAATTCAATTTGGTTTAGATAGCGATTGTCGGGAAAGTGACCTGATTAATCTTTACCCTGTGAGCTAACTCCCCCATTCTCCACCACCCATATTTCTCATTATTTCATTACAGCTCTCTATGAATGGATCCCTGGGAATAAATGTGAGCTCCTACCATGGAATTAATGCTCTCTCGGGTCATGTCCCTTACATAAAATAGAATGCAAATGCCATGGCTGCATTTTTCCTATGTATTAAACCCCTCCCTCTGTCATCGATTTTTTTGCCCCTCAAGCTAAAGTGAGTGTGCTTGGCAAGGAAGGAGGAGAGGAGCAGGAGGAGGAGGGAAAGTTGATGAACACCAGGGGAGTAATCCCTTTTTTCTTGACAGGTAGCCGCACTGCCAGAGTAAGTGACGGGGCAATCAGAGGTAAGATGCATCTGCTGGATCGAGCATATGTGGGTCAGTGGGGTGGGGTGTGTCTAAAGCAACGACTGCATACTGTCTGGCTCCTGTGGAAACATTTCCAGTTATTTTATGCTAGTTGTTGTTAGTTGTTGTTGAGACAACAAATTAGTGTATGGAATATTACGAGCAATAACACTAACATTAATTGTTGTGTCTTATAAATAGCAACAGCCAGCAATCCATGTCCTTCTGAGAACATGGCCGCCAAATTATACTCTGGGGAAACATCAGAGTGGCTCCAAGGTCTTGCATTAGCCCTAACCAGTGCCCCATGAAAAACCCTATCCATCACATCCAACAGGAGAGACGTCAGATGAGAGCAACCAGCAGTAACTTCAACCTTAATAAATCGTGACTTTAGGACCACTGTTAAACACGTTTGCCGCAAGTTCATCAGTGATGAGTAATGAGGCCCTGAAAATTGTGATGGACGAAGGCTGGCTTACCTGGTGGCATATACTGGCATGATCCTGAGGGATTCACCAACACATTTGTATGAAACGTGGCATCAAACCTCTCATCAGCACTGGAGAGAAGAGACATGGAAAAGTAAGAGGGGTTTGTTTATGTTCATGCACTTATATGACCTACATCATCTAAAAATGACTATAAACGAGCACTGTCAGCAAGTATCAGAATACACATCTAATCAATACTGGTTTCATTGCATTTTACCATGTGGAATTACAGGATGTTGATAGATTGATTTTGGTGCAGGGTAAAATGAGTATAACAAAAACAGTCGACTATCAAGGAAAGTATATTTGCAACAATAACTTTTGAAACAATCATGGTCCTTTATGCTTTCTGACACCGTTATCTGAACTTGATGGAGAATGTAAGCATCTGTTTCAGCAAGCTTTCAGCACAAGCACACAGTAAAATTGTGTATCAGTCATCCATTGCTGTCCGATTAAATATGCCTCTCACCGAATTTCCCACATGAGTGATTCACCTGCCGGTTCACACATTTCATTTTTGAAATTGAATTCACATGAGGTCTGAGCCAAGGCTGGGGAAGGTGAACATCACTGAGGAGGTCCTATTCAAGTTGGGAGTAAGTAAAACGCAGAGTAATCACCGCTGAAGCACAGGCCCGGTGTCTAATGACAGAGATGAATGGGCCTAAAAGCTTGTTTTCCTTATTATGCAGGGGAAGCAATGCCTTGGAGATCTAATTTATGAACATTAGCCTGAGTGATTCATCACTTTCAAACCAACGCTCACTAAGTCAGTGTTCAGCAGAGAGCACATGTCAGTACAGGTAGCTTTCAAACTCACTGTCTGTCCTCCTTTTTTTCTCCTGTTCTTCTCTTTGTTTTTGTCTGAGGGAGCACTTAAGGAACAGGTCTCTACGTCATTACGTGGGTTACTCTAGATCCCTTGCAGTGATGCTGAGACATCCTTCTCCTGATGACTCAGCAAGTCATGATAGTTTATGGGAGGTGACACATGAGCCCATATTTTCACAATCTAGGGGCCAGGGTTGACAATTACTCATTTCCAGGAACGGCCATTTAAAGATAGGTAGTGAGTTACCGAAAAGGCTGGGTCTGAGTGGGAAATTATATTAATGCAGTCTGTAGAAGTCTACAGGCGCACAGTGTTTCTGTCACTCAGAATTTCCTTTTTAGTACACCAAAATAGGAGTAAAACAAAAGAAATGGTTTGGGATTAAATCTTTTTGTGTATCCTGCTGTAATTCCTCCTCTAGTACTGATAATGGACATAGTTGACCTATGAATACTGAGATGTATAGCCTTGAAAGGGTACTTTGCCTCAAAACCAATTTCTGGTACTGACCTTAACATAGTGGAGACTGTACAGTTGAGTAGGCTAAAACAGTCTCAAGGCTTTAAGCTAAATTGCACTAGCTATTACTGTCAAAAGCTAGATCAATCTAGAAATGAAAGTATTTCATATCATGGGATATATAGGTAACACTTTATAATAACTTTCATTAACACATGAACTATCTTTCATAAACATTTCTATATTTTGGAATTCTTATAGAGTAATGATTTGCTCATAGCCAATACTAGTTTGGCACTGGCTTATTAATGACAGTTATTTTAAAGTGTTACAGATATATCTATGCCCATACCTGTTGTAAAGCAGGATATCTGGCTTCCATATTTGGCCGGCAGGAAATCTGACATTGGTGACGCCAGGATAATCAGACGCGTTCCACTGAAGGTAATAGTCATACCAGTACTAGGGAAGGAAAAAGACTTTAATGAAAAACATCCTCTCTTTTTGACTTTTCCATGCTTTTCTATTCTCTATGAATGGGAAGAAATGGGGGATATCAATGCCCTATTAATGCTATTATTGTGCTATAAACCTTATCTAACATCAAAGCTTCAAACAGCAGGACAACAGCAGGACAAAAATAAGATGGTAAACTCTTTCAGTGTGAACCACACAACCCTCAAAATATCGATAATAATTAATTACAGCGACAAAACGCTTTTTCCTTTTCCTCAGTGTGTCATGAATGAGCATGATTGCCACATGATCTGACAACAGACGCACCGAGTAAAGTGGTTTTTGATGATTTTTTTTAATTAGTTGGAAAAACTCAATTAGGTCAGTGCAGAAAAGTCATAGATGTTTGCGACCAATTATGCAATAAAACAGATCATTGAACTCAATGTATTAATGTGAGATAATGCAAATACACAGAGATATCATGAAGCAGTAACCGCTCAAGACGAAATAGCTTTGTTTTCCCTCTTCCCTCTCTTTTGCTTTAGCAAAGACACTGCAATAGTGCATCCATCTGGGATGCCTAATGGTGATTGAGAGAGACTGTGTGTGTGTGTGTGTGTGTGAGTTTGGTTTAATTCTCTTAATGTAGTTATGACCCTCTTGGGGATGGAGCCAGAGGGAAGGAACAGTCTGCAGAGGGATATTTTTGGATAAAGGTCAAAACCATCAACGAGGACCCCCCAGATTCTTTGCCAAAGCTACACATATCAACTTGATAGCCCACACAAAAACACACTGCTTACTGGGCTGTGTTTCAACAACATTATGGTGCAGCACATGCATGTCATTTCCTTACACACATAGCCTACACTATATTTCAAAATCAATAAAGCGAGTTCCATTCATGAGACAGAAGTGACTTCAGCATATCTATCCGGATGCACACTGTCATGAAATTTACAAGTGATGGACTGAAATAAAATATTGTGAATAATCATGTGATCACATTTGTTTTTCTTAGATTCTGTAGTCTATGCTACCATCTAAGATATTTCACTCCAGCCACTACTAGGCACAGGTAAATTAGCAGTCTTTGTCTCTGACCTATGCGCAAAGGGTCTTACCAATTGTAGCCATATGTTTGTAGTGAGAACTTGATTCTTCTCATCCTGGTTCACAAACAGAAGTAAAAATGTATTAATGGTTCATTGCTGGATTCACAGTTATTAAGACACCTCATAATGAAGCATAGAAAATGCAAACACACAGCATCCTTTTCAAATTTGTTTGTCAGGCTATCTGGCACTACCCATCACAGTGAATAACCCTCTGTATTTGCAAACATCACCACTGCACTGACCTGAGTGCATAAATTAATCTGCGGCATTAATATCCCAGTTTACATATATAAGCCTTAACTACTGTCACCAGTTAGCACTGCCTATAGTGGGATTTGTATGCACAACCTTCTCTGCTCTGTATCTCATAAAATAAAATGAGACCTTCTGAAATGTGTTGCTGGAGATTGGTTGTGATGTTTTCAACATGTATCCCCATAGCTCTTCAAATCCCAGAGAGCACCCCCCCAACCCCCACCCCTCACCCTCTAATCCCGCAGATATCGTTTCGCTTCACTCGTTCTGTCTCGCACCGTAAATTTTAAGGCAAAATGAAATCTCATGGCATCTCATGTAGTGCTGTGAAGGGTGCGGGGTAAGTGGAGCTTGTGATGCTGTGAAAAGAGGAGCCTTGTCAGCCCTTTCTCCCAAGGATGCTCAGTTAGCTCCACCCGGAGAAGACAAGCCTTTCCTCAGAGGCCTGACGCTGACACATAAATCAGACTGCTGTTACATCAGAGATGCAGTGCTGACTAACATTTATACAGACAGACACACACACACACACACACACACACACACACACTCACTCAATTACTGAGATGATGCATACAAAACATACAGACAGTGGGGGCCTCTGGGAGGGTTCATATTTCTTTGTTTCTTTCGTTTGCTCTGTCAGTGCGTGCATTTGTCAGAAAATAATGTGTAGGCTACATTCATAGTTAATAAACAAAATTGCCTGTAGTTTCACAATGTCTTTGGTATGTATATCTGCCACTTACCACATCCATAATTTGCATTAGGCTGAAGCTGAAATTCACAGTGAGGGTATGTGTGTCATTGAACACTGGCCTCTCCAGTGGATTGTAATTTGCCATCAAATCTCTGTATAATCTACGCTGAGCATCACCTTGTTGAGACGCTGTAGAAGAAACACAAACATAAACAAACAAAGACAATAAACAAACTGCTCAACTGTGTGTTTCAGGAAGAGAATAACAATGAGAGAAGACGTTTTCATTCCCTACTCTGTACTGACAACCTGAGCCTCATCCACTGTAATCGAAACTGAAAACAAAAGGGCAAAGCAAAGTCACTCAGTGAAAAAAAAAAAAAAAGCTTGAGGAGAAGTTAAGGAGGGAAGCTTGCCTTGCACACTGAGGTAAAAAATCTGCTCTGCTTCATTTGGAAGCTGGTGTATTGATCCACAAATCTCATCAAGCTCTCTCCGCATGTATACACAGTCTCCGTCTCAGCCTCCTCTCAGCCGTCTGCCGCGTTCGCCAATAACTCTCCACATCTCTCGGTGCTTGGCACTATGGGGCCCTCCACCAGGAGCTTGAGCTAGTATATCTACACCCCAGAACTGCTGAGGCCTAGACCCCCTCAGAGCTCTAAATTATATAAGTCACTATTTGTTTCTGTGATCAAGCTCCAGTGAAACAGCGGTCAAAAAAGTCTACTATCAGTGGACTGATATCTGACATCCAGAGAGAGATCTTAAGATTTCCCTGTCAATCACTGATCAACTGATGTAAAAGAATGCTTTATGTTTCTTCTTTTTGTTTAGGATCACTGTTTTCTGAGGATTTTCAACCAATGTGAAGTGGAAAAGAAGGAGATGATAACTGTGTGTAGAAACCATCACACAACACCTTATTCAGGGAACACAGAAATGAAAGCCTCGCTTTGTATCTTAGCTCATCGACTCTTAACTATCCATAATAGAATTCCACTGAGGTCTGGGACCTACTGACTGGATTACACTAGGCTTTTACTGTCCAAGCCAGTCTCTGTAACTCATCTAGAAAGAGAGCACAACAATAGGATAAACAGGGTGCTATTATCCCAAGCCAATATCTGTCCTGCCATCTATTGTCCAGTCTAATTAAATTTCAGAGTCCTTCCCAAAGTCAATAAGATGAAGTAAATGGAGACATCTCTGGACGCAATTACGTATGGTCAATATTGATTATAGGTGGATAACAAGAAAATACACATACATAGAGACTGCTCTGCAAAAATAAGTCAAACAACTATCAACTATCATGACTGTCTTATAGCAAAAATCACATCCAAAATCTCAACAGGAAGTTATAAAAATATTTTGCATTTAAAATATTACTGCAGATTAACAATTACGAAACTCTTGAACGTGTTCTAGATCCAGACAACTTTCTGAAGCTTATTAACCTGCTGAATTTTTTGCTTATAGTGTAGCCGACAGTGTACACCATTGTCTGTTTTGTGCGACAGCTCCAAATTGGGTAGCCAGCTAAAAATAAGGATTCCCAAGAGGTTTTAAGAACGAGTTAAACAAATTAAACAAAAAACAAAAACACCTTAGCCACGAAAAGCACTGGATTTTTACAAAACTATTCATTAGTTATCTAAATCCCAAAGCAGAACTGCCTGTAGTAGGCACTGAAAAGCAAAGCAAGTAGCACAAATTCATGGGGATAGCCAACAACAAAAGTGACCCAATGCCAAAAATCCAGATGTTGAAATAAACATGTGCTATAACAAGCATAACATTGTTGCTTTTCATTTCAGTGACGTTTTTGTTGTTTGTGCATTTCATTAGCCTACTGTAAAATCAAAATTATGCAGAACCTACCCCTCCACACACAGGCGGTGATGACAAGAAACAGGGTGACGTTCCAGGCTCCCATCATGTAACCAGTGAAGGAACGCAAAGCACAAACCGTTCTAAAAAATTACCTAACTAACTTCATCGGATGTCCTATCCTACTTCTTAATTCAACGCATACAGAAACACTAAGCATGGGCTAGGCAAGGGACTCTTTCTCCTGTCCAGCACATTGTTATGTGGTGGTGCAGAGTCCCGCCTCCACCGTCCTTGCCATATTTCAAAAGGAGTGCGCCGTCAGAGCGAACAGCCCGTGTCAGAGATCCGCTAACCTATGGCCATGTAAATCAAATCTTAGTCACAGACATAGCCATCACATCAGACAGCTAGAAGGTGGCATATCTAGATAAAGTATTTCACGCAATCCTCACCTCAAGCGACGCTGGAAGTCAAACCCTGACAAGAGCCATATCTAAAATCTCATTCTCCAGAAAATTCTTGACCGAATTTAATGTAATAGTTATCCAAATAATAATGACTAAAATGAAAATGTAATTTTACATATTGCCAAATGGTGTTTTTCAAGCATTTCTAGGCAAAGTTACCTCTGGCAGGCCTTTATTGGTGGAACAGGAGATCATTAATATTTGATTGTTTGTCAGAAAGTAGTTCAAAGAAACTCTGAATGTTGCATTTTAATCATGTTTACATAAGCCTTTTTTAGGCACAATCACTAACTGCACTGACAGATGGCTGAGCTAAAATACCTGACACATATTTTAATTATTTTTTTAGCAGGTCAGTGTCAGCAGTTAAAATCAGCTGATTTGCCCAAAAGTTGAATCAACCTGCAGTTGGGTTCAAAACTTGTGGGACACACCAAATGAAATAAATATCTATCTAACACCTGAAGCAATGTGCTGAAGATACATTCCCTTGCAGCTTGTAGAGATAGTCATGGGACTTGTAGTCTATACTGGACTTTTTCAGCCTCTCAACTGCAGCTGCCTTTTGCTTCCTATCTATCTATCTATCTATCTATCTATCTATCTATCTATCTATCTATCTATCTATCTATCGATCTGTCTATCTGTTTGTCTGTCTGTCTGTCTATGTGTCTAACTGTCTATCTATCTGTCTGTCTATTTTAAGTGTTCAGGGAGATTCGTGAGTGTGACAAAAACTGATAAAACCTACCTGTGCAAATTATATATATATATATATATATATATATATATGATTTGACTCATCTTTGACTGGCTACCAGTCCTTTAGATGAGCATTGATATGTGCTGTTATCTGCCTATTTCATTGGTGAGACTGAGGGCAATTGTCATGGTGACATAACACTAAATTCAGTTGAATTTCCCTCATAGTCCTCTGTTTAATTATCCAGTGCATGTGCCCAGGAAACCCTGTCTGATTAGCAGAAAAGGAAACAAGTAGTTCAGCATACACTTTAAACCAAACAATCAACATGTTTCTGCAGGAGTATAAAAGCAAGGGGCTTGATATGATTAATAAGTTGAAAAATCAAGAGGTGTTCTAACAACACCACCATCAGAGAACTTCTATACGCCAAAGATGTTAGTGCTCAGGTGCCATTGGGAAGAATTAGTGCTAAGTAGTGCTAGTGCTTGTATTTAGATAGATAGAGAGAGAGAGAGATAGATAGATAAATGGTTAGATAGTAATTTTTATTATACTGTAGGAAATTCTGGTATCCTTTGCAGATCACGTTGCCTCTGTAGCTCGGTTGTGCAGTTTTTCTCTATTCAACATAAGGAAGATCAGGCCATACCTAACCCAACATGCGACCCAGCTCCTGGTACAGACCCTGGTTATCTCTTGCCTTGACTATTGCAATGCCCTCCTGTCAGGTCTTCCAGCCTGTGCTGTGAGACCGCTACAGATTATCCAGAATGCAGCTACACGTCTGGTATTCAACCAGCCAAAAAGAGCGCATGTCACACCTCTGTTCATTGAGCTCCACTGGCTACCCTTTGTTGCTCACATCAAATTTAAGTGCCTTGTCAGTGCAAGTATATTTCCAGCGCAGGTTCCCAGGCAGAGTATAAGTATAAGTAGGCTACACATTATAAAGCATAGCTATACATATATATTGCAGAGGAGTAGAAAGAAATTATTCTATATATATAGAAAAGAGTGAAAGCTAAAAAGATGTTCCAATAGAATGGGGTGGGTGATGGGGTCTGTGCAATGAGTTAATATTGCTCGGTAAGAGTCCAATAATAGTCCAGTCTTGGCTTGGATAGGATAATTAAAAAAGAAAGGCACAAAGTAGACCAGGTGAGGTCCAGGTATGTGTAATCAAGCAGATCAGTCTATCTCACACTTCCTCTGTATTGTAGAACTGTATGGCCCATGGGACAAAGGACCTTCTCAGCCTGTCATTGAGCATGTCAGGGACAGGAGTCTAACACTGAACATACTCACAACATACTCACATACTCTAACATACAAGAGTGTGTTGTGCATGGGTTCATTGTCCAGTATAGATATCAACCTGCTCAGGGTCCTCTTTTCTGCTACTAATGTCAGTGACTCAGAGCTCAGAGCCAGCTTTTCTTACCAGCCTGTCTAGGTGTTCAGCATCCCTCATCCTTGTGCTGCCTCCCCAGCACACCACAGCATAGAAGAGGACACTGGCAATGACAGACTGGTTGAACATAAGGAGGACTTTGCTGCAGATGTTGAAGGACCCCAGCCTTCTGATTTACGCCAGTGTTACACAGTATTGTACATGAAAACAAACACATGCTGCCTTAGACACAACAGCCTGCAGATGTGGTCTGATCATGAGCAGGAACTTCAGCAGGTTATGTGATCTCTTGAGACAGTGCTTGGGCTTTTCCTTAGATAATGAAAGTATATTCTGAGTGCTAGTTGTTCCCTCATGGCACCTAGAGGATCCAAGTAAATAATGCATGAAAAACATGCATATGATATCTGCGTCTTTACGAGGGCTGATGTGGCATGATGACAAACAGCGGACTGGAATGTGTTGCCAAGTTAATTTGCTTTCATGATTGTTTGTATTAACCCTACTGTTCTATAGTGTTGCACTTGAAAACAAACACCTGCTGCCTCAGACACAACTTTCTGGGGTGGCCAGGCAGTGTAGTAGAAACACGTGTAAGTAAAGCAAGTTAAAACTAGATTTTAAAATATCAGGATGTCCTGAACAGCTGCTCACCTCTGGCCCAGATGCATGTTTGTGTTCAAGAGGACACTGTTCTGCCAGGTGGCCCGCTGAGAGCATGGCTGGCCACTGTTCCAGCTGTTCATTAGCTGTAGATCAAATACATACTGTAATCAGATGAGACACAGACCATCTGACCATACTACCACCATCACTGTTCCACTGCTCATTTATTCTTCATAACTGGGCCATCATGGGCCTTATTTTACATTTACATTTACTTGCATGAATTTAGCAGATACGTTCATCCAAAGTGACCTACAAACCAAGGATGAACATTCCTGCTGCATTGCAGAGGAGTAAGAATAAATAAGAATAACACCAGTCAAGAACATCAGCAGACTGCCAGAAGATGAGAGTGAGGATGTTTAAGTGGGTTAAATGGATTATCTGGAGTGTTGTTTCACATTGCTGAGTGCTGTCAGTAGGTATGAGAACAACGGAATTTGGTACAAGCAGACCAGATAGCAAAATGGCAGCCAACGCTAACTGATGAGGGCAAGGAAGTTTTGTTTTCCTTTGTTGCCCCCATTCGTTAGTTGGCAAATTCTGTCTACGTGGTGCCAAATGCTATTGTGCTTATACCTGCCAACAGCACTCAGTAACTGCAAAGAACAGGGATATGGGCTTTTTGACTCTGGATTTTTCCTTTAAGTGCAGTAGTAGAAGATAGCGTTGTTAAGGGAAGTAGACGGGAAATAGAGTGAGGGAAGTGGATTGTCAGTTAAAATACAATTCAGATGTGTTCAGACAGAAGGTTTTTTTTTTTTTAAAGAAAACAAATCTGTTCCAATCAAGCTTACTATTCTTCTCTTGGTCAAAGAAACAAAGTACTGGAAAATGGGGAAATGGTATATGATATATTATTATAAGAAAGTCTTATAATATTATAAGAAAAAAAGAGCTCAAGCTCAATCTCTTTTTAATGGTATCAACCTGCAGCACAGAACATAAAGATCAGCAGGTGTTAGCCTAAGCCAAAAAGAGCTTAGTGCATATAAGTGCATATAAGACATCCCTAATCATTAGGGAAAAACAAACAAACCACTTGTGAGGTCCAGTCTCAAATTGTCTTCTTCATAGGATTAACAGATTTTGAGTGTTTGCACAGATACTTTAGTTCCACATTAAGTCTCACAGTTAAGTTCTAAAACCATGCTTGTACCTGCAGAATATATACTACAATACTAATGATCTAATATACAGAGCTGAGGAATCACCTGTAAGCACTCTGTAAGCTCTGTCACAGGGCACCTATCTATCCATCAGACTGAGGTCAAAGCCAGAAATGGAAATGCACTGACACTTGAAGCAGAATTACTGCGCCCTGCTCGATAATCCGGTGGGCACTGCATTTGTGTTGACACTTGTCATTGATCTCTCCGCTGGCCAAGACAATTAATAGCTGGTGTCAAAGCACGCCCCTCAACACAGGGGCACGAAAAGTGCTGGCCTCAGCCAATTTTACTTCAATCCATACCAGCGCTAATGACAGCACAGACACAAAGCCATGCTCAACAATCAAGCAGACTTTGGAAACCTTCAACCCACTACTTTAATCGGACACTCTTACAGTACAAGTGCAACTTTTAACCTCCTGGAAACTCTGTAGTCAGGGCCTGCATTTGCAATACCTCCCAATTATCACCCAATACCTTATCATTAGATTGTGTTGGTGTGTAGTTTTTTCACATCAGAGGTCTGCAGAAGGACAGGTTCAATTATGGCCTTCAGAAGGGGTGCATAGATGTTTTTGAATTCAAGCCCTTGGCTCTTGCTTTGCTAAGTAAATTGACCAGCATCGCCATCTAGTGGTTAGCAATTGAGAAACAGGATCAGAAATATATTATTATGAATATTTAAATAATAAGACAATCAGTATCAAATTAGATTTTGCCATCAGTTGGTGGGTTTTGGGTCAGGAGGGATTTGTTTCAAATATTTACACTTTTTTCTTGGGTTACTGGGTCAATGCTAGGGTCACTAATATTCCCAAATTTCAGCTGAAATAAGTTGTGGGATTCTTGTTGTTGTTCTGCAGTGACATGTAAAAGCACAGAGTGGTAAATGCACACCAATAATGCACATAGCATTTTTCACTTCCATATATGCTGATGTGGCATATATTTAGGGTCATGTGATGTATTTCCCTGTTTCAACCTGTGCCATTTCAATACACTACATGCATGTATAACTTTACATGGTCTATAAAACTCAGGAGCCATGCATAATTAATATAAAAACTCCCAGCACCATATGCCAGCAACATATTGTATACTGAATCTCCACATTTGGTCATCTAGATGTTGACTCTACTTTTGGTATGGCATGTGATGTATGGTAGCCAGGTTTGAACTAGACTCGTATCTCTTCTGTCTTTCATTTTGCTGACATTTCTCTTCACAAAGTGAAGCTCACCAGGCTAGAATTGAATGTCATTGTGACTATGAGCATGAAATGATGTTTTAGTGCACGCTGATGAATGAATTAATGAACGTGCCATTTAATCTAAATTTAAACATGTCATTAATCTGGATGGGCAATCCTTTATGAGTCTTGTCCCCTGCCCTGGCCTGTTGAACTGAAGACAGTGGATAAAAAATACAAACTAGCAGGTGCCAGATGGATAATTATAGATCAAATATGGGCTAGATGAGGACATGACAGTTTATCCTGAAACATTTAAAAAACCATTCAGACTAGAAATGACCAGCCACACTACACAGACCCACACATATTTTCTGAAAGTAACTCAAAACATTGGTTCTCAAACTGGGGTACGCAGCACGTTGCCAGGGGTCCATGAAAAAGCTAGCTACAAAGTATATAGGGATGTCTTATAGGGAGAAAAATACTAGAGATCAGTACAGAACCCAATCACATTGTGCTCATTACTTCCACTAGCATAACATTAGTGACAAATTAGCCTACATGACATCACATCACATTAATCTATCAAAACACTTCCCTTAGGGAGTAACTGCAAGGAAAATGAGCAGTAGTAATTATTAGTTGTAAAAAAACAAACAGTATGTTTTAACACAGTAGGCCTAGAAAAAAATCAATCCTTTGAAAACTGCTCCTGCACTGTCAAGTTTTGTCAAATGCAATAACATGCCTATTTAAAAGTATTAGCAAAATATGTTTTTAGAATAAGAGTTTAAATGCATCTGCGTATGCATGTGGCTATAATCTTATATGGTTAAATTTTTGTTGCGTTTATGGAGGGTCCTTGAAAAAAAAATCTGCTCCTTGAGGGGTCCCCGGCCCGAGAAAGAACTCGTGTCCTGAAGACATTACAGGGCCATGGTTGCACCACACACACACACACACACACACACAGCACATGACTGACATACACCGTGCTGGGTGACTGGCTCCCAGGTCTCACGGGAGCAGGGCAGCAAAGTCGCTGTCAGTCAGTCAGGCACGCATGACTGCCAACCACCACATGCTTTAGCCACTGGGTCTGACAAGAGGGCCGACACATCAGCTATTCCTGGTCTAAGAAGAGAAAACAACCTTGAAAAAGACTTGGATTTAAGGTGAAGGGCAAAGTAATACTTCTACAAACTACACCTGACACCTCGGTCCGCTGTGCACTTGTCCTGCTTAAGGGTTACAGAAGTTCTCAGCAAGTACAGTGACCATAATCTGCTTTCATAAATAAAACATACATTTGCTGTTTGAAACATTCATCACAAAGAGCAATTTCTTTCATATAAAGATGCATATAGAAAAAGAGTGAAAGGAACTCAGCAAAGGGAAGAGAACTTTGGAAAAGAACATGTTTACATGGCAAAGTTCCATATGAATTCTGATGAAAAACAGGTGGCATATAGTTTATACATTATGTGACAGGAAACTGCTAAATGTGCACTATTACAGTACAACAAAATGTTTGGATTTGCATGGCATATTGGTGACTGCGTTGTCTACCTCATGTAACCTCCAGGGGGCAATGTTTTTCTTCCTAAAGCTCTTAGTGGGTGTGACTGACAAGCAAACATGACTTGGAGGCTTTCTAATGGTCTGACCTGGGCATCATTAAAAGCTAAACAGAAATCAGCTATCAGCACACAGTTTGAGTAGAGTAGAGCAGCAGCTACAGGCGTGTGCCCTGTCTGAAAGCCTGATTAAAAGAATCTGTCAGAGCAGAGGTAAAGAATAAAGTAACCATGCCGAGTGATTTGGAATAACATGTTAGCCGATGTGTATGCTAAACTCTTCAAGTGATGTGCAAGATTTTGAACTTGTCACCCCAAGCTGAATTGCTGTGAAAAAAAGAACCATGTTTTTGCCTTTTCCCTTCCCTCCAAAATAGATACTTCTTGTATATTCATAGAAATTACATTTCTTCAAATCAGTCGAAATGACAGATTTGATTCGGTAAGCAGAACTAATCTAGGAGAGGACAGTCATTTTTGGACATCAGATATTTTCCTTCTTTCTAGGTGTCTGTATGCTGGTAATGCAGAATATCTGAGAAACTGCATTAGTTGCCCTTTAGTGAATACTGCTTGCCAAGCCAAAGGAGACTCAGATCATTAAAGAAAAAACCTGGCAGCACCCAGAGGCCATGCACACCAAGATCCCACATAAAATTCAAGAGACACACCAGGTCTGTTAAAGTAGCTGATGTAAAGTTCATTCATACCAGCTGGCCATGAGACAGTGGTTATGTTGCCATATTGGAAAGACTGAGAATGATCTACATCCACAGACAAAATAACTACACGTAACCATGAATTATAGAGACCTGGCATTCCTACTCTGATATTCTGTTGAATGTTGAATCCAGAAAAATGCCAGTTTTGCTTGTGTTTATACTAGCAATTGGTATAGCATTTCCTGTTTCCATGGTGGAAGACTGATAGGACATAATTACATTGAAAGACATCACTTACAATGGGAGTCCTAATCACCATCATCATCATCATCATCAAGACATTACTGCTGGGAGAAATAGAAACCCAATTGAATTCTCTCTCGTCTGGGTGAATGGATTAAGAGTTTATTGTTGTAGCATTTCAACAAATGAAATCAAATTAAGGGATGTCATCCAAGCACAACATAAAATATGGCTGGTGAGCGAGCATTTGGAATACTGAACAGCAACACTAAAAAGCTGTGATGTGACAGCCAAGTTCCCTGTGATGTGGTGAAAGTAATGGCATGTATTTTTGTGAAATGTTAGATTGCCTGTGGTTGCTGGACACTGTTCTCCAAACACTTCATTTTGTAATCGCGTCCCTGGCCAGGTTTGGCTACTTGCCTTTGCCCCTGTCTCAAGTAGACACTGGCTCAAATGCCAGCTCTGGAGGAACTTAATGTGCTTCATGGGGCAACCAACTGATCAGACTATATCTCCATTACACTGGATTTCTCACCAAGCCTTTCTGATATGATGATTCTGAACGCTAACTATACACAGATCAACAATATTAACTACATAATCTCATGATGTGTTATTTTTACAAGGCACACTCATCACATTACTCTCAGACATAATGGAGGGAAATGGACATTCGATTTTCCCTTGCTCGGTTGTGCCTGGATAATTACATTAATTGGCTGGAAGGAAAAAAAAAAAAAACCTTGAAGCACTGTCCTCTGAGGCCAGCATGTAGAATTCTGATCTATATCACAGTGAGCTCAACCTCCCTGTGCTTTTCATTACCACCCCAGCACTGCCAAGTCTTTTAGACAGCTTTCTCTTTTGTTTAAGACTCATGGTATATGATAAGCGGGAGCACATGCAGAATGACATCAAGTCAGAGATGCCAGTGGTAGAGAGATCAGAAAACAGCAAAAAAAGAGACTGAACATAGCATTGTATGTTTTGAAGGTCATACAAAATACCCTTTTTATTAGTTTAGACTGAATTTACAGACAGAGATCAATTACTTGGAAATCACATCAAGACATACTATATGCAGTGAAAGGACAACAGAGTAATGATAAATGTAAAAAAAATCTGAGTATTAAACTAGGGTTAAACATCTACATTGTTTAGGGTTCAAAGTAACATTACCCATTAAATTTTGTACACCAATTACCTGATGAGTTACACCCCTCACAAACTAAACAATAATAAACAAACAAAAAAAAAACATAAAATATCATGAGTAACAACATTTATACAGTCCCACCAAGGCCTACTTTCAGTTGTGTGGAACTTCGAAGTGGTGACATAATCTAAATCTAGTGCTACAAATGCAGAGCTTCAATAATTCAAGTAGAAGAAGGCACTGGCCAGCCAACACCTGACTGAGTTTAGCACCAGGTCTTGTTTGAAGCACCAATTGAACTGCTTTGTCAATTTTTTCATCTTTTTTATTTCTCCCACTTTCATCTTAGGTAGGTTTGAGCTGCAATCCAGAGAAAGCGTTGTTAAGGCTGCACAAGGTACCTCTGTGTGTTTACCATAAATTAGACCACATGTCAAATCTCTGTGACCACTGAAGAACCAGAGAATAATATGCTGTTTTCTTACAAAATCCAACAATATACCTATGTGGAGAGTACATAAAGAAATGTTAAAATGAGACCACAAACTATACACGTTCTCTACCATTATTTTCAAAGAAATCTGCACTGGTTTACAGAGAGGCTTTAGAGTTATATGGAGGGGGATGTCTTCAGTGGACCGCAAACATTCTCCTCTGCAGTCTGAAAGCTGATGAGCCTGGAAACCTTATATATCTATACAGTTCGAAGGTCAGTACAATATTTCCAGCAGACACTTTCTTTGAGATGGCTCAATACACCCCCCTGGTTGTTGTGATTCTCGTTCTTTGAGATGTGTGGAAGAAACTGCAAATGTCCTTTCTTTTGTGAGCGAGAAGCAGGGAGCTCAGGAGATGGACAGGGACCTTGAGGAAATCACTGCAGAATCCTGCAGTCATCATCAACATTCTCCCCTTAACGGCAGATAAAAGACTGCTTTGGATTATGTCTCCTCATTGCTGTTTTTTTGTGTATGTATCTGTATGCATGAGTACAAAGTGTGTGTCTGTATGACATGACACACACACGTCTGCATGTGTGAATGCGTTTCAGTTTACATGGGAGGGTGAAACAGTTTGTGAGTGTTTGCCACCCAGCCACCCAGCCTGTGCCCTGACCTCTGTTGAGCCTCAACGGTGGGAGGTCACCTCCCTGGCATGTGCCCACTGAGCACAGGTCTTGCAGCACTGGGCGCGCACGGTGGCGAGGTGACAGCGACCAAGCCACAGGAGGGTCTGGCAGAAGCGGAATGTGAGACGGTCACGCAGGCATACCTGAGCTGGGGAACAGGACCAGGACCAGGCAGAGAGAGAGAAAGAGAGAGAGAGAGAAATGTCAGAGGATATTTACTGCATAGGTGTCCCTCAAGTCCTTATAGGCCCTTGATAATACAGAAAAAAATATGAACAAACACATACTTTTCCAAAATAATGTCTGAGTTTGTGTACAGGAGTTTGTGAACATGGATCCAAAAGTAGCTCTGAACACAGAAAGTTGAGATAGGCTAATGTTCCATCACTGTCCAACTATCTGCCTTCCATCTTGTTTGTCTGTGATGTGATCACTGGATGTTCAATCTGCTCAGCATTGTTTGCTTCTGTATTCACTGTAAACAGGATGTACACACTAATCTGGTACTGGCAGAGATTTATTTTGGGATTCAGGATTTTAATTTACATTGACGTGAGTGGCACTGAGATGTTTTTCAGGGGAAAATCTGACGACAGGTCATAATTTGATATTGGATGCATTTCCTATGTCTATTGCAACTTGCTGATGCACAACCTGTAATACACTGGATGGAAATACATTCATTATTATTCAAGGAACAATAACTAAGGACAGATTATAATAAATAAATTCTGTGCATGTATGACCCAGAAATTAATCCCTTAGTTGCACCAGTACATTGCCTTCAGTTATGTCATATACATTATTCAACCAAACCTTAAACTCCAATAGAATATAACATTTGAATTGCTATAGCACTAAGCTGAGCAGCTAGGGCACACAGTGTGTTTGAAACAGAATATTTATATATGCAAATATTCCTTGACTGGAATCAAACATGAAATGCTCATTTGTTCTAATGGCCATGAAAAGCTTACTTTTGAGGTGTGCTCACGTTATGTATATAATGTACTACTGATGAGAGTTCAAACAAGTTAACTCAAAGGGAAAACTGTTCTTCCAAAACCTTAGGCAAGGCGATCAAACTTTTTGTGATATGTAAAAATTTGGATTTCCCTGTACTTTTCATGTGTTGACATTGTAATGTATGTTTTAGCTCAGGTTCTGTACAATATGTTCAGATCAAACTGTTGTTCTCATTCAGTGTTGGAGATTGTCAACACATTCTGTGCACCCAACTTTCTCTCTGCTCTAATAAAGTTCATGTGACATCCATTGCTAAGATAACGAGGGTTTTTCCAAGACAGACAAGTGACTATGCATTGGCTATACTGCTGGAGCGATAAGATGCTGATGTGTAATTGATATCATGTGAGGTAGAGAGACTGAAAGATGCATATGTGTATTGTGCTTTGTTTGCTTATTGTCACTTAACTGGAAAGCTACAATGTTGTATTGTGCTACAACATGTGTTTTTATCCACAAGATGTCTATGTATTGTTCAAATCATATGTATGGAATGCTTCTGTCCAGAAGCAATGTAATAAGAAGGGGCCTCGCCCCAGAGAACTTTGGATTTTGATGCTGGAACTTTGTGTTATTGGTGACATATTCCCAGTCTTGAATCAATCTACGATTGGGATTAAAGATGGTGCCTTTTTACTCCTGCTTGTATTGTCTGGTTTCTGATCATTTTACAACACCTTCCTGAGATATTTTGAGAGACCCAATATCACAGTTTATGATATTAAGGGTAAATGTGGAGCAAAAACCTACTTGAGACCAGAATACAGAGCATTTTTTTTAAAACACTTTGGAATGTGGAGTATTCTATGAATGCTGACAGCACTGGGAAAATGCTTCTAGTACACAAATGAAAAGCGAGACATGACTTGTGTCTTTCCTGATCTGTTTTGTTCACTCTGACTCCATCAGCCTCCTATTGTAATCCAGCATTTCACCATCATCAGACTTCTGACTGGCTGCCAGACCACATTGCAGAGTTAGAATAAGTGCGAACAGCTGACACAGATGGAGCAACTAACCCTCTCTTCCTCCAGCAGTTACAAAACTACTGGCTGGCCTCCGCACTGTAACAGAAGGAGCGATTGCAAAGCAGACCCTTTGCCAGAGTTCAGGCAGCCGATGGCCTGTTTCACACTCTTGCAAGGGAGGAGGAACTCTTCTCTAGCGGGCTTTAAATGGGGAGACCTCATATGAACTGAAGGAAACCTTAAGCAGCTAAGTCGGCCAGCTTCCACATTTCTGTTATTCTTCCAGAGAGGGAGGAAAATCTCTTCTAGACATTTTAAAGCTGATATGGAGGGGTGTGTCAAGACTGTCAGGGAGACAGACATTATCAGTAATGAAAGGAGTTCACTGTATATGTGTGAACCAGACCAAACATCAAGTATTTCACGGATTACATTCCTGGATAGGATTCCCAAGACAAGGGTGAATACATTTGCCCACAGAAATTAATTTAAAACAAGTCACTTCAACCCAAGCATGAAGGCATGATGGCCAAATTGACCGAGACATGTCAATGTCAGTGCATAGCTCCTCCTACGCTTCTCATTTATGCATTCTTGTCCTCTGAACCAAAACTGAGTTAAGAGTACACACTACCCATTCTATCTAGCCTTGGGTAGAGTTACAGCAACAAGCTATATCATTTAGGTGAATGTGGTGGTCTGACAGATCCAGATTAGTATCTGCCAAACAGGAGCTTTTATTTTATTTATCAGCTGATCTCTTAAGCGTCTGCCTCCGACTGGGTCTGACCTCAGTGCCCTGAACAAAGACATAAGGCAAACTCTATCAGTGGTATAGTAAACATTTACATTTACATTTATGCGTTTAGCAGACGCTGTTATCCAGAGCGACTTACAAAAGAGGATTAACAGACATAGATAGACCATAATAAACCATCATTCAGTAGACTGAATGTGCTTACAGGACATAATTCACTTCAGTGATAGAGCTCCCAAGGTCAGTATAGAGGCAGGCAGAGGTAGAGGTAGAACACCAGTCTTATGAAAGCAGAACAACCTAAAAATCAAAAGGAAAAGTCAAATGTTTTTGAAATTCATGCAGAAGTTGAGGGGCTATTTTTGGTTTAGTTAATTATTAATTAACGGTTTGGGTTTTTTTACGCCTACAAATAAGTCTGTTATGTTTATTTGGAATGTATGTGAATATATAATATGTTTGCGAAACATAATTCAGGAGGAGCCCAAAGCAAAACACTTCCCACCTATTTCTATCTGTAGGAGATGTAACCTTCTTCCCTGCCCAGTGTGTCATGTGCCCTGGTGTTTCAAAGCAAACTAGTGAAATGGTATTAACTGAATACCACCATTTTTTTCCCTCTGAATTCTGGAACCGCAAGTGTAAAAAAAAAAATGCCCTGACATTTTTTTGTTGTTATTTTGAGATATGATCTTGCTATTTCGATATCGTTTGTGTTCTTGTGTTGACTTTTTGTTGGCATTTCAGGTATTTACTTTTCACTGTCACACAGATAGCCTATCCATTAGACCAGTGAGGCTGCATGTGTACTGTACTGTAGTTCATAACTCGTCCATACACCAGCAGAAAGAGCACAATGGCAGTGGCCCATCTCAAAAGCACCCTGACAGAGGGCTCCATTCTTGCTGAGGCAGGGAGAGGCATTTTCCCATGTTTTCATTAACGACGAACGGCTAAAATGACATCAGCTGGATGCTAGATCAGGGGTCACAGCTGCAATGGAATCCCACAATTCCCCATCCCCCTAGCCTCTATATATGTAAAAGTGCAAACACACACACACACACACACACTATCATACACACTGTAACCAGGAATAAAGTGGAAAAGACAGCAGGAAAGAGAATAAAGGAGAGTGAAAGAGAGAGAGAAAGGGAGAGAGAGAGAGAGACAGAGACAAGGAAAGGGAGGGAGAGGTGAAAGAAGTCTAGAGTCCTCATAATAACCATACTAATGACTTGAGTATAAATTGACAAAATATACTGTAAATTATTCATTCAGATCACACTCCCAGCTCAAGACAAAGCACTGATTAACATTTCCCACTAGTCCTGGGCACTGATGGAAGGGTACAAAAGGGGGTTAGCACTCGTTGGCATCAGCCAGATCACAGGATGAATTGCTTCATCTTCACAAGCACTCTAATCTTTGATGAGAGAGAGAACAATCAAATACTACAGCACAAACACACACTTCCTACACACACACACACACACACACACACATACACACAAAGATCTACTTATGTGAAATGCAGGATGACATGGAGCAGTGGCATTGCAGGTCATGAAGCGTGTGTTGCCCCTGAATGAAAGGTAGTTGCATGACGGTTTGTCTCTGGACGCCTCACTGCCTCTCCTCTCTTCTCTATTGCACACCACATTACCAACTTGCAAATGCTGCCTGGTGACAGCAGACCATGACAGCAAGACATTCTGGCTTCAGGCTTATTGTCCTTCAGCACAGGTCTATGTGATTTTTTTCCTTTATTATTTTTTATTGTTTCGTCTGTGTTTGTCACAGCAGTATGTCCCATGTGTGTTATACATTATTTGGTCAAATGGTCATCAGTCATTCAAAGGCAGTGTCGGGCAGCTTTGTTCTCAAGCGTTGTTTTGGAGGACTGGCCATGTGAAACAATGGGATTTTTCGAGGCTGAAACAAAGGCAGTGCTGTGCACTGAGCCTGGGCTGAAGAGCCGGAATGGAGTTCACTGATTTATGGCTTCATTTATAATTTGACAGAGACTCCATTACATGGGAACAGGTCAGTCCGGGGAAATCACGCTCTCACTCTCTCACACACACACATATACCACACACACATGCAATTAAGCACACACATACATGCATTCACAGACAGAAGGAAAGAGAGAGAGAGAGAGAGAGAGAGGGATATGAGAAAGATGGAAAAAGGGTTTCCTGTATTTACATGATTTATTCTGCGCTGAGAATTGGAAAGAGTCTTCTGACACTGAGTGACCTTGGGTTAGCGTGCCTGGGAGTCAGATCGCTTGTCTCCACTTTAAAGGAACTCACTCACTCATTCACTTCCTGTAGGAGGAGGTGGATGGAAGTGGCCTGGTGACTCCAGCTTATATTTAGCCTCCCCATGGTTTTCCCAAATCCCTCATGTCATTTGAATAAGAAATGGGAGATAGGAAATGCTAATTCACATTAACCGGTGGGTGAAGTATTTCAATACAACATGCATCAACATGGGTGGCAACCCCCTGGTGCAAGTGGCTCTAGGCATAAGCCTCTTGCTACATTTCGAGGTGACGAAAAGGAGGTGGATCTCTAACACTTTCATTCAGTGTTACGTAACACCATTTAAATCCTCTATAAAAATATCATAAATACAGAATCGATTACAAGAATTATGACAGATATGTGCATATATGCATATATGTACATATTGTTACAAATGATTCATAAATCATTTCCAGTTTGCGTTCCAATAGTGAGGATATTGGGATGTCAACCAAGATTTTGTAAACAGATGTATCTACTTTGCTGTGTGTATACCAGCATTTCAGATAAGGCTTTGTACAGTCATTGTTTTAATCCTCAGGGGAAACTAAATTGATTCATTATGCAACAATGATTAGAGAGAGATTATAGATTTCTCCAGTAGTTTATATGAAAAATGTACGGTCAGCAAACTCAGAAAAAGTGTTTCAAAACTTACAAGTAGCCATTTTCTGTCTGATTCAAGCTCCAGACTGATCCAAACAAAGACAAAATGCTAAATTAGGTCAAGGAGAATCCCAAATGTGATTCTCAGAAGTCCCAAGGAAAGTGGGCAGAGTTTTGCACAGAAGTTGACTTCTGTCTGAAGCATTATTTCCAAGAAACAACTCCCATTTCCTTTTGGAGTTGACAATTAATATGACAAATGCATGAACAAATAACAGTGTAAGGATTTGTGATAGACTGTGTTCATGTCAGAGTATGTCTCCATGAGGTAACCTAATTTCATTTGCAAGCTTCAATTTGTACGAGTGGGAAAAGCAGTTGGAATGGGAAATGAGAATATAACATTAAGTGAAATTGATTAAATTGTTAAATTAATGTACATCAAACACTGACTACTTAATACCCCAAAATCCGGTCTAATTTTACAGCTACTGTACATAACTCTCTCTCTTTTTCTCTGTCTCTCTCTCTCTCTCTCTCTCTCCTACACACACGCACATGCACATACTTCAAAATGAGCTCGAAGACACAAATAGACCTTTAAAGATCTGGATCTTTCAGCAAAAGCCTGCAATATGCACACAGAATACAAACTATGCTATTGCTCGACATTAACTATGTCTAACAACAGTGTTGCAGCTTTGCTTCAATTCAGGGGAATCAATGAGATCTCACCCCCCTTCAGGGGCAGTGTGATCATCAACAAGCTGCTCCGCAGAGAGGCGTTCTAGAATCACACTTTGAATTCAGTGTAGAACCCTTCGGCATCAATAAGGACCTGAATCTCTATAACTGACATTATTCTGCTGCAGTGTCATTCCCTTTGGAATGCATTTGTTATGTTACTCTTCTATGTTGTGATGTTTGTGTTAAACTTTGTTTATGATGTCTTGTTGTGAACAGGGCTAAGGGCAATTCCTAACTGTGAATTGAGTGAACCTCTGACCGCAGCTAACCAATAACCTAACTGATTTCATTTATTGCATATGCCCTCTCTCTGTTCACTTTAGCAATGATAAAGCCACGGTTAGTGCTGCTTAGTCGTCTAAAGACTGCAAATTAAGGAGGGTACTCCAGTCTGTCCTCTGCTTCTGAGACACCTTCATAGATTTCAACACTTTACATCAACACTTCAACACTACAGACTTCACTCTGACAGTCCATCACCAGTACCATCAGTTTGTGCTATCACTAATTACCATCAACAACTTGGACGAATGGGAATTAAAGAGGACAGCATGTGTGTATCAGAACTGAACAGGGTTGGGTTTCCCAAAAGCATCTTAAGCCTAAGTAGTTTGTAAAGTCCATGTTTAGGTTCTCTGACCATTTCCCGCATCCATTGTTTCAAAGAATGTCTTTAAAACACTGCAGATTTACGAGAGATCTATAGATTAACATTACGAATGAGTTTATCAGAACTGAACAGAAAACCTATTAATGGTTTTAAACCGTCACTGTTTTAATACATGCTGATGAAATGTTTCTAGAAAACACAAAAAATACAATGATGCCAGAGTAGAGAGGGCAACATTACCTTAACTGACAGATACTTCTGATCTTAAGCATCAAACTATGAGCATTGAACCACTCAGAGAGAAAACTAAATGGATGCTTTATGCATTTAAATTATCCTCAGAGACTTACAGTGGCATATGAAAATGCCATGACCATAACAATGAGGCGCCTGGTTTTCTATAGGAGAGGATGATTGATGTGGCTGAATGTGAGGATTCTCCCTAGTGACTTTAAGAGAGAAGCATGGCTTACATTCACTATGCTTCAGCAAGCACAGATGTCTCAAAGGCACATCAGATGTCACAGAGGTGCACCTACATGATGGAAGGCAGGGCTCCTCGGGCCATATTCCCCAGTGAAAGGTAGAAATCAGAATTATGCAAGATAAAAAAAGTAATCCTGATATGTTTAAAAGATAAAGATTATTTCAAACATAATATGCAATGAGAGAAACAACAAAGCACTCAAAGTATTTAATAGCTTCCCAGGCATTGTAACTTCACTTAAAGACACCACTTCAAACATTTTAAAGCCTAAGTCATTCTTTTAAAACCTAGGCCTATATTTTGTTATTATACGGCTCCCCAGAATGCTGCAGGATGATCCATTCACTTTGAATCAGGGGTGAGAGTAATCCGGTACTCCACCCTCTGAGATTCAGAGACGATACGTAGTACCGCCAAGAAAAATCAGATCTGCCATCTGGGTACTAAACGTGAGACCACTTTGTGACTCCCATGCCTAAATGCCTTTTCTCTCGCAATTTTTTTGTCTATACTTTTGTTCAATATAGTCCAATAGAGAAGTCATTAGGTCTGTCTAAAGTGGTACATTTAGACTAGTTCTTACTAAGTACATTGATAGACATTTGTTAGCATCTTAGTAGGTTTTTAAATTATACAGACTAATTGGCTTATTTAGATTTAGGTTCAAAGAAAGCATGTAGTGGGAATGGGTCAGATAAAAGGCCTTGAAGAGCGCTATACAACTAACAGTATAAATTAATGTATGCTGAACATTTTTCGGCGTCCTAGGCGCGCACTACTACCTATTCAGTAGTACCGGTAAGAATATAAAGCTACTTTCACCCCTGTTTTGAATGGGCCTTCCCTATGTTTGGAGGTCAGTTATGTAAGGGGTAACCAGTGGTGACCAGTTCCTTGGAAATAATGGCGAGGTGGAAGCAGAGGACGGTTGCCTCCACTGAGTCATTATTTCCATGGATCTGGTCACCTAAAAGGCTGTTATCCTGCTTACCTCCAGTTTGTATTTAGTATATAATTTTATCTATAATTTTATTTAAAACTTCAGGATATAATTTGATCTATAACTTTCTTTATATTTAAAGTTAATTCCCACCTCATTAGCCAATCAGAAAAGAGAATCCCATTGTCAAGGGAGATAAGTAAGGGATAATGGCCGACGCTGTGACAAGTTCGATGGAAATAATGGCGAGGTGGAGGAAATGACGATTGCCTCCACTGAGTTATTATTTCCACTGAACTGGTCACCTCGAAGGACGTTATCCCACTTATCTCCTGTTTGTATTTAGGAAATAATTTTATCTATAACTTTCTTTATACTTAGACATCATGTGCATGAACTACAGAAAATAACCTATTATAGCTACAGCTAAGGGGGGAAAGTAAACATTCAAACTGCAGCACAATTAAAAACTGCATATTGTTAGCATGAAATTTTCAGTATTTTAAGATGAAAGTGCAGGAGTGTAATAAAAGTGCAGTGTAGAGAGAGTGGGAGGTGCACTGTAAGTACATTCCTGGTATTCAGAAATAGATATTTTTGGAAGAGCTGGGTCTTCAAGAATTTCTTGAAGGTGGAGAGGGTATCTGCTGCTCTGGTAGCACTTGGAACAAGTGTGGTAGCACTTGGAATGCACCAGCATGGAATAACAGATGAGAATAGTCTGGATTAAGCTGTGAGCTGTGATGGCCGTGCTAGACAACGTTCCTTGGAGGAGCAAAGTGGCCGGAGAGCAAGGCTGGAAGACCTGATAGGAGGGCATTACAATAGTCACGGAGAGAGATAAGGTCTGTATCAGGAACTGGGTTGCACGTTCGGTTAGGTACAGCCTAATCTTCCTTATGTTGAATAGATAAACTGAGCTACTGTACAGAGACAATATGATGAAGAAAGGTCAGATGGTCATTAATCATGACACCCAGGTTTTTTGCAAACTTGGTGGGATAGGGAGTCTATCTTAATGCTGATGTTGTGATATAAGGTTTGCTTGGCTGAGGACCAGCAGTTCTTTCATCTATGCAAATATGTCTTATGTCAAATATGTAGGCCTATATCTGTCTCATGGAAATTAATGGTGAAAAACATGGATCTCAAAGAAATACTCTACACTCGGATTTGGCTAGTGAACGTGGAATTTTGTTGGACGACATCAAAACTAGACAAAAACAAGTCTGACACAACACACACTTGTCCACATACTTTGTAAAAAACGAAAGGGACCAAGACAGAGATAAAACTTGAATCCAAAGCTTTGATAACTCCGTATTTAGATGTTGAGATATCCAGTGAAACATTTGCATAGCGCACAACCATGTTATCAGTTACATGAATCTAAGATATAGTGTGGATGCTACAAATCTCTGACTATGATGAAAATGTTTTTTTTTTTCATATGAAGACAACTTCTCCAGTGTTGTGTTTTCTGTGCACAACATACACAATTAAACTGTCCTGTGGGGGTCAACTAACTAGCTATTCTTGGGTGACTTCCAGTATTTTATAACACATGTGACGCTGGGACAAAAGAATGTGGGTCTTCTGAACAATTATTTCCTGATTATTGTTATAAGAACAACAATATGTAAGCCATCCACAAATCATGAAAAATGACTGTACTGAAGTGTCTCACTGGCTCAAATGAGGGGGGAAGCATATGCATGTTGCTAAGTGTTCAGCATGTTGTTAAGTGTTCAGCATAATAGCTGTAACAGACTGAACTGTGCAAACTACATGTAAAGAAAGAAGTCTTAAAGTGCTAAAGTGATTTTAAATGACTCCTAGTTAAGATATGCTTTCATTTTGTTAAGGTAGAAACATTCAGAACATTTGCTTATCTTAAAAAAAAACCTCAGTTTTTCAACTTGAAATATTTAAAATTTTGTCTGGCTGAAAAGAGGAATAGTAGGCTGAGTCATCACTTTGATTTTTTTTTTTTAACACAATTTTCAACGTCTCAGCCTGCTCACTCTCCAGTCTCTTAGAGGAATGTATTGAATATGTAATGGTATGTGTTTTTATCTGATACAAAGCTTCTTATTGATTTTTATCAATTTTGCCATTTTCCATTTGTCAGTGATTACTGGATAAGATGCTGACTGAAGTAAGCCTATTGGACCAAAGCTACTGCAGACATTATATTTGCTGATTCACAGTGCACAGATACAGTACAATAATGCCGGTTATTTCACTTATTTTAACATGACATAATGTATTCCTCATTCTTAAAAACAGCATCAAGTTGAATGTTAAATGAAATAAATGACAGATGACCATCATACAACCATAATACAAATATTACTCCAGTTTCAGCTTACTTGAAGGAGAAATCTGATGTAAATCAATCCATAGCCCTGTTGTTTCAAGACACCAATTACTGTCGGTAGGAAAAAGAACGAGAAAATTTGGTACAACATAGTCCAAACAGTGAACCAGCAGCTAACACTAAATGAATAGGGCACAGTAACTTACTTTAAGTTTCATTTCGCTACGCCCCATTCAGTTAACATTAGTTATTGGTTCATTATTCGGTCTATGTTGCTTCATCAAATTTTCTGGTTCTTTTTCCTACAATCAGCCTTCAGTGACTTTGAACAACAGGGCTATTGACTGATGCACATCAGATTTCTCCTTTAATATCTTAACAGCTTAAATATGGGTTTCAAGTTAAAAGTGCAAAATATTACCGGTTCCCTGAATTCAAACTGAAATTCCTGGGATGTGATTCTCTTATTCCTCAAAATGAAAAGGTGCATAGTTGGGATTATTATAACAGTCCTGTTTATAAAAAAGCACAGAAGTAACTCCATGATTATCATCACTGATTTCAAACCCAATTAAATTCTTCAATGCTTTGAAACATAATTCATATCTATAATGGACATTCAAATGTTCATCATATGCAGTGCCCTTCTCATGACCAATCAGATTTTAATTAACAGAAAGCTGGTGTAGTTTTCCTAGAATTTTCAAATGGCACTGCCCCTTGGAATGGAAGTTGTGGCAGACATAATTATACCCTCTGAGACAAGATCCTTGACGGTTTATTAGGGGATGTGAGCAGAATAAAAACTGTCAACATAAAAGGGGTTTAAGCTCCAGGGATAAAGGGGAAAGGTTTTAATTGCTTTTAGGGTTAAACTGGGATAGATAATGGACTCTTAACTCGTTAACTGGGATAGATAATGGACTCTCAGAACTTAGTAAGCCTACACAATGCTTTAGATATAGAAATGATATGTATTGAATCTGGTAAGAAGCAACAGGGGTCCTGTATCATTTTGCTCATGTGTATCTTTGCTGCTGTGCCTGTTCAAAGCAAGAAATACAACAGGCTTGAACATTACATTTAGGGGTTCAGGGACTGTTCTGATGAAAGCTAGGACTACTGTTTTATGTATTGGTCAGTTGGTTTACAAGAGATCTGAAGTTTGTCAACAACAGATAATCCAAATGTAGCCAGTACTACCAGCCACAACTGCACATAATGATGACAGGCATTTCATGTGGCACACCTATTTGACAGCTGATTAATGCAAATATCTAATCAGTCAATCACATGGCAGTGACTGAAAGACAATCTGCTGAATTTCAAATTGAAAAATTGAGGCTAAGGAAATTGAGGCAAAAATTTGCATTAGCTCACCAAAACCAGACAACAGAAGATTAAAAAATGTTGGTGTTTTGGCCATTCTTGATTTCAACTTTGACATTAAACTGGTAGGATCAGAATTTAATGTAAACACCATGAAAGCCTGGATCAATCATGTCTCAATAGTTCTTGTATCAACTGGGGGGTAACACTTAAGTCATATGGTATCAGCCAAGCATTTTATAAATGTCATAGCCTTCCTGAGTATTAACGACCATGTCCACCTTTTTATCATCTTGGCTACTTCCAGCATGAATAACATACCACATCACAAACAAATTGTTTCAAACTACTTTGGTAAAGGCATGATACCAGGCAACGTTTTATCTTGTTTTTAGGCTAATTTTACCAGCTTCATAGTCACTTGATTGGTTAAATGGCTCATTACAGGGTGACTGAAGGCTCTCTCTGCTCCCTCTGTTGCTTCCTCCTGAATTTATGGTGCTTGCAGCTGAAATTGTTTCACTCGTGAGCGTAATGTAATTGCATTTATTATTTTGTCAGTTAACATATTTCATAATTATCATATAAATAAAAATCCACATGTTTTGGTGAAAATTTAGGACACTGGCGTTTGTTACAAAAAAAAAAGGTGACTGTAGGAGGAGCTCCATTGTTAAAAAGTCATAGACTTTACCAGTATGCTTTGCCTGGCATGTATGCAATGAGCTTACGGACTCCACATCTCAGTCCTGGTGATGCACATCATGGACAAATATGCAGCAACTGCATGTCAATATGGGCCAATGAAGGAGATAAGGCACTTCCGAAGGGAAATGGAGGGCTTAACCCCGTTCTAGCAAGATGTACTTCATAAAGTGGCCTGTGAGTGTGTACTAACAGGGTTGTCTTTGTTAATGGTGTTACAATATGATATCAAACAACATTTCCAAGTATTCTATTAAAGACATTCTGGATATGATGCTTAAAAAACATCATAAAACAGCATTAGTATATTCATACTGCATGCCACCAGGAAATGCAGCAGCATTAGATCCATCTGAAGAGCATGTTTGAAGTGGGTGAACACATCCCACATACTGTTCATATGAAATGGAAGGATGGGGGACAGGTAAACAAGAAGAGGAGATGAGAAAAAAAAGCCTAAAATAAACCGCATACAAACATCCTCAGCAAACAAAGAGCCAAGGTCCTGTTAGCGTAAATCGATGTGGTTGTTACGACTGCACAATGCTTTGGTTCCACTCGTCTCGGTGTTGTGAGTGAAAGAGATTTCAAACATGTTTTTGTTATGATGCAATTGTGTGTGTGCTTCAGATGTCTGGGAGAAAACAAAGGCCAGAAACCACCCTGATTTGTTTAGGAGAAAATAGAAACATTATTTCATGTTCACAATCTCAAATGTAAACACTATTTAAAAAAAAAAAAAACAATGACAAAAAACTATTTTTCTTTTTCCCTCAAAGTGATTTATCATGGTTAATGGCTACCTGCATCATGAGTATGTGCCAGCCTGCTAGAGCTCTAAAGAAAGCAACTTCATGTGACACTGAATTGTCAACTACATGCACATGGCACATTCGGTGATCTATGTGCAACGATTTAAGGGAAAGGTTACTTAAAGGTCAGTGAGTTAGTTGTTAGTTCGCTCTTCTTCTGCCACAGGCAATAGCTGTTATTTAAGTCGACTCTAATAGAGGCCAGAGGATTCCTCCGACACCAGAGACACAATCAATAGGCAAGTAAACATTTCTCTCATTCCCCTAGTGGACAAACTGCTGGGATGTGATATGTGATCAATGGATCAGCACATTAGGGAATATTGAGACCCTGTGTTCACAAGCACTCTTATCAGTTAGAATGCACAGCATTTTAGAAGATCTACTCTGTTATTCTGTACTCAACCTCCACGGGCTCTTCTCAAAAATGTGTCTAATATGTATGAGATAAGGTTGAGGTAACACTCTTTGAACCCAGTATTCATTAATCATTATAAGCATGTTCATAGATAATTATAGAATATTCATAAACCCTAATAATTACTGACATTATTATTTATAATCATATATACTGCACTCATAAGGCATTATAATGTTATGTTTTCTTTATTCTTTTTAATTTTATCTAATTTTAAGCCTTTACAGCTTGAAGTCTCACAGTGCATTATAAAATGTGTTAATTTTTTTATTATGGCAGTGATAACATCTTTGTTATAAAGCCTTTATAAGAGGTAACACTGTTTATATTTATCTAATGTTCTTACAACTAGTTAAGAGTTGGAAGTAGTCAGGGCATGCTCTAAGTAAAGAAAACACAGTGTGCTGAAGCTAGTGAAGCACAAAAGAAATTCTTACATATCATGTCTTTCCTGAAAACACCCATGAAACATCTCAAAACATCGTTCGATCTGCACAACCCTGGCAGGATGTTCAGGAGGTCTTTTTTAGACCACTCCTCTATCAGTTCATACATATGGGAACTTGGGTTGGAACTTGAGACTTAGTTTCTTTTTCTTGCAGTGATGGCAAGTGTACGCACACTAATGTCAATAGTTTGAAAATTTAAATGATTTATAACCTTGTTTATAATCCATTATGGAACCGGGTTCAGCAAAATTGTTATCGGGGTTGTTTTTACCCACTCTCAATAAACAGTCAGGATTAAAATTGTATAATCTGAGATGTCAGCACCATCACATGTGTAAAGGAATTCATGCACAGCAAAAATGATCAGTGACATTAAGCCTCAAATGTGTATTCTGTTGTATACTAGACAGTAGATATACCGACATTTTCACAAGGAAACATAAATACATTTAACACTTAACTACCCTATCTATTCTGTATATGCAGAGTACACCGTCATTTTCAAACTATTAACTAAGGTTAACATTTTGCTAAATGTCTTCAGCTATGAGGCTAACAGATGGGGAAGAACTATACATGGAGATTCACTTCTTCTCCTCAATCTACTTTCTCTTTACCATCTCATTATTAGAAATATTTCATAAACTGGGGTTAATATATAGGTGTGGTGCATACAGTTTTGTTTCTTAAGTTTGCAAAAAACTGTCCTATGGCATATTCATGGTGTGACATATTCAGAAATGACTGTACTGCACTGCATTCTACCACCAGAATACACTATGTATGCTCTGTGTTTAGCGCTCATTGCTTCTGGCTGGAATGCCCACAGAAAGCACAATGAAAAGATGATATTGAACTCACCTGTGGGGGCGCTATCACACTCTTGCAGGTTGCATTTCTGAGTGTTTGCTGGGGTGGGTTCATGGTCACACTGAGCCTCGGCCTCCTGCTCTTCCTCGGCCTTAGTGTTAACACATTTGACCAGGCGTCGCTGGAACCCTCCTCCACAGGACGCAGAACACTACAAACACGCAATCACATAGTCACACAAAACACACAGTCTTTGGAAAGAGTGCAGTTACCCACCAAGTGTGCCAAGAGTCCACTGATGGAAGTGTCCTTGAGAGCTATTACAAGACACCATAATTATAATCCCAATGCAGGAGTTGACTGGAAGAGTTTTTACTTCTCATTTAGTCTCATGTAAGCTGTTTTGACAAGAGACTATGGAATGATATATTTTATCATTATATTTATATTTTATATATTATATATTTATATATATATATTTTTAAATATTTTTTTTGCCAGTACCCAGGGGGCAAAGTGCAAAATTTGACAAGCTTAATTGCAGGATTAATTGTAAGAAAAAGCACCATGGCTGAATTTTATTATTTGGGCCTTGAAAATATATATGTATGAAATCAAATCCTTCGGGAAAGCCTCCTTCAAAAGCCTCCCGAAATTCCTGTTGCCAGTTTTATCCCGTGACCCACTACTTCCGAGTCTGAGGAGGGAGAAAGCAAAGAGTACACACAGCTTTGCAGCCATACTCTGAGTCAAACGCAAAATGGCACTGGAGGGGCCGTCATGTTATATTGATGTGACGGGGGGATTAGACTGGTGGTGCTGCACATCAAAGACTTTCTCGCCTTCTCAGAGCGGAGGCTGTGGATGGCTGTGGATGATTGAGGATGAGTCATCTAATGGAAGGATGGGCACAAAAAAAACTATGATTTCGCAAAGACACACTTTCTTCCACCTTTTTTTTTTCTTTTACCCGAATTCACAGCTTGTTTGCAATTGCAGTTGCCTGTCCCCATTCTCCCTTTGCCCCAAATAGTAAGAATTGCTGTTATTCAGTGAGAGTGGTCATTTTGGCTATGTGCGTTCTACATCAGGGTGAGGCTATTCTTTGAAACAAACTACCTAGACAGTCGAATGTTTCTCTGTGTAGTGAATGTATAGCCTTAAGTACATTTGCCTGGTATGAAAAGATGAAAAGTGCACAAGAGAAAAAAAACATGGCAAACAGTGAACATTTTCTTCCCCAGATTACACTGGATTGGAGACCCTTAAAGAGAGAGAGATTGTGTGTGTGATGTGTGTGTGTGTGATGTGTGTGTGTGTGAGGGGGGGGGTTTGAGAGTAATCCTTACCTGCCCCCAAGAGCCTGTGACCCACTGCGCACAAGGCTGGCTGTTACACACCTGGATGGAATTAGGCATGAGGGTCTCATCACACCTCTCTGACTCCGGACAGGTGACCAGGCGCTGCTGGTCACCTCCTCCGCACAGCTCTGAGCACTGCAGGGGTGAGATAGCAGAATCATCTAAGCTGCCTATAGACCTTGCAGGTGAGAAGTCTCCTTAGAAGGAGTGTGAGAGTCTTTTTTTAGTTTTCAAATTAGGCAGATCACCAGATTTAGGGAGAAACAAAAAAAGTTTTTTGCAGAAGTTTGCTGAACCTGGGAGAGAAATTATCTGCCTGTGAACAGATGGGAGAACAATTTTGTGAGATTGGATGCTATCCTGACTGAAATCTTTATATGAGAAAGACAATTACTGAACAATGGGTGAGAGATTTGTGGGAAGGAGGAAGGTAGAGGGAGCCCTTGTTACCTGGCCCCAGGAGGACGTGTACCACTCAAAACATGGCTGGACGTTGCAGGAGACTTGGCTAGGGGGTCTGGAGGAGATGGCCTGGCAGTGGAACGGTCTCAGGACTCTCTGGTCTCGCATGTCGTAGCACTGAACCTCCCTCTCCCTCTCTCCCCCTCCACAGTTCCTGGAGCACTGCTCTCAACCAACAACACAAAGAGTGTCTGTCTTCACCACCTGATCTAATAAACAGGCTATTTCACTGAATGCTGGGTCAAGCATTAGCTTTCATAAATCACGCTATCAACATATAATCAGAGGCAGAGGCTCTGAATGAATGACTGTAATTTCACTGAAGACTGGGTCAAATACCACATTATTAGATTTACCGAATCACGCCACCACTAATCATGAATAGTTATAGAAAAGGGTCAGAATGAATGACTGATTTCAGGTGTGAGTGATGTGAGAAGAATGACTTTGTTTTGTTCTGGTCCGTTTTAGTTGGGCTCAATTTAGAAGTCAGTGCAAGCCTCACCTTGCTCCAATTGCCTACCCTCCAGGCGGCGCAGGGTCGCAGGTAGCAGCGACGAGCAGGAGCCGGCTTGCTCAGCGGGTCACAGTCCGACTCCACTCCAGAGCTACAGATCACTATCCTCCAGACAGCACCCAGACCACAGCTAGTAGAGCACTGAAGCAAAAACAAATCGAAATAGTCCAGTCAACTGTGCAATGTCACAGAGTTCAAATTTCAGGGCGGGGAGATTTGCAAGGAGCTCAACATGCACGAGGGAGACACCGGGCATGCATACAAATCATGACACAATGATTTCTCTATTCTTCTTCTGTGCTTGTGTTCAGTTTCACTCAAGATAAGAACACCCCGGAGTGCTTTATTATCACACATTATGGAAGATGCAACTTGTAACAAGCATTGGGGTGATTAATGACTTCTGTGGAAAAGTAAATAGACTGTATGTTTTCAGGAGAAGATCTTCTGATTTACAGAGAAGGCATTCATCATTGGCGCTACTTATTATACTGAAAACTGAGGCCCATACTGAACAGTGGGTCGAGATTAATGGCTGTGTGGGACTGTGATTGTTTGAGTCCTCCCCACCCCCACATGCATGCTCTGCCACCAGTAGTATGAGTGGAATGTGTGTGTCGTTGTGCGACTCACCAAGCTCCAGTTTCCAATGCGCCACTGAGCTGTGTTGGCTGGCTGATGCTCAGGCACTTCAGTGGGCATTGGCAATGACGTGGCAGGGCCCTGAAGCGCTGTTGTGGGCTGACCACGACCAGCACTTGGAGGGGAAGACGTGGGTGACTCCAGCTCAGCTGGAGCCTCGGTGCCTCTGAAATGCGACAAAGGCGGAACCAGGATCTCATTGTAATCAACCTCACCCAAACTCTCTGAGGAGCTGTGAATACCTAAGTCTGTCTCATTGGAAGTGGAGGCATCTGGGGCTGCCCTGGAGTTTACAACATCCGCAATTGTAATTGGAGGCCATATGCCATGGTTGTCATCATGATTGCTGGACGTTGTAGTGGTTTGAAGAGTTTGTGAAGGATGTTTGGAATCTGTTGGAGGTAGAGATGTGGTTCCAGGCTGTGAGGTTGTGTCTTGGTAGTACTGTGCCCTGGGTGAGGGCTCCACAAAGGTGAGGAGTAGTTTCTGAGAGGAGACATGAGAGGTGTCCAGATCGTCTGGCTTAGTGTCCCTCGAGTGAGAGCTCCTGTGTCCATTAGCGGTAGTGAGTGTAGTGGTAGAGATTTCATCTAAGTGGAGTTGAGTGGTCATGTCAAAGCCCAGTGCAATCCAGTGAGTGGTTTGCGGCATCTGAATGGTCTCACTCCACACAGGTGAGGTAGTAGTAGGCACAAAACTCTTGCGTCGGCCTGCAGAAGAAGGCAAAGGAGAAGCTGTCGTTTCCTGAGACTGTGGCCAGTTGTCCCAATCACTGAAGTCTCCTCCAGGAACATCCTCAGTCTCATATTCCTCCTCTTTCTCCTCAAAGACGCCATAGTCAGGACTAGTCGGGGCAACCGCATCGTAACTACTTTCGGTGGGGGTTATGCTGACCTCAGTATCTACCATACCAGTCTCTTCATGATAGTCTTCTGCAGTGTCAGGATCACTATCTTCATATAAGCTGCCTGTTTTCTTATTTACAAGGGATGGATCCAAGTTGTTAACCTGGGTTGAGCTGGAAATATCCTTCATTAGGTTGCTGTGGTGAAGTGCAGGTATTGTACTGGGGTCTTCTGGGTTTTCAGTGCTGCCTAATTTTTTCATAAAATCTGTCCACTCTTGTGAAAATTTTGTTATTGATTTTGGAGGAGGCGTTGTTACTGAGATAGGTAATAAATGGTCTTCTGACAGTAAGATCATCCCATCTTCTGAAACATTCTCATCTGGGTTTTCTGTCAGAATTCTTCCCTCATTTTCAAATCCTCCAGACTGGATTTTTCGATCTTCATTGTCGGGACCAAGAAACATAGTTGTAGTGCTGAAGAAGTCTTCAAAGTTTGAGATCAGCATGGTTGAGGTAGTTTGAGGAGTGTTTGTGGTGAACTCTTTCTGATGAGTACCACCTCTGGTGGCACTGGGTGTAGGCTGCTGTGTTCCTGAGTTATCCAGAAGTGTCTGTCCCTCATTGTCCGTGTCAACATCAGAGGAAAGATCTTCATGGAAGTTGATGAAGTTGTAGTCATAATAAAAGTCATCAATGGGCAAGTTGCCTTTAATTGAATTGTCAGAAGTTTTGTCTATGTAATTGGAGTACATGAAATCTTCCTCTATGCGGTTATGCGGGTTAGCATTTCCTCTTGGCTGTGACTTTGTTGACCCTGTGTCAAATGTAGGCAGATGATTGTCATCTGGTATGGAGTTGATTGCATTGAAAACCTCATTGCTTGAGGAGCCACTTCCCGACCAGTCTCCCCCAAACACATCAGCATTGGTGGGGCAGTCCTGTATGAGGCATGATGTAACCGAGCTGGGTCTCTTTGTAGCATCACAGGCAACACCAGTGTCCCAGCTGCATACCACCTCCCGGGTCTGAAGGCCTCCAGCACAGGTGGTTGAGCACTGAACACAAATGAATATATTAGTTATAGAATAACGACAAAAACAGACATGATTGACAAAATTTCTTTTTGATCTCTGCTGCTTGTAAAAATTGTTTTTTTCAAAACTACTATGACTTGTGGGATCACAGCAATACCAACTGCTAACATTTCCATGATGGAGAAAATTTAAAGATAAAATAAAACCAATTTATTCTTAAGTGATCTCTAGTAATTCACAGTCTCATTAACATTAAGCCGATATGAAACTTTAGGAGCCCCACGCTCATTTCCCTTGAAGTCCACAAGTAAAATTATGCAACAAAGAAATAATTCTGAAATAACTTAAATAAATTCTAATAACTGTCAAGGTAATTTCTACTGAGACCATGTGTATGACTCAATCATACTCTGCTATTTGCAATAATGTACTAACTAATATCACTCACTCCAAACAATGAATTAACTCCCATATTGCATTAGGCAGTCATATGCAATAATGTTTTTCACATTATTACTTGGCGGGGTTTATTACATTCTGTGTAGGTGGTGCAGCTGATGTAGAGATGTATTATGCCTAGGGTTATCAGTGTAATAATATGTTATATCATATTGATACAAAAGTTATTACATTATTGGGTAGCATCCCACTCCTGATGTAATGTTTACAGCAACACCAAGGAGAGTTCATTTCTATCAAGGCCATGTGCAGTTCAGATATACTTCTTCATTTGCACACTATGCTAATTACAGATTTGCTTCAAAGGGCATGAAGTATGAAAATTAAGCACAGCATTAACACTGAATCACATTGGGACACTAGTGACAGAGTAATAATTAAGTTCCAAAACCACAGCAGACATGCAGACTGATCATAACGTTATCATACTATGTGACAGACTGGATTGAACAATCTGACAGTCAACATGGCCTGTAGCAAAGGCCTCTGAGGGACTCTGAGGCTTCTTTTTTTTGCAACCTAATGGCTAATTCAGCCTATGTGCCTAAGACAAACACTTTTCTGCATCATTCATCACTAGTAGTGTATAAACCACTTCAAGAGAGTTTGCTCATTTGCATCATAGGAGTTTAATATTCCTTATGGCTGTTTGATGTGGTGTAAATGTAACGGAAGTAGTAACACTGTTTTTGACTTTACCGTTGAGACCGTTACCGTTGTCTATAAAAAATATTTTATGATCAGACTGAAAAGTAATGACTATCTAGTTAGGCCTGGAGAACCTCATTGATTGATGTGAACAGCTCAAGGTAAATAACCTCTTTGATTTCTGTGTCTCTCAATACTTTCATTACCACACACCCAGCGGATAAAGCCTTCTGAGACAAAACTGAAATCACTTGTTTATGATTTTTTCAAGAGTTTATTTCCTCCCTTTGCTAACGGCAGTCAAGTAATCAAACTCCATCCATCTTCTGCATATGACTTGCAAATATTTATGCTATTGCACATACATCTAACTTCATAGAGTGTAGCATCTCTGGTTGCTTGATAAAAATAAATACATATGTTCAAACGTAGACAGATGTCTATCCATTAACATTTATTATTCTAGCTCTATCACATGATTATATAGCTGTGGTCTTCTAGTTATGGCTTCGGGCTTGGAACTAAAGTTTGTTGGTTTGATCCCTGACCAGCTGACCACAGCTGAAGTGACCTTTAGCAAGGCACCTAACTCCTCACTGCTCCCCGGGCGCTGCTGTAGCAGGCAGCCCACTGCCCTGGGTTAGTGTGTGCTTCACTTCACTGTTTTTTCACTGTGTGCTGTGTGTTTTACTAATTCACAATTGGGACAAATGCAGAGACCAAATTCCTTGTGTGTGTCAATACACTTGACCAATAAGACTGATTCTCCAATAAGATGATTCTCTCTATATATGCGATATTCAGTTTGTTAAACTGATACAATGTATCTTTTTGTGCATGCCCGAGTGGCTGTCAGGGCTTTCTGTGCTGCTCACCTCCGACCAATTGCCTGTGGTCCAGGTGGCAGGGCAGGGAATGTTCCTGTTACAAGGAACGACAGGTTCGGGCTTCTCCAGGTGCTGACAGGCAGTGGGCTGCAGGGCCCTCTTCTCCTCAAGGCCCACGCTCTGGATGCAGAGCACGGTTCTCTTGGCCAGCCCCGATGCTCCACAGCTCGCTGAGCACCTCTGCCAATCTCCCACCCACCACCTGAAGGTGGGGGAGGGGAGAAAGAGAGCGAGAGAGAAGAATAACATGAGAAGAGAATTCATTTAGGTCTTCTGAGCATTGCACAAGAAGAAATAGCCTGTATTCCATCTAAAAGCAGTGTAAAAATCAATAACAAAAATAAAGACAGAGAAATGGAATCTCAAATAAAGAAAAAAACAATAGTAAAGGAGAAATACAGAAAGAAAGTTAGAATGACAGACCGACAGAAAAATAGAAGAAAAGAAACAACAGGAGAGAAACAGAGAGACAGAAACAGAAAAAACAGTATGGCAGCAAGAAAAATTTTGTATGCTTATATAAAGTAATTGTGCGTGTACTGGAAGGCGTGCTGGATGTAAAATGTCTGGTGTTTGTCCAGCTGAATAAATGTCATTCCCAACATTCTGCTGTAAAACTCACATGGCAGGGCATATCTCCTCATTGCAGCTGGCGCGTTTATCATCGGGCCTGGTGGACGGGTCGCAGTAATGGTCCTCCACTATCCCAGTGGTCCTTTCCACACAGTGAACAACTTGACGCTGGACACCTGAGAAAATAAATACGAGACTGAAGGACAGACCGTTTCACTCAGACTGGCATGCACACAGGCACTCTATATTGTTTCCACTCTGTCTCCCTCTCCGTCTCAAACATACACACATGCACAGACACACACACACACACACGCACGCACACACACACACACACACACACACACACACACACAGACACACACACTTACAGAAATTGTCTGTCTCTTCAACCTTCTCTCTCATTTCTTTCAACTGCTCAGTCCTAAACTATCCCAACTTGTGTTTACCCATCCATAGCCTCCTCTGATCGATTCTCCTCATTTTAGGACCGTTCCAGTTGAGTTTTTAAAAGCAGCTACCAGTCTGACTTCATATAAAATGCCTATTTTATATATTCTAACACATCAGCCAATAAAAGGTACCAGAAACTTATGTAAAAATCAATTCATGAAGTGAAATGAACATGGGTTCAATATAAAATGAACTCCACAAACCACCGTCTGTCTGGATCACTTTAGAGCCAGACAGAGCCCGTGGCATTCCCAGCACACCTGGGCGAACTAGGGGAGGACACAGGGGTCCTGGAATGTGATAATTACACCTCATTTCCACAGAAAACCTTCACTCCATCACTCAAGATGTTGAAATGATAAGTACTTCTAACAATACTCCACTCCACCAGCTGAGAGCTCGCTCACTTTTCCTCTAAAGGCAAGATTACTGCTTTGATTATAGTCATCTATATGCTGAATAGGGAAATGTGTGCCTGATGCCAAGTTAATCTCATGAAGATTTCAGGCAAATAGGAGAGAAGGGGGAAGCTGATGAAGAGTTGAGAGCTTGAATTTATGTGTTGGTTTGGTTCTTTCATATTGCTCCCCCATAATCACCTCTTCCCCTGAGACTATTATGATGTGGACAAGGAAGCGTTTCAGAGGGGAGTGCAGGTGTCGGGGTTGTTGAAATGGGGACTTGGGGCGTGCTGCTCTCCTCACCCCTTACATTTCACCATCCATCACAAAGCCACCTGCCACCTTCAACCTCCTTCAACGTGATTCACACCTTCTGCAGACACCCCCAGGGCGGCAGTACAAATTACAGTCTGGCACAAAAAAAAGAAAAAAAAATCCACATGGGTCTAGGTCTGTAGATTCTCCAAAAAATCCAGGATGAAGGGCGCAAAAGCATCCAGCTTTGAGGGGGGCAGGTACTGAAGGGAGAGGTCCCAGTAGCCTCACTGCCTCGGAGAGGAGACAGATGGCAAGACAGGGCCTCAGGGCCGTGGAGACAGCAACAGTCTGCTGTAGGCTGGCACCTGCCTCTGATGTGCTACCAAAAATGAGGAAGGTCACAAGGATGTTGAGAGACCCTACAGTATGTGCATCCATAATTCAAGCTCTGTCAAAGGATATCCACTTGCTGAGCTTCATTTTGAGTACATAATTCTGGATAACTGTCTTGGAGTTCACCCAGGAGTTAAACCTTACTACACTAGCAGTGTGGAGGCTCTGCTGAGGCTAATACAGTCTGCAATTGAGTCAGGAGCACACAAAGAGTGCAAGAAACACTGCATAATAACTGATGATTATTTAATGGTCAACTAAATGAAAGTATGAATTTATGATAAACATTATGCATTATTTATCACCACATTTATCACAGCCATTCATTATGAATCAGGCAAACAGTAGGATGCTGACAAATTCGGCAACATTTCAATTTAGATTCCTTTTTAACTACAGAACAGTATTGCTTCAGGCAAAAGTTGACTCTTTCTCTGCCTCCAAAAAGCAATATTATTATTCAGAACTGTGTAAATCTAGATAAAGACCGACATCTGCAATGCACTAATGTCATAGTTTGTCTTGGCAGTTAATGAAAAGTTTATTTAAACATTTACTTATTTCTTGCACAATGTCCTATGAATATAATTCATGGATGAATAAATCTGAATTAATCTTTCTCAAGAACCCACTGTGTGAGTACTAAATTAATGTCCTTGGGTCTGTTACAGATACTAACCCCAGACAACACCTGCAGTCTTGAGATGCACTTCAGCAGGGGTGTAGGTGGACAGATATCTTCCTCCATAAATATAACATCTCATAACTGATTGTTCTGATGACTAAAGCAGAGAGGTCTGTTTTTCCTTTTTTTTTTTTTTTGGAAAGTCACAAAGTTGCTCTGCTCTGAAGGGGGCCAATGCAAAATGCATTTTACATTCTAATGCACACTGCTATAATTACAGCTTGCACTTTGATGAAGTTGGTGTAACAGATGCCAGATAGCCTGGCTGTGTGTGTGGAACCTTAGTAAACCTTCCTCCCGACACTTCAGTTGACTGGGAGGCTGGGCTTTTCGGGTGACTGGCTAGGCTGTTCATCTCCTGATCCGAGGTTGCTGTCACTGTGTGGTCGTGAGTTCAAGCCCCTGGCTAGACTGTGCAGGGTGACTGAGTTTACGAAGCTGTGAGTGCTCAACTGGCCAGTTGCATGAGTGGGACTTTTAGGGCTGAAGTAGACTTCTGTACGCAAGGCTGAGCACAGCGATCAAGCATACTTTTTTTTCCTAGTTGTCTGGTGGCTGTGTCCTGCCACAGCAATGTAGTTCAGTTACTGGACCTCAACCTTAACTAACAAGGTAGTTTAATTCTGTTAACGACTGAAACAAAGACACAAATTAACCAGAAATTTTTGGGACACATCCACATTCACTTCACAAATCAGTGAAACAGTTTTACCTGCTTACGGGAATGCGCACGACATATGTGCACAAGGTAACAAAATCTGGGTGGTATGCAGGTACTTGAGCATGTGATGATATGATAACGCAGTTCTCGTCACGCACTTGGTGCGCGCGTCATGTACGCGGAAGTCTACCACTGGCATAATGGCTCATTCAATTAACACTAAACTATTTCATACAAATTAACACGTATTGTATACCAACCTTTTTTGTGTAGTTTCCATGCCTCTGTCATGTTTCACATCACAACGCTATGAACTGTGCATAATTCCCTTTAGCAAAGTTTGCACAGATGCCGACTTAAGGAGAGGGCTAAGCAAGAGTGTGACCAGACCCACGTCGGTCAGTCGATGAAAAAAAGAGGAAATGGAAACGTGACCGTAGTGTTAATTGATAAATCTGTCACAGATGATTGTCCCAATTGTGCAAATGGCAAGTTGAGCACTCACAGCCTCACAAGGTCAATCACTTGAGTTAGTTAAGTCTGTGAGGGCTCAGGGCATAGATTAAACACACACCCTGCAGAAAAATCCAGCTAAGAAACAGATTAAGATGGTAGCTGGTTCAAAAATCATGCAAAAGTACACCTCAGGCTGGTCAGTCTAGCGGGTCCATCTTAAACTGGTCACACCAGCATATAGAGCCTGCATTAAATTGTGCACATCAGTGTTTATGTATTGTCTATTGTCTGTTTAAAACATGAAAACATTAAAGCCCAGGATTTCATATTCAAGGATGGACATTTTACTATGTCCAACTGGTTCATTAAAAAACACTTCAACTGACCTGAGAATACAATTTAGCTTCCTGATTGGGCTGAAGCCACTGGCAATGTGTGCATACATTTTCACGAGAGCAGTACCATCTTTGTGTGTGTGTGTGTGTGTGTGTCTGAGAGAGTGGTGCAGTGACATCACAGATTTTAATTATTCAAAATAGAGAGGTGATTAAGATATCTCTGACAATGCGTAATTTGTTTTTCATTAGGAAATAAAAAGTCCTAACAGAGTTTGTTGACAATTATCTACACAAATGTGACCACGGCAAACCACACAGGAAAGGATAAAACGCACTGTCTCTCTCAAAACCAGCTGATACTGCCCGATAAGTGCATTAGCCAGCACAGCTAATGGGGAATTAATTCACTTAGAAACTCAGGCTGATATGGCAGATAAAAACAAAAACACCAAATTGGGGGAAATTGCGTGTCATGCAGAGCCCGGCGAGGGACGGAAAGAGCGCTCTGTTCCTTCAGGAAGCTCTAATTATTTCTGTCCTATAGCAACACTTATCTTTCAGTGCAAACGTCAAGGCGAAAGGAATGGAAACGTTAGAGCTGGGGAGGTGAAGGGACAATAATGATATGGTGGGTTCTGGTGAGCTGTCCACACACAAACCTGGTCCAAATGTCAGTGACGATAATCAGGAGGAAAAGGACAGCTGCCCTCACTGATAGCCTGTGTAGTCTCTGAGCAAACCAAAGACAGAATTACTATCATCCACTCGCTCAGTGATGACCCTGATGATAACACCCCTCTCAGGGACAGTCTGGCAGATTCTCTCAAACTAAAACATCAGAGTGCCACGAGCAGAAGTCCTGAATGGCATGTGATATGTTATGCTGTAGACCACTTTTATGCTGTTGAATGAGAGGTGGTCATTTTGCAGGCAACGTATTTGTCAGAAAGCTTTAGAAGTGCAGGGCACCGAATGCAAATATAATCTTGTCTCAGAGAAAACACTCAAGGGAAAGTGCTATTTTTGATCTTGTGTGATGAACGTTCGATGACGCAGTTAATGAGTTAGAGGAACATTAGGAACTAAAGGACATTAAGACCCAAGCAACATTAAGAATGGGAAATGATGGAGCTTTTCACACCTTTTCAGACTAATGTACTTGTTCTGAATGGGTAGGATAAGTAATAATACTTCCATTTTGATAAATGTCAACCTCAGTGTCACATTTTAGATAAGATAAATGGTGCTGAAGATGTAGCCTTGTGAGGATAAATTATAATGGCTGAATGCCACTTATGAATTTGTTGTGTCTGCTTTGAAGTAATGATACTTTCCAGAAAAGTAAAGTGGACAGTTAAGATAAACAACATGAAAAGTCATATTGTAAAATAAAAAAGCACAGCCTAAGTATTTCAAAACTTGCAGCTGTTCACAGTCCACAGTATACTGCTGTACATGCCCCCCCCCCCCCCCCACCAAAAAAAAAAACACACACACACACAGAAAAATCAGCAACTATTAGCATATTGTGGTAACTTAACCCCCTCAAAAACAACAGAAACATCAGCAACTATTAGCATTTTGGAGGAGAGAGTAATAAAAGTGAGCATTTCTTAAAACTACTCACCTGTCCCACAGGTGGCACTGCACTCCGTCCAGGAACCGAACTGCCAGGAGAAATTGGAGACTGGATAAGTACCGTTGGAGTCAGAAACAGAGTCCTTGCTAATGGTGTATTCATAGCGCACTCCTGGGTTGGTCTCCTGGAAGAGCAGCTGGAGAACATAAAGAGGGTTCCATTACTAGGACGACTGGCCCCCTAGACACAGATAAACACTGGCAAACAATACCTCCCACAAGCAAGAGAGTAAGGGCCAGAAGAGCAAACACATCTGTCTTCGCCTGTCGCCCATCTCTGGCGGAGGACAAATAAAAAAGTTATGAATAGCGAACTGGAGGAGAGGGTATTTGGTGGAAGAAGGTGTTGTTTTAAAGATTAGCAGGTCCCACAGTCAACACAGGCAAAGCTGAGAGCGTGAGATGGATGACTCAGTCATTATCTTTGCCTGTCAAAACCATTCTCAGCTTGCCCTCATCCTTAGCATGGCAACGCAATAAATGGCCCCAGCCACACTGAGGGATTTTTCTCCCCTTCACTTATGAAAATCCCAAGTTGTCAAGTTGTCTCTCGGGGGTGGGGTGAACAGCTCACCATTAATCCCCTAAAAACTGGGCTGTTATGCTATTCAAACTTTTCACATTTATAAAATTTAAGTGAGAAGAATTTTATATCCATGAACTGCCAATTAAAGCTGAATTAATCATACTTGAGTCTGATAAACTGCCCATGAGAAGATCTAAACAGGAAAGGCACACCCAATTAAATCTTAGCAGATATTTAGGTGTAAAGCTAATTATAACACAGCTGACAGCTGAGGGAGTTGTGTCAAAACATCACATTATATGGTGCAGAAATGTTATTAATTAGTCCACTAGGAGAAAATGGATTTTCTTGAGCTCCAATTGTATGGTTTGCCTTGCCTTTAATATTTCTCTCTGTGTGAGTGCTCTTCAGATTGAACTGGGTCTGACATTTTGACACCAGTGAGTACTGTCAAAGTCTTCACTCCAAACCTTAGTTGACTTCAGCTGTCAAGCAGCCAACACTCTCTGACTAACGTCTGAAAACTAGATACATGTCAAAATTTCAGAGACTAAATGCACACTTCCCTGACTGGATTCACAAAAAAAAAAAAAAAAAACGACAGAAAGAAATAAAAGACGTTTATGATCTTAAATGAGACACCAAATTTAATACCCTGAAGGAATCTAATTACAAATGCATATATACACTGTGTGCACGCTCGACCCATAAAGAACCATAAAAACAAGTCATGTGTTGCAGCTGGCTCATAGCAGCTTGGAGTGAGGTATCGGCTAACAGTAAACTTATACAGTAAGTGTTAAATAAGGCACTAGCCAGCCAGCTACCACTTGGCCAGCAGATGGTGAAAGCCAACATGGTATGGATGCCCACTTGTCCAAAAGTACACAGGGTGAGGGTGAGTGTACTGTATCTGCGCACACATGCTTGTGTGTGTGTGTGCGTGTGTGTGCATATATGGGAGTGCACGCGTGTGTGTGTGTGTGTGTGTGTGTGGGCATGTATGTGTGTGTGTGGAGTGTAGGGGCAATTTGGCAACTAGTGAAAGAAACAGACAGAGAACAGGAGAGTCAAGAACTCAGGGTGAAACAGATAAGAGAGAAAGAGAGAGAGAGAGAGAGAGAGAAAGGGAGTGGGATGGGAGGTAGAGGCAGGGAGAGGGTCAGTGTCTCGGTGGTACGGCTCGTATATCTGCCTTCAACTATCGCAGACAGCTGAGCGCTCTGCTTCTCTCTCAGCCATATGTGGGCAGCTTGCCAAGCATCTGCAGTCCTCTCGATGGGAGTTTCTCCTTTATCTAAGACCCACACCCTCTCTCTATCTCTCTCTCCCCTCTCCTCTCAGTGCATCCCCCCATCTCTCTCTCCCTTCTGTCCTCCTTTCCCCCCTCCATCTGTGCACAGCCAGCATCACAAATAAACCCCTGTGATAGCAGGACAGACACCAGGGGCACAACATTCAAATTGGAGCCATGTTTTGACACGTTTCAACAATGTCTTCGAAGAATTAATTTGGAAAGGGTTCGTGCCAACATGGCAAGAGGGTGTCTGAGAGGAGAGTGTCTGATGAACGGACTTTCTGTGGTGGCTGATATGGTTTCTGCCCAATGGGACATGCAAAAGGTTTTGGGTATTTTAACCTCGTCGAATTTTCGGCTGTCAAGCGCCTCTCAGTGTTGTCCCCATGGGACAAAATAAGATTCAGTCTGCAGCAGCTGGGATCAGTCCTGGAGCTGTTATTCTCATCCGCATGCTGCCGTCACCGGGACATCCGGATATACTGCCTGGCTTTTTTTTGCTGCTGGTGAAAACCAACACTATCTTGGCCTGGAGCACAACGAGCCAGAATGTTTGTTATTAAAAGTCACTCACTGCCTTTGAAAAAGTTGCAGTTGCAACTCAGCTACTATAATTGACGGTAATTCAAAGACACTGGGGATGCTAACTTTCTTTCATCTAACCAGAGTTGAAATCTTTTGTCTGTTGGTCAAAATCTCTTGCAGTATTGTGCAGATATGCATTTCTTTTTTTGCGATCAACTTCTGCTCCATAGGAAGCTAGAACATGAATTTCTTGGAGTGTCTGAATCTTTACACATCACGCAGATATACGTGCTGTTTTTACCTAATTTAAACCTGCTGCTCAGGTAGGCTTGCCAATTAAGCACTGCACAATGCCCTTTGGATGTTTTTATGTGCTTTCTCCTATGCTTATACTCATATTGTTTGTTTTTCATCTTTGATATTCTATAACTCAGGATGGGCTGTGGGCATGCAAAGTCCCATGACAAATTAAAAACCAAAACATTAATTTTGATGAGTGGCTTTTGGGATAAAAATATAATTGAGTTGAGGCTTACATCCAAATCCCTTAACATACCTGCAATCCTATGTCATGCCATACTAATTCCCATTATTTAGACTGATTTAGAGGAAAACAGAAGTGTCAAAAGAGAGACATAAACTTTTCAAACTCATAAATAACAAAATTCAAACTTCAACAAAAGACTAGTTTCCCCTAAGCAACAAAGGCAAAAGCAGCACTTCATGCTCAAAATTCAGAAGCAGGAAGATTCTGAATTCAAGAAAACTTAGACCCACTTTCTCTTATGTGGTTTGAGACTAGTTTCAAAAAAGTTTCAAAGAACTGATTCATTAGAAAAGCTTTTAGATCAGGACTAGACTAAATCCATGGGAAACAGGCCACTTCTGATCTCATCTGACATTTAGGGTCCCAATTCTACCGCCATATTGTATTCACATAAAGCTAAATTAGATGCTAGGTGAGCAGTACCTGGATCCATACAGGCTCTAGGGTTGGACCAGGGGATGTGAGGTTTTCTAGGTGCCCTGTCCTCTCATAGGTGAAGACCGTCCCTGCCGCCTTGTAGTCTCCATTCCATTGGATGGTCCAGCCACCATTTAGGAAGTACTTTCCGGGGTCATTGCTCCGCAGTGCCAGGAAATTCCCAGCCTCGGCCACCTCCTCGATGCGGATGTCCCGTGCCCCAGCTGGAATCAGACCAATATCTACGTAGCCTGGGAAAAGAGGGATATCCAATTTTTACTACATGCTTCTCACTTTACACCCCCTTAAGGACTGTATGAGATTCATTATCAGTACACAGCTCAATAAAATGCTCGTCTGGGCTATATTATGTCTCTAACATATGAGTATTCATGCTTTGAGTTTCATATTACATCTGAAAATGCACTTTATAAATAAACTTTAGTTTACATCTTTACTTTTAATACACATATAATTGATCTTTTAGTCAGTTGTGCTAGTGTTGCTTTTACTATTCAAAATCAATGCTCTCGTACCCAATCCCTCACTGTCATCAAAGGTCTTTTTCACAGTCTTACAGGTGGAGCCGTTGCCCTGGCATACACCACAGCGGTCCTCCAGGGCATTGGAGTCAATTTGGAAATCACAGCCAACATTCTGCAAAATGGAGACACCCAGTTCAACCAAGCTGCAATTGATTCAGTTGCATCCTTTAATAAACAGTCTTCAAAACATCAGATTATGTTTTGTTGACTCTCAGTAAAGGATTTTTTTGTGCACTCCAGAAAAGTGCACTTCTTGTGAGATTGTACTTGTGGTTACACTTTGACCAGAACAAATGTGAAGACAGGATTTGCTTTGTGAAACCCTCTTCAAACCAGCCAATATGTATGCAAGCACATGTCTCATTGAACAACATGGAGCAGAGGCGAGGGTGAATACAATTAGCAGATGTAAAAAGCACTCAATAAAAAGGACCCAAAAAAGAGCATAATGAAATGAATCAAAAGCATTGAGACCTTTGATTACATGAATGAGAAACAAATATAAACAGCACAATCACCACCAAGACATACAAATGTTTGTTGTTTGTGGTAAACTCTGGGCAACACAACATAATACAATCCATAGTCATTCCACACCATTAAGGCTCCCAAACCTTGGGCAACCATAGCTTGCATGGCCACTTTCAGTTTTAGGTTGACAGTTAGAGGCTCTGGGCGCCTCAAGATGCATCAAAGTCTGACTTTCCAAGGAATGTTCTGCATGGAATTCAATTCAATCGTGTCAGTTCCTTTTTCACCAAGCATTCATTGGGATTCTGGTCGGAAAACCACATGTCTACCACTAACACATGTTTAAGATTTGGAGAGTTTACTAAGTTTATAAGAAAAAGAAATGTGAGAAATGTGAAAAAGGAAGGATGTAACTCTCTACCACCCCCACCCCACCCCCACCCCGCCTACACACACACACACACACACACACACACACACACACAAATCCTGATATTAATGTTTAACAGGTGTTAGATACAATAGAGAAATATTTATGTTACCACGGGTAGGCCAAGTTGATGAGACCAGTAGTTACACTATTAAAGGCAACCAAAGCAGTACCACATTCATAAGACAGCAAAGTCACACACAATTAGCAACTCATAGCTGGGGCCCTGACAACTGAGCTCCATCTGCTTGGCTCAAACCCGAGGTGTTGAATAACCCAACAGACAGCATTGCACAAGAGAGCTGTTCCAAGGAAAGCTTTTCAGCTATGAACTCAATATGTGGCAAAGGAAGTAATGAGATACTGTTAATAGCTCAGAGAAGTTTATAAAATAAACAGAAAACCTTACTGTACTACTCAGTGTGTGCCATGTGCGATGGAAGATGTATGGTTCTGAATGATCATTTTGATTCGAAACTTCCCTAAGAGAACTTCAAATACAGCACATGCTGGTGCTAATAAAAGCCTGCTGCTATGCAAAACAGGTGTCTTTTGAAGATACAACTGGCAATGTCACACCGAGAACAGATTTTTAAGCAAGAACAACTAATGAGTGTATCTGTTCTATACATGTCCATACACACACACATATATATACATGTACCATCAAAATGAATCCAGTCACAATGACACTTCTGGTTGCCTATTTTAAAAAGTTGCAGTTGTTGCAAACTGTTACTTTGAGGAAGGGTTTGATAGGGGACCAATGAAGTAGTGGTCAGCATTGGATTTCTGCTATACCTTGCAGATGCCATTGACGCACATGTCACGACTCTCGCTTCCCTCGTAGCATTGTGTTCCATCAGTGACAGCATCAAGCAGCTTCTCTGAGAAGTACTCGTTCAAGGGCCGGCAATGCAACTCACAAGGGTTCACTGCAGATACAGAGCAACACATTCACACTACATAAACCAAGCATACACACAAGTGTTACGCACACATAAACACACACAGAATACACACACATAAACACACACACACACACACACCACACCATACACACACATGCACACACACACACACACACACACACACACAAACACACACAGTCTGTGGCCAGATTTTTCACAACTCTGTCCCCGTCTTATCTTGTAGGCTTTTGGATTAACTGTGAAATCTGGCCAGAGTCCCTTGAGTCAGTCTAAGCATTCTTTGCACATCTGACACAGATAACCCTCCCAATTTCTGTGGCAGGAGTTCTTTTGCACGTGTTGGGCTCAGACCAACAGTGGGTGATAGCACTCACCTCTGTTGTTGACATGAACCCACTGGTACAACTTGCCCTTATAAGGCTTGGTGTTGAAGTTACTACACTGGATCTGTCTGAAGCTGGGCTGGTCGGGTGGGCAGGGGTTTGTGTTGCAGATCTTGTAGCGCTGGCGTTCCCCAAGGCAGTATCTTCCCCTATACCGAGGTCTGTGGGGACACGGTAGTGGGAGAGATAAGGAAGCGTGCCGTAAAGTGAGTGATACTTGCGGTGAACTCCTGAACACTGGACTGAGCAACTCTTTATAAAAATGTAGAATGACCACATAGCCACAGAAAGATTTGATTGGATTCACACCACTTTAAATATGCGTATTTGGAAAAACCTTTTTTGAAAAAACATTTTTAAGATAGATAGATAGATAGACAGACAGACAGACAGACAGACAGATAGATAGACAGATAGATAGATAGATAGATAGATAGATAGAAGCTTCCACAACATGGCATACACATGACATACATATATAATTAAAACACAGAGAAAAATCCTATCCTTGTGTGCCTTTTAGGGTACTAATTTGCTTGGCGTGGAAGTATAAGTATAAGTATAAGAGTGCTACACATTATAAAACACAGCAATATAGAAAAAACAATATAAGCAGTTAAGAGAGCAGTGCAATAGCTTAGTCCAGTACAAGTGTAAGTATAGTAAAAACTGAAAAGATGTAATAGAATAGGGTGGGTGGGGGCTAATATAGCCCAGTAAGAGTCCAGCGCAGTCCAGTCCAGTCTTGGCTTTGGTAGGGTAATTAAAAAGAAAGGTAAAAAGTAGACCAGGTGAGGTCCAGGCATAGGGGACATGGGGTCACTGTGTGGTGTAAAATCAAGCAGACCAGTCTATCTCACACCTTCTCTGTGTGTCATTGTACATTGTCAGCCTGTCAGCTGAGCATGTCAGGGACAGGAGTCTGGCACTGATCATACTTCTCTGTTTGGAGAGTGTATTGTGCAGACGGTGATGTTTACTGTCTAGTATAGATATCAACCTGCTCAGGATCCTCTTTTCTGCCAGTGATGTCAGTGACTCCAGTTTCATGCCAACAAGAGAGCCAGCTTTTCCCACCAGCCTGTCTAGTCGACCAGTATCCTTCATCCTTGTGCTGCCTCCCCAGCACACCCCAGCCTAGAAGATCTTCATTGCCAACCATATGAGCTGTTAAAAAAAATCACCAAGCAGCCAGTTGCCCTGAAGTGAACTTCTCCAGAATATTTTTAATGTTCCGCGAAAATTTACTGCTGCATGGCAGCAGTTTGAGCTCTTTCTGAATGCTAATCCAAAACTACAACAACAGCTGGTGATTCAGCCCCTGCAAATTAGCACAGGGAAGAGGAGAGGAGAAGAGAGGAGAGGAGTGGAGAGAAAGAAAGAGAGGAACGAGCTATTTTCTGCTGTACAACTGCTTCTACAGAAACACACAAACACACACACAGACACACTTACACACAGCACAGCTGTCCATCCTTAAAGTCCATCCTAAAAAGCAGTGAAGTTATCAGCAAAGTTAAGCAAAATTCACACAAAGGCGATGTGAAACATCTAATTACACCGGTGGAACACATGGATTCAAAACTTCAGACTCTCAGACTCTCTGTGGTGCTCTTTGTGTAGACAGGTTCAAGATAATGTGTTTACAGGACCTAATACAAATGCCAAGCCATAAATGCACCACAGTCTGATGTAATGGTAATCCTTTTTTAAAATGACTTCATTGCAAAAATGTTTGCTGCACTTAAACATAAATCAATCTATATCTAATCAGAGGAGAAAGGAAAAACAAAGCAACTGGAAACCATGCCAATGCCTAACTGGTGCTTTGAGTGGTACTGCGCCATCTATATCTTGCAAAAAAATAATAAAAATAACTTATCAGCTTGGACTAAAAAAAGTAAATGTGCTGCCCTGGAATGTATTACAATATTGTAAAAACAAATACACACACACACACACACACACACACACACACACACACACATACACGCACACACACACACACACACACTTATTAAATGCAAAGGTGATGCAGAATGCAGTAACGCTTAGCCAGTGTAAATGAATATGTTTGTGGCTTCCTAATACAGTAGTCTGCTAAATGATTGACTAAATCAACTCAAAACATTTCTCTGAAGGAAACAAGAAATCATTGCATCATTTAGTAACTCGGAGGCCCTAAAACCTGATGGCCATGATTGGATGCTATTTTGGAAACAATATGGGAGAAACAGTTCAGTCTTAGCTGTAGCGACATAACAATGTGACAGTTGCCCAAGGGCATTGTGACTCACGCTGGGTTGGTGCAATCTCTCTGCGCTCTCTGGACGCCTGCCCCGCAGGTCCTGGAACAGTCTGACCACTCGCTCCACGACTCCCAGCCGCCATTCACCTGCTCAGGCTGATTCCCCACTGGGACACACTCTCCACTAAAACACCACTGATTCACACAACACACACACACACACACACACAGACAAGGACACAACAAGCGAGCACAGCACAGACATACAAACAAACACAGAACAAGACACAAAGACACACAGTATGCAATTACCCACATACACAACAAGGAACACCCTCTTCAGTTCACAAAAGCTATAGAGGAGCCTGACTACTTTGTGGATTGCAGCCAGGGCTGACTATGATGTCCTGGTGATAACAACAAAAACATTTTCAATGAAATGACCTTTACTGCCTCTGTCTGAAGATAAAGTACAATCCTTTTCAAACACATGCAACTCAGAGGAAGTTGCAGTTCCTTCAAACTTGAGTTGCTACTTTTATCAATGCCATATTGCATTATAACTGCAATGGTAGAGAAGGTACAGTATTAGTAGCAACAGAACAAGAAGCACTAAGAGCATCCTAGCCAGACAAGTATTTGGCCTACTTCACCTTCAACATAAAATTTTAAACAGTTTGGTTACACTTGAAGGTGAAACATGACATCATGTGTCATGAACATTGATGACTTTTTTATGTTCATGAGTGTTGTCATTAAGTGTCATTCGTTTTATGTAATGTAAAGTTTATGCCGTTTGGGATGTAGACATTACAAAAACACAATGACACTCAATTACAAAAGTCCCAAACATTTTGAAGTGTCATTTCATGTTCATGTTAAGGTTTTTTATGCATGTTGATGTCAAGGTTTTTTATGTTTTTTAAGCCTGTTTCTAAAATCTTTTTTTCCTTGTATCTGAACATCTTCTAGCTTCTTCTATCTGAACATCAAAGCAATGTTCCTCACCTTGAGGTTTAGGGATAACGCATTACAAAGTAATGCATTACAGTAATTTCGTTGTATTTTGCGGGAAGTAAATAACATAAGGAGTTACCTTTAAAACACCAATAACTTCATTACAATTACTAACTATGGTAACAGACTTTTTCTTTGTTACCAACATTTTGCAGAAGGAATTTATATCTGGCCTATTAAATTAACTGGTCTGTATGCATGATGAAGGAGACTGCACCGTTTTAGTTTGTAGATTTTGCGTGCCTTGTTGCCGGAGGAAAGAGAAGACTTGGGCAAAAGCACCTGTGAAATGCAAGATATGTACCCAGTGTACTTTTGTGAGTAGATTCAGTTTGCCTATTCATATAACATTGGTTAAGCCTACTTAATGTTTGACATTTACAAATAATTTTGATAGGCTATCTTTAATTCGTAGCCTATTCTCCTAAACACATTAAGCTAGTGCAGGCAGTCTCGTATCAATTAGAAATAATGTTTCTTGTTGTTAATGCGGCCTATCATTTTGAGCGCTGATCTACTGTTGCAAAACAATCCAAGAAATTCCCACCGTACTGACGTCCATCATGAGGATAATTGTGAGAAAGATGCAGGCAAGTGTAGATTATTGCCTAATTGGAGTTTTTTTTTCCTCAGTAACTTGCAAAACATTTGGGTAATGCGGGTAATTATGGGTAATTAAATTTGGTAATTAAATTCAGGTAATTAATGTAACCTACTATATCGCATTTCTTTGGGACAATGGAGGGCTTAATGGTGGGCTTATCGGAGAGGTTTGGTTGACGTGTGCACCTATTGGTATCAATGCCTTACTGATGCAATGTTATAAACACCTAATAGTGAGAAACAGTACTTTATGCGCCAGAAGATGATTAGACAACATCCCCTGTCCAACGCCTACTAGGCCTACAACCCTAAATGAAAGACTACATAGTTTGTGCTTCTGCCTGGGGAATCTGAATAAGTAGGAAAAAAGTAAAGTAACAAGTAGTAATCTAGTTTTAAAACTAGTGTTACTATTTAAAAGGAGTAACAAGTAACGTAATCCAGTTACAATTCAAAGCAGTAACTAAAGTAAAGTAACTAGTTGGTTTTTTTTTTGGAGTCATTTCCCCAACACTGCTCACCTTTCCTTCGCCACATTTGGTGCCATCCACAGCTCCATCCAGCTTTGAGTGACAGGTGTTACCCACAGTGCACCACAGTGTGCTGCATACATTCTGTATGAGGCAGAGGCGGACCAGAAACAGAGCTTGACTCAGTCCTCATTGGCAACTGTCTTATATTCCTGGTGTGTACAACATCCATTTAAGACCGTAAGGAGCCAGACACTCGTTATCACAAAGCAGATCCCTGTAGGTTCATCAAAACCACAACAGCCATGATTCTTTTACTGTGCTCTTGGGTTTCATTTCATCATACCTACCAACAGGCTGTATTATATGAAAAAAAACTGCATGTCCTGTTGAAAGAGAAACAACTGATTTGGCTTGAAATTTTGTTTTGTTTCATTTGACTTTCAATGACCTGCTGCTAGAAAAAAAAACCTGTAAAAGTTTCTATTATATAGTGCAGATGTACAATGTTACTGTACATGGCTAAAATGAGCATCTGTTGGTAAGACTACTGCTTCCATTGTTGACAGACATCTCATCTCCATGTACACCAGACCTGCAGTTGGAATTACATCTATTTCACAGGAAAAGGTGGAAAAGTGTGTGTACTTGCAAACCTATTGTACAATGCAACAAAATGATGTCTAATCAGGTGCTGATCTGCTAGGTGGTTCATTTGTCTCTGTTTTCAACATGTAGTGTCTTCATCTTCATACAAAGCCTTTTTTCATAAAAAATGACTACACCCATTGAAGACACCTCCATGTTTTCCACAATGTCAAATTAAAATTCAAAGTCATTAGCTCATTCTCATTTCACCTCCTTTTTCCAGGCCATTTCCAAAGATACTTATCTGTTGAATGAGTTCCTGTATTGTGTGCCTGACAGATTGTTGTTTTTTTTTTTTTGTCTGTGACACGGACTCGAGGCACATATCTGTTTACTGTTATCAGACTTTAAATGACAAAAGAAAAAAATGTGGACTGCAACAACCATACCGAGCAACCAGCATCTACTCCAGCTCTTAACGTCCTGCGCCAAAGAATACAGCTCACAATAACAGCCTGGCAGAGCTGCGCATTGATAAGTTCCTCACTTGCTAACAGATACAGATAAGAGGGCTGAAAGCCAATTCTGGAAGTTATCAGGAACTAGGAGACCAACAACAATTATATGATCTGTGGTCTGTGACATTTCTGGCAGTGATTGAGTGTGTGTGTGTGTGTGTGTGTGTGTGTGTGTGTGTGTGTGTGTGTGTGTGTGTGCCCGTGCTTGTGTGTGTGCATTTGTGTTTGTGTGTTGTTCAGAGCAATGGTCTGCCAAGAGTATAATCAGCAAAGGCCATCAGACAGTGACAAAAGCTTGGTGTGGGAAGTGCCAGGCTGCAGGATAATATGCACTGTCCCTGTTGGAACTGAACAGTTCAGCACAGTTTCTCAGCACAGAAACCAACAGAAGACCTCAGTAGACTGCTGCATCTCAAAAATGAATGATAAAATGTTACATCCCTTGTATCCCATCCCTTAAACTTTTACAATTCTAATTATAAATGCAATACTTGCATTTCCTTTGCAGCTGTGTGGTATGCATGCTTTTTGGTGAGGTTACATGTGCTCGTGTCTTTTCCTAAGCACAATAAAAGTGCTGGGTCTCCTGGAAAATAATTTGTCATTAGAAATCAGTGCAAAGTATGTGGCAGGTTAGAATCTTAAAATGAATAATAGGATGGTATCACTCAGGACCAGCAAGGAGTTTGCTGAACTGAACACTGACCTACATTGTATGGCCTACTTGGACACTGCTTGGGCAAATACAATGCCATCCACAGTGACCAGGAGAAATGATCTGTAACCTTGCACTGGGAGTTATTAGGCTGAAACTGTTCCCTCATACGTCACAACACTGTGGCTTTCTATAAATGTCATGTAAAAATAAATGGAAGCAAGGGGCCAAATCAAGAGCATTTACCCTTGTAATCTTGACAAATGTGTGCTGAGAAAAGATCTATGCAATCGAAAATATTTACCATGAGGGATTTGGCTAAAGGAAAACATTTGACGTGACCGTTGCTGTAATGACTGAAGGACGTGCCTGTGGCTGAGGTCTTTCCCTTTCCGAGGTCTTTTCCTGTCTGGCTGCGTGTCTACAAAACCACCCGCAGAAACCTCATGGCACGGTACGGAAACGAGCAGCTAAAACCTCATACTGCAACGCCAGGGCTTGTGTGTGTGGTCTCATTACTACCCCATAAAACCCTACACCCCCATCATTTTTTTTCTTTCTTTCTTTATTTCCTTTCTTCCTCTATTCCTGTGAAAACTAGAGCTGGGGGCTATTACAGAATCTGTCCGCTCTGGACAGGCCTTCTCAGGTGTAAATAAGCAACAGGATTGACACCAGGGAGTAGGTGCTGTGTGTGCATAACTGGCCCTGTGAATAAAAGTAAATAAATATGCTGTGCTGCCTCTCAGTTGGTTGGCCCTGAGTCACCTAAGGCTTAGGCAGAGTGAGCCAACAATCCTCCCTTTAATCTTCCTAAAGTTATCTCCTTCTCGCTGTGCAAACAAAATCTGACAAAGACGGTTTCTCAGCGTGAAGAGTCACCACACGCCCATTGTGGAAATCTTCCAGGTCTATATTGTGGGCTATTTATTGTAGCCTGCAAACGTAATTGTGCTCGGTTTATCTTAGCTGCAGCGGGCTTTCTATCTAAAGGGCACCAAACGTGAGCTTGTCTCCTGTTTATCTGTAATCATTCCATTAGTCTCGCCAGTGCACATATGGCACTGGAGCTCTTCAAATGTGTTCTCTCAAGCATGTTAGCAAGCCAAGTGCTACATTATGTTTTCCAAGAAACATTTGCATGAGCTAGAAGATCCAATTCAAAGGGCCGTGAAGTCTTTTGCTAGTGCAGGGTTTGTTTATGGTAAGTGAAATGTTACAAACATTTTCTACTGAAATCAAATTCCTTGTGTATGTCAGTATACTTAGGCAATACAACTGATTCTGATTCTAATGAAAAACAGCACTTGCCAGAGCAGGGCTATATTTCCAATAAAAATTACTGTGTGCAATAGCTGACAGAACTAAGACAAAGAGAGTTCATAAAGACAAGCTCTTCTATTTTAAGGTGATGTAATAACTCCTTTTACACTGTGGGCCATAAGCCCAGGAATTTAATTGTGCAGAGCAAAATTCTAAAGTGCAAGCAGACACTGTGAATTTGATGGGTGCAATGACAGGGACTCACATCTACTTCGTCACAGAGGAGAGAGCTGGAGCCGTACTGCAGCTGGCACTGGTGGACAGAACTGTACAGGGCGCCTGGCAGCAGGTTGTGCTGGGAGAGTTCGTCACGCACCGGGGGGTCATCCAGACACCAGCCCCAGCCTCGACTGTGGAACACACAATCAGACATGCCATATGTGTCAGGTGTGGCTCTCAGATGTGACTGCCACACACAGATCTGCACATTTACATACTTATAAAATATCAGAAAAGCTATCAGAAAGGAATGGATGTATTCTCTCTTTTAAATACAGAATAAGAGATCTTTTGTCTACAATTTTCAAAGGACTACCAGGTCATGGACTACCAGGAAAAGCCAGAATGTTACTGCAAATAAACTAAGGGAACTTCCACAAAAAGTCCATAATAATGTAAAATGTGACCTACAGTACAGAAGGACTTGATGACTTGTAATGATGCCATAGAGCTTATCTTTTACATTATATTTACATTTACATTTATACATTTAGCAGACACTTTTATCCAAAGCGACTTACAAAAGAGGGTAACATTCAAGCTACAGCACAATGAAACACTAACAAAGAGTGCATGTTGCTAACATAAAATTGCAGCATTTTAAGTTGAAAGTGCAATAGTGTAATAAAAGTGCAGTATGGGTTGAGATCAAGAGTAATAGTTTAAGTGCATTCCTGATATTCAGAAATTAAAGCCAGGAGATATTCTTGGAAGAACTGGGTCTTCAAGAGTTTCTTGAAGGTGGAGAGGGTATCTGTTGATCTGGCAGGACTTGGAAGTTCATTCCACCAGCATGGAGCAACACATGAGAAGAATCTGGATTGACCTGTGTGAGGTATTGGCCGTGCTAAATAACGTCCCTTGGAGGAGAGAAGTGGTGATCTACAAAGGTCAGTTGGTCATCAATCATGACACCTTGGTTTCTTGCCGCCTTAGTTGGAGCAACAGATAGGGAGTCAATCTTGATGCTGATGTTGTGATGAATGGTTTGTTTGGCTTGGAGGACCAGCAGTTCAGTTTTGGGGAGGTTTAGTTGGAGGTGATGTCCTTTCATCCATGCAGATATGTCAGAAAGACAGTCCGAGATCCGTGTTGTCACCGTGGAGTCACCAGGAGGAAAGGATAGATAAAGCTGGGTATCTTTTATAAAATTAATACCTGCTATAATAGCAACCTTTCTAAGGTAACTTCAAGAAGATATTACCAGATATCAAAATTCCTGCGCATCCCATCATAAAGATAGAAAGGCTTTTGGTGTTAATAAAGTCACATAGACTCTGATAAGACATCAAAGTGAAATAGCATCAAAGTACGGGGGCTAACAAGTCAATCAAGTTAATGCATGGACAAGTCACCCTGACAATATGGTAACCATAGTAACTCTGCTCAATAATCTATTTTGCTATCACCAGGCCAGACTGCTACAGAGATGAATGGATATGTTCTCTTTTACTGATGAGACATTTTAAAAAGTATATGTGTGTATGTGTGTGTGTCTGTGTCTGTGTCTGTGTAAATGAGTGATATCATAATCCCCTGGACTTCAATTCTGAAGTCCTTCCCAAACACTTAATTGTTTTACTTTTTAATTCTCAATGTCCCTCTTACATAATAATTGCAAGTAAAAAAGCGTGTTGATCTATTCGGCTAAAAAACAAAGTTGAAATAGTAACAACAGCTTTTACGCAGGATTATATCCATAGCTTCATGGACAGGATTAACTTTATGCATGGTGCTGTTTGGTAATTTATGCATAAGAAAGAAAGGAAGAGAAAAAAAAGGAAAGAGAGAGCAAGAGAGGGAGAGAGTGGGAGGTATGATGTCAGTGAAGCTCTATGGCAATTTATGAGGGAATTAGAGAATACAGTAGGCTATTCTGTATGTCTGATGTGTCTATCATTTCTGCTAACGTCTCTTGACTGACAGCCAACTTTACTTTCACTATATCTTACTGCTAGTCAGGCATCTGTAAGCATGACCATTTATCTGGGTCCAATCACCAACTACTGTGATAGCCTGGGGACATTTCCATTCCATGAACTCCCTTCCTTATCTCTGGTCTAGTTTTGTTATATAATTGTTTCAAAAGTCCAACATTGTCCAAGCTTAGTAAGCTAGTATAACATCTGGAGTGGGCTGGCCACAAAACATCAACTGGCCTCTCTTGCGCCAGTATCCAGAGACCTGTCTGCAGTGCAGTGCTGATGAGAGTGCCATAAATGCTCTGGTTCAAATGACAAAGCTTAAACCCACAGGAGGAAATATGTGGATGCACAACAGGAAGACCAATCCACCTACTCTAGACTCTAGACGACCCAGTCGTCTGCTAAAGACATCAACTTCAGGCTTTTCTCAGCAGTCCTAAAGAGTTGAAATACCCCCATATTCAGGGGAGGAAAGTCTGATCATCATATCGTAGTCTTCATGGGCAGGATTACCACTGATATGCTTAGTGACACTGTGCTTGTTTGTCATGGTGTCACTCATTCTATAAATGCAGTTCAAAGGGACAGGATGACCCAGATAGACTTCCTGTCTGTTCCTGTAGCCTTCCTGTCGAGTTTTTTGCGTTCTGTTTTGGTCTCAATCTACACAGGAATGCCTCATGTGAGATGACATAAGATTATGCACAGAGTTCTGGTAATTAAAGACTTCTTCTTGACCACATGAATGAGTAATACATCAAAAGCTTTGCTGAACAAACTCTTTAATTTAGCAACAATACATATGAGGCTCACAAGGTGCTCGCCATGGTGCGCTGCACAGCAGTTTTGATGTGATGCGATGCATATTCACAGAACTGATCCAATTAACTAGTCTTAATGACTTCTAATGAATTCTCTACAACACTTGTCCTTTGGATTTTACTCACTGAGGAACAAGTGCAACATGTGACTGCATGTACAGAAAATGATACAAAAGAGTCAGACTGCATGACCATGTTATCTTCACAAATGCAAATGTGCCAACACATGAAAGTGCCGTGCTGTTGACAACCCCATTAGCCAGTCAAATCCTTGGTGATACTTATCAATGCAATTACACAGATTATGGTGCTGGAGGTCGAGCGACTTCAAAAAGCACTCCAAAATGGTTCACTATCTGTCTATGATGAAACCACAACTTGTCAGCCCACTCTTCATACATTCCATGGCCATATTGCATGGCATCTCATTAGTACGGCCTCTTCAATAAGATCCCAGCAGGCCTCTAATGTGCTGTGCCATAATGCGGCTTTGTGTGATGGGTTGCTCCTCTTGTGCTGAGTTGCGGCATGATGCCCGGCATACAAAGGGTTGGGGGGGTGAAATGAAAGAGAGGCGGGTATGGCACGGGACCCAGCCTCTGCGGCTGGGACCAGTCTTCACAGAGGTCTGGCAAGATAGAGAACGAGTTCACACAGTCAATGAAAGACACGACTGTGGTGTGCAGACTTCCAAGAGCTGTCGCAAATAGGGAAGCATGCCGTATGCGATTTGTTGTGAATTGTTGCCTCCATTATTGTAAATGTGTGAGGCGACGTGTTTACTAAGCACTATCTCTGTATCAGTCTTAACCCTCAGCGTTTATTTATGCTTATGAATACTATTGTCATGTTACACAAGCCATTTAAAACAGCTTAAACTATCCCTGTGATTAAGGCAATAAACAGCTGAATGTCTCATTTAAGATTCTGGCAAACACATTATTGCAAGGTTTTTGAAATGCTGATTTTGGCATGTATTCAGAGACCAAGAATCAACACCATCTGGAATGTCTGCCCAAATCCCTCTTAACTGTAGTCATGTCCTGCTTGTTCTCTGTACTCTCAATCTGTGCAATGAAAATCATCTTGTGAAGCCATAAATTTGCTTGAATTATTCCTAGTGGTAAGAATTCATGGTGTAAAACCTTAGGCATGCAAAAATAACAACATAGCTTGCACTCATAAAAGCTTCTTATGGCATCTTTTGAGAACATAGTATTGGACCAATGCAAAATGCCACAGAAAGTGCTACATTCCTGCACAAAGATACTTAGAAGATAACTATCATTATCACCACCATTATGCAAAATCGGTTCATAAAGCTGCTGATCCTTCAAAAGTTCTGTGTCACACAGATGTTCCGACAGGAGCCGTTCACTGAGCCACGAGTAATGTGAATCTCTTCATAGCAGCAACAGCAGAATCTAAGCAAAGAGCCCTGCCATGTTTTGGCTGCATGAAATGCAGAGGAAATCCATGAGGATTTCATAAAGACACCGGAGATTCATTTTACTTTGTGAGGAAAGAAAATGGCCTTAGAAAATGGTACAGAAAATAGATAAGGGCCAAGAGTAACGGACTGAAGTCTCTCGGTCTGGGATTTCCTACAAACACACAGAAATAAATCAATTACTGTGTGCTTTGAAAAAAAATGAAAATCAGCCCATGCTCCCTGATAGTGTTACAGGGTCCCTCTCAAGTCTCAGGCGACTGCCCACGTGCTGAAGACTCCCCAGGGGCTCCCCCTCCCTCCCCCGCCCTCTCCCTCTCAGGGTCAAGCTGCAGCCGTTAAGCCATGCTTAATGCATTCCACATGGAGGCTTCACAAAGAACTGGAAAGACCCTGGCGGCCAATTTTACTTAAGTGTTGTCTTTATGCTGAAGCTGTGGGAGCACTGCGGATGTTTGCACACACACACACACACACACACATATGCAAGCTCACACACACACACACACACGCACAGCAGTTGGGCATCATTTAAGACCAAGACAGCTTGTTTGGACAGATAAATGCAACAGTTTCCTCCATTCAGATTTCATTGTGGTCAAGTATCAAACCTGTGAACTGAACTCACTTTAATCTCTGCAAATAGGAAGACTGACGCAAGACTTCCACTATGTTAAAAGAAACTTCCTCGTTACAATACTGTTGCTGACTGTTTAAAACTTCTTCCATTCAGCTTTGCTGCAATTTGTACAGCTAGTCACTGAAACAAGCAGGTATTCAATGCCAAATTCAAAAGAAAAGACTTCAAAAAGGCCGTCCATATGTTGCATTCAGGAGACAGAGATTGCCACCAGAGTGAATGGTAGAAACCAGAAGCCGTGGGAGCAGCTTCTTATTGTGGTACATGAAGATGTGTGTGTGTGTGTGTGTGTTTGTTTGTGTGTGCGGGACTCACTCAAGGAAGCGGGTGATGTACTGGCGGCTACATCGAGACCAGCTGGGTGCAAAAGTGCCATACAGGAGCTGCGGGGACATGATGAACGGCCTCTTCCCGATAGGTTTGCAGTTGTTGCCGTTTCCATCGTGCTGAATCCCAAAGCTGTGGGGTGGGAGCAAACAAATCACAGGGGAGTCCGTGTTTTCACTGAACAGCATCAGCAAATCCTTCACATCCACAGTCTGACAGACAGACTGTAATGGACAACAAACACTGTAATGGACAACAAGCTTGACATGCCAGGCAAATTAAGGCCTGCAGGATGGCATTACAGCTAGCTGCGTGGGCAGCTCTGTTGTTTGCCTCTGCTTTAGCCTAGTGTTCCTATTCATTACTGTATATATTCTACATGGAAGATGGAAAAATAGAAATGCAGAAATATATGTTAATAATCGATATTGATCTGCTCAGCTCTGATTGCTTGCTCACTGAATAAGCTTCAATGAGTTTTGTGTTACACCTCTATTTCTCTTTTTTTTTTGCTTTGCTTCTTTCGTTTGTCAATCATGAAAGATTGACGTTAAAAATACTGTAAGCTTAGAGAGAAATATTTTTCGAAAGGGTTCGAAAGAAACAACTAGAGAAATGTTGTGTATAACAACAGTAATCCAGCTGAAAATTGTAGGATGCACGGCTCATTTGATGGTTTTGTGGCAGTTGTTCTCTCTCAGTAATGGCCAAATCTCCTCTTGGCAAAACTTTGTATGTTAAATGGGTCAGTTTAACACTTTGTACTTTCACAGACATCATAAGGAGCAACCCTAAAATTGTTTAAAATAAATGAAAGGCAAATACTTCACAGCCACGGTAGCTTAAGTCGTTACCTTGGCCAGGATAAAAGAAAGCATTTGCATTCTGTCACAGAAAACAGCTGAAATTAAAATGCAAATGGACTACATATACTACCAGTTAAAAGCGTATGGGGACTTGAAAAGGATTAGCTTTGAGCTTCTTGTTTTTACAGGTGGAATCATCTGCTCAGTTGGTTACAAAAAATGACCATGCTGGGAACACATGGCCAGCTGACCACAAGAAGATGATCAAGTTGACCATCTTTTTGAACTGGATTCAAATGTCATTGTATTGTCTTATTATTATTAGTAGTAGTAGTAGTAAAACAGTAGTATTACATGGATATTCTTGGGGGGGGGGGATAAAATCACATTGTGACTAGCGTTTGTTTTCAACTGTTTGTTTCTACTGTGTCCTCAAAAGTAGTAATTCTAAATGTCAATTTAATATTAATATAAATATTGTATTGTGAACTGTAATTCAGTTCATACCTATTATCTGTTACATGATATCTGAAATTGCCTGATACAGTTGAGTGAGTAGGCTATTTCAGCAGGTCTGTTTCCTGCACAATATCAAGCTAAGCGAAAGGAAAATGGCATTTCATCATAGAGCTGGTGACAGTGAATTATAGAACAGTGTTTATCTTTTTTAGGGTCAGCTCCTTAAAGCATGTAATTCACACAATGCATAGAAATCAGAAATGCATAGAAAATTAAATATGATGGTTTAAAAAAAAAAATACATTTCTCAAATCGCTGTAATGTTGGACCAAACTGCTATACTGTACATTTCTGTGTTACTGTATTTGCCCTGACAAGAATCATTTATCTATTTCAATTATCCGTGTGGACCAGGTTCACATGACAGAGCCTTGTGACATAGACCAGAGGTGGGGGACGTACTTGTGTCCAAGCTCATGGGCTACGGTGAAGGCCACAGGTAGGCCAGTGTCTTCACTGATGCTGCAGCTGCGATGGGGTTGGCACATGCCTGCCACGTGCGACAGCCCCAGTGTCTCACATGGCTTATTGATGGAGGCACAGATGTCTTTCCTGAACACAGGGGGAACAGCAGCCATTACACAAGCACACCACGTACATAGGCTATCTTCAATTACACACAAGCACAAGCACTTGGCATACGTGTATAACATGCACAACAACTTCCAAACCCCACTCACATACAAACACACACATCCTCTTTAGTGATTCTATCAAAGACTAAATACTCTCACAATTTCCCTAACACAACAACATAATCTAGAATGTATAATCAGATGATGTCTACAGGGTGACGTGCGATAGGTGCACATGCCTGGTGAGTAGAATAGCCACATCATGATGGACAGGATGCTCATCTTCCTTCATGTTCAGCCGTTTCTGCCACTTGCAGAAGCTGTTCAGACTGTGGTCTGCATGGTGAGAGATCTTTAGCTCCTCCTGATCATTACAGAGGGTTACAAACAATATCATCTTACAGTAAGAACAAGACATTTCAATTTTTTTCTTAAATAAAAATGATCAACTATAAGTACAGTTTTTGACACAATGTGATAAACGCCTATGCTCTGTGTTGCTTGGGTACTAACAAACATTACCGTAACAGGTTAACAATCTAGCTATGTCCTGTTCACTTACATACCACTCAAAAGGCTCCACCGATAATGACTCACTGCAGTAAAAACAACATGACTACACCACTGCACACAACTATATGTTTTAATAATATTCTGATTTAAAATACAGCACCTGTGAGGAGGCTGAATTAAGCATGCTTGGTATTAATACAGGGCTGCTTCAACATGCAGATCAAGTAGGCTGCTTCCAGACAGTATCTCCTAACTGACACCCAAAGATCACCAGAAGGGCACTTCTTCTGAAATATGCCCAAAATTTTGCTGGGGAACTTTTCATTTCAGTGCCAACTGTAACTCCTATGTGAGCTAATTCCTCAGATTTAACAGCCCTCTTAACCACCCTGATGTTGTAATGACTGGATTTCTTCCCACGTTCATTACTTTCCAAGACTGAGCTTGAATTTCCCTACCACAGGCACTTGAGGAAAAAGAGCCATCAAAAGACCAAAGTGCCATATTAATGTCAGAACATAATCCCTCAACATGACTTGGTGTGCAGGCTTGTTCTGCAATGACTCATACACAACATGTAAAGAGGCTGCAGTGGGGACTTTGTAGCTCAGGCTCTTGATATAAGTGAGGATTCTTCAGCGTAGCGAGCCACATACCACTCAGACAAGACTGTAAGTGCAGCTAAAAGAACAGAGGATGGTGACATTGATATTATGCGTATGTGTGTAGAAGAAGGGTTAAGTATTGGTAGCAGTAGATGCCTGATGTAGGACAAAGTGCATTTAATGTGTCTTGTAGTAGCACTATATTCTACTGCTGTAAGGTTTGGATATGCTGAATGGCAAGGGATGAGTAATTTGCATATATCTATGGGTTTTATTAAGCAGATTCTTTTAAGCCGAAGTGGATTACAGTAAGAGTACAGGTTGGATGCTGGTGGCTGTTTTCATAGCAGATGTTCAAATGCCTTGGTTGCTATATCTCAATTTTGTTTCTTACCAGAGCCTAGAGAACCTTTGTTCTGTGCTCATAAAAAGTTAAAATATTTAGAGAAAAAAAGATTGCTGCTGGAAACATGAATTGTAAATCCACATTAAAAAACAATGTCCTGTGTCAGACATACTTGCATTTATTCTGCACCAAGTCTGTTCTACCTACAAAGCAAATTAAACTAAGTTGCCTTGATGGTGTGAATGGAAGAAATTGCCCAATTACAGCCTGTGCTCCTAGGAGAGGTGCAGATCTGGACACGACTGGCCTGAGCTGTCAGCTCCAATGACGTGAGAAACCTGGAGCATTCCCATGGTGCTGGCAGCCCAGGTCTCAGAGGAAACTGAAAACCGTTTGTTTCCACTGATGAGAGCGTGCTCATTCCTGATTCGCTCCAAGAGCAAGGCAAGACAAGGCAAAGGACCAGCAAACAGTAGTTATCTCTCTCCCTGACCACATTAGTCTCTCTCAGTGGGATTGTTGTAGAGCACACCACATGGGGTTATGTAACAGACCAAGGAACAAGTCAAGAAGGAAACCGGAAGTCAACAGGCCTCTATTAGATGTTGGTAGGATGACAGACTACTGTTGCAACTACTGTTGCATGCTTGTGCGTTTTCTAGGACACATACCACTTTGTCATAGATTTAAAAAAATGGAATCATATTTCTCCTGTGGGACCACTACTGGATTTGACACAGAGGGGTTACAAAGACACAACTTATTACACGCATACTGAACACAGCCAGATGCAAAGACACACACACAAAGTTGTGAATTCAGACATTCAGGATTCTTCCAATTCGTCCTGGACCATAAATTAGTTTTTTAATTGCAGTTGGTTATTGTTTTAGTCACTGAGCAGTCTTCTAGAACAGACCTTCTCAGAACTACTACTGTGACAGTTAGAAAATGTCACTATTTTAAAATCAGGAGGGCCTGTTTAAGACTAATAATAGTAAATAGTGGTTTAAGTCATAAAGTTTTTATGTCAACTAAACAAAAGCAGATTAACCCTGAAGTAATACAAATGAAATTAAATACTCTGCTCAAGCCTGGAAGTCCTTACCTCATCTTTTTCCAGCAGAATGATTCGGACAACCGCAATGTTGATGGCATTGCCTATGCTGGCATCCCGAAACAGCCCAGCTACCTGGAACAGAACAAATCGTCAAACACAAGGAAGAAGAACAATGAAAATGCAGACATTTAGAGGAAAAAATACTTTTACTGAGGACACTACAGAAATCACTTAAATAAAAGTATCAAAATGTACTCTGTGTGCATCCTGATAGGCAGTTTGGCAAGGAAAGGCAGTTTATTTGTATACCGCATTTCATACACAGTCGCAACTCAGTGTGCTTCACAGATTCAAATAAAATGAAGCAAAAAGCAGAAAAAGTGGCAAATAAGAAAACCAAGAGAGATTTTTTTTAGAAACGCAGCGAGACAACCAAGCAGACAAATATGAGCACCTTGCTGAGGTAAAACTACAATAATATCACAGAGAATAACATAGACATAGAGGAAAAACAAGCAAGACAAACATGTGAACATTGCAGAGGTAAAATCACAGAAGGGGAGAAAATTGAATGTGAGATTTGTTAAGAAGCTATTGATTTCAAAAAGAAAGAAAAACAAAGTTAAAAGGGTCAGCAGAAGGTCTGGTTTTTAGCCAGGCTTTAAAGATAGACATAATCGACATATTCAAGATCACAGAAGATCGAGCAGCCCTTCGCAAGGATGTCAAAACAGGCTTGTTCGACTTGGCAAAAGCACATGCTGTAAACAACATCACTGACTCTTAGCCAGCGAAAAAAAGTCCCACCCACTTAACCTGCCAGCCAACCAGCCAAGCTTAACAAGCCTGTTTTGTCATCCCTGTGCAGGGCTACCTGATCTTAAATTCACCTAATGTCATGGTTATGTGACATTATAGTATTATCAATGCTACACTGAAAACCTACCATAACAGGACACAGGGTTACCAGGTTATTAGCTTTAGCTGTATATCAAGACTTGACATTCCACACTATGGGAATATATAATTTTTAATGATCAAGTATAGGCTACTTGTACTGATGTCTGCAGTATATATAAACTGTGACCTTTAGGATAGCCAATTGAACTGGCAGGGCTGTCTGTCTGATTGATTGGTTACCAATATCTTGTAACTGTGACACATCAACCATCCTTAAGAGGATTCACATGGCTCAATGTTTAGCACGATAAGACTCATCAGTGCTGATCAAGCATGTGGACCATATTAATGGTCAGTACTACAACGTTTCATTTTTGAATGCCAATCTAACTAAGAAGCAAAGTTCATATGAACAGTTATCTGTAGGCAGCTGGGACTTGGTCAAGAGGGATTGAAACTGACACTGACCCATTTAAAGAGCATTTGTCATTGTCTTTCTCTGCTCTAACTGTTATTGTTATTATACTTATTTAAAAGTGTTATACAGTTTGCAGCATTGACTAACTGTGTCCTAATTATTTTTTACTCTGATTTTCATTATATATTTTGAATTTGTTTTAGGCAAAAGCACTTAAATGTCAGCAACTACAACCCCAGATGTGCTGTGAAAGTTACTTGCCAGTCAATGCAACCATAGCAACTTTGTATGCTGAGTATGGCCAGCATGTCAGTTTAGCAGCAAAGACAAGAATGCCATGCACAGAACTGCCCAAAGCAGAAACTTGGTTCTGTAAATGTCAATAAGGCTGCCAGATAGTCTTGAAACTGTTATTCACTTCAAACAGCAACAAAGCCCCTTTTGATACCCTCCAACACATCAAGGTCATCAAAATCAATACAGTAACAGCACAAAGCCCTTTTGATGGTACACAAGCCATATATTTGCCCATGTGCCATGGAGTCTCCCTTCAGCTCCCAAACCTTTACTGGTATAAATATGCTCCACAAAGCCAAAATGATCTACAATGAAGGTACTTTAACTGTTAGACTATCAAATAGAACTCAAATAGCAGGGTAGAGTAGATGTAGGCCCAGCCATCATTGCCTATTTTATACAAAGAGAGAAGTATTCTTCTGCACTAGCAGACTTTGAATCAAACCCAGCTAGACCACTGTTGATAGTTGTAGCACACAGATTGCATGAAACAGACGAATCCCTTCTTAGTCCATACAGGGGCTGTGTTGACTGTGGATATAACAAATGTCTGAATATAAAGACAGTTATTGTTTTATCAAGAAAAAATTATCACACATTACTTAAATATGAAAGAACAGAAAAGAATCCAGCAATGGCACATCCCAGGTGGTAAGAAGTAGTTAGTGCAGCAGCATGGCATTTGGTAAACAGAAAATGTTTTTGTTCTGGGAATATTGTGTAGCCAAACTAGAATGAAAACCTCTCTCTCCCAGGCTCAATCTATCTCTGCAGGAATGAGACACAAAGACAAGCAAACACATCTTCCCCTACCACAGTGTGAAAGGGAAGACGAAGACGAGTTATAAACTCAGGAATCTGCATGGGGATCAAACTATGTTTGTGCTTTTATTGACGTATTAGCCCTAGCTGCAATGACAGGAGGTGGAGAAGACATCAAAGAAACTGGAACAACAAACCACTGAGGGTGAAATGAATAGTGGAGGATCTCACAGTGAACTTTGCGTCAGAAAATCACTAATCAAAGGCAACAGGTGGTCACTTTCATACCAGAAAACTTTGTAATTCATATTTCACTTTTAAAATCAGTTATTAATTTTATGAACCAGGACGATGAAAAGGATGAGAACGCAGTGTGGGTTTCTAACCACTTGCATGTTGCTGGGTGTACGAAGTAAAAAGTACACAAGTACAGTTCCAAACTATATGACCTGATGCCTTCATCCACTCTGTGTAAAAGAAGCTCTGCCTAACAGTTGGTTAAGCAGAAACCTGACCTGACTGACCTTTTTTCTTTTTTGTTTGTATGATATTCCATCAACTTATTGTAATGCAAAGTTTAGTAATAGCTACCTATTGTCTACATGTAAAGAAATGAGGTTTACCTGTTACACAGTTGTTGTAACAGAAAACTCTTTAAAATGCACTCACTTGAGGACTGTTTAAGAAGTACAGTATAAAGGGTCTTATTCATCACAATTCTGGTTTTCTTCCCAGTACTTTTTCTCACTGCCACACATCAGAGCCCTCCATTCAAAAAGTGAGCAATTCTTTGTTGTACTAATGGAACCGTGTCATGTGGGCAGATCCTGAGCCTCGCACACTTTTCAAGCAGCCTCACATACCTGGCATGGCTGCTTGTGTCCCTAAACACTTCTCTCTTTCTCGCTCTCTTTCTCTTTCTTTCTCTCCCTCTCTCTGTATCTCTCTCTCATTCTCTCTCACTCTCTCTGTTACCAAGGGTACAGGAGGGGAAACAATGGAATGACGTGGTTCATGAGAATGTGAGCAGAGCTAACAGAAAGATGATGGCTCCTTCCTGTGATTTTTCTCCTGTCTCTCTCACACCTTTCAGTAGAATGCCTTCAAACACACAACATCAAATGCACAATACTTCACTGCACACCAGATGTGAGGAAATGAGAGTTAGAGGAGAAAAAAATAGTCCCACCCACAATGCTGCAGGAAGAGGAGAATAATGAATGTCTCTCCCTGATATTGCATCCTTCATGCTCCACAAAGAGGGGAAGATTCCTGTCTTTGAACTGTCTTCCTTTCTGCCTTCCACTGTCTACCCCTTAGTAACAGCTGCTAGGCAATATGCCATCGGTGTATTTTGGAAAATGTGCCTAACAGACTGCAATGGTGCAGCGACTGGGTCAGCTGACTTGGCTGTACCCCAAGGAAGTCCTAACAGCATGAAGGTTGCTTAACCATGCCCCTGCATAAACATAAATTAAGTTTGGAGGGGGATGCAGAAGGATTCCACTCGGGATTTAAATATTATGGAAATGTCAGGAGAATATCGGGAGGAAAAAAATTAATTCCGAGGATTTTCTTCACTTCTCTTCCCCCCAGGAAGATGCTGCATAAGGGCTGACAGACAACCACAGCAAAGCAAACAGTGAGGTGGAGAAGAAACATGGACACTGGTTCTGCTTGCCAACCCTCGACGGCACTCACAATGTTCATGACAGCCAGGATGTAGTTTACCACTCCTTTGCTCCCATGGTACTCCACCATCTTAGGGTCAGCCACCACCAGCGTTTCCACCCACTTCTCCCGGCTGATGGAGCGCTCATGGATCCTCCTCCTGTGTTGTCGCCGTTCCCAACGCTCCCGCTGTCTCTCCCAGCGCTCTGGGCTCCTGGACAGATCTGTTCATAGAGGAACAATTGAATTCAATCATCCAGACTATCCTCTTTCCAGTAGGCCCATTCATCACTGGCCATAATGCTCTGTCTGTTCATTACATGATCAGAGAATCTGGGTGCTTTCAGTCTGCTTTAATGTGGAATTTATCTCTGCTGTGCACTGCATACAGAGGCAGTGATGTAAGCAACAGGGGTTGCACCGCAAGAGCTGTTTACGAACACCACAAAGCAAACACATATCCTCTATATGGACATTTTTACAATTAAATACACATGACACATAACAACTGCCAATTTCATTTGTTCTCTCTGTCAACAGTGGAGGAAATCTGAAAAAAAAAAAACTTGCATAGATATTTTACACTTCTTTCTTTTCTACTCTAACTGCTAATGCTCAATATATTTTCGCTTTCATCTTAAAGACCACTGTGAGAAAGCACCTAATTACCCAGACTGCTCTGCTTTACCCTTCAGTATTAAAAATGGAACTTTTGACTACACTGCTGATTTGGAAGCTCAGCTCTCTGGCATTTTCACTTTTCAGTCTTCATACAATTTAATCATGCTGCATACACTTATATACAGACTGACTGAAGCGCTCAGTAAATCCTCATTCCAATTTCAAATCCCAAGTGCCACTCACAGCCAGTTAAATTCACAAAAATTTTAACACAACCCATTAATCAATTCAACAGGGGCAAAATCTTACATTTCAGCACTACTGCACAACCCTGAGTGTTTGTGTGTTATTTTGTTTGCAGGCTATGGCTGTTTCACCTTTGAAGCCACAGGAGCCATTGAGTGCAGGTCCACCAGAGAGAGGAGGCAGCTGTTCATCCTTCATTTGAGAGGCATGGCGCTTATAAATAACATGAGCCTGTGGCGCCCGTTCACTCTGAACCTGCTCAAGAGGCCTGATGAAGAACTCATCCTGTGCCAGCTGGAAAATCCCTGTCTGAAACCGAGAAAAAAAAAAAACACCATCACATCACTTTTTTAAAATCAAATCAACACGTCAGACATCATTCTAGCAATTCCACAATCTTTAATCAAAGTTCGCTTGGTCCTTCACTATAATTTAATGTCAGCATTCTCTGTTTCATGAGCTTTCACTACAAAACAAATTCAGATTTTTTTCCCCCACAAAAGAAGTTTATCTTCTCCAAATACAAAGTGAAACTGTTAAATCACTATGCACATCTGAAAATTCACAGAGTATCCTTCAAAGAAATCTAAGATTAGATCTACGTAAACTGAGTGCAGTGTAGGACACTCACAAGGCCATCACAGGTGCTGAGAGCAGCTGAACCCTTCACATCAGAGTCAGAGTCTGACACCTTTCCAAGGAAGTAGCAGAGGGAGTGGCGAGGACGTTGTACTTTTGAGCCCTGCAGGCCACCGTACCGTTCTTCCGTAACAAAACCTGGGGCAACAAGGTCTGGATTGATGGTCAAATTAAAGTGCAAACTGTGTCCACCATAGTGCAGTTGGTAGAAAACCTGAGCAAGCTTCCCGGCCTCTTGCGCCTCTCGCCGTTGAAACCGACTCACATGGTAGGATACAACACTGGAAATTAATTGACCCCTTGAATCCACCCTGAGAGGGTGAACTACTTCATAGGGAGGAAGTCCTTGGGAGACATCTGCAAAACACACCCAAAGCCAAACATTTTTCAAGTAATGTGAAACACTTCTTTTTCTTCATAGCTAACATCTCATTAGAACTGTGACACTGGCACAAAATTAAAAATAAAAAAAAAAGAAAACAATTTTATGTCTGAACAAAAAGTTTACGTCTGAACTAACTGTGCCCTCATACAATGGACATATTAATATTAAAGAACAGTACTGCTATATATAACCACTACATTAGCTGTCAGGCAATGGCAGGGTACTCTGCAGGAAGCTGTCTCTTTAGTTTAGTGTTAATCTCCAGAGTATAATATCTAGTGACAGGATATGGGTGAAAAAAAATTAGAAGAATCAGTTTCTCGCCTCTTAACTATATAGGCAATCACCACTATGGTCTGAGGTTAAGACCCTTGTAACAGCTGCTTATTATAGCCCACTTGCAGCATTAGGCTTTATTGTGTTACATACTTGCATACGTTTGATTTTAACGGCACAGTGGACACATTTTACCTTACCTTATAATACATAATCACTCTATATACATTTAAGGAATTTACCAAGAGCCTCTGCTCTTTTAAGTGGCCAGTTGCCTATGCACAGGTAGACATCTTTCACCCACTGTTTGTGTTTACAGGTCTTCTCTAATCAAGAGATGTTTGCACCAGTGTCTACTCTTCTTCAAAAGAGAAAACAGCACACATTTCTAAAGCGGCCTCTGTAAAAGCAATGATCTCTGATTCAACAACCATAACTTGGAAGCAGTTGCTGTTTCATTGCTTTGGCCACGCCCACATCGTAACCTCAGTTAACTGAATGGTCCAGGTTCATGCTAAGGTTTTACTGACCTATTTTTCCCTAAATAGCCTATATCAAACGATGGGAAACGAGGAATGACCTACTTTTTCACAACATGCTAATAATGCTCAAACATATAAAACGTACAAATATCTCAGCATTGACTGTTACTTAATGCACTAAACTTGGACAACAGCCTAATAAATGTCCCGTAAAAAAGTTCATGCACATTCATTTTTAATGAGGCCTATTGGCCCCTCTGATCAGCATTAAGAGATTGCTCACCTGTTCCATGTACAAATCCGCATGTCATATTTTCAAGCATAACGAGCACTCCAGCTGTGACTAAAAGATGAAAAGAAGTTGCCCGCAGAAGCGCATGAACTCCACAGTACATATATACCATCATGTTGCAACACGAACAACGGAACCGTTTACCTAGTTCTTTCCCCTAATGAAACGACTGTCATTTTAAAAACCTTTCATATGAAGACACATTGTCATAACGGTTTGACCGTTTGGATCATCTCTTCTGTGAAACTGAGTCATGGAGATGCATTATAGACGCTCTGGCTTTCATAGGGTTTGGGACCATTCCTCTGGTCTCATGCCCCGTGTACAAGCCGCTCTTGAGAATGTTTGCTAACAAGGCGCACAGCCTCTCCAGCATCTGCCCCTGCTCCCAGCACAGGAAGAAAGTTTCTTCTACAAACCCAAACTTTGTTATAGAACCGCCCTCGCTGAAAAAGTTGGTGGGAGGACCCAGAGAAGGCTCCTCTCACTGGAAACTTGAGAGAAGAATGGCAAAAAGGAGTCTTTGTCCTTCTGTATATTTGGTAACCGTTTTGGAATATGGTGCGAAAGGCAAAATACGTCCGAGCGACTTCAGTGTAAACGTCATTGTAGGCCACTTTATGAATAAATGACAACAGCATTGCACTGGTTGTGAATCTACGTTATTTTGCAGTTATTAAGAACTATTGTTCTGACTCAATGTTTCCAGATAGGCTATCAAAAATAATAGGTACCAATAAGGGCATCAATCACTGATTTCTAAGATTTCTTAAACTGGGTGGTTTCTGTGACAGTTTACTCTTTCAAACCGTAAAACCTGATCTCATTAGACATGATCAGTGGAAAATCCGTTATAACATCTTCAGGTCTGTTGAAGTCCCCTTGAACCAACTGCAACAGGCGCGCATGCTGTAGCAGTCTGGATGGCCACTGTAGACCCAAAAACCCCTCTTCTAGAAGGAGTAGGCACGCGTGGCAATATCCTCAGCCAGTGCATCCTCTGCTGGACATTCCTGTGCATAGCACATCTGACTAATGAAATCACGAAAGAACTTAACTTATTGCCTACATTTGGCTATTTAGCTACTAATAGGCCTACCATTAATAGACATTTTGATCATTAAACCATTTGAACGGCTTTGCGTGTAATGGACAGGTGCAACCCAGTCATAAAATGTAGCCTGTGAAATGTAGGCTAACGCCACAATCCAATTAATACTGTTACAAATTGGTTGAAATCTCTGAAATAGGGCTACTTATGTATGAGCCAGGGCTACCTACATATCATATTAAATGATATACCAGCTGCATCATTAGAACACACTGTCAATCACAACTTTCTCCAATGCTCACTCACCTAAGGCGGGAGCGCCGAATGGATTCCATATAAAACGCCGGATGCCAAGCTAAACGGAACATTAAAGTTCAGCAGTAAAGGCAATTTCGCAGGCTTGGTTACTTTAAAAGCTGCCAAACAACTGTGTTTTGTTTTGTTTAACAAAATGTGGAACAAACATCAAACAGATATCATGTTTGTACTGGGACATCGCTGAAGTCTGTTGTGGTGATATGCAAACATTAAACGGACCGATGCTGATGAAAGCACCTGCCGCCACGCTTACTCAAAGGATGGAGGAGATCCTCAACCTTACTGGAAACGGACCATATAACATAACTTTGTCGGATCATAAATTCAACAGTCTTGAGGACATAGATGTGACAGCAGACGGCAGCCCAGTACTCAGGATAATAATTTCAGTTGTGTACTCGGTTGTGTGCGCGGTGGGACTCGTTGGAAATCTGTTGGTATTTTTTCTTATGAAGTTAAGGCAGAGTCGAAAGAGATCCAGCATAAACTTCTTCGTCCTCAACTTAGCTGTAACTGACTTTCAATTCGTTCTTGCACTACCATTTTGGGCTGTGGACATTGCTTTGGACTTTAGCTGGCCGTTCGGCGATGTCATGTGTAAAGTTATCCTGTCAGTCACTGTTATGAACATGTATGCAAGTGTATTCTTCTTAACTGCAATGAGCATCACCCGTTACTGGTCAGTCGCGTCAGCGCTGAGAAACCGTACACGGCGTAGGATGTTTTCTGTCAAATGGGTTAGTGCAATACTATGGATTTTGGCCACAGTTGCTACGGCACCAACAACCATTTTTGCCACAGTAAAAACTGTTGCTGGGGAAAAGCTGTGCTTACTCAAATTCCCAAATGGACAACGCTGGCTTGCGCTGTACCATCTTCAAAAAATTCTCCTGGCTTTCGTTCTGCCAATGCTCATATTATCAGTCTGTTACCTGATGCTTTTAAGGTTCATTCGTCGGAGAGGTATGAATATCAACCATGCTGCAAGACGTTCTAGAGTTACAAAGTCGGTGACTATTGTAGTTCTTTCGTTTTTTCTTTGTTGGATGCCCAACCACGCAATAACATTTTGGGGTGTTTTGGTAAAACTGAATGTTGCATATTGGGACAGATCATACTACATTGTTCACACTTACGTATTCCCCGTAACTGTTTGCCTAGCCAACACAAATAGTTGTTTGAACCCAGTACTGTACTGTTTAATGCGACGCGAGTTCAGAAAGATGTTAAAGAATTTGTTCTGGCGCATATCCTCACCAGTTATGGCTTCGACTTGTAAATTACGCACATACACTACGGCAACGAAACCAGAAATGGAGGACGCTCGTGGTGTTATTCCACTAAATGTACTGGACACTGAAAATTGCCGACTATCTGTTATTGACAGACCATTTTCTGTAGCGGGTTACAAACCATCTGAGGAACCCAGTTTTATTAACAAAGTAGAACAATTTAAGGATGTGTAAATTAAATTTCATTCATGCCACACTTTATAGTTATGGATCAGTCTCAGCAAAAAAGAATGACAGTGTAAAAAGACCAGCAAAATTGTGCTGTAAAGTTGTCTTTTTATGTGAAATGCGCTGGGAGCATCATACAGCACCCCACAGAACGTACTTCATGATTTTTGTAAATTTACTGTGATTTTGCGTATGGTGAAATATGTTTTAAAATGACTCAAAAGTCATAACACTGAGATTACGATGTAATCTTGATATTGTGTCATGTTGAATGTTTATGTGGACAAAGAAAGATTACATTTTTAATGTATTTTTGGTTGTTATATAATGTAAATATGCTGTCTAAAATGATTAGGCATTGACTGCCTTTCTATAATTAGTATAAATAGGGTGATGACATCATGTCCTGGATGTGCTGGAGATGTTCACTGGACATTATAGGCAAGTTGTTTTCATGAATCATAGCCAGTATCTTGCCCCCTACTAGTTATACTTTCAGTCTAGTTGACAGTGGATTGACTGGAATCAGAATGATTCATGAATTTGGCAAAAGATGAATGAACATGGACTGAAGATTGACCTGTCACACTCGGAATAAAGAATCTTATGTACTTGCCTCGATCTGTTACTGAGTCAGTTTTTGATCAACATGCAGAAAGGTATTTGTAGACAGTCAGGATTACGTTTTAATAATGTGGCCTTAATTATCCATCTAAAAGGGTATGACACCATTATTGGTTACCATCTTTGGCGGAGCTAGAATTTTGTACATAGGGTGGCCAGGGGGTGGCCAAGGCTATTTCAGGGGGTCTGAATATGACAAAAAATGTGTGTCTTTGAGCACCTCTAAATGACATAGCATAAGCACCTGGGTGCCAAAACCACAAATACACACACGTATGTGCATGCACACATGCATGAATGTGCACACAAACACACACACCACACACACAATTGCTCAAAATCCCTCTTATTCAGGCTCAAGTAAGTAAGGGGGAAAGCACTCAAAACTCTCTTCTCAACCTATACTTTCCTCTCTGAACATTTCAAACTTGATTACAGTAGCCTATAATTTTAGACTATAGCTGTGTTTGAAATATCTTTTAAATTTTGTAGAGTAGCACTAAAAGGAATGCAGTTATGCAGAATAAAATATCATTACACGCAATGTAATGCGTCATCTGTCTGGTGAACCATTTATCGCGGTAACTCAACTAATATTGCAAAGTTCAGGTTGTGTACTTTCACATTATAGCATTATGGCATGCTAGGCCATATACTATGTGTTACAAAGACTGCGAGTGTGAGAGCAGTTCAACAGAAAAAAGGGTGCTGTTTTAAAGAGGAATGCAATATGCTCAATTGGTTAAATTATTAAATTGATTAACTAATTTTAAAGTTCATTTTCTCATGAACCATTTATCACAGCAACTAGTACCATTAGAAAGATCAGATTATGCACTTTTATACAATGTGCGTGGTGTGATGAATACTGTGAGAGCAATCCAAAGGAGATTCAATTGGTGTTTTAGATGCAGATGGAGATATGCACAAATTTAAATATGTAACGCAATTTCAAAGTTAATTTTCTTACGAACTGTCTGTCACAGCAACTAGCAAATGACACCAAGTGTATATTCAGATTATACTTTTATTTGATATGCAAGATGTGTATGAGCAATTTAACAGAATGGGTACTGTTTTGGAGCATGACAAACATGTAATTTTAGTTTGAACTGGCAGACACTGCTGCCTGAATTGATCTCAAATTGCTAATTAAGTGTCTTGAACACTGATAGCTATATCTTATTATATTACTTTTTGCACCTTTACTCTTATTGTTTCTAATTTATCCATATAAATGTTGATGGCCACCATATCTCGCATATAAATTACTTCATTAAGTTAACCTTAATCCTAATCCACAGTTGCACAACTGACATCTTTTATATGATTACTCCTTAAAACTTACATCATAATGATAGTTTCACTGTAGAATCTTTCCATTTCCCCTCAGTGATTTGACTACGCAAACATTTACCCTTTCTTGCTCCACAGGTTGAAAAAAACACTTCTTATGAAGATGTGCAGTGAACTGTCAATCATCAGTATTAGCAACTGAAATTCAAGGGGGCACCTGGGGTGGCCAATCAGATTCCAGTGGAGTCCAGTGCTACTAGGCGCTTCTCTGGCTCCGCCCCTGGTTGCCATGTTACCATTTTTGTGTGATTCTGTATGAACCAAAAAGCAGTGGATGAAAGACAACTTGTCCTCTAAGAATTACATAGCAAGCTTACTTTGCAGTGTTAAAGGGAGGAGGTGGGGACAATAATTGTGTTCAACAAAAGGCTCCTATAACATGAACAGCTGAGATATTTGCATTTATTCATTGTACAGCTGTTTCACCCACAGCAATTTGCAGTACAGGTAGGACATGTGTGCTATTAGTAAGCCCAATCAAAGCCAAGCAATTCCTTCAAAAAACATTCCCGACTCCTGTTTGGGAAATCTGTTACAACATCCTGCATTGTGCTTTAAGCTATACAATTGCTCTGCTTGTGGTTGCTTGCAGAAGTCCCATTTAGTGTACACTTGACAACTTCCGAAGTGCCACTGCACAAGCACAAGAAAAATGTCACACAGCAACAACACACAGAGCTCAAGAAATTGTGCACACTCACACAGAGACCTTCCTTGAAAACAGCTAGCCACAGCTAGCCACAACATCATCAGAATCACAATGATTTGATATTGGAAGTACATGTTCTCAACATGTGAAGCCACCATCCAAAAACCGTACATGTAAGAGGTGAGTCAGCAAGTATAATGAAAACCTGTTCTCAAAACCTGACATGTTAAGGTGACCAGACCTCTGAGATGAATATCAGGGACATTTTCCTGAATTTTCCTTGGGAATGGGGGCATTCTTATTTTCTACAGTCAATATCATTAAAATAAGTGTGTTTTAGCTTCAAAAATCGTGGGCAGAGAGGGTTTTCCTGTATCTTAGTGGGGACAGACCACCAAAATCGGGAACTGTCTCCAGAAATCAGGGTTGTATGATCATCCTATGCCATGTACATGAATTGTGGAAAACTCGAATGGTGTCCCTATAATGAAACTCCTGGGTCATTCTGTAAAGATCTAATCCTGTAGGTCTTTCATCAGTGTCTGTTAGGCTAATCAGAAAAAAACCTGAGACATAGGCATACCATGCAGAGTCTTCAAAGGGAAATCGTTGTGTGTCATTCACAGCAGAATGCAGTTCACAGACACTTTTTGACATACAGATAAAAGTGTCAGTCAAATCATGAGTAGCTACCTCGAAGCTGGGCTTTCAGTAGCTGGGCTTTCATCAGTATCTTTGATACTGATGTTTGGCTCCACAATGAGTGGAAAATTCTCCCACAGGTCAATCTGGTACTCATTACCAAGGTAGGTCTTTTGAACAGAATCGCTTGCATGTCCTGGAGACTTGGTGCCTTTTTCACACATTTGAGATGATGACTATCAACTGTGATCAAATAGCTTGCCTCTAGGTACAAGGATAAAACTCCCGAGTTTGAAGGATACAGAAAAGAATTCTACAATATTCAAGTGGCTTGCACCAGTGTAGACAAATTAAGAAAGAGAGAACATATTTTCTCATATCTCCAAAATGTCATTGAGTTGCTATATGATATATTTCTGTAATCTCAACATGACAGCTTTTTCAGTCGTGGCATTGGTTATAATGCTCAGTCATATCTTAACATATACATGAAATGACAGTAGAGCAGTGCAAGCAAAGAAATGTGTACGAATATTTCTCATTTCAGGGGCAATTAAAGACATTCACACAAAAATGCTTTAAATATTTAAATATATTTGTTATATAGCCTTGTCAAACACAACCCAGAGGCTTCGGTGGCACATAATACGTATCTGATGTGACTACAGCATTATGGCGAGTCCGTACAATATTTCACTAACCAGCTAGTCTTTTTGTCTCCTGATATACATAACAGCAGAATAAAATTTGTTCAGTAACAGAATATGTTGTCTGCCTATGTTTCTATATTTTTACAATCCAATGGTTGGATTTGGCAGTTTGGTGAATTGGCCAACACAGTCTTAAAGACTGTAAATGAACATGAATGGTGAAGAGTTTGTCTAAGAAACAATGTTACGGCAAAGAAAAACAATTCAGTCCCACTAAAAAGAACTGACTATAATATCAGAGAGATGCTTAGAGCCGTTATTGTGCTGTCCCTTAGAAACTACTTAAAGGAAAAATCCAGTCAATCAGCCCATATTTAAGGCTGCTTAAGTGCTGTCAGTAGATAGCCTATAACAGTCACAGCATTTGGTACAACACAGACTGAATTTGGCAGCTAATTTTAACTCATGGCGGCAACGGAAAACCTTTTTTTTTCATCAGTTAGTGCTGGTTGCCATTTCGCTATTTGGTCTATGTTGCACCAAATTATGTCATTCTCATACCAATGGTGGCCATCACCTACCTCATACCAACGGTACTTGGCAATGTGGAACGACAGGGCTACAGGTTGATTCACTCCCGATAATCCCTTCAATGACTCATGTCATATAGGTAAGGTATCCTTTACTTTAAAGGATACAACACAATTTAAAGGTAAAATGCAATTCTGGCCATCATGTCCATTGATATTTGGACAAAACAGGAAACAAAACTTGGCTGGAGCAACTTTGTTATGGTCTGGGGGACAGGCCTGTTTAACTTTGTTTCTGATTTACAGAGCCAGTGATAATAATCGTTGGTGTGATGGAAAAAAAGTGTTATGGTAACGCTTTAGAAACAGATGCTTATAATGCATTAGTAACACAAATAATGAACTAATTATGAACAAAACATTTATATAGATTTGTAAATGTTTAAGAAATGCTATGTTAATGTGTTATATATTCAAATGAGCGTATACTCCCCCAAAACAATAGACAAGAGTTTCAACACTTGCAAACCATACATTTGATAGAGAGTAGTGCAAAGGCAACATTGACAGTGACAGTGTGAAAGGTGGCAGTAGACCTAGAAGGATACAGCAAGGACAATTACTGTTTTGATAAGGTTAATCACTTCCCTACTCTCTGCCTGAGACTTTCACTCATTTTTAATGAAGGAGAGAAAAAAAACCAAGACGTTTGTATCCTCTGCAAATTGTTTCATGCTGAGGCACTTGACACTTTAAGCAGCCTTTTTTGTTCATGAAATTAAATCTTCTAATCTACTACATAATTGGCTGAGTATTTTCACAGTGCAGAAGTACCCAAATGTCAAGAAGCAAGATCAGTATGTTTTGCCATGCCATTGGGTAAATGAAACCAACCATCATACCCACTTTAGTGCTTCCATACATCTCAAATGGAAATATCAGGTACGTATCAGATAATCAGTGTATTGACATTGTATGTCACATCACAGTTTGTATGACAGCAAGCCATCTGCAATCTTTTAACCTGTGACTTCTGTGGCATGACATTCAATTTCATTGTAATGAAAAAAATACAAACTATGCTCCTGATTTCAAAATAATTTATTAAGTTATTCATTCTTTTACACTGAACAAAACACAAACACACAATGCACACAATCAGTGCTTAATATGTAAGTCTGACAGGTTGAAGTATCAAAATGTGTCCATAAGACTGACATGCCTTGGTAGGTGTATTAGTTTGGTATGTGCCATATGAAGTAAATTCCAAAATGGCAATTTAATTAACAATACCTTGAAACATTAAAAAAAGTTGTCCTCTTTGTAAAATAACGAGACGTGTGAACATTTGAAATAGTTTGGTATGGAATTTATACTGTAACTTTACCATGCGCACTACAATCACAGCAGAAGCTGTACCTGTATGCTATACCTGCATGGGACCCTCAGCACTGAACTGTGAGAAGAAAACCATATCAACAGCAGCTAACGATAACCTGAACACATCAATGAGTCAAAGAAGTCAATCTACGTTATTAAATGATGAAGTGGAACATATTGAAAAACAGTCTTACATATAATGTTGAAAAAGTACACAAAATAAATTTCCAATTAATAAATGCCATATCAATACAACTAAACTGTACAAGGATAAGTTAACTTATTTGCCTTTCAGATCATCGTCAGTTTTTTCATGGACCATTTCCCATACATTAAATAAGCATTCTCCTAGCCTAAATGAGAAATTTGAGTTTAGGAGTAGGTTTATTCCATGTATGGGAAAACAACCCCATAAGTTTTGGTCTGTTGTATGCCTTGCATGTTTCTGGACTCCTTGCTCCACCACACCTGACTGAGAATACAACATCAAGAATGCTCATCAACTTTCCATAGTAGAGACAAAAGTTTTTACATGCTTGCCCGTGGGAGATGGACAGGCCTTCATTTCAGCCTGTCTTTACCCTTGGTTAGCTGAACAATCTTGATCCTATTTTCTGATTTACATTACATATTTAGCAGACAGTTTTATACAAAGCAGCCTACATTTGTCAACTATCAATTACATCAGGGCCAGTCTCCCTTAGAGCAATGTGCCTTTCTCAAGGGCACAATGGTGGCAGCCAGGATTTGAACCAGCAATTTTCCAGGCTACTTGCATGCTAGCCAGGTTCCTTAACCACTACACCACCACTGCCTGATGAACTCATTGATTCATTGATGAATTCAGTCAGCTGTGATTGAGCAAAAAAGACCAACAACAAGCAGGACTAAAAGTTCCCTAAGAGCAAAAGTGAGAAACACTATCAACATGCAGAGCATCTGTTTCTGTGTGTGTCTCCTGTAAACGTTGTCCCATTTGGATCATATTTGAACTGGAGAGTTTGTAAATTAGCATCCTCTACTAGTCTGGTTTGTCCCCGTTCTCGTCCTCCTTGTTATCAGAAACAGAGGTCTCTGGGCCTCCCAGATCTTGTGTAATCATAGCAGTTAGGTCTCCCAGCTCCATCTCGCTCTCCACGGGTGCGCTGGAGCCCAGTGAGTCTGTGTCTGTTTCCCTCGCATCCTCCCCGGACTTGAGCCCTATGTTGTCTGGGATGATCTCCACCTGGATCTCCGAGGTGTCGGCACTTTCCTTAAACCAGACACTCTTGTGCCGCTCGTCTCTCTTCTTCTCCTTGGTGAGGATGGACCTCACCTGCCCTGTTCCCTGTGTCGCTCCTTGCCGGGCCCTGGCTTGGGCAGCAGGGCTGCTGCTGTGGATGTGGTTGGCCTGTACTCGATGGCCACAGGAGGCGCAAGGTGGTTTCTGCCTCTCGCGGATCATTGCTCGGGCCCTGGCGGTCTTAATGGAGTCCGGCCGGCGGTCTGAGCCCACAAGCCTCCTGGGGGGCAGCCCTCTACTGGGGTCACCCCCTTCATTCATGAAGCCGTCGTTGGTAAACTGCATGCTGTCTCTTGGTCGCCTCCTAGGTTGGGTGATCTTGAAGCATGGACCTAGGCACTGAACATATGACAGAAAACACATTTTGTTTGCATCACTGTGAACACTGTGTTTATATTAAGCCGTTTGATATTCTCTCAGCAATTTTACACTTTTTATCTTGATTCTTGGCAGACTTCAATCTCTTTAATCTGCCCAGAGGATTTTGCCAGTTAAAGTGTGTGATTATTCTAAAGCTTCACTCACAGAGTTGCTGTGCTGTGCTGTGATGAGAAGATGCTGACCTCTGATAACTTTAGCGCATTAGCGTTCCCTTTCCTCAGCCTTGAGATAAGGAATCCGATGACAATGAGGCACATCACAAGCAGGGCCGCCATAACGAAGCCCAGCAAAGCCATATCTCCTGCCCTGTAGCCATCAGAGGGGGACTGGACACCTGGGTCTTCAGCCAACAACATGCCAGACAAGAATATCAGTGGCATCAAAGTTAGAGATTTGCTAATTATGATCTACCTGTGTTCTGACAAGTTTTAACAAGAAATGTTGAGTAAATCTCACCTGGTATGACTTGTACAGATAGGGCAGCCGTACCCGACTCACCCGTAGAAATGTCCACAGCACGAAGCTGTGAAATGCCAAAAAGATGGGCAGACAATGATTTAGCAGATTTAAAAAAAAAAAAGTTTGGATTCTTGCTGTTTGTTACATTTGGGGTTCTTTGTCAGGTGCCTGACTTGCCTGCAGAGCAAAGGAGTCTGTTTTCACTGCCTTCTTCAGGAGAACAAAACCATCTGTTGTTACATTGACATAACTGCTGTATTGGACCTCATATCGTATGTCAGGATTTGAACCCTCAAACACAGAGAATCAATAACATTAATTAACAGAAAGATGTAAATAGATTCTTCTAGATTTTAGCTTGTCTCGGCATGACAATTTGTGTCTCACAAACACCTTCATGTAATTGGGCAAATTTAAAAATCCATTCATGCTCACAGTTGCGAAATCCTCATCGCGTGCTCTAAGTCTAAAGGGCCTGTTGGAAGTCCTGTCCCTCATGACCATGTTTTCTGGCCCAGAGGTTGTGTAGACGTAGGCTTCATAGCGCTCCTTCTCAAACTTTGGTGGATTCCGACTTTTCTTCATGATTTCTATGGTGACTGAGGTGATGGCAAACTGATCTCTGTTGGTGACTTGTGAGGCCTGTGCATTATAGACATACAATGCCACACTATCATCAACCCACCACTGTTTACATTTCTGTGTCAGCCTCACCAGACAATGATGTTCATAACTGACATCAGTTATTTTTTGCAATAACACGTGTCAATGATTTGACAGCTAAAGCTAAGAATTTACCATAACTGTCAAGGTAATTGGGCCAGCAATGTCAGCAGCCTTCAGCATTGTTAGGTTTCCATTGATCTCGTCAATTTGAAATATGCTGTCCTCATTTCCTGTCGGAAAATGTAAGACATTTATCACTCATAGCCCACAGCAAAAAAATAGGCTGGATATATGGTTTAGCTTTTGAATGTGTTACCTTTTAGGATTTTGTAACTGATTTGCTCATTTCTGTTTTTATCTCCATCTTTTGCATAAATTGGTCCAGGCTGCAACTGTAAAGGACCTTCCTTTGGAAAAAAAGAACCACTGAAAGTTACCACTGTCTCTTAAAGACAAAGCTATCTGAATTTATATCTTAAACATGTAATTAAGGTAAAGACTTACTTGTTTCTCAGTTAAATTGACTTTGCCCCTATATCCTGAGCTGTAACAGAGTTTTGCAATGCCAACTGTTGTCTTAGTACATGGTTGAAACCAAGGTGGGCGGTTATCAATGTCCCGCACATTGACTGTGATGGTGGTTGTGGCTGTGAAAGAGGGTTCACCAGGTTCTGTAGGAATGGGTGTATCCTGTTATGATGAGAAACTAATTCATTAACAGTTCATCTTATATGCCATCTTTATGTTAGGATTTCAATGCACATACCTGGACGTATAAAATCAGTGTCATCTTCTGAATTACATCATATTCCACTGTCTTTTGCACTAAGAGTTTGGGATAGTTCTCTGTTTGTAGCCTGAAATATTTGCTCTGTAAAATACATGTATTACTTTGTTAATCTTTGATACTAGTTGAAGTAACCCACTATGGCAAAAGCCAGATAATAAGCCAATGTTTACCGTAGATGGATCCAAAGTATAGTAGAGTAGATCTGAATCAAGATCTGTGGCTTCTATAAGTCCAATACTGGAATTTACTGCCATCAACTGTGAGAGAGTTATGAAATCCATAGGTGTGAATAGTCAGTAGAAAGGTGTATTCTTCATATTAGTTGTCCATACAAGAGGATATTAACCATGTGGATTTGAAAAAATCACAAAATTACCTCATCAATCTCTAAAACATATTCATCCTTGGCAAAGGTTGGAGGATTATCATTGATGTTTTCTATCTGCACTATAAGAGGTAGAGTAACCTGTTGGAGAGAGACAATGATATATATATAACTAATATAGTTTGTATAATGTATATAGTATATAACACTGGATATCACCATATAGTTGTATGCCTGTTATAATGTGTTGGGACTGAACACTGGATATCATCATGTTGTTGTATAGCTGTTATAATATGTGTTTGGGAATGAACCAGCCTTACTGCTTTGAAGCCAGTTTTGTTGCATTTTATCCGGACCGTAAGAGCCTCTTCACTAAGCAGAGCCTGCGAGAGTTGTAACACAATAATTTACATAAACATAAACATAGCATGAACAACAAGTAAATCCTAAATAATATATTTAACATATTTATATTTGATTAACAATATAGTTTACTGACATAAGGCATGAAACATACAAATACAATACAATATACAAATACAATATAGAATGTCGACTTTTATCACCTATATCAAAGTGGAGAACCTTGTGTGTAAACAATAGTACTGGTCATGACTTCAGAGGCTTTCATACATTTACACAAGCATTACTTCCAGCTCATTTCTACTGGGCAGTCTTGTACCCATGTTTTCCATTTATTTTCCTTTTACCCACTGTATTGCCACGATAGCAAAAATTATTTAAAGTAAATCAGTCACCTCAAAGTCTAATCCTTTCTTTGCCATCAGGTCTGTCCCTCTGAGCTCAAACGCTTCCTCTGGGTTTTCCATGAGCGTTAGCGTGATGTCTCGCTCTGTGGTGTTGACAGTGGCAATGAAGGTGTCAACTGTGCTGTTCTCCCTGATGGTCACAGGCTCCGGGGGGACTGAGCACACTAGGGAAATAAAGACCACCACACCAAAGTCTACTGCATGTCCTGAAAACATTCAACCATTTTTATGTCATCAACCATGACAGTTATGATATCACAGGCCTCTTTGGTGTTGAAAATGCTGTACATGAAGCCACAAATATTTTAGGTATTTATATGTTATGTGTTCAACATAGTTTTAAGTGTTGTTAAAAGTTGTTTCTAGAAAGTTTGAAATTACATCATGAGGCCATTTTCAGATAATTCTTAGTTATGAAAGTATAAGAGTATATTAAACATAACATAGTGTGTTAAACACAATAACTTTCACACTCATATATACTGTACTGACCAGACAACCACTACATGCACAGTGGGGGGAAAAAAGACGGATCACAAAAACTCAGCAACATAACATCAGCAACGACAACAACATCAAGTGTTGATCAAAGCTATACTTACGTTTTTGTGACTGGCTGAGTTTGTGAAGGCAGACAGTCAGGAGGCAGCAGAGGAGGCCATTTAGCGATTTGCCGTAATATTTGTGCTGTTCCATGTCCACAATAATCTGATCCACACAACTGAAGTATGGAGGACTGGGAGGCCGTGGTACCAGCTGGTACTTCTCCACATAAAGCACTGACTGTGTTCCCTCATGAGTGGGAGTCGATTCCAGTCGCAATGTTTGTGACTTCATCTTACGGTCATATATTGCCTAAGGAGCCTGCCAGCAGTGAACGGCTCAGCTCCCTCCTACTAAAATACTTGCATCTGTTTTTGAGGGGTCATTCTGTATTAGTGCCCATGTTCCACTTACAAAGGAACTTTGGGAGGAATGTGCCCACTTAGTGCTGCAGTATTAGAAAGATTTTTTGTGGTTTTGTGGCGTTACAGTTTTTTTACCCCAGATAAATCTTGAAATGACAGCTGCTTATTCATTAAACATCTACTGCTATTGCTGCCATATACATATCTCCTTTGAATATTCCTTATACTATCTTCATTCCACAAACTGAGGGAGAAAATCAGAGTGATTATATTATACACAGTGTGCAAAATAACTGTTGCCCAGACACCTGGTCTGTCTCTTGCTGCTGGACTGCAAGCCTGTGGACATTGATTGTTGGCTTGTGTTTGCCAATCATTTCATGCATGTTACAACCGTACACAGTTCCAGGTATAATCGAGAGTGGCTTCTTTGTTCAAATCAGCCCAGATTGTTTCCAGCCCATCTGCTAGTGGGCTCCCTGGGACCAGTGGGATATGGTTATGAAAGAATTAGTCATAGAATTAATATCCCACAAGTTGTTATATTTATTTTTCCTCCTGGTTCCTATGTGGCGATATCATTACAAAGCAATGGACAGTTCTTTCCCACAGGCAATACATGTGTCCTTATTACAAATTAGAAACATCCTCATGTCTTATCTTATATTTGGTTGTCATGTGATGTGATGTGGTGACGTCAGTGTTCTACCAATTCTAACCAATTCTAACTTGAAGATTAACTACTGCAACCATAAGAACAACAGCAAGACATTTTGGTTCAAAGCACTTGTGCAGCACAGTGCAAGGGGACTCTCACTAACCACTACTTTTTACAGGGTTCAAAGCACTTTACAGTGGAAGGGAACTCTCACTAACCACTGCCGTGTCACACTCATAGGTGATGCATGGCAGCCATTATACACTGGTGGAGGCAGGAAGAGAATGAATTAGCCAGTTACACTGGGGGATTCTTGGAGAGGCAGATTGAATGAGCCAGGTTGGAATCTGAGCCAGGACAACAGAGAACCTCTGTCTTATAAGTGTCATCTTTAATGACGACAGTCAGAATAAAATTTTTCCGAAGGAGATGTTTTATATGACCATATGCTTTGTGTCAAGCCCTAATCTAGCGTGTCAAACCAAATCTTATTTGTACTGAGAACATGGAAATACATTTAGCCATCATTGATTGGTGAGTCAGCCTTCAGCTAACACGTCTGTTTTGAATCTACTCCCCCACAGGTGTCTCAGTGGACCAGTGATATCCTTTGGCTCAGACAAATACACTGAGTTCTTTGTTTTCCCAGCATGTCTGTGGCCGTTGTCTCCCAACCTTCTTCTGTGCCTGTCTGTCCATCAGGCATGCCCTGGAGGGAAGCTCCACGCTTACTGCACATATATTGAGCCAAGCACAGCTCCCCCTGCATTTGCCCATTGTGCCCCCCCCCACTCTTGACACACGCATTCACATGCGCACACACACACACGCACACACACACACACAAATGCACACACACAGGCAGACACAGACTCACATAAACACAGACTCAGTGCAGTGTGGGAACAAGGGGACACAGTACTACATGAAGTAGACACATTGTGCTGTCACATACATGCGTGTTAATGTCATGCATTTGTATTGGAGCAGCTAGTGCGCTTGAAAATGGCAAATTGCATTATTATGTGGCTCAAGGACATCTAAAATGATCATACTATTTGTGTTGTTTCTTCATTAGTATTTCATCATAAAACTCTCTGAAGCAAGGTAAGAGCAAGAGTTTTTTTTAGTTTTGTTTTGGTTCTATTTTTGTTAGAGAAGTGATAATCAAATAGTCAAATAAAACTCTGCATTTGTATTCAGTTTTTCCCTGGATGGCATTATTTAGAATAGAATGACAAAAATATCTACTCATATGACAAGCACATATACTGGGTAGTGTAGCATCGCCGTAATAAGAACAGATTGTTATGAGCACCTATGACCAGCAGGGGGAAGACTTTCCAAACATTTGGCATTGAGCTTCTTTTCCCAAACTGCTGTGGGAGGGTGGCTTTCCAAGATAACAGTGTGACTGGGTTTTAATATTGTCCCAGAGGTCAGAATGGCAGAAAGTTAACTTCAGCAAACTCAGAACTCAGAGTTCAGAGTACAGAGACTCAGTATTTATTTAACCTACTCATCATTCTTTACTTAATCTGATGCCAAATCAGAAAAATACCTAAAATGTTTTAATCTTGTGAGTTTGTGTCCACAAACTTCCCTTATTATGTTGTAGGCCTCCTTCAACCCTGCACACTTAGAAATCGGTCCTCTGCACCACAGTTTCTGAGCCACATAATCCAAGAATTGCAGATTGTGAGAGTTGTATACTAATATTTTGTATCCCTCTTATTCATGGACCATAATACCCACAATAAGGCATTGTGAGCCATTGTTATGCATGGATTTGAGGAAATTGTTGGGAATTTTGTTTTTGCTCCTCAACTGAAAGCTCATTTCACACTCATAGGGCGCCCTCTAGTGTTGGTCTTGGAGGTCTCCCTTTTGCACCATATGTGTGTGAAATCATCAAAAGATGTTTTACACTGACGAGAAAAGGACTAAAAAAATGAAGGAAACAAAAAAGAAAACACCTAACCCTAACCCTAACCCTACGACTATGACTGTGACGTCAGGCCCAGCACAGCAGTGACCATAGTCCACGGTTTGAAAACAATGAACGGGCCTCTCTTGCCGGGGTTAATACTCCTCACTAAACAGCCTATAATTCCAAGCTGCTTAATGTGCGCTGAGGTTTTTCCTGTGTGTGCTGTGGACTGCTAGCTCATTGGCTACCTACACTCTGGACTTAGCACCGACTTGAACTTCACAAGTGGCTCAGAGGGTGCCTACACACCCCCACACAGCACACTGTGTCATCTCTATTATCCACCTGTCCTGTGAATGTGTGCGATTAGGCTGATGGTGATGTATGTTTGAACAGCTGTCGCCCAATCATGTGTAAACTCTATTTCATATGTGCGATACATGCATGTGTGTGATATAACTAAACGCACAAAAATAGCAGGCAAAGAGAGGAGCTACCTCTTCCTACTGAAAGAGACACAGACAGCTGTGGGTATGCAAATCAACTCCAGGAGGAGTTATATGTGATCCTGTAATGATGCGGTTTGAGCTTTGTGTTTCTGGTGGTGGTGAAACAAGTGTATGTGTGGGCAGGGAGGAGACAGGGAGAGGGGTATTCATGGCCACAGTGCATATAAGTCTATACGTAACAAACAAGTCGCAATTGGGTTGCTTGTCACGTGATTTTCTGCATCACTAGCCTACCACAAAGACGTGGGATACACAAACTTTGTTTTTCTCTTTGTCTCTAGAAATTTTGTTTTCATGTGAGCTAAGTGGACTGGATTAAAGCTATGGACACAATCCTGCTATTGATACTATGTCCAAACAGCTCCGCTAGATGGTTTAGATTCTCCCTCTTTTAATTTCCGGTTTACCCAAAATGGACAAGTGTAAGTGGCCTGAAGTAGTCAATACATCACACTTATGTCTCTCTGAGAATTAAAATGTATTAGTCTGAATCTTGATGTTGATACTACATCCAAAAAGATCCACTAGATGATTTAGATTGTCCTTTTGTTATCTGTTTACCCAAAATGGACAAGTATAAGTGGATTGAAGAACCTCTCTGAGAATTTAATTTATCAGTCTCAAGGATCTGCTGTAGGACAAAAGCCTGCTGTGCAATGCTGTGAATTTGATGTGAAAAAAATAGCTAACAGAGTTAAGAGAGATCATATCACACTCACTGATGTCAGAGGATGTGAAAGCGCTATGTTGACAGAAGTGTGATGTGCACGCACAGTGACATCTGTAACTGCCACCGTTTCTGCAAGGTGTTTACAAACAGCACTGTGGAGAATAAAGGTGTTCTAATTAGTTGCTTTTGACAAAAAAAAAAAACTAAAATTAACTAAAAAGCTGTTTGTATAAGATGATAATTCAGCATTTAAATAAAATGAAAGAGTTTGTGCAAAGTTCTTTTTTTTTGTTTGCCTGTCATTGAGTAATAAGTTCACTCTAGTGCTCTGTTTCACAAATTGTGAAATAAAAGTTGTGTAAAGCCTGCTTCCATCCAACATATGCTGCATTAAAAGCCAAACTACCCATACTATTAAAGAACAAGTTCAGTTTTTTCAACTTAAAGCCTTGTTTTCTGATTGTTTATCACAAACCACAATGGTTGAATGCCTCTGTTGCAAGAATTTTCGTTTGTTTGCAGTTTGCAGCGAGTTTTCTGTCAGCATATTAGTGAACATTACTGACCACTAGGTGAGTTTCATGTCTTTAAAAACAAAAGTTTAATGCATTTGTGGAAAGATTGCAGCTGTGCACCTATGCAGCCATTCTGTAGATGGGGGTCGGGGGAAGGGGGTTCTCGGGACAGAGGCATTTGTCAAAATTTAAATCTTAACCATTGTATTTCATCATAAATGATTAGAAAAAAAGGCTGTAAGAGTAAAAAACTGAATTTGTCCTTTCAATTATCACTTTATCTCAAACTGGATAACTGGGAAAAGGCCAAGTACCCCAGTCAAACTCACCCATGCCCCACCCCACCTGTCAAATCAAAGTTTTAAAATAATGATGTTGTTGTCACTATGCAAAAGTTAAGTAGCATTGTGCTGTGTAAAGTATAAAAGCACCCTTTACGCTCATATCCTTACCATATTTGACAACCGGAAAAAATCTTTTCTGAACATGGCCTAGTTCAGCTGTAACCTGAAGCAGCATTTTGTGCAGTGATCACGTCCATCTGACTGAAAAGTAGGCCTATGATTTCATGTCAGCAATGTAACATCATGTCTTGTCTGGATGAAATCCACTGTAGCCTGTTTTCTTAAAATGTTATGTGGATTTTACGTGAACGGCAGGCAGCAAGCCAATATGAAGCATATGCGTGAGAAATGTTTAAAAGTGCAACATGGTGGCATAGCATTTGTGGTAAAGACATGAAAAATACTATTTGTCATAGGCTACATTTGTACAGCCATTACAGTTGCCCTTTTTGACATTTTCAGCAGAGCATTATCATACATTATACCTCAGGCGATTGCCCTACCTTTGATGCTTTCTTTCACTATATAGGGACCTATTAAAATTAAAAAGGAATACATCACGTCTTATAAGTAGTGAGAAACAATGCAATTCTGTCTTTTTGAGGCAGGTGTAGCCTACTCTTTGAAGTGTTTTATCTTGCAATTATTTCATCATCTGCAAGTCATTTTAGGCCTATATGATCACATGAAGCACACATTGTCTATCCAGAATGCAAGTTCTGTGCTCAGGGCAGGCAAATATCACTACACAAATGGACTTCAGAGGGAGGCCCCGGTTTGGTTTCCTGCAAGGCGGCCATGTGCTATGTCTGTCAACACAAGGAAAGTCTAATTGCTCACCGACGCACATGAGTGAAAATTATTTTACATAGTGAATTTGCTCGGGGCAGTTGCACAATACAGTGAAGAGACCAAATGGAGATTATGAGAGAATGTCAAATTGAGAACGCCAAGCTGAGTAGAACAGGGTTATGCTGTTTCTTACCATGCAATGACTGCCAGAACTAGCCATTCATAATTTATAAACGCTTCTGACAACAGGAATCCCATCCCAGTGCTGCGTCTATTAATTAGAGAAGCACAAGTTGGCTGCTCTGCCTCTGACCCAGAGGCTCTCCAGGACAATGGCAGACAGCAGAGAAAATGCCGAGCTGAGGATCTCGAGGAAATTATCTGCCTGGTATTACAATATTGTTATTTTAAATGAAACCCATCACATGGAATGTGGCACCGTAATCCAAAGTTAATGTTTCCACTTTACTCACTGGATGGTTCAGATTATTGAACATTCTAGCATCTTTAGGTTCACATATGTCTATATTTCCTTGACTGCATGTTAGACTAAAGCCTTTTCCTTCTCTCCAATTTGTATTGGATGGGCAGAACAGGAGTATTCCCAATGTACTGCACCCTCAGTTGCATTAAAGTTTATGTAAACAGAGTTGAACATTAGCTAGGGTAAATTTGGACATTCCCTGGGTTCTTTGACTATGCAGGATTACCTGTGTAAACTGTGCCATGAATCATGCCTTGTTACTTATACAGTGAGTACCACACCAAGCTGCAGACAAATGTTAATTATTCTGGATTATCAGACCCAATGACGCATAGACTAATGTGACTCCTATAGGTTATTCATTCGAAAAATAGCAATGGCTGTCTGAGAAATTTACTTGGGTAAAAAAAGTTCCTTGCATATTTGGCTTTCATATTCATATTTGGCACAGACAGTTATCAGAAGCTTGTCTTTCAACAGTCATGGAAATTAACGGTTGTTATTTCCAAACATGGTAAAAATTTGCTCAGAGTTCATACTGTCCTCCAGGCAATGGGGGAGCTCAGTCCATTTCTTTGATTACGTCTGATAGAGGGTAATCCCAGATTTTCCAGGTCGGGCCAAATCGAATAAATATGAAGTTCACAGTTCCCACCATACGAGTTCATGTTTTCAGCGCTGTTACCTGCAGCTGCAATTTGGGTGATGGGATCATGGTTAATGGTGTGGAAAATCAGGAGGGTTGCTTTCCCTGGAGGGCAGACAATCTGTTCAGACCAGTGGAGAAGTGAGGAGGAGGTGGTAATTAATAATCTGTATATCAATAATAATCAATAATCAATAAGTCTACACATTTAACACGTGTGTTTGTCTAGGCGTTCTTCTGATACCTCCATTGTGTTGGTCATGATGAGAAACTCCAGTCTAGATATTGTTTGAACTTGGAAGGGTGAGCTGCCTGTACATTCTGTCAGTATGTTGGGGTGTCAACTTTAGGAATTGGATACCCTGCCCTTTAGTAGGCCTGCCTTTCGCTGTTCTTAAAAATTATTGCAAGAAGAAAACTTACTGAAAAGAAAAATCTATTTTCACAGCTGTGCAGGTAGCCTACATTTTTAAAAAAGTTCCTAGCAAAATGTCAATCATTTGGTTCATTTGTGTTAGATGAACGGTTCAAAGCCTTGAATTCTGAACACTTGAAGACAAGTTTGATTGACTTGTCATTTTGTGTTCTGTCTTATAAGGACGACGGAGGTTGAACAAATACAAACAAAACTTTCAAAACACAACAAGCACACACCACCTCTACCTATAATATCCAAGTGGGATATTCACGAATGTCCAAACAGTTGGGACAAGTGCTGCGCAACCTGATGAACAATCTTTGGCTCAACTGCTGCACTGGGGCTTGTCTCGTGGAAAAAAAATTCAAGTCAGTTGGATGCATTGCCGTCTGTAACATGACAGGAGACGCAACCTATTCACCCTATAACGTAGGCTATATATTATAGTATAAAACCAAGGGCTGCAAACCATTATTGGCGTGCCAGTGAGAATCCTTCTGCTTGTCAACTGTGGCACGCGTGCTATGGATTCCCGACCCCTGCTGTTAAACAATGACAAGGATGTGCGTTGTTCAAGCGGTAGGCTACATAATTTGTGTCATGGACGTGTTGTACTTATATTTGGGTTTGCAGTGATGACAGTGAACTGAGCCATTTTTTTTAATTCAAAATGGTCCCACTCCAGACTTCGCCGTGACCTCTTCATGATTACTTTTGAAATTTACTGAAACTCGCAGGTAACGGAGTATGACGTAGTAATATTGCCCCCAGGTGGTGAAATGTTTAATTGCTGCCACAGTGAATTAGGCCTACATTACATTGCTTCAACTCAAACTACGCAACACAACTTGCGTTTTATGAATAAAAAAGTTAACGTGATCGACGAAATTCTTAATAATTAATTACCAATTCATCAATTAATCATGCCTATCCCTGCTTTGGAGACACTAAAGATGACCTTGACCTTGACCCTGACCTTGACCTTGACTTTGACTCACCACTGGATATTTCAGTTTTGGTTTAGCCATGACTGCTTCCATTCCTGTGATAGAAGTTATGCCACATACAGGGTGAAAGATTTCATTTGTATTAAAATGTCATTGTAAGAACTTCTCTGCTGCATCAGCACAGACAGTGCAAGATGCTGCGACATGTTCTGGTCAGGTGCCCTGGGCATGAATATGATTAAAATTCTATCAGGACCAATTAGCTTTTGACACGTGTCTTCCTCAGCCCCAGGCAGGATGGTTGGGGGAGCATCTGCCGGCTTCTTGAACAACATGGGGTCTAATACAATTCAAATGAGGGCCCGGGCAGCTGTGAGCATGACAGTCACTGTGACCATACAGCCTCGGGAGCAGAGGAATCACAAATTCTTTACTCATGCTTTCCTGTTCATAACATTAAGTGAACAGAGTCTCATTATTCTGGGTAATATAATATTTTTCTGTTGTAGCTGAGTGTGTTGAGCTGGCAAAAAAGTTACCAACACTTATGCTATAGTTTGATATTAAATATCAAATTTCATCACAAAGGTTTGTCTGATGGCATCACCCAGTGAAACTTTCCCCATACCAAGGTATGTCGGCATACTATGTCCCATTTTTTTCACATCCTGTAAACTAATTACACAATGGTCCATTGTTGTCCTGACAATAAATTTATGACAGCTAGCCTCTAGGAATATCGTTCTAAAACAACTGATATTTAAGTTGGAAAATCCTTTTCTACCCTTGCACTTTTTATTCTACAGTTGTAAATGGTGAACCACCTTCCTGTATTTAACAGTATTTAATAAAGTCACCCACCATTTGACTATATCTGATGCACCGCTGATGACATTCTATGCCATGATATACCTTTTTCATTGTCTTGTGTTAGACATTGACAACTAACAAAGTGCATGTTGACTGATTAATGTTCAGAATGATCATTTACTGGATTAACCTTCAAGAGGCATGTGTGAATTCATTGGTAGCAACTGATAGTGGACAAATCATGATTTGCCAATAACTCAAAACTATTTTGATAAACATTCAAGAATTTTAACTGGTAGCCATAAACAATAGAAGAGAGAAAGGTCAGTGTAACAAATTTCCCCTTTCACCGAATTCCGCAGAAATACTATAGGCCTATTTGTGGAGTGTAGTTCAACAATAACTGTCTGAAACACTAATACTCATAGGGTAATGATTTACAGACCAAAACGACCGGTTAAACATTCGAACTAATGTAATTTCATATATCCAAATGTATTCAATTTGCAGGTAACAGCTATCACAGTAACAGCCAGTAGAGCCTTTTTATACTATGCTTCACTATAGTATACTGTGTTTACATTGTGAGCGACGACCGGACCTACATGAAGTCTAGACATGTACCCTAATAGGCTACCATACGTAATGGAGAGATTAGTGGCTTGGAGGCGCTCAGCTGGTGATGGACTAGTAGCTAGGCATTTCAGTTCTGCAGCGCTCGGAGAGCACTTCGAAGACGGAATATGCCTGTCTGTTGGACACTGATCTTTGAAATGCTGTTTTATTGCACTGTCCAGGATCGTTATTTACGGAACTGCAGACAATTGAGTTGACAATGCGCGAAATAGTTCCGAAATATTTGTGTCTGGCACGCAAAGTCAGGACGGCTCATAGCTACGGTTTTAAACTTCAACCAAGTTAATTGTTAAATACCCTGCAATGAGTCAGTGAGATTTTGCATTCTGGGGAAAATCATCCTCAGTTGGTCCCTTGTTCTATGATGCCAATGTGGATACGCACTTCTATGTAACCTCAATGACATATCTTGGAGGTTGTCTATGGACTTTTCTTGAACACATTGGACTTTCAGCATATATCCAAGAAATGCACAAGGACCTTTCAAGACATCGATGAAAACTCACCACTCGATCATCTTTTCTCGCGTCTTGGGTGAAAGTTTTATATATATATATTTTCGGTCCCTACCAGGGAGGGAAGAGCGATGCTCACAAACGTTACACATTCTAACTGCTGCACGGAGCATGTTGTCAATTACCACAACTTTCCAGTCCTTGTGTTTGGGATACTGTTAATAATCGTCATCATTTGTGGGAATACCCTTGTGTGCCTTAGTGTTTACACGGAAAAGGCTTTAAAAACGACAACAAACTACTTTATTGTCAGTTTGGCTGTTGCAGACTTGATGCTGGCTGTGCTGGTTTTGCCTCTGTATGTCTATTCAGAGGTAAGCATCCCTAAAATGTAAGGCGAAAGTAAACCTTCGAACAAATCCCACGTGGATTTCTATAGTTTTCAACTCTGAATTAAATCATTTTCTAAGGACACGACTTTCAGATCATTGAGTATGAATGACACGGTGAGCGGATCAGTAGTTCGCACTGGGTCAACATTAATGAGTGTCTCATTTGACTTAGCTTGGGCAGGTGTTATGGGACCTGTTTCTTATGTAACTTGTGCATGTCATGAAACCAGTGACATTTAAACGCATTAGTCCTTTTTGAATTAGACCTGGTCTAGTTATGGTAAATTATTATATGCCCAATGATGTAGCATACTGTACATCCCAAGTGCTAGTACCTCTAAATTGCAACTTTTACTCTATAGTCTATGTAGGCTTACAACGAATTAAGCAATCGTCTACAGTAGTACAAAGTACAAACTATTGAAGGCTGCATTGTGTTTTGCACATTTTGTAAACAAGATTATAGCAAGTGTCTGATGTTGTTGGTGTGTTGTTTTGTTAAGTCAATCTTACTCAATGCTCCCCTTAGTTCCAGGGTGGTATTTGGTCATTGAACATGGTTGTTTGTGATGGACTGATGACAATGGATGTAATGCTGTGTACAGCTTCCATTTTCAACCTGTGTGCTATTAGTGTTGACAGGTAGGCTTTTCAACACACACACATGCACACACACACAGTTGTATTTATAGGTTTATACATTTCTGTATGAAAGTATCATAAGCTACTACAGTTTGCGTACATTATCCTCTGCTTTTTATCTGGTTCGTTATATAGGTTCATTGCTGTTGCTGTTCCTTTGCATTACAACCGCAAGCACGTTGACAACAGGCAGATCGTCCTCCTGTCTGCAACCTGGTTACTGGCCTTTGCTGTGGCCTCTCCCATTCTCTTCGGTATAAACAATGTCCCTAACCGGGACCCGTCGGAGTGCAAGCTGGAGGACGACAACTATGTGCTCTACTCCTCCATCTGTTCCTTCTTCATCCCCTGCCCAATCATGCTTCTGCTATACTGCCGCATGTTCTACGGCCTGCGCCAGTGGGAGGAGGCCCGCAAGGCTCGGCTCCTCAAGAGCATCCAGACCTGCCGGAACTATCCACAGCCCTCGGCCTCGGCGGTACCGTCCCAGCCGCCCCCCCCCTCAGACCCACAGGAGCAGCAGGAGCTTCTGTCCACTCCACAGAACTCCACACCTCAGCCTCAGCCTCAGCCACAGCCACAGCCACAGCCACAGCCACAGCATCCACCACGCCTGCCCCGGATGATTGAGAAGGACCTGGTCCAGTCAAGGCTGGAGGAGATGGATGACACGACCACCCCTGAGTTCCCACTGCCCATTAAGTACAGACACAGTGTCATTCAGACGGTGTCATACCCAGACATCACATACAGCCCAACAGCCCGCAGGAAGAAGAAGGGCGCCAAGCTCAATGGTCGTGAGCGGAAAGCAATGAGGGTGCTGCCGGTGATCGTAGGTACGTAAAGGCTGATTTACTGATGAGGTTTTTAGGTTGTAGTTAGCTTGTTGGTTAGGTTACCAACTGATGTTGTAGGCTGGCTTCAGGCATCACCTCAAGTCTCTAATCAAAAGAAGGATTTTCATACATCATGGGGCGGTGGTAGCGTAGTGGTTAAGGAACCTGGCTAGTGTGCAAGTAGCCTGAAAAGTTGTGGGTTTAAATCTCAGCTCTCCTTACTTTTCCAAGAAAAGCATTGACCCAGCGTGGTAAAAGCAGAAAGAGCTATGCACTACAGAAAACTTTCAGCACAGCTGAACAATACCTGAATTCTCTACAATAATCTCTGGATTGTGCTTGAATGAAATCAGGTCAGACAGGGGCACAGAACCAAAGATTGACAAGGGTTAACACTGACACTCACATTTGGCCTAATACCCAAACACATAGCTAACTATAGATTTAATCTTTAAAGCCAATTACCACATAATCTTTGTGTAGTCCTGTAATCTAATTTTATACTTTCAGATGTATCAGTTCTCCTTCAGTCAGGGGTTATCTGAACTTTTCAGTTCAACTTTAGTACACATTCCTACTATGGTTTATGTACAGTATTTATTATGTATTATGTACATTATTATTCATTTATATGTTGTTTTTATAAGAGTTTTATTTTGAGATCAAATGTTAGATTCTATTCTAAAGTTTATTTTTGTAGCAATAAAAATGCACAATGGTAAACTAACTGGGTTACTTATGGACTGACAGCATAATCCAGGGGTGTCCAACTCATTTCCATCACGAGCCACATGAGCATTATGCTTTTCCTCAGATGGCCGAAATACCTTGTCGACATGCATGACCACGAACTGCTGGGTAGCAAAAAAATGCATGTTTCTATGCTTTTCTGACCATCACCAGCCCAGTGCTAACACATATGTGTACTGACTTCCTCTCCACTTCATTTCACCTTCCTTTCTTGTCGGTAAGCTTGAGGCACCTCATAGTTGAGTATTGTGACATGCCATTCATGCCAAGCTGCTGGTATTGTTGTATAATTATTTTGCGCATTGTCAAAACTATTTTCAAACCTGGCACATAACTACATTTCCAGCTTTGTTAATCGGGCCACACAAAATGATGTGAAGCGCCGGTATGTTTGACACCCCTGATATAAGCAATGCTGACACTCCTTTAAAATGAAATCCAGTTAAAGTATCATAGTACACCAGACAGAGATTAGTTATTGCACAAAGGATCATTAGTAAACTACTTAACACTCCGGTTAGACTTTGTGGTGGTCTAACTGTGCTGGGTTGCCAGTTGTTACATTATTCGTCCTCAAAATGCCAACTTCCATGTCACATTTGCGCTGTCATTCAGTGTCTAGTGTGCTCATGCTTATTTAAACAGCTCGTTCCAACAGAATATTTAAGTGGCTATGAAAAGCATGGAGTGTACCCTGGACATCATAAGGTGTACCCTGGACATCATAAAAGATGTAACATGGCATAACATTGCAGCGCACACTACATTTGGTTAAACGCATATGTAGAAATTATACATTATAGCCCAAAAAATCCAATTATGTCATCATATGAGAGAGAATAAATTGGGTAGCTCATACCAACTGTTCTCAGGCTATAGACGTAGACTTTTATAACACATTGCTGTTGTGAGGGAAGAGAGAGAAAAAAGCATCACCTCATTAGATGCTCACAGATCTCAGGTGATGAGCTTCTTTTTTGAGTGTGAATGTGAGGCACATGACCAGCTGTAGTGCCTGAGGAGCTGACAGTGAGACACACTTATTGCCAGTGAGAGGTTGCTCTCTGATATGCTAATATGTCTCCCAGGCTCAGAGTTTGTGAATTGGACTTTTTTTTCCCTCTGACTCTTTTTTTAACAGTGTGCATGTGGGTTGATTGCAAGAACAAAGTGAAGTCTGCTCCATTGCTGATTAAACTGTCACAATGAACAAGACACCAAGACCAGTTATGTGTAATTTGTCCAAAATTTGCAGTTGTCTGTCTGTGCCTTGTTGTTTGCAGGTGCGTTTCTGTTCTGCTGGACACCCTTCTTTGTAGTGCACATCACCAGGGCCATGTGTGAGTCTTGTGATATCTCCCCCTATCTGATGAGCACAGTCACCTGGCTGGGGTACGTCAACAGCGCTGTCAATCCCATCATCTACACAGTGTTCAACACAGAGTTCAGGAAGTTCTTCCGCAAGTTTGTGCTCACCTGTTGGTGAATTCCCAGTGAACAGCACCAATGCCGACGGATTCTTGAAATTAAGTGACTGCATCATGTGGCACGGTGGGCCATATGTCTTAATTACATATTTACACTCATTTGTTTTTTGTACAGGTCTGTCATCCCGATCCTACCTTTGCTATTATTTTTTATGTTTGTGACAGCAGAATGTATGTTTGCTTGTTAACGGTGCCTCTTTTCTCTCATCCACGTTTTATGTGGAAATCTACTAAAGGTTAAATGATGTTATTATGCCCTTGAATGCACCAGAAGAGTGTTGCCAAGAAAAGGACACAGGACACCATACTTAAGGAAACTATTTGTATTGATTCTGCTAGTAGTGCTGTAAGAACATGATTTAAAGAGTCATGTTTCTTTACTGCACACCCAATCAACTATCTTAGATCTCTCTGCACATTTTAATATTAAGTACTCACTAGTGGGGAAAACACCACAGACCAGGAGGTTGCTACTAATTTCTGTGAGAATGTCAGTCCTCCTCAATTCTCCTTCCATATTCAGTTACTCATACAAAAAACATTATATACTCTGTTACGTACTGCTATTATCAGACTGGTCTTCATTTAGTCTTTGAAACTGAGAGTATGCTTTAGTTTGTCACATAATTAACTGCACAGCAATACATATCGCTCTCAGCCAGTCCTTGATAATGGTAACAGTAAAAAATTACTTGATAAAGGTCCTCTCTGAAAAAAATCCATAAAAACAAAATCTACTTTTTTTGTTTTACATCAATGTTTAATTCACATAAAAGATTTTAGAGCAACATTCTAGAATCTTTGCTTTACATTGTTGTAACTTCACATTGTAATTTTTTTTTAGGTAGGCAATAAGACCAATATGAACCAAACAAATTATTTATGTATTCAGTGCCATGGAATGGTTTAATAAATTTGACCATACATCAAACACTTCTGTCTGTGTCAGAGTTTCCATATTAGGAAAAACTGCTTTCTTCAATGACGTGATCATGTCACTATGACTATGACTGATCACTAATGTGAGGAAGAGAAACAACTAGCATCTTTTTTGTGCATCAAAGATGAGGTAGTTAAAACAGTCCAAAGCAAAAGAATATATTGATTTGCATAAGGCAAGAACGATATTCATCAAAACTGAGATGGGCTCTAAAGCCATCCTTTAATCAAAGCTTGCCGAAATAAAAGAACCAGCTCAGATGAACTGAAAGACTAGCTGGATTCTTTTACCTAACTACTGTGAGACAGAAATAATGAGCGTAATTATGCCTCTTGGGTCTAACCTAATTTGTTGCGAATGCACCTCTATATGACTATAGAGAGCCTGGCTGACAATTTGATCTCTCTACATTCCTTTATGGACTGAATAACAAATGAAATAGATGAATTTGAAAATGCATGTGAAGGTGAAGCAAGTGAGGTCCAATGCTTTAGCAACCTACTTAATGCCTCACCTCCACTGTGGACTAGGGACTCCATGCTGTCAGAGACAGCCACAAGTCCACGTAGCACTGACAAAAAGCAGAAGAAACTTCCTTTCCGCATTCTATTAAGATAAACAGTTGCCGCTTCCTGCCTTGATGATAAAAATGATAGAGCCTTGGTGACGCCACTGACCCTTGGTGCACTTTTAGGCAGGGGTTAAAGTAGGCCAGAACGTCCCGGAACTGTGTTCCAGCACTTCAGATAAATTATAAATAGATTCATTTATATCAATGATGATGCGATAAATGAACAAAAACACAGTCTAAAGTGAAATTTCAGTCTTGCTCTCCACTCTCTTCACTGCGTTGTTCATCAAATCAAAACATAGCCTGATCTTATCTCCTGGCCCTGTCTTCACAAATACGCAGCTATCTGCCCATCTTCAGCCAGTCAAGAAGAAAGAAATGTAAATGAATACTAGATTCCTAACTGGGGAAAAAGGTTGGTGTAGGTTAATGTTAACATTCTTTAAAGGTGGATAAGGGAGAAAAAAAGAGAAGAATGCAGACAAAGATTCAGTTTTCCAATAAGCTTGATCTGGAGATGCTGACTACAGAGTAGACAGAAAATAACCCTGAGGGACTAGCTCATAGCCTATTTAAATCAGGAAAAAGCCTAATGGATGTGTTGTTACATGATGTGTTGATAATGAATTTGACAATAAATATTTTAGTGTTTAATATAATTTCAGTGTCCATGTGAGTGGACAGTTCCATGTGGTATACTTCATTTTCACTATTTCAGTCATAAATGCTGATTTACACTGAAGTGACCAAGTATCACTTTCCAAATGTAATATTTTAACCGATGGACCCTTACTGTTACCCCCATGACCCATCTCACTCCTTTGAGTTTGTCACTATGCCTGGCTGCTGCTACATTGTCCAGCCATAATTCCTTATAAACACCTATAGACTAACTACCATGTAATGTAAAAGTGGGATAATACTCAATTATGAACTATTATGAATCTTAGCTAAAACCAAAGGCAACTTATAGTCTGTCATGGCTACTACTGATTGTAATTTTTCTCCATGACCCCTGGCAGTTGGGTTAGCCCCTTGAGTCGTGGATCTGCCCAAGGTTTCTTCCTAGATTAACTGAACATAAGGGAGTTTTTCCTTGCCCCTGTTGCTCTTGGGTGCTCCTTCTGTGAAACGCCACGAGACAATACTATTGTAAAAGGCGCTGTATAAATAAAACTGAATTGAATTGAATTGAACCATGATTAGGGGAAGAAAGGCAGCCAAAGGCACAGGCCATAGCAGCATCAGTAGTTGCACCCCATCTAAAGTTCAGCAGCCCAGTCAGTTAGCTTCAGTGTAGATGGACCAAAATAAGTATCAAGCAAATAAGTAGTGTGATACTTGAAATGGCAATGATACTATCATATCCAAACAGGTAATTTTTCTTTGTTGCACCGACACAAAATTTGAGAGTTCCCCCACCTGTAAAACCTAACTTTAAAAATAATTATTTTTGTTTCTATTTTTTCATAATTAGTTTTATGTTGCTGCTTCTGCTGTTCTTTAAATGTTTTTCAGACCTTAAAAATAGATCAGATCTGACAGAATAGATCTGTTGCTGTATATCATCTCTTGTCTCACCTCAAGAAAAGACTGACCCTGTGCTAAAAAGGGCAAAAGTACTGTAGACCTTCCTACCAAGAACATTTGGAGTTATTCTGTGACTGACAACTCCATTAGCTTGCATATAAAGGAAGCCCTCAATAGATTCTTTGCAGGTCAATGCTCATGTCAAGCTAAATAACTTTCCCTGCCTTTTAGCCAACCGTCTCTCACTCACTCTATTCATTGGGGAGGCCCTGTCAAAAACAGAATGAATGACTTGACACAGCATGTAGTTTAGAGTTTAATCAGCTTGTCAACGTTTTTGAATCTGAAGCAACCATTTTTTCAGTCATGTAAAGGAGTGTGCCATGGACATGAATTAAATCAATTACAATCAAGGAACTGTAACTGTCTAACAGCTGGTATGCCTCATGTGTGAAGTGTGCCTGCTGCCTCTAGACACATTCATTTTTTAAGCTAAGTTAATCAGATAACTGAATAATATGTCTAAGCGAATATTCTCTCACAGTGCCTGTTAAAAAACCTCATGAGCTCTGCAAGATAACAAGCAAGTTCAGTTCATGACCCTTTGTTTTTCTTCATGCAACATTTCTGCAAATTATCAGACATGAAAACTGGTGAATGCATTGACTCCTAACCACACAGTCATTTTCCAGCTCCTCTCTAGCACCTCCCTGTGGACATGACAAGGCATGTAAGGGCATGCTTTCTTAGCTGTTCTAGGGCTTCTACCCAAGTAGAACATCAACTAAAAATGTTATCTCCATGGCTCCTATGTTACAAACCATATAAACAATAGACCAAAAATAGATGTGGATTATTATTTGTTTGGAAAGACTGGAAGATGTTCCAGCCTCCAATATTACAATGTTTTGAAATCTGCGCAATGAAGTAATTGCTAATGCAGCAGAGCCTTCCAAGGCAAGATGCCACTTCAAATAAAAAAAAAAGCAGATCCACAGTATTGCTCTGGTGCTGCACCATATTTGTGCAAAAGAAATCAGTCACAGGGTACAGACAAGAGTAAAGGGGAAAATGTGTCTTCAAAGAGAGCATTTTAAGCCCCAGTTTCTATGAGGATTAAAATAAATAAAACTCTTGCACCTTACGATGATGCAGGAGAACAATATACACTAGAGAACTCTAAGATAAAATGAAATAAAACTATTTGCACAGAAATTTGAAGGTACTCCAAGACAAAAGAAAAGCACCATCCTCCAATTACTACTGATGGCAGAGGGGCTTTTTGAGGAGAGTTTCAACATGCTGAGTTACTAGCACACACTTTGAAGTATATTCATAAATATTTTCAAAGTTCCCTAACAATCACAAACCAACATTACAGTACTTGCATGGAAAAGCACCATGACCTCCTACTTCAGAGATATTTAGACTGACTAAGGAGAGGTAAGGAGAGGTCCCATGAACATTGATTGTATTCCCCTGCAATAAAGACAGAGAAAAAGATTGATATGGATAATTTAAGGATCATTTTGAAACACTGCACCCAGAAATGAACTGTTCACATTATACACAGATAATGCGATAGAATACTGAGTTCAGGCTGCTACCCACTGGTTAGCACTGGTAAATGCTTGCCACTTCCTCTGTGATGATCCGTAAATTGTAAAGACATTGTGCATCTCATTCTTCATTCTCCTTTGAATAGAAAACAAAAACAGAAAACATTTTTTTTGTTTTTGACATTTCACAATCAGGTCCTATGCTTACCAACCAGTCAAAAGGAAATTTGTCTGTGCTGAGACGGCTTTTTTGTGATTTATGCAGTGAGAAGGAAATGTGTCCCTCTTTATGTGGGCCCTAATTTGATGCACATGCTTATTTGGCACTAATTTGAATGCCTAACAAGCATCATGAACGGGCTTCTCGCATCAGCAACCATACAATGAGGAAGGTGCAGGAAACTTATATTTACCCATTTCACAGACTCAAAGCAGGGTGCAATCAGGCATAAATAGGCTGAGTAATTAGTACATGTGGCTATGAACTCATTCCTAAGCCAATCACAATAATTCAACCATGTCTTATGATTGTTCACACAGAGCTCAGTCATTGTTCTACAATAGTGTGAGTAACACATTTCCAATGGAGCAAATAACAAATTTAGGTGATTTGGAGGATACATAGAAAATCTGTTGTTTTTAAGTAAAGTTTATACCAGAATTAGACACATACCAGAGATTAAAGGCACACCAGGCAACATGTTATGCTGTTTTACCAGCTTCTTAGCTAGCTCCAGCTTTGTGCAGTTACAGTACTTGGCGCTTTTTGGCGGTGAGCGGATGTGAAAAGAAAACGAAACTGAATGAGACTGAAATTGTGCTTATTACTTTGTCCGTCAACATAACTCTTTGAAAATGATCATCGCTGGTTCATTTTCTTTGATTCGCAAACAAATCCACATGTATTGGTGAGAATGTACAACATTGTTAGCTTTTTTTTAAAGATCGGTGACTGTAGGGGAAGCTTCTAACCTGATGCATCAGCTGCTTTCACATCGTTTCACTTCATGTAAAGCATCTGAAACCTGAAATCAATTGGCATGTATTCACTCCAAGGTGGGCAGATACTTTCTGCTTCAACTAATCACCACTGTTTGGTCGTGACGTATGTTACACACTAGAACGCATTGCTTGAATTCAGCGTTATCGCTTTTAGCCTTCCCTCTATTTGCTGATTGGCCTGTCCCAGCTCAGCAACTATGCCTGGCTCCCCAATGCAGTGGTGGAGCTAAAAGAAATTGAGCAGAAGCATTAGGCGGCACTAGCCTGGCTAGGGAGCTCCATAGATGAAAAATAAATAAATAAATAAAAATCATAGGTTTACCTGGTATGCCTTTAAGAATTAAAATGCTAAATAAGAAATGAGCAAAAATACATTTGCTATGAAAAAACGAACTCTACTTGCACTTTACTAGCCTTGCTGCCAATCAATGATATTTGGGGCAATAGTGTTTTGTGAAAGGATGCCAAAATTCATGTCAGCATAATTTATGCATTTCAACTACAGGGTGAAAAATAACCTGCCAGGCCTAATTCACTTTTTCTGGGGGGGGGGGGGTACTTGCAAGCTATAGCTTTTGTCACGTTTCAATGACAACCTGTATGTATACTAACTTATTGGGTCTTTATAGGTCATTAGATGTCTTGTCTGGTAACATGCATGAAAGTACTATGTGGGTATGCATGTCTCTGTGGCATGTGGCAGAAACAGGGACAGGAACTGAGAGAAACAGAAGACCAATCCCTTTACTCCTCTGGGGTAAGGTGTGTACGTATATGATTAATTATGTACAATTTATATGAAGAACAATACATTTTGATATTCCATTACAAACTGCATAATTGTCTAATGTGTACATGTGCCTATTCTTGCTTAAGTATGGAGATAGTGGAAATAAAAAATGCAAAATCGGATAGCATCATAGCATCAGAGCCTGATTGGACTGTCCAGTTTTCCAGCTTATGTTAGCCTAGCTTAAGCCCCACTAATGCAGACCGCTGTAAACCAGTGTAGCCTACAGGCTATCACCCAGTGTTTGTATCCGTACTATATTGTGAACACACGCCACCACCGCCCCCTCACTGTAAGCAATGATTGTTATAAGCAACTATCTGAGAGAGAGAGAGAGAGAGAGAGAGAGAGAATATTGCACATGAAAACTTCAATTCACACCTTTTTCCTCTCAGCAGCAATGAGTGCTTTCAGCTCTTCTGCCCAGCCTACAGCATCAGCCAGCCTTGACACTCCACTAACAACATCCCCAAGTTCAGCCACATCATTGTGCCTAGGGGATCCCCATGCAAAGGGACCCACCAGGTCCCGATTGATAAGCAAGCGTGGCACTGAGCCCCTCACTGCACCTGCTAGACTGGCAAATGGCTCCACCTGCAGGTCATGGAAGGAAGAAATGCAGATTGTTAACATGATGACCCCTACCCCAATGTTCTGGTGTCCACAATCATGGTTGTAACTGTCTGATATACTGATATACTCAGAACTGACCAGGGATAGCCACACTGACCAGATTGTTAAAAAAAACTCACCAACATATCCTCCTGCTCATTCCAACACCACTCTCACACTAATGACAGCTGCTCCGTACTAGCGTTTTGATGTTTACATTTATGTATTTAGCAGACGCTTTTATCCAAAGCGACTTACTTTTTTGTCAACTATCAATTGTTCAAGGCCAGTCTCCCCTAGAGCAACTTAGGGTTAAGCGCCTTGCTCAAGGGCACAACGGTGGCAACTGGGATTCAAACCCACAACTTTTCAGGCTATTTGCACGCTAGCCAGGTTGCTTAACCGCTACGCTACCACTGTCCCTGACGGCCCTGGGGACATACATACACATACATGTGTATGTATGTCTTATGTTTGTGTCATGTATTGAATGCTACCTTAATTTACTACGGAATAATCTAACTATAGAGGCACCACACAGAGCATCATGACCGGAGGCATCACTGCATGGTCTGGAAATTGCTCTGCTACCAAATGAAAGTGATCTGCCCTTCATCCAGGACTGCTTGATCAAATTTCTTATTGTAACGCGCTATTTAGAACGTGTATTATTTTCAGATGACCCCACACCTACGAAGAAGCTCCACTTTTCTGGCCGTATTACCAAAGATTCTTTAGTGTTACATTTGCATATCAATTTGCCCAATTCGATGTGAAGTTTAAATGAACTGTCACATTAACATAGTAAATTCTGAATGAGTCGATATACGACGGAAAGAAATAGTTCTGCAAACGAGCCTGTGCTAGCCTTCAAAACTTGTAAATTGTTAGCAAAACTAGCACAGACGTGGCAACAGTGGTATAAGCAGGATAATGAACTCCATAGTGTGCTTATATCGGTGAATATTGCACTTATCGAGACCTCTCCGCGTCAAGGCCTTTCACCACCTTGAACATGCAATATTCACTGATGTATGCACGTTGTGTCGTTCATTATCCCTTACATATTCTAACTGTGCATCAGTTCACCTCAAGGGAAGTACCCATGATGATAAGCAGGTCCGCCATTGGAAAGTCTGTGAGGTACATGAAGAAGTGCTGGGGGAGCTCTTCCCCAAAGAACACAATATCAGGCTTGATCACCCCCTTACAGGTCGGGCACTTTGGGATGGTACCCTTCATCACATCAGCCTGTGTAATCAAATGCATGACATTTAATGTCAAACAACAAAACATTTCCTTGTTATTTGTATGACACAAATGTATTTTTTAGAAATAATGAAAACACTTACATGCAGTTCTTCTCCTTTATAATCCCTTCTGCATACAGTGCAGGTGGCAGTGGAAAAAGTTCCATGTGCCTCAACTAACATCTTGGGGGGAATGCCTGCAACTTATTTCAACAGAAAAATACACACAAACATATAGTATCTTATAGTATACTTATAGTATCCACACATGCAACTGAAACAGAGTTCAGAAAAAGCAACGATTTACATGGTTCAGTAAAATGACTTACTTCTCTCTAGTCCATCAATGTTTTGGGTGTACATCCTTAATAATTGTCCCTTGTCATGAAGAAGACGAATAAAATAGTGGGTGAGGTTGGGTTGATAGTTTCCTGGGTACAACTCTTTGGCCAGAGTAAAGAAAGGCTTGGGGTTGTGGTGAAAGTAATTAATCTCGAAAATAGCCTCTGCATAAGGTAGATTGTACTGCTGAAGGTTGTCATAAAGACCACTGCCGGGAGATCTGTGGATGAGAAAAAACTAAAGGGGTTTGATTTCATTTCCAAACCGTTTATTGTAGTCTATGATCATGGTACAACATAACTTTGTGGTTGTATTAATTTTGAGACACAGGGAGAGAGGTTTGAATGAGTGAATGTGTGAATGATTGTGTGCAAACCTAAAATCTGGAATGCCACTGGGTGTACTGATCCCTGCCCCTGCCATCACCACAATCTTCTTGTACTCGTTTTCTTTTATGCCCTTTGCAATGTCCTTCAGAGTTTGCTGTTTGGAACTCCCCCCACTTCTCCCAAATATTCCTCGAGACTGGCCAAAGACGTTTTTCCTGATGTTAAATAAGAACCAGACATCATCTTATTCAGGTTTGATTAATTTCGATGTTAAGTGCTGCAAGCTTAATATAACCAGCACCACTTACCAGCAATGCACAGCATTAGAAGAGATGGCTTTTCGTTGTTGTTGAGTAACACACCAACTGTGTTTCCTTCGTGCATAGCTCAGCCGCATTGGTTGGTGATCTGAAAAGTTCGAAGCATGTCATCCATATCGTTACCTCAACATGAAATTAGGGGCGATGAAGGATAGCCTAAAGTTACATGAGTATGAACATGTTCAACCATTTAATAACCAACATGCTGTGCATCTTTAATACAAGTACATGACACAGAAAAAATGCTAACCTAGCTGACGTTACTGGATCTGATCACTAACCTTTGGGTGTAGTGCATGTTCTTATTATGTGCTGATAAAAACACAACCTGTACTGCAGAACTGCTGAGGAGGACATGAGGAAAATGCAGTATATTGTGCGACACAAGTTGTATAGATAACATCTAAATAAGAAAGTACATTAAATGCCGAGACAGTTCTCTGTTAGCTACTCTATCCACTCGCTAAACCTGCACACCACTGAGGACATGATGGTCAAGGCGCAAGAAATAAACATCACGTGATTGGTTGCTTGATCATTGACGTCGATGACCGTAAACTGCATAAAATGAGGTTAAAAACAGCATCCTTAAACTTAATATGAATCCTTGTTATACCGCGTTGTTAACAATATCTAATGATTTATAACATAAAATGACTAAAAATTATTCGTGAGATTTGTATTTTTTGCTTGTTTGGTCAGAAACCGAAGAAAACCCCACGAATTATTTGTCTCGGATATAACATGCTCTGTGGTAAAAAATCTGACGTCATCCACCATGAGTTGCTGGCAGAGTATATGGGCACGGTATACACAGAGGAGATATGTGAATCAGGGACTGAAATGTTGAGAGTGTCTTAGATAGAAACAAAACTTGTTCTCAGCTTTAAACGTCAACTGGAAAACGACCAAAAGCAAATTTAGATTACTCACTAGGAAGTTAATTGCGAGGCCTTTCAGTTCAGGTAACCTTTGTGTTAGGTTAGCTTTCAGTATGAAAGATGTTGCAGGGTACCTCAAGCAACAACAGAGCATCAGTTCAACCACCGAAATGGCGGCTGAATGGCACTCTCTGGAGGAGCTATATAATAAAAAGTGAGGCATCTACATTATTGTATTAGTCTATACGAACTTATGAACTTACCATGTTTGGTGCCTAACAAACAAACTTGTATGGCACTTTTGTAAGCTAGCTCACACCGAGCAGCCTGTCTACCATGGGCTAACCTAAGCTTTACCTTAGCACACCTTGCAAGAAATTTTAGTCGAAATGTTAGAGTAGCAACACTACTTATAAAGTGTTAATATTTACCTGCCAGTCTCGGGATTTGGTTAACATTAGTGGGTCACAACCAGAGAGTATATAAAATCAGTCACAGCTGTTAACAGTAGCACTGCGGTATGTTAAAAGTTATGACTGTGACTGGACGGTTCTAACGTAGCCAACGTCTCGGTGTACCTTATTCACGACATGTAGCCTATGCTTTGCTGTCAAATAAGTTTTCATATGTTGTTCAAAGGTTGTGGCACCAGTTGACCCTGAAATTGACCGACCTTGTGAAAGACCCCTGTTTTGGCACGGGCGAAGGTCTCATTCAGGTGAACGCATCTGTCTATGTGGTCTCATTCAGATAACGTTAAACGCACTATGCATATCTGTCTGTGTGCAGGTGTCGACACAGATGTAGTAAGTTACACTTTGCTGCTTTGTGTGTAGTAATTATTTGATTTGCTCTGTTTTTACTGTTCCAGGTCTATGAAAACTTCCTCAGTGACTTTGAACACAGGTAAAGAAATATATCCACCATCTTCACATGCAAAGTGCCGAAATATGACATTGTATATGACGATGATGTTTTCGTCATCATCCTCTCTGATTTTATTCTTTACAGAATCAATCCGCTCTCGTTGGTGGAAATAATTCTGTATGTTGTCAGACAAATATCAGGTAAGTATAGTCAGAAAAAAACAGGTCTGTTTGGAGTGCAGCAGGGTGCGAGTCTTTTTTTGGTGCTCTTTGGCGTAGGGATTCCAGATTTGTTTAAAAAATAAGACAGATGCGGGCACTCAATAAGTATGCATTAAAATTTATTTTCTTATTAGGCTACTTAAACATGCCTACATTGCTGAAACGTGTAGGCATGTTTAACTTAATTGTCTTCTATAGGCTTCTGTGTATTATCACTATTATCCGCTTTACGAAATTAAAATGTTGATGTCCTTATATGATTTTCTTTTATACAGATCCCAATGATGCTATAGCTTTCCTTGAGAAGACAAAAGAAAAGGTATTAATTTAATCTGTTTGTGTGATGTGAAGTTTGAAAAAAGCTTTGTCTAGCCCTCCTGAAAATTGAGGCTATAGCCCACATTGCATGGGTTACAACTCATTCATATGCCATTGAAACTCCTTTTTTCCTCTCTGGCCCTTTGTTAGGTGAAGAGCAGTGATGAAGCAGTTATACTTTGTAAGACCACCATTGGGACTCTTAAACTAGAAATCGGTGAACTCCCTGCCACAAAGGTACACTGACATTTTGTGATTGACATTTGGTGTGATTCTAATCAAGCTAATCTAATCTAGACTAACCAAGATGCATTTGATTGATTACTTACTTTACAGAAGCTAATTGAGGAGGTGGAGGATATGCTGAATAATTTGCCAGGTGTTACTTCAGTCCATGGGCGCTTCTATGATTTATCCAGCAAGTACTATCGCTTTGTTGGAAATCATGCCCTCTACTACAGAGACGCTTTACGCTACTTAGGCTGTGTGGATATTAAAGACATTCCAGGTAGTGCTTATTTTCAGATTTGCTCTTAAGATCTTAACCATTGCCTCCAAAAATAACTTATGACCAAACCATAGCTGATTACACTGTGTCTTATTCATAAAACAATGGCATGTCAGGTCTTGTTTGTCAGGTCCTGCTGTTAGCCATACTAGAGATTTAAAAATGTGTAATTGTAAATGCATTATCTGCTATTGCAGAAACTGAGAAACAAGAGAGGGCATTCACCCTGGGCCTTGCTGGATTGTTAGGAGAAGGTGTTTACAACTTTGGTGAACTTGTAAGTGTTTTTCACATCCCTAACCTCCACCTGTCTATACTTACATCATTGGAGAAAGCCATCCTTTTCACTGTAGATTATTGTTTGTGTCCAGCTCATGCACCCTGTACTGGAGACTCTAAGAAACACAGACAAGCAATGGCTGATCGACACCCTCTATGCCTTCAATGGAGGCAATGTTGAGAAGTTCCAGGCACTGAAATCGGCATGGGGCCAACAGGTGACGTCTGATATGAGCCTTTAGTCATGCTTGGATTTATGTTATTCTTTTCACTGTTTTGTGGTTATTGCTTGAGAGTGCTTTGATTTGCTTTGCCATTTGTTTCAGTGGGTTTTGCACAGATGGCATAGAGAGTAGAAAAACAACAAAGATGTGTATTGCCTTCTTTTCCCCATGGGGACATTAGTAGGAAACATAATTTGAGCCCGTAATTTCAGCTGCAAATGCCACATGAGTCATCTCACTAGAAGCACTGGGAAATTACATGGAGAAAACACTGATTGGCTGATGGCAGAAACATCAACCATGGTACTATGCTCAATTCAAGTATGCAAGCCAAGCTGTTATTGGCCGCAGGCAGGGTAAAACATTTGTATCCTGGTTTAATGCCAAAGAGAATTTCAAAAAAGCAGTAGTGGAAAAACATTCACTAAATTCTAAGGTTGAAATATATATTTTAATGTGGTACTCACAGGCGTAAATGACAATACATTGTTTTGCAAGCATGATCGAGGTACACATTCTGCCCACTAGAGGTCTGACTGTATGTCACTATTACCAAACTTGCCCGTTTACGACTTAAGGTGGTTGCTTCTCGCTATGTTAAATGCATAAAATGAAACAACATTATCATACATAAAGGGATTCCTGTTTAAACTTCCCTATGAGAGTTAAAGGGGAATTAATTTCTGGTTATTCCAGCCTGACCTGTCGGCTCATGAAGCCAAGCTGATGCAGAAAATCCAGCTGCTTTGTGTGATGGAGGTAAACAAATGTTTTTTTTTTTTTTTTGATGAACAGATAAATAAAGTAAATATGCTGTTTTAGGTTTCAAAAATGAACTGTTATTCATTTTTTCTTATGATGTAGATGACCTTTACCCGTCCAGCCAATAATCGTCAGCTCACCTTTCAGGAGATTGCCCAGAGTGCTAAAATCCCAGTAAATGAGGTAAATGGTTTTGTACTTTAACTTGTTTGTGAGTAGTTTGTTGTAGTTTCACAATGTATTTTGTGTTTGGCGTCAGGTTGAATTGCTCGTTATGAAGGCTTTATCAGTTGGACTGATGAAAGGCAATATTGATGAGGTAGACCAAAAAGTTCAGATGACATGGGTCCAGCCAAGAGTTCTTGATCTGAATCAGGTAAGAGCTGTAAACTTTGGGTTTTTAAGTGCTCTTTGTTAATAGTATACTATGATTTATGTTCCCTCAGTTAATCACTTTATATTTTTAAGACTTAATAAGAGTTATAAGAGGAGCATACTAAGTAATCTTCATGCAATATGAATATGTAGTTTTTGTACCAAAGGAACCAATTGTGTTTACTTATTCTTAATCAGAAGTCAGAAATGTAAATGTAGCCTATAGATTTTCCTTCTACCATTATCAGTTGACTATACTAGCGGTAAATAAACTTGAGCTGAAACCCTGAAAGAGATCAGATCTTGGCAAAGATGGATCAGTCTGACTGAAAAAGATTAAAACACAGACAGAGCTAAATCATAGAAAACTGTGGCTTCAGGCTTTCTGTTAATAGTTATTCATTCAATTTAATTCAATTATATTTATACAGCGCCTTTTACAATAGTATTGTCTCATGGCACTTTCCAGCAAGGAGCACCCAAGAGCAACAAGCATAAGGAAAAACTCCCTTACGTTAGTTAGTCTACGAAGAAGTCTAGTTAGTTCAGGAGTTTGGGCAGATCCACAACTCAAGGGGCTAACCCAACTGCCAGGGGGCATGCAGGTACAAGTACAATCAGTAGTAACCAGTAACCAGACAGACTACAAGTTATCCCTGGTTTTAGCTAAGCATCACAGTAGTTCCAAAATATTGTCCCATAACATTACATGGTAGTCAGTCCATAGAGGGTTATCAAGAATTTGTGAAATGTTACATAGCTATGATATGTAAACCTGGTTGGTATCTTTGCAGATAAAGGGCATGCACGAACGCTTGGAGGTCTGGTGTGGTGATGTGAAGAGCATGGCGGTGTTGGTGGAGCATCAGGCTCATGATATTCTCACGTAGATTTGCATCACTGCCAACATGTATTTACAGCCCTTGCACTTTGTTTACACATTTTGCAATAGCATGCATGAGGAAATGGCATTCATTCCAGGTTAATGCATTGCCATTAGTTGTTTTTGCCTGTGACTGACTGGTCCGTGTCATTTTTGTTCCGTGCAGTGTTCTCAATGATTGTCTGATAAAACCCTAAAACCTCAAATAAAAGTTGTCTGAAATAGATTTCCTCGTGACTTTTTATTTGTTACGGTTACTATAGCCATGGTTTGTGCTGCTAAAACACCATTATATTGTGTTTCACTACAATGCAAGGCTTTAATTTACATTCAACGGGAAAAAATCTTTACTGTCAATTCTCCTGATATTTTTTTTCTCAGTAGAATAAAGTAGGTTTGCGGCCAGTGTCATCTGAAATGTGTTTCTATGTGCACATCAATATAAAATGGATCTCTACCAAATAGAGATCATGATTATGGTGAAATACAGGTGCAGGTATTTTTATACTGTGCATTTATATTAAAGCAACAAATAATGCATAACAAAATTGTACATGATTTAATAATAAGCATGGACATTATTTTTTTTAAATAACAAGCCATATACTGCGTTTACTGATCCAAGGATGATAAGTTTTTGCACTATAAAACACAATAGTGGCCGTGAAAGGTCATGGTTTCATGTGTTCCCTGCAAGATAAGGAAACGTTTAGATAAAAATAAAATGGGCAACCAAAGATTTACTGAAGTACAGCAACAGCTAGTTACCCAAGGTGAATATATAGAAAAATAGGCTATAATGTATGAAATACAATTTTTTTTTCCTTGGTGTGTCTGAAATAGCAATGGAAAGCTCTAACCTTATTGCAATATTTTCTCTACAAAAACAACAATAGCATTAATATAAACAGTGTACCCCTCCCCCCATCATTGCATCAAATAAACAAAAGGATCCTGATACCTGCCCTCATATTTTTTGTAATCTCGTTTTCTTTTGAAACCAGAAGAAGGAGAGAAATTAGGCTACGTAATTAGGAAAAGCAGCATGTGCCCACAGGGACGCAGTGGAGCTCAAATACAAACTGTGCTTCCAGTGGTTCAGTTTCTATCTCTTTAAGAGGCAGAGAGAGAGAGGGAGAGGGAGCATGTGTGGGGGAGGGGTATTGGCTGGGGTGGAACAGTCCTGTGTTGAGCAGAATCTAGACACTGAGCATCATACAGCTAGGATGGATATGGGTTAAATGCAAAGATTGGGATATACAAAATCCTACAGGGGGAAGATACATTAGGCTGAAGAAAGGAATATTGGTGATATTTGTGACTCCGGTATAGCGTCTTCTGAGGGAAAAGGCTTCACCTCCAGATCGCAGCAGGAGCTTGGAGGGGAAGAAGAGAGGAAGGCAGAAAAAAAAGCAAAGCAATGGAAGGAGCACTGCTCCAGACCTGAATGTAAAGGTTTGTACACAGAGCTAGCTTCTGATCCAATTTCACTGAATGCTACATACTAATAACAAATATGCCTCTATTGATGTATATGTTTTTGAAATGGCTGGTGTGGTGCAATTCTCCCCCCTGTATCTCCATTTTTGTGTGCCGGTGCGGCACGCCGAGGGGGGCGATGTAATGTCTGATTGAGCGTATCAGTGCTGCTGTGTGGATCTCAGGCTGTGGAAAAAAACAGGCCTTGTTTGCCTACAGATCTCCACAACGCGTGCGAGAGAGAGAGAGAGCGAGCGAGAGAGAGAGAGAAACGGAGAAGAGCAAGAGAAAAAAGAGAGAGGAGAGCAAGGGGAACAGAGCCGAGGGACTCTGGAGTGGAGAGGGATCGAGAAGCTCACGATCAGCGTGCCCACGGGTGGAGGGGCCCAATGACGGAAACAGCGCCACTGTTACAGTAGGCCCAGCCTCTCTTTCAGGGAACCAGGAGGAGACGACAATAATGAACATGCTCTGAGAAGTTTTCAACATCAGCTTTACCTGAGACGGTTCTTTCATGATTTCTTGATTTTTTTTTCTTTTTTTTTTAATTTTTGTATTTTATTTTTGTTTTTGTTTTGTTTTGTTTTGTAAAAGCTACCCCTTTCCCTGAAAAGGAAAAATAATCTCTCCTCATCCATATTATCCCCACGCCTACCTTTTATCGATTAGTACCTGTTTTCCTTGACATTCTGAGGATTTGCCAAAACCTGTTTCATGCATGTCCACTGGAGGCAGGTTTGACTTTGATGATGGGGGGTCGTACTGTGGAGGGTGGGAACAGGGTAAGGCCCACGGGCGGGGGGTCTGTACGGGGCCACAGGGCCAGGGGGAGTACGCTGGGGCCTGGAGCCATGGCTTCGAGGTCCTGGGGGTGTACACTTGGCCTAGTGGGAACAGTTACCAAGGCACCTGGGCGCAAGGCAAACGTCACGGCATCGGCGTGGAGAGCAAAGGCCGCTGGGAGTACAGGGGCGAGTGGACACAAGGATTTAAAGGCCGCTACGGACAGCTGGAGAGCACAAACAGTGGAGCTAAGTATGAGGGGACCTGGAGCAATGGTTTACAAGATGGATATGGCACTGAGACATACTCTGATGGAGGTGAGTATAAACCCTCTTTGAAGGCCTTTTTTTTCTGTTTTCAGCTAAACTGAATAGATGTGAATGTCTTTTATTTCAGATTCTCAGTGTTTAATAACGGTGTCTTGTACAGAGCTGGGATACGCATAATGTGGGCCAAGTTTAGCATTGAAAACCCTGCTATTGACATGCCAAAGAATTAAATCAATGTGAAGCATGCATCTCTGGAGTTCACTGTTGGGGTAATTGTAACTGCCAGCTGGAATTGCACACATTGGAAACTGCTTTTGCCAATTATGTAAGACTGCAGTCTGTTCATGAATAAGCCTGCTATAGGCATACCTTTTGGCAGCAATAGTCTTCTACATGTATGAACTTATGTAATGATTACCAGTGGTAGGCACTAACACCTGCATGCAGGAAGACGGTGACAAGATGCTAGTCCAACTTGGACTAAAATGGATCTCACTCTTCGACCATATCAGATTACTCGGTCTCTCTGCATCGGTCTGAAGACGCCTCTGTACAGTAAATTGCCATGGAAACGTAGAGACAGCAGGCAGGTCATCGTGTCACCAGAGAATGCTGATCTGAGCTCTGATTGGTCGTTTGGCAATATTCGAGTCTTTTGCTGACTTAAGTGCTATCGTGGTTGTTTCAATCATTGTCGGAGAGGTGGATTTTCTGCATCAGCTGACGGAATAAAGCACTGGTCGTAGGCTGTATCGAAAACAGGTTTCTTCGTCGTGCTGATTCATAACCCCTTTAAATGCAACTAGATACGCTTGATTTACAAAACGCCGATTTTTTACACGGAAAGGGTGTGTCTTCAAAATGCCACAGAACATTCTACTTCTAGTCCAACGTTTGCCTAATTAGGAGACTTAGACTCGTTTCGATTATTTATTTCAGATGCCCAATTCATCACTGCGCCGATCGATTAGTAGGTCTACAACCCATCGGCGCTTTCCGCGGTGATTCCACATGCTTCCTTCAATTTCAGGACCTAGGACAGTTCATGGGTCAATTTGATAATTAGATGCCGGAACTGTTCAATATATCGTGTGCGGAATGCTGCTAAAATACGTAAATAGTCACAAATTAGGACGCATTAGATAACAGGACCTTTTTATGTTTAAGTACTATTTGTTATTAGCCTATACATTATACTTCATTCTGTGAAAAGCAAAAGAAACATGGTTACAGACTTAGGAAAACAAAGTACTTTTCAACCTGGGCTCGATTTTTGACTAGTATTGTTCCAAATATTTAGGTGGGAAGGAAAATAATTGAGAATTGAATAACAACCACTGATCAGATTAACAACCATAACAACAGACAACCTAGAATGGCTTCTAATGTGACCCTAAGGGGCAAGGTGCACAACAGCGTACTGCTTGTTTTCACCAAATACAGTCATTATACATATATATTATAAGTGTCTTAAAACAAAATGATCCATGAAGAGGTAGGCATGTCTCTGTGTTTACCTCAATTACTGTCAGGAAAAAAAGATATAATATGTAAATGTTTTTAAATCAAATATTTTCTGTTTAATTGCAGTGTCTTAGGTCTGCCAATACAGACTCTGATAAATGAACACCTGTTGAATCTGGGATGTTTTTTGTTTAATTACATTTTTCTTTCCCTCTTGAAAACCATTTTAATTTCCAGGAACATACCAAGGCCAGTGGCTGGGGGGGATGCGTCACGGATACGGAGTTCGACAAAGTGTGCCTTACGGCATGGCGGCTGTCATTCTCTCCCCTCTGCGCACCTCCATAAACTCCCTGCGCTCGGAACACAGCGAGGGGCCGTCGTTGGAGGACGGCAGTGCTGGCGGGGCTGCAGGAAGTCCCGTCGGGCGCGGCGGCTTCGTGCTGTCAGCACATGGCGACGCTGACCGACAGCGGAAAAGGAAGGGACGTTTCCGGCAGTCCATCTTGAGCGGCCTGAAGTTGCGTCGCTCAGAGTCCAAGAGCTCCCTGGCCAGCCAGCTGAGCAAGCAGAGTTCCTTCTGCAGCGAGGCCGGCATGAGCACCGTCAGCTCGGCTGCTTCCGACATCAACTCCAACGTCAGCCTGGGCGAGGTGGAGCTGGGCAACAGTGTGGACGCCACAGTGACGGAGATCTACGCCGGTGAGTGGAGGAATGACTGGCGGACGGGCTGGGGTGTGTGCCGGCGCTCCGATGGCCTGCGGTACGAAGGGGAGTGGCTAGCTAACAAGCGGCATGGCTACGGCTGCACCACCTTCCCTGACGGCACCAAGGAGGAGGGGAAGTATAAGCAGAATGCATTGGTAAGTGGCAAGAGGAAGAACCTCATCCCGCTCCGCGCCAGCAAGATACGGGAGAAGGTGGACCGTGCAGTGGAGGCCGCAGAGAAAGCTGCAGACATTGCCAAGCAGAAGGCTGAGATTGCATTGTCAAGGTATGGACTGACTTTGCACATCAGGTCACAGAAAGTCCGATGAAATGTAATTTGTGAGAGTGTATGTCATGAACAACACAGTACATCCCCTCAATAAGATTTTTCAATCTTTGTTTCAATACACATACACTCACAAAAATTACAAATCCCTTGTAGATTTGTAATTCGATGGCCTGACCACATAGACATGGGATATGTACACACAAATGTTGTTTGTTTTGTCTTTTCAGAATGAGCCACGCCAGAGGGAAAGCAGAGGCTGCTGAGGGTGTCGCACAGAGAGCCCTGGAGGAGTGCCGTCTAGCCAGGGTCATTGCCAAAGAACTCTCCCCCTCCTTCAATCACTATGGAAATGGTCAGTGCCGTCCATTTCCATTTCTTTCACAGAAAAGCAGAAATTGACCACATTTGCAAAATAACAATATAAAATCCTATCATTTATAGAATTGTAATTGAATGTACGATTTGGAAATGGATTAAATGCCTCTACAAAATAGATAGGTGTTGTGTACAAAGCTCTCTGGTTGGAGGTGCTGAGCAGCTCCCTCCTCTCAAAAACATACACCCATTTAGCTCTCTCTTGGGTGTTGGAGTAATGCTTAATTGGCTCATGGTCTCTATTGTCCATCTCCACCCATAAGGTTTTATCTCATCCCAGCAGGATTGTGGTTTTCTGACCTGCTAACACCTGTCCCTCTCACTTCTACCACTTCTATGCAGGGCTGGAGTGCAAGCGGCCCAAGCGGCAAGAGAGGAAGGAGAAGGACATTGAGGTCATCTCCACCGGCACGGACAGCCCAGAGCTCTGCACACCAGACACCACGCCGCCCGCCATGACGCCGGATCGGAGCCCGGTGCTGAGCAGCCCGTCGTCGCCACCCTGCAGTCCTCCATCGCACCGCGCCCGCAACGCATGCTTCATGCGCCAGAGTGCCGTGGACGAGCAAGGAGGGGCTGAGATTCAGGTCCTGGTGGAAGGGAGGGGGGGTTTGGATCACGTTAGGGGCGGTGGAGGGAATGGCTGGTCGGCCGACATGTATCCCACTCGGAGAGGGAGCAAGGGGGAAAGCAGTCGCTCGACCACTCCGTCACTGTTGGAGGAGGCGGAACTGGGTCACATGAACGGCCATGAGCAGACCAACGCCAATCACAAGTCGCGAGAGAATGTCTCCTTTAACCACAAGCCTATCGAGCACTCTCCCTCTGAGAAGTTGTGGGAACACAAGCCCTCCAACCAGAAGACCTGGAAGCATGCGTCGTCAAACCACCGCTCAAGGCAGTACTCGGCGCCTAACCACAGAGAGTGGGAAAATTCATCTTCCAACCATAAGTCTTGTGAGCGTGATGCTTCCAAACCACAGGTGCACATCTATTCCAATCACAAGGCTTTGGGCCACAGTCTGCCCAATCACAAGAATCACGAGCACGCTTCTTCCAATCACAAGCCAAAGGAGTATGTCTCCACACAACACAAGCCAAAAGATCACGTCCCTTCCAATTACAACCCTCGAGAGCAGCATGCGCCCTCCTATCGCAAACCCCATGACCACGTCTACTCCAATCATAAGCCGAGCCAGCCGACTTCCAATCACGTTGTCATGGGCAAACCCGCCTTGTCTGACTTCAAACCCATCGAGCCCGACAGGGACTGCTCACCCGTGGGCTGGGCTACAGAGAACGTCGCCACCCAGTGGAGCCCCTCCAGCTCACACCTGCTAGAGCAAGGCGAAGAGAGGGTGGACGACTACAGGGTGGAGATGAGGCTCCAGCCCCAAGAGTCCTTCCCACAGCAGCAGCAGCAACACTTGGGCTCAGGCAATGAGTGTGCGGCTCTCAAAGGGCACAACTCGCAGAGACTGAGGCTGAGGAATCACGAAAGCAAAGACTGGGGTCTCTCAGCCAGAGAAGGGTCCATGGACTCGGTACAAATGCTGGACAGCCTGAATGTAGGGGTTGACCTGGAGGAGTGGCCGCTGCACAGGGACGTCACCCTCTCCCCACCCCTCACATCATCCCCTATCACACTGGAACACGAGGGAGAGCATCTAAACCTGATCAAATCAAACTCAGTAAGTAGAGACAAATACTACCTTTGACTTTTTTTGTTGTTGTATAAGGTGAGTTAGCCTTGGTTCTTGTTTGGTCATTAGTATTTTACAACCAATAGCACCTGGAGTTTTTTTTTTTTTAATTCATTATTTTATGTAATAAAATGTTCACATTTCTGATCCAGTTCTGTTCTAGGGCATATATAATGGCCTAAATAGGATAAATGTATCTTGTTTATGAACACTTTAATTCCTGTTATCAACTTAATTCTTTTTAGTTTATTCTTGACTTTATGAGTTAAAGACTAAATGTTTTCTCTTTTGTTTCCAGGGTTCCAGCTCCATTCTAGTGGTCATGGTGATTTTACTCAACATTGGCGTCGCCATTTTGTTCATTCATTTCTTCATATAACATTATATTATGGCCTGCATAATAATATAAGCATTGCCATCATAAATTTTCACACAATTTTAGTTCAAGTCCACTTTTTGGACAAAAATTCATATTGGCTAAGCACTACATCCTCACTGAAGTATTTAAGTATTTCTGTCACAGTTTCATTAGTTTTTAGTATTCCAGCTTTTGTTCCTCTCAGCTCATAATAAAGGCCCATGTAAGGTATTGTTTAAGCTTTGCGATAACTACAGACATTTAGTTTTTAAAGTATTAGACCTATACCTTATTCATTTGAACTTTTAACTCTCTTAATGAAATGTTTTATTTATTTATTTTTATTTATTTATTTAAATTCTTTATTTATTTTGAGAGGAGATTCAGGCCTGCTGAGCAGCAAGATAGAATAGTATAGTGAGATGGTCTCTTGTACAAAGACGTTGTAGCGCATGTAAGCTGGTCATGGGCAAATAGCACAGGATTTTGTTTAGCCAGGCCAAGACTACATGATCTCATAGCTTCCCATTTCTTCACACACAACATGCGAAATCACACCCCAAATTATTAAGTGTAAGAAGTATGATCTACTGTATCTGAAAGGGCTTCATCGTCATACTCTGCATTGCTAAGGGAAAAAAAACATGTATAGATGTATGTTGTATTTGGGTGAGTGCACATCCATTATGTTCACACCCAACACAATCCCTGGGTCATCATCAATATAATGACGTTTCAGCACAAGCTCATCAAAACATTTTGTTGTATTCACTTCACAGCTAACACTGGCGCACCGTGGACACTATATCTTCCTTATCCACATCCTTCCCATGTCCACTCACAGGATACCCAGTCTCCCAAAAAAAAAAAAAAACCTCACCACCTTACCATTCATACCACATACATACAGACACGGACACACACACACACAACGGAACATTGCTGGTGGAGTGTTCTGGCTCACGTTCTGTAAAGTTTGAGACTGTTATCTTATGACCACTGCTTTAAAAAAATATATTATATATTACTCAACAGTTAGCATCTTTTAACAGTTTGCAAGACATCTTTGAAAATGCTGAGTGCCTTTTTTACTTGAAAAATCATCCCAGCAAGCAGGCTTTGTTTAGGTGGCATTCTGAGGTCATAGGCTGGGGCATGGAACGATCTGTCTCTATCCCAATACATATTTGAACTGATAAAACTAGAAAAAGCTGTTTACTTTAGAGTTGGCTTATTAAATCTGATGAGCCTGAGGAGATTTTTACAGCATGTTTGTTAAGCCTGTTTTCTTCTGGTGTTACTCTGTGTGAATTTCTGCCTGTCTCTCTATCCAGCAACATAGGCGACAATAGGGACAACAGTGTAAAAATGCCAGCTTACGTTTCTCAGTGGAACCTGACTGAAATTATCTGAGTTACTGAATGATAAAACTGCTACTGTATATTTTATACTCACCCAGTGACATCATCATGTTGTGAAATCATTGCATGCCAAAGCATGCCTTTTCTTACTCAATGATTTATGAGGTTGTTTCCAAGTTATGTGGAAAAATTAATAAAAATGTTTGAAGTTAATGTCTCTCGTTTGTCATAACCATCTGACAATTACACAAATCTTGTGATATTCTTATTATCATTAGTCTGTGAGATATGGAATTGTTTTCTGTATTTTAGTTCTGTAAGAACATTTTTTTGGTTAACTCTCCTAATCCTGAAACCTATATTGTCACATTGTTGATGTTCTGGTATTTGGCGGCAAAACAACCTGCGTTCCTGCCAGTTGCATTTTGGGAACACTATCTTGGATAATACTATAGGATAATTACCTAGTACTGTAATGTAATGGCTGATGAACTAGACTTCTCCCAAATTTCTTCGATAATTTTTGCACAAAATGCCTTTAAAGCAAACGGAATGTTTAGAATACAGGCAAAACGAATGCATTTCATGTGACAGGATACTATAAGTCACAAAAGTATAGTTTTATTTCTTAATCTTTACGTGTGTTCTATTGTAGTTCTGTAATTTTAATATCTCAAGAATGTGTTAACTGGCACTGCTCTGTTTCCGGTGAGTGCATTCACAATGGACTCTCGTCTCGTCGTCTGCAAACTTGCACAATATTCCCTTCAATATTCCCGTCTTTGAAGGTACAGTAATTAATGGATGCGCAAATTAATAGAAATGCATGGCGATAGAACGTTGCGATTTAAAGATGGGTTTCTAAAATGCAATGCAATATTTTTTTGAGATTCTGAATATAGGGTGGCCGTGTTCGGGGGCAGGTCCACGGATTCGGATCACCATCAGGGCCTCAAGCCCTCGGAGAAATAGTATTTGCCCACCTACATCCTATTTAACAGAATTGCCATGGTTCGTCGAACGGCGAGACTGAGGTAGGCAATCGTAACAATAACTATATACTGAGAACTATCTAGACATCCCTGCAATAGACGAAACAAACAATGTTATCTATCTTGCTGTGCAGCGATTGAAAAAATGACGTATATGGCTGTTTTTTGCTATACAGTGCAGTTGTGTCCAGTTCGGCTTATCACTTTGCTTTCGAGAAAACGGTCCTTATAGTTGTGGACTAATTGGTCAAGCTTCCATAGCCTGGTCACATAAAACATCAAAAACGGAAGAGCGTCTCGTTTTTGTTAAAAAATCAGCGGTGTTGCCAGCACCCTAGGTCTGTCTCGACAGTGGAGAACATTAGCCTCCCCTAACGTTATGTATTTTGTCTTCATGGAACGTATTCGAGCGAATGCATGGCGAAAAGGTGACACTATTGTTTGTCTTTAAGATGAAAATAGGCCACTGCTATGAAGGGGTACGCTTTTAGAACCAGGTTGGCTATTTAGATTGTTGTCAAGCACAGCAGCCAAGTCGTTGCCATGCCGCGTAAAAATATGTATTTTGCCGTTAATTAGTTCAGTGATTAATTAATCATGAAAATGTGGACATGCAGCCTATAGTGAAACTTAGTGATGTGAACATGTGCAATTCTGTAATAAGACTACGAATGGTTACATTTAGCTTCTCATTTCCAGATTGAGTATTAATCAATTGCACACTTTTTAAATGTAAGTCATTTTATTACACGTTATATTACACATTATATTTTAGTATATACCTTTCCTTTTCCTCACAGGGGTTTTGCCTGTAAAGAAGGACACAACCTGCACTAGTGGAACATCTTGTTCCAAACATTAATTACACATGGTGTTGGTGTCCCAAAAATAAAACAGGTGGCTCTGACACCACCGTGCACTTGGACAGTCATACTTTAGTTGCTCAGCGGGTGGCCTGGTTCTCACTCTCCCTCATCAGGGACATCTTTCATGATCCACGGTCCACCTTTCTCATCTTCAAAACTGAATCCATACGTGCGCAGTGGCAGGATGTCGGAGGCCTGGCAGCAGCATGCTGTAGTGCCTCCCCCAGTGGTCCACACTCTCCCCCATGGGGCAGAGAACCCACTGGGGAGTGCTGTCTACGGGATTGTCCTGCAGCCAGACCCTACCCTGGCACCACCTCCGCACAGCCAGCACACCCAGCCACACCCAGTGCCAGCCCAGCAGCCCTCCCTGCAGGTGGGCAGCGAGGGCAGCCACAAGTGTGGCGCCTGTGGGCACGACATCTCGCACCTGGCCAACCCACACGAGCACCAGTGCATGGTGAACCAGGACCGCTCCTTCCAGTGCACCCAATGCATGAAGATCTTCCAGCAGGCGACAGACCTTCTGGAGCACCAGTGTGTTCAAGTGGAACAGAAGCCGTTTGTGTGTGGTGTGTGCAAGATGGGGTTCTCACTGCTCACTTCGCTGGCACAACATCACACGGAACACACCGGAAATAACCCCATGAAGTGCTCCATCTGTGAGAAGACGTACCGTCCAGGCTCCTCGGGGAACCCCGGTTCCTCATCCTCTGCCAACACCGGCGAAGGGTCTTCCACTTCCACGTATGACGGTTCTGCTCCTCACCGGCCGTACAAGTGCTCTGTGTGCCACAAGAGCTTCCGTCATCTGTCTGAACTGTCGCGCCACGAGCGTGTGCACACGGGCGAAAAGCCCTTCAAGTGCACCATTTGTGACAAGAGCTTCAGTCAGGCCTCCCATCTGCAGCACCACCAGCGCACCCACAGCTCCGAGCGCCCATACAAGTGTGCTGTGTGCGAGAAGACCTTCAAGCATCGGTCCCACCTGGTGCGCCACATGTACTCCCACTCCGGCGAGCACCTGTTCAAGTGCAACCTGTGCGAGATGCACTTCAAGGAGTCATCAGAGCTGCTACATCACCAGTGCCAGCCGGCTGGAGAGCGTCCATACCGTTGCGGCTCGTGTGACAAGGGTTTCAAGCGCCAGTCGGACCTGCGCCAGCATGAGCGCACGCACTCGGAGGACCGACCGTTTCAGTGTGAGGAGTGCCAGATGAGCTTCAAACAACAGTACGCCCTGGTCCGCCACCGCCGCACGCACAAGAACCCGGCAGACCGTCCTTTCAAGTGCAACCTCTGTGATAAGGGCTTCTTGCAGCCATCTCACCTGCTTTACCACCAGCATGTGCACGGCATCGAGAGCCTGTTCAAGTGTGCTGCCTGCCAGAAGGGGTTTAGCCAGTCGGGTGAGCTGCTGAAGCACAAGTGTGGTGCAGCCGCCTCGTCCACCGAGAAGCCCTACAAGTGTGATGTGTGTGGCAAGGGCTACAAGAAGTCCTCAACTCTGCAGCGCCATCAGAACAATGCGCACTGCACGGAGAAACCGCTCAAGTGCTCGCTCTGCGACCGACGCTTTGTGTCGTCCTCGGAGTTTGTGCAGCACCACTGCGACCCGGCCCGCGAGAAGCCGCTCAAATGCTCCGACTGTGAGAAGCGTTTCAAGTACTCCTCAGAGATGCAGCGCCACAGGCGTGTCCACACTGGTGAGAAGCCCTTCAAATGTCCGACCTGCGACAAGGGCTTCAAGCAGCGCGAGCACCTGGCCAAACACGGCAGCGTCCACTCTAGAGAGGCCCAGTTCAAATGTGTGTGGTGTGGAGAGCGCTTTGGAGACCTGTGTGCGCTCCAGGAGCATACTGTCCAACACACTGCGGAGGGTGGAGGCTACCCTGTGGCCCCTTGCATACAGTAATAATGGCGGTATACAAACGTCTCCAAATAAATGAACCCATAAACTAACGTAGCACCTTTACTTCCTCGATAGTTAGAATTCCAGTGTTACACCGGCCATGTATTCACACACTGCCTCATTATATAAATATGCTAGTCTTATGCACTTCTAACAGGCCAACTTTTATGCCTGCATCCTCCTTTTTGGTTATTTCATCACAAAGGAAATATCTGAAGCACAAACTGTGAGACTGTTGGAATTGTAGAAAAATCTTTTCTCTTACTATGCTGTCAGTGTGACAGCCATACTGTCTGTAATCCTCTGTGATATGTGCAGTACTTCTTGGCCTCTATCAAGATTTTGAAGGTTGAACGTATTGGCTTCAGAATCTCCAAGTGCCATGAACACAGAATTAACAGAAAGCACTTATGTATTTTATCGTATTCATATCGTTGACTTATTTTTTACCTGTGAACAATGACATCTCTCACCTTTCATTGTGATACAAGTGAAGATGTTTTTATTTCTTGTAACCTATCCAGTGCTATGATGCTATCCCCAAAACCAATGGATATCTTTGCACGAATGTACAATACATATTATGTATTAAGAGGTGTCCTCACCTAACCATTGATAAAGCTGACATACTTGTCTAATGGCAAAAGACATTTGTCTAAAAAAAATAATGCAGCCTGTAAAATGTTCATGTTGCTTTAGAAAGTGCTTAAGTGTATTCCATCAAGTGTTGTTAAATACGCTACTTAGTACTGACTCAGTATTGTGTTCCCCCAACAGTTTTCGCTGTTACTGGACCACATATAGGTATGCTTGACAACTTGTACCTGACAAATTTTGAGAAGGGAGTATTTGTGGCAAATATGCAGTGACTTAGGCAAACCAAACAGGGCAGAATAAAATAAGCATATCTGTTTTGGAGTTGCTGGGTTATTGTCAAAATGTCTGTAAATAGATGTGCTACAACAACTTTCACAGACAATGGTAGAATTTGCATAGTATCTGTGTTATGTCAGCTGTGAACTGTGCAAACTTAATTTACTCTCTCTCTCTCTTTCTTGCTCTCTGTTATTTCTCGTGAAAATGTTAAGCATGACTTTTAGCTCTCTCTTTTTCTCTCAGCTCATCCCGGATCATCTCTGCTTTCCCTATAGATTCTTCCCCCTTCCAGTCTAAGCGCAGGCCTACTTACAGCTTTAGACACGTTACCCTCTGTTCATGAGGCATCTTGTAGAGAAAGCATACGTGAGAGTATGCAAACATAGAAGTGGGGCGACTGCTGAAAGTTAAAAAAAAAAAGAAAAGAAAAAGAAAGAAAGAAACTTGTAACAGTGCTTATGTTTCTGTATTTCTTGTCTCAGCTCCGGAAAAGATTGTGATTTTCTTTCATTAAAATGAATATTTGTGTTTCTGTCTGGTACTGTGTTTAAAAAACAGAAGAAAATAGAGTTTTTTCTTTTTTTCGTATTTTGACTGAACATGCATAGATGATTGTGATTAAATGGAGCTTTGAGTTATTAGGGACGACTGAGCTTAAGCCAAAGGACTGTATGTGACCTGTTGCCACACGAATACTAGTATTGAAGTCTCTAGCATGGTCTTACTTGATTTCATAACATTGTGTTACAACTTTTCTAACTTTATCGAAACCTGTAGCCATGTAACGTGAGTAAAATGTATAAGTGATCTTCAATATACTGTATGTAATCATCATCAAGTACTTCGCACTAATAAATAAAATTTTTTTTCATGTAAAATATCTTACAGTTTGTGCTTGAACATCAGTTTCATTGACTTTATCTGTCTTAACCAGAGCATGATTTAAAGGTGTTTTGGGCTGTCTGGAAATCAATCAAAAATCATTATAGGCCTGGGTCTCACATGATACCATATATCTCTGCTTATTAGCCAAGCTATTTGCAAAGTTTGCACCTATGTCTTCTTGTATCGCCTCCATTGAAACGACTAAATAAGCCTATACAGCCTAATGTGGGCTATCAGGGGACTCATCTACTTGCTTCTTGCCTTCTGCATTTTGGAGATGACAAGTTGCCATAACAAACAAAAAAGAGTCGTAATGCAACAGAATTTTTAAAACAATGAGAGCTGAGCCTTACCATTAAGCATTGGCATACAGAATGCTTTATGAAGCCTACAGCTATCGATCCTATTGCAATGACACACATGGCTATGATCAAGAGCTGTGATTTGCTGATTTATCACGCGCCGAGACAAAATCAATACGTCAGTTCAATAACAAGAACACATCCAAAATAAGCCTATGGTCAAGATACATTCAGAAAATATTATGCTACGCTACGGCAATGAAGATAAATTGGTAGCCAGGCCTGTGTTATAGGAATGGGCGATGGAAAAGTTAAGCAGGCTATAGCTTTTAGAGTATTTAGTGAGCTGTATATTACATTGGAAATATGCTGACTACATTGCACAGCATCACCGAAAAAGAAAAAAGAAACAATCATTAATAGAGCATATCATCTGGGTAAAGCACCGTTTTGATGTGGAAAATAAAAATTGTCTATCCCTATCTAGACAGGAAATGTGGGTGTGTCACAATGACAAGAGTGCTCTATCATAAAGTTCACATCGTGTTTATTTTAACTACACTACATATCTTACGATATTTTTGCAATTAACAGTCTCTTGTGGGGCGGGGGACATATTCATATTTTCGGTATCCTTACGCGCCATGAAACCGCCTGTGGCTGATAATTTTTTGCCGTTTTGAGACCCGGAACCAAAAATCTTGTGTTGATGACGCTGACTGCTGGTTCCATGGACATATTGGCTCCAGTCTCTCACTGATTTAGTTAGCTGACTAGCTAACGTTAACGCTGTCCCCGCAAACACTCGTAGCACTGAAGGATGAACCGAAGGGGATTCCAATAAGGGGATCCCCACACCCCTTTATTTTAGTGATACCAGGGGTTCCCCTGGCAGACTCGTGCACGCCGTTAAGGGAATAGGTGTTTTGGGCGTAAATCGGTGTGTTTCGTGCGATAGATTTTGTACGTAGCTAATGTTACCTTAAAACATAGGGCCAGTTAGCCAGCTATCTAGAGTTAGCTTGTTGTCGAAAAGCTGTTCAACACTATTTAGTTTTAACCTTAATGTTCGTCTGCGAAAGGACGATCATGCCACAATGGACAGTATGTACGGTCAGTATACTTTGTGATTAATGTTTATTCGATTTGTATTTTATGGTGTTTTATTTCGCCTTTTGGTGAGTTAGCTTGATAGCTTCGTTTTAATTTAGTTCAGGGCCTTGCGAATCCATCGCTAGATAAGGTCTACAGTGCCCGCAAACCAGTCTCTTCCGTTTGCATTCCCCCACACTGGATCGCGGGTCGCTGACTAATGTAGTGAGCTAGCCAGTAAAGCTAGTAACGTTGTGGGTTAAAAAAGTGGAGACCATAAAATAAGTCCGTTGCCCACATACTGTGGCTGTTCTCCAGTTATTTATTATTTTACGTGATAAACGTTTTATTCGCGATTGAATCCCCGCTGCACAATATATTTTACTTCTACCTCATCTTATTAACGTTATTTCCCTTTTACGCCGACGCCTCGTTTAAACTGGCTCTCCATATTCCGCCAAACAGCCTGTTCAGCAAGCTTGGACACTCGCTCATCGTTGTACTGACAATCCGCACTGCTAGCTCTAATGAGAGTTTGCGGTGGCCTCCTCTGTACAGCCACCAACCACGGACGAAATTTGTCGTGAGGAAAAACTCCTACTCTGAAGCAGCTAAGTTCCGGACGCCGGAGAGTAGGTGTTCTGCTTTTCGGTCTATAGATAAGAGTCTTGCGGTAGGGGGGTCTCGGACGGATCGATTGTGGAAGCCCGCCATGCCCGGTCCAGCGGCCGGTAGCAAAGCACGGGTGTATGCCGATGTCAACAAGCTGAAGAGCAAAGAGTACTGGGACTATGAAGCGCACGTCCCAAGCTGGAGGTAAGAATTCAATCTATTGGTTAGGCCATCATTGGTCTGATGGCTTGTTGAAATCAGGATATCAGTCAGCATTACAGGGTTAAGTAATGAGGATCATGGCCATCCATAACTATCCAGAGAATGATTTGCCAAAAATTCATCCTATATTCCCTCAATAGATGGCTAAACAGTATGATAGCCACCATCATGGGCCACAGCTGCATACTGTCAGCAGTGAATACTGTAAGTGAAGCCTCCCCCACTCCCCTTCTTCCCTCTCCGTCAATCATTCAGTAGCGAGTGGTCAGCGGAGGCTTTTTCCACAGCCACGCCTCAAATGATTATCACCCACCATCACATAACATCTTGTTAATTAACTGCTCTCTGGATGTGTCAGTTGCACCTTTGCCTGATGGGATATTGTGGAGACGTAATTGTATCACCAAATCCGATTTTTTGATTGACACTGCAATCTGAGTTCTATTTCAGCTACTGATAAAATGCAGCGACTTTCATTGACATTTCATATAGAAAAATTGTGATGGCAAAGATAACTACCATAAAGAAAAAACAGAGGAGAGCCACCTGTCAAAGACACGGATGGTTTTCCATATATCTGATACCTGCTGATCCTTCAAACAATGTAAATTTGGGGTTTCATGGGTCAAATTGTTGTTGATATGGGAACCTCACAATATTCCTAGATTACGCAAAGAAAGTGTCACTAAGCATGAACTCAGAGATGCAAAACTCACAAGCTCAAAGATGTTAATGGTAAAGAGAGTGGATCAACATAGGAGGGTCAATCACTGTATGTGTATGAAGTATATGGGCTTTGTAGAGGAGGTGGATGGAGACTCAAATTTGATGATCTTAAATATTTTAGCTCTTGTGTGTTGCTTGATTTATTTCTTCAAACTAATGATATGGATATCTTTTTGGACCAATATGCCACTATTGATTTATGGGTGATTGAATTGTCTTGTGATTTTTTTAAATTATTTTTTTTCCTCTCAGGGCGTTGGCAAGTGAAAGGATGAGGTTGACCTTAATATGTGTTAATGTTGTTTTTCTTGTAATGTTCAGCAACCAGGATGACTATCAGCTTGTACGTAAACTGGGAAGAGGGAAGTACAGTGAAGTATTTGAAGCCATCAACGTCAACAGCAATGAGAGGGTGGTAGTCAAAATCCTCAAGGTAAAGACCGCTTGCTGGGATTACGGCTTATTGAATGGACTGCTCTTGACTGTCTCCTGCATTTATCTTAGTACCTCCTGTGTCTAACTGACCATTGAATCACCCTCAGCCTGTAAAGAAGAAGAAGATCAAACGTGAGATCAAAATCCTAGAAAATCTGAAAGGAGGCACCAACATCATTCGTCTGGTGGACACAGTGAAGGATCCTGTGGTATGCACTCTTAAATCATTTCTCTGTCCTTAGCTTTCAAGGTCTTTGTATTCTGCCATGCATTTGTTCTTTTGACGTAATTTGCAGTAAAGGCCATTGCTGAGACTGCTGTGTACAAGTAGCAGTGTGTGACAGCCTTAGTAATTATGTCTTCTTTCTTCAGTCGAGGACGCCAGCGCTTGTCTTTGAGTGCATTAATAACACCGATTTTAAGGTAAGGGCTTTTCTTATGGGTGAATGAATCAGTTGAATCAAATCTGTGAATTCAGTGTCCCTGACGGTTAGTTATTTCATTTTGTCTCTGTAGGACCTGTACCAGAGGCTAACAGATTTTGATATACGTTTCTACCTATATGAGCTGCTCAAGGTAAGTAGGCTGCTATACTTCAGATGCTACATGTCGTCTTACATCCAGCCCAGCACATTATGACGTGTGTGTGTGTGTGTGTGTGTGTGTGTGTGTGTGTGTGTGTGTGTGTGTGTGTGTGTGGTGTTTCTGATAGGCTCTGGACTACTGTCACAGCATGGGGATCATGCATCGGGATGTCAAGCCACACAATGTGATGATAGACCACCAAATGAGAAAGGTGCCCAGGGTTCCTTTTAATTTCAATAGTGATTACTGACTTGTGTAAGAGAATATAGCAACTTTGTAGAAAGACACTACAGTATGGTAATTGTCTCCATGTAGTATCAGATCTCTGTGTTAGGGATTTGATCTGCTTAAACAGACTTTTGTTTACTAACAGTAACAGCACCCTTGAAATAAGAGATGGTCTTACTCTTACAGTGAGCTCATTCATTCTTGTATTGTATTCTTTTGCAGAATGACACTATACGTGGGCCTTTTTTCTACTTTAATCTCATAAAACATTAGAGAATGCCCTGACACACACCAGATGGTCAGGGTGCAGCATTCGCCATGTTCCCTATTGCTAGGTCTTGGCTTAGCCTGATACCGTGTTCAGGGTATCTTGCCATCATCTTATTAGGTGTGTGTGTGTGTGTGTGTTTGGCAACAGTTGCGTCTCATTGACTGGGGGCTGGCGGAGTTCTACCACCCTGCTCAGGAGTACAATGTCAGGGTGGCATCCAGGTCGTACAAGGGACCAGAGCTGCTGGTGGACTATCAGGTAAAACAATTTGTATCTGTAACTCTCTCCCATCTAATTACTCAGACCAAATTCAGATTCATGTAGTTTTTATGCCTTAAGTTCATAATATATCTGACAGCATTGTCTTAGGTCCTGTTTACACGTATCTAGGTAATAGTGTAAACAGGACCTTACCCTGGTGTTGTCTGGCTTTTCCTTTGTAGATGTATGACTACAGTTTGGACATGTGGAGCCTGGGCTGCATGTTGGCCAGTATGATTTTCCAGAAAGAGCCCTTCTTCCACGGACAAGACAACTATGACCAGGTATTTGCCCCGGATAGCTCTGAGGAGCTGAGGGGAGGCATTTAGTCTCCACACCCAAAGGCTTGTGTTATGCGAAGAATGTGTCATGTTTAGCATACTGGGCCATTGTTCTTTCAGCTTGTCCGTATAGCCAAGGTCCTGGGAACAGAAGAGCTCTATGACTACCTGCAAAAGTACCACATTGAACTGGACACTCGCTTCAAGGACCTACTGGGCCAGTGAGTATACTTTGTATACTTTGGCAGAAGTGTCTTTAAAAGCTTAGTCATAATTTCACACCACAGTTTGGTGAAATTGGTTGGTGAAGCCTAATGGATTGCTGCTCTGTTGCGTTGTGGTGGCTCCCTTGTGCAGGCAGACACGCAAGCGCTGGGAACAGTTTGTTCAGCCGGAGAACCAGCACCTGGTGAGCCCGGAGGCCCTTGACCTGTTGGACAAGCTTCTGCGCTATGACCATCAGCAGAGGCTGACCGCTGCCGAAGCCATGGAGCACCCTTACTTCTGTAAGAGACTCCCATTTGCCCTTGCCTCTTACTATCATGTATCCCTTCTCCCCTCCACTATGATTGTGTGATGCTCTTTATAATCCTACTCAGTAGTGGCTGCCTTTCTTTGGGTCTGTGCTGTGATGGATTGAATGAGAGAGAGATGGATGAGTGCATGATATGTGTATTTTTAAGGAGGGGCCATATTGTTGCAAGAGTTGGACCTGTTAGACTGATGTAATGTGTGGCTGATGTAAAATGTTGTCTGTTATATCGAGTATTGCCCAGTACACCATGAAATATTGCAATGAAATTGCTCATCCCGAGTGTGTTTACTACACACTTACCACATTACAACATTACCTCACTAAAGTCCAGTGTGATCAGATTTGAGCATATGATGAAGTCTGGTCTCTCCTAACAGATCCCGTGCTGAAGGGCCAGTCTCTTTCCAACACGGACAGCACTCTTGCAATAAGCGGCTCCAACGCAACATGATGAGCAGGTATCACAGTTTCTGTTAGAGAAGTTTTCTCTTTCTCAGTGTTAGTTGGTTTTCAACACTCACCAAAGGGTTTGGCATGTCTCCTTCTTTTCTCTTCCCAGGAAACACCCCAGTTTATGATTCTTTTTTTTTTTTTTTGTCTTTTTTTTGTTTGTTTTTACCTCAACTCTTGAAGCTTTTTTGGTGGCAGAGTTCTCTGCCCCTCAGGAGGACAGTTTTACTGGAACAAAAAAACAAAACAAAAAAAACAAAACGTCATCCAGCACAGACATGTACAGAACGAACGAAGACACATTACACGCATACATGTGCATACACTGGTAAATCGTCTCTTCTGCGCACACACACACAAACACACACACACACACACATACACACACACACACACAAATCCACACTGTTGACCCGCTGCTCTAGACCCCCTCCCCTCAAGAGGAACAGTACAACCTACAGTAGTTCCCCTGTCCTTCTCCAACCACTCCTTTATTTTTAGTTAGAGAGAGAAAGAAGAAGAAAAAAATGTTTTGTAAAAGAACACACTGAACCCCATCCCACCTGTGCCCCCCCTCCCCCCACCCACTCCCCCAGTTTTAAAATAAGCTTGGCAGACACCGGAGGAAAGAATGCTTGCTCTTTCCCCCTTTTGCATTGGGTCTGTGTATCTCAAGAGGGATTCGGTCCTAGCAGTGCCAATGGGGTTTTTGCTGGACGGGGTTCTCACCTGCTGATATGAGGTCAGAATCCAAAGCTGTAGTGTCGAGTGGCATGGAGAATTTTTTTTCTTTCTGCTATGGTTGGATTGAGAATTACTATCAATGAGAATAAATAAATTTTATTTTATTTGTTGTATGTATGTCCTCATTACATTACTATAGTGCAGGGATGCCATTATTTATACAGCAACAGAAGCCTCCAAAATGACATTGCATATATTATGATGTTTAAGAAGTATATTAAAGTGCATTATGTAATGTTTGTCACACTATTGATGAAATGTCTATAACTATGTATTTATATGGTAATCATGGTACCAGGGGGAAGAAACCTTGTGAAACCTTGTTTTTGGCTCCAAAAACGTGTCTTCCTTGCAGTGGTTTAATTTTGTCTTGCAAGTGTGCATTAACAATTTATACTTTTGCCTAAAAGTATGAGAATGTGACCTATCTCTTTTTAGTGTCAAAAAGATATTTTTTCTGTGTTGTTAAAACGTACTAGCTTAACAAAAGCAAAATACTGCAAGGTAAACATGCACATCCTCTTATTTTTATTGACTTCCTGTTTCAGATTGGTTTGGTATCCAATGGGAGTGTTGCAGCAAACCTACAAGAGTTGCATTCATTTTAGTTTATCGGTCTAGTTATTGAAAATGTGCTCTAATAAAATCTGGGAAAAACGTTGTTCAATACCAAATAAATGTGTAATAAGAGTCTGGTGAAATGAAAAAACATACCATACATACCATTCAGTGAATACCAGAAAGATTTCATTGTTTTTATATGTGATGGCTGAAATCTACTAGGTCTAAAAAAAAAACAAAAAAAAACTAGTGTATAGACGTGTACTCTTCACATCTCTGAGTGATGGGACTGAGCTGGTGGTGATGAACTGGGTGTATTCTTTTAATAAATACACTGGAAATTCCAGCTTATCACATCAAACACAAAATGTGCAATATTCGTGCAGTGTGTAACATGACGGTACAGAGAAGTGTTTACAAGATTGTGTGCACTAAAACAAATGTAGCCACTACACATGAGCCCTGCGCCTTCCTAAGGCACATGACATGATCCTTGCTCCCTACCCCTGAGCCCAGTATGCTTCAATTTACAAACAGGTACTACAAAAACAAATAAGCTAAAAACAAAATCACAGCCATGAGGGAGCTATGGATAGCGATTGCTTTTTTTAGCTGCTTGCACCTAGCCGCAACAGGCCTGCTTGGATGAGTCAGTCAACCTGCATATATATATGCCAATGTTAAAGTCCACCAAGGTTGCTCTTGAGGAGTAAACTTGCCTCTTTTTTTTTGATCGATTATCTTTCAGCATACTGGACACATGTGCACGGCACAGTCAAAATCAAGTAAAATCTAATGCCTTAAGAGAGGTCAGAATACTGTACTCAGTGTACAATAGATATAAAAGGCTGCCGTGTACAGCTGCTGCTACAGTATACTGTAAATATCACGAGGAGACAAGTCAATGGCACTTGTTGGTGTTTGAGACAATCTTGATAACATCTGCCACATAGTTTTTGTGTGGCAAAATAAATTGAATTTTAGTCGTGAAGAGTCATCCTTGGTGCCCTTTAGTGCCGTTCACAATACTAAGGCTTGAAACAATGTACTCCTCCAAAATCGAGATATAAAGCTAATACCAGTGACATTCGTTTCCACGTATACACGGAAAATAAATATAAAATAAATACTTGCATAAATACAGAACATGAGTATTTCAAATGGTGATAAAGCAGTAGCAATATTGTGACAGGCATTTCGGAGATACATTAAATGCATTGCCTTTGAGAATATATGGGAAAGGTATTGAGCAAACGGTCTGCTCAGTCACTTTTTTTAAAAAAAGAAAAAAAAAACCCGTCTTGCTTGGGTTTAAGATACTCATGCCTTCATACAAAACAAGATATTTACTGACCCAATACATGGCCACTCGTTGATGTAGTGACATTATTCTAATTCCTGCTGAGAAGCGGGACCCGAAAATTCTCATTTGAAATTGAATATAATAATTCGGCTTGCGTTATGGTTACTCCACTGTCATCAGGTGCCATTTAGATATGGCACCACATAGACATGGACAATTACAAAAAACTGCTGATGGCTTTACCAAGTAGATTGTGCATTTGTTTTAAGAAAGGCTAATCATAGTTCCCTCAGAATTATAGTAAATGGCCTGACTATGGAATACTATCGTTGTAATATGATAATGATATGACCCCAAGGAGAGTTTAGGTATATCACTGCAAGAAAAAAAAGTTTCTGAACCCTTTGGACATACCACTATTTTTGCATTAGACAACATTCAGCATTCAGCTACAATGTAGTAACAAACAGTCTGATTCAGTAACAACAGGATAGGATTTACAAACTTCTTCTTGCAATGGTGTGCGTAAACATGATAATATTGTGGTATATGATAATGACATATCATGCCATTTATAGGTCTTAAACCTACAGGACATTTCTAATGATCTTAATGTCATAGTGTGTGTATTAGTGAAAATGTAGATATTTGTCAGTGGCCCCAATCCAGGTGACCTGGTCCTCTGTGTAAAAACCTTGGCCTTTATCATTACCCACAGTCCATGATTCTGAGACCTTGGAGAAAGACCTAAGGTACAAGATTTTGGAGCTCTGTGTCATCCAGCTCATTGACCTCAACAATGTAGTCAAGGTGCTGAAGATACCGCACCTCATCCTGCATAAAGTGAGGAATTCTGGTCCTGTGGAGAACTGCCATGTGTCGGAGCTTCTCCACATCCTCATAAGATACCTGTGAAGATATTTTAACAATTACAAATAAATTATTTAAAAAATAAGCAATCCATGAAGGCTGTACCATCAGAAAACTAACGGAGGGTCTGACCTTGCCAAGTGAGGTCAACATCTTGAAGTCAATGTTTCTCCGATGTCGTAAAATCCTGAGGATTCCATCAAGATATACCTGATCCTTACTGAAGCAGCCTGTACAAAGAAAAAGCCTTTGTTATGTCTCAAGAATCCATCTTAGAAACCCCCCCAAAAAATGGCTCAATGTCTTTAAACAAGGTGTGGGTTCAGTTCCTACAACCATCACATACACGATGACCATCACATGTTGCATATTAGCAAATAAACTAACATAAGGCATGTCCACAGACCTGGTTTGGAGGTATCAGTTTGTCCCCTCTTGGCACGGAGGCAGTACTCCCAGCGCACTGCAGGGTCCTGGACGAAACGGGCTATGTGGCTGAAGAGCTGACTGAAGCTCATGTTGGCAGCGTGGTACACCGTGTAGTAGAGCAGAGCAGCGCGCCACAGGTAGGGCTGTTTCCGTAGCAACACGCTGTGTAAACTGGCAAGGCCCTCCTCAGTGGGGTTGGCGGGCTTCAAGCCAAACTGCCTCCTGCCCGCGGCACTACTCCAAGGCTGGAGATTGTTGTTTACACCCCGCAAGTAGTGAGTCCCTAACAAAGATAAACCATATTGTCCCAAGTGTAAATAAGACCTCGAAGTGAATCCATCTTAATACCTGGAGCACAGCCTTGACACTTTTCAGTTGCACAAAAGACCTAGAGATACATAACATACTAATTTACTGCAAAAAATTTGCAGGATTGGAGGAGGGATTAACAAGATTAAGGGGGATTCAGCACTAACATACAGTGTCTACTAGCAAGCATTCACGTGGGATGAGATCCATATGATCCATATTTGGAGAATTTTATACTGGGTATAAAAACTATAAAACTATAAACTATAACAACTATAACCTATACCCTATAATTTATATAACTTATATAATTTATATAGTTTATATAACTATAAACTATAACCTATAAACTAAAAACTATAAAAACTGCATTTACACTTCAAATTGGAACCTGAGCAATCATAACAGATGTCCTCTTTAAAATGAAAAATGTCATCTTAAAAGCACACCAGACAATGTTTTTAGGTTAATTTATCAGCGTCGTAGTCACTTAGATGATTAAATGTCTCATTATGGGGGGAAGTGAAGGCTCTCTTGGCCACCTTGCGTAGATTGCACAGTTACTGCACTTGCAGAATCTGAAACACCGGGTCAGAAGAAACAAAACTTGATGCAAATGAATTTATCAATGCCTTGTCTGTCAACATAACACAGAAAAATGATCATCCCTGATTGCTATTCTTTGGTTTGCAAGTAAATTCACATGGATTGGTGAGAATGTACAATGTTTTTAAAAATCAGCAACTGTAGGGGGAGCTCCAGAGATTAAAATCACAGTCTTGTCTGGTATGCCTCTAACATAAATGTGAAACTGTCACTGTTTTTCTTTAATTATGACAGAAGTTTATTATAAGCTGGCATATTTATTTTATCCACTCAAAATTGAGTTCTATTGTTCCTAAGCCTACCCATCAAAACTATGATATTTTAACACAATCTTTTTGGAGTAATTTGCATCACAAGAGTATGACAAGTTTTTGGTTGCTGATTTGGTTAAACATTATTATTCAAAGCATACCAATCTCATGCCTCAGCATTCCCTCCAGCCAGTGCTGACGAGCTCCCTGCAGGTTGATAGTCAACGTTGGTCGACAGCTTTCTACCATCATTACTGCTTGGGAGAGGAGCTCATCAGAGAGGCACACCACTACCTAAAGGCAGACAGACCAAATAAGGTTACAAAAGAGCACTACAAGAGGAGACAGCACTAGACATTAATAAGCAAACAAAAACAAACACCCACCTCTCCCACACAGCCTTCCTTCTGCAAGTATTTGCGTGCTGCTGCCCACACACGGCTTTTAGGAAGCACACTTCCCCCTGTGACCTCCTCAAAGTTCTCATATGTGCCAAACTTCCTCAGAACACATTCCATGATGCCTATAGCCTGCAAATACAATAAAAAGGTAGTTTAATTACCTAAAGGTAAAAACATTGCTGTCTATCCTCTATAACATATTGCCCTAAGGCCACCACCGTGTTCTTTGTTCTCTCTACTAATTATTAATGATGGTAATTATGTTATTCTTCAGTGACACATACCTGGGAAAGGAAAAGACCAGAACCTTCCTTGTACTTTTCCAGGACACTCACTGGTTCTGGTGAAACATACTCAAACTGGGGCTCATACTGGTAGTTTGACTCAAAAAAAGTTTGACGCTCCTGGTCCAGGTTGATTGGTCGCAGTGCCACCAGCAGGCAGGGCATTCTGGGCGAAGCGGCTGAGGGCACTGGTTTCAGGCCGCCTAGTCTGGCGATGTGGGGCAAGGAGGTGGCTGAGCGAATGCGCCCCTTGCTGGGCCTCGGGGTCACACTGGCATTCATGGTACAGGTGCTTTCACTGCGGCGCATCCATCCCCCCTCTGGCCCTAAGCTGGGGCTTGTAAGACTGCGCATGGGCGGGGAAGGGGCGCCGCTCCGCCATGGCGGCTGCAGGATCCGTCTCTCTGTGGACTGGCTGGCCCTCAAGCGTTGTGGGGTGACGTCCAGACTGAGAGGCCTCCGTCCACTAGCCCTTCGACCTGATGCTTGTCCGTCATCTGCAGTGTTCCGGTGAACCACAGTCTTCCCAGCACTGGCCTTGTGGTTTGCTTCGGCAGTGCTGCCCGCACCAGCCTTGGGCTGCAGCCCATTCTGTGAGAGATGGTCCCTCGGACCGATACTGCTCGTTCTAGCTCGGGTCCTGGTGGGTTTTGCTCTGTCAGGCCGGGCCTCCAGATCTATCCCATCGGCACTGTTCCTAACTGCACCCACCCCTTCTGTCTGCTCCATGCAGTTTTCACCCAGGTCCAGCACCATTGCAACATCAACAGTTCATATAGTGAGTGCTGCACACCTGAAAGTTTTTTTGTACAAAGAGACCGGTCACTGCAAAAGTATCAACCAATAACACTGACATGATGACAGACCAGTCAGTCTTGTTAACAGATTATACAGAGAGCTTACACAACTTTCTGAAATTAAAATCTAAAAATGTTGTGGTTCTGCAGGGTACACTTTTCTATAAAAGTGTAGTTACATAGGACCGATTCTAAATACACAGCTGCTGACATGAGATTGCATTTTCAAGTGTTTTCAAGGTGTATGCTGCTAGGTTGTCAGTTCTACACTATACAGTTTACTTGTATCCATGTCAACGAAACGGTTTGTCAAACAACAAGGTTTGCTACATTGTATCTGGGAGTTTATGACCGCATGTTGCCAAATACAAACTGTTGCATTTAAGGCACATTAAACGCAATATTGTGGGTCATTTTTAAATTACGCATTCAAACGCGTCCAAGCAACCATCGATTATGAGATGTCAGGATGTTTATGGGCGGTTAATATGAAAAGGGCGAGGTATGCTATACAGAATTTCAAACAGCCAAACAGCTTGTCATCTACATTGAGGTCTACTGTATGTTTAGGTCTTCTTCATATGGAGGCAGTTACCATTTTTGTGAAATAGAGGATTAATGAAAATAGTTGATGATTTTTAGGCGAACAATTAGGGACGCGTCCTCGAATGAAAGGCTCTTGTCTAAGCAACAATTGAAGTAGCCTATACTTGCTGCTAACATTCTCGTGTAATGACGTGAGTATAAAGCTGTAAAACTAATCCAAATAGGTGGAAATCGATATTTACAGCGTTCATGTTCAGAAAGCAGTTACTTACTATGCAGCGTTCTCGGAAATGGGCAACTCGATATGCGTTTTCATTCATAGTGTCCCATTACTATAGCCTGGTATTCAGTACAAATGGTGGTTAGACTTCCGGTGGATAGATCCGCTGAATATTTGCCAGCTAACGGTACATTTACGGTAGGAGTCTATGATAGGCGGTAGCCAACAGAATACGCGGTGTTAGAAAGTGACGCGTTGGTGCAGACCGGCGCAGCAAAATGACCTATTGGTCAGAGACGTCTGTTGCGCGAACACGCACAATTTCACCGACACAGGCAAGGCTATAAAGAACTATTCATGTTTGAAAAGAAATTCGCCGACGGCTCAGTTTTATTCGAAGAGCAAGCCTGCTTAATACCTTTAATCGACGGTGAATAACAATAGGCCTACATGAAAAGCGTGATAAAGTCTATGGTGATTCTGTTACGTTCACAGAGTCAGATGAAGAAAGGCGGAGGGTCTGTTGATGATTTCAGCAAATAACCTCACATGATTCCATTCTCCGTCACAAATACATGTGACTGTCAGTACTCTTGAATGATTTGATCATTCTTCTATCTTGTTTCATTGCAGTTCAACACTTGTGTTAAGTTAGTTCGTTTATGTTTTTATATTTAACTTGTAATATCTGTATAGGTACATTTTTACCCACACTAAGAAATTACTTGACAAATAATCTGATGCTCATTATGTGTCGATTTTTAAAAAGGCCTCCACTTTCCAACACAATAAAGTTAACTTTTTGCTGCACTTTAAAGTTAACAGTTTTCCTGCAGTTTAATGGAGCTACTAAAAGTTGGCAATTGCCATTTCCGATCAAAGCAACGGACCGACGGATTCTGACAGATTTTTATTGTTTGGCTATATCCATTATTGATAAAATATTTTGTCCTTAAATATCATAGTAAATGAAGACCACAAAATATCAAAGAAATCATTTTTACATCGTTGATGAGACATAAAATACAACAAAAATACAAATTATTTACACATACAAACAAAACACTCTTCTTTCAAACCTCTACCTAACAGATTCAATATGCACAAATTCAAAACATACAAACAAGGCTGAAATAACTGGGGCATCCACATTCAGTATCTTTATGGTCACCACTGCATCATCCTTTTCGCACTACACATTTGCTTATTGTTGATGGAGGATAGGGTTGATGGGAGTCTCTAGGTGCAGTCAAGTGTTGTTTAAAAGCCAAACGTGTTCTCGCCGCTATACGCGACATATAAAAAGCCATCCTCATCTTTCTCCTTCTCATACAACTGTCCCATTGTTATGCTGAGAGAAAACACAACATATATTATCAAATTACATCATAAGAACAAGTGACCACACATATCAGCTCAAACAGTTTATGCAACACATTTACATACAAACAAAAGTACATTCTCCCACCAAAGGCACAAAACTATTATTTTAGTTATTATGGTGTACTGTAGACTGAGGTCTGACCTGGACTGAGGCACCGTCTTGTCAACAAAGAGAAAGATGGCTTTTTCTGAAGGCAGCTGGATTCTTTTTCGAATGATCCACATGAACTGAGCCACAGTAATGTCTGAGGGAACCAGGTACTTCCGTTTGTCAATATCCACTATCTGTGATCCTGATACTTTCTCCACTATTACCTGAAACAGAGCAAAGGGTATTTAACTCACAACTTGATGGGCAGACAAGAACAAGTCAGTGCTACAATGGTACGTCAACACTACATTGGTAATACTCACTGGAACCCTATCAGGGTATTTGTTGCGAATTTTGGCTGACTCTACACATCGATGTTCTGTGAAGAGACGAGGAAATGGTATGTTTTAAAATAAGAAGTATTCAAAAACAGTCATAAGAATTAGGTTGTCTTGTCCAGTAAAAACACAAGGTAAAACCTATCTTAACCAAAGCAAAATGTATCAAACGGATATAAGATTACAGGAACTCAAATTAAAACACCATCTGAGTAGGGGACTTGACGGTAGGCCTATGAATATGAATATTGCCTCTATTTTAGTAGGCTACCCTGCAGAGTTGGGAAGTGGTTCATCAACACCACTGGGTGGCACACCTCTTCTTCAGCAGCATACATAAACAGAAGATAAGCCTATAAGCAAGTTGTTGTGTGGTAATGACATAGACCTGAAGCTAATGTTGTTGCAAACACATGATGACTTGGCACTTTTAAAGTTGTCAAACTCTTTGGAATGGAATGATACTGAGGCTACTTTAAGAATGACCTTAAAATAATTGTTTAGGCGTACTGCTTCAAGATCCAAGTTGACATTCTAAAATCGAAAGCAAACTAGTTTAAACATGGTACTGTCATAGATTTTTTCAATTTAAATTTCAATCTCTGACTCTAACACTCGAATTGACTTTCAGTTAAGTCTATATCACATTTCACACAAATATGTGACAGCACAACGACAGCTCTGACGTTAACAAGCAACCAACACTCGTTTTGACCATATATGAATACGCAGATATACTGTATTCGGATATGCAGATATGACGTATTCATATGGTTTTGACAACCAGAGTTTAAAGGTTGTAGGCTTTTCACATAAAGTTGTATAAACATCACACAATGTTTTCTTTCTTTCTTTCTTTCTTTCTTTCTTTTTCAGTCTTACATTTGTTGTTCTGATTGAGGTCATCTCAGCAGTGTCCATTAATAGTAACTACATAATCAAACGCCAAGTAGAATTATATTTTAGCCTAGGGTTAGCCTGACGTTATGTCCGAATGTTATTGTAGTAGCTTGTGACAAGAGCCTGTACACTGTAATACACTTATTCTGTCAAAAATCTTGAAGACCATTAGTCAATGGATTTGTGATTCCCAAATTCTGATGTAGGTTATGTCTTCACGTGATATTGGTAACAGCGTAAATATGTCAGAAATGTAGGCTATATGAACAGTCATCTTGAGTTAGTGCAAAGCTCACCAAGAGAATGGTCCTCTTTAAACATCCATTTCATTTTTGCAGCTTTTCCTATATGACGTGATATTCAGGTAAAAATCAACTTCCCGTAGGACTAAATAAGACCTAGTAATGTTACTTTACTCGACACTAGCTCACAACGTCGACATAAACAAGGTAGCAAAACAGGCCTCCTCGGTACAGTTCAACCCAGAGAGTAGCGTCATAATAGGAGCATACCATTCTTTCGAAATAGGAGGGCGTTTGTTCAGACGCATTACTAGTATGACAAACAGTAAAAAAACCCAGGGGATGAAATAGGCTAAGCGAAAAAACGCGTGTGAAATACTATGGTTATTTATTTATGTCAGTCAAAACAGTTATATTTATGCAAAACAAGCCAGCATAATCGACAAGTGGTCAGCAATCACCAATGTGCCATTCGGCTACAGTTTTAGTAGTAGAACTGTTTCTATCCAATGATAAATGGATATCAAATTCTCGTTCTTTATTACAGCCAGAACTGGGAATAGCTCCGTCCAGTCCAGTCCAGTTCCCAGCTCCACCGTGATGTTTAAACACTAATACACACAGCAGCAGCAGCATCAGAATTCATATTGCATTCATATTAATATTTGTATATAGACTACGCCGTGTCTGTTTCAGCTGTCTTTTGCATGTTGTCATTAAGTCATGATTCCAGAATATCTGATATTGTTTTTGCTGAGTCATTCTTAGATTTAGTCTGGTTATTAGGAGGAAGAGGTTTGTCCAGGTGTTGCCCTGTTGTGATGCCATGTGGGGCAGCTATTAGCTTCTCCTTAGCCTCAGAGGTCAGACGGTACCCTCCTTGAAAGCTGAGATCAAAGAGTGCAGAGGAGGCATAGAACAATGGTTTCTCTTCCCATATCCCCTTCAGTCTCGTTCCCCAAGCATCCAACAAGGCCGTCCTTATGGGAGGAGGTGTATGTTCAACGCTCCAAAAGATCTGCGGCTCAAGAACTTGAAATCCACAGAAGTGAAGGATTCCACTCTGAAGGCAAAAAGCAAAACAAAGATAATGGAGGAGATGATAGTCTCTTGTTATCTGGCATATCCTGCCCCATAAAACAGTGGTTGATTCTAGGTCATAATGTCTGGGTTTTTTTTTTTAACAAAACTTTTTAATGTCCTAACACTCATCTTAGGCCATGGTGACCAAGTGACATTGTGACAAGAACAAAGGTGATATCAAAAACTGATATTCAACATTTTTATAAATATTGCAACTGTATGACACTTGGATGAAATACTGACCTGCAGTGGCCACAATGTTACGTTTATGTCCCCACTGATGCCATCAGATAAAAACATTGATTCTATGGCCCCGGTGGTAAAAGACAACATAGCCTTCTTGTCCTTGAAAAACAAATGATTGCACCAACTATTAGATACAGCCCAAAGTTCATCATTATCACACAGGGTGCCAGGAGTTGGGTGGAGTAAGTAAAAAAGAAAAGTAAACAGTAGACCAGGTGAGGACAAGGTCATGGGCTCATACCAGTCTATCTCACTCCTCCCCTGTGTGGCATTGCAGAATAATTAGATATTATACTAAGTACTTCAAGATAAACCAATAGAGGTCTCGTTGATTCCCTTCACCTTCCATAGTTAAGATGCTTGAAATATCTTAAAACTTTCTCAATAGCCTACCTTAAAAATGCCATTGTCATAGAAGTTTTGGAGTGAAAAGGCAAATCCTTGTGACAAAACTCGGTCGAACCAACCCTTCATGATGGCAGGGACACTGAACCAATACATAGGAAACTGTGAGGAGACATTGAACCAGCTAGGTTAAAGAATGACAATAATACTACAGCTATACATTGTTGTATCTGTTAAAATTCGAGAGGGTCTTTGAGTTGTGTCTGAGAGTTTGAGTTGTGTTTGAGTTGTGTTGAGAGAGACATACAGCCCATCTGTTTGCTGTTCAGAAAATGTCTGGTTTTTAACTTTTTGGTGAATAAAAAACAGTTAGAGAGAGAGAGCAGTGTCTAAACCTGAAAGATGATCAGCTCTGCCTCTTCCACCTTGGAATGCTCATCTGTAATCTCCTTAGAGAGTCGACCCTCCTGCCAAGCAGCCATTGTTTCGTCTCCATATTTGAAGTTCTCTGGTTTCTTCAGATCACCTGGCTCAGGGTCAGATTAGCGTGCAATGGCTTTGAATTTAGCCATCTCAACACAAGGTCACAAGGTAAATAAGAGTAGCCTATAGTAAACTAATATTACCTGTTGAGCCCCTTCTGGTTTGTGGTTATTAGGTTAATATTAGGGTTGAGGTTTAGCTCCCCCTGCTTTCCTCTCCCACAGATTATAAGACTAATTACGGTGGCATGGACCTTTACCCTACACATCCAACTGTGCATCCTACCCGATTCTCATAATGCAACCTAGGCTCTCATTTATTTGAAGTCATGTTTATTTAAGGTTGAGCTTTATTGGCTTCAATTGCCAAACTTAACCTGCCTATACTTGAGACAGACATATGGGCCAGGTTTGTAATTCAGTTCACACAAAACTTTAGTTCAGCAAAGAAATAAAATTAAATTCATTATTTAAAATTCATGAATAGGGTGGCCTATATTTCATTTTTGACAACCAACGGCAGGAAGTGAACATTTTCACCTTTCTCTCAACTTTTGCACAAGGAACATAGAACTAGTCCAAGCAGGTGATCTGGTCTTTAAGAAGTTTTATGTGACTTCTAATTGAGTCCTTATGTATCTAAACTTGTAGCCTTACCAGGCTAACGAAAGGGACCTGGCTAATTAGGACTTAGCTTTTCATCAAAATTTTAACGTTAGATATATACATGTAGTAAATAATAGAACAGTACCTGAGAGATCCTTTCTAGTTGCAGAGGCTTCAAAGTCCATGGCATACAGATCTGAGATGAGCACTTTGCAGCCTTGCTCCTTTAGTGCCTCTTCAGCAACTTTACGAGCAGCAAAGTTGAATGAAGTAGGGCTCTGATGTGCATAGACTATCAACACAGTTTTGCCAGCTGTAATATATGCACAGGAACAGTCTGAGACTGGGGAAGGGGGGAAAACAAGCAAGCACTTGTCTGATGTAACTATGCCACTATCTTTGTAGTTTTGATAGACATGGTTAGCATACTGAAGCCACAGTAGTTGTAATAGCAATGTGAAATGGAGGGATTTATTGTTTAGTGTTATACTGTAGAATGTTATGATCATAGACCAGTTGTGAGAAATTGTGCTTGGAAACAATCTGACAAGCAGTCAGATCATCAAAATCAGTCCATCAAAATTATTCGCAATTGAGTGTAGTTGTGTAGGAAAATAATAATCCCATGGGCAATCCTTACTTTTAATTATACATTCATATTTTGAAATATGCATTGTTTATATAAATCAATTTAGCAGCTATAAACTAATGTACAAGAGTAAGAGGATGAAAATCGATATTTGTATGAACTATAAAGATCAAGTGTTCTGTGCAGGCAATCTCTCTCTATCAGTAAATCATGGAAGTGATTTGGATTGGATTAAAATTTATTTAAAAATGAATCATGCATAAACAGACCACTTTCCAGAATGTGAAAAACATTTAAAAAAGACAGTTTTTAACAGGTTTGTCTAATAACAAAAAAAACAATCAGGAAGTCCCTGTTGTACTTAAGTCAGACTCACCCATTGTGTGTTTTCCGGAACAGGCTACAGGGATCCTGCAATCTCGACTCCCCACTCTCAAAGAATGTCTGAGTGCTGTGGCCACAGCTCTTATACAACCCCTGTTAGCTACTTGCGTGAGAAGCATAGTGAGATGAAGGGTGATACACTTGTCGCCAGTACATGCAATGATACACAGGGCAGCCATAAGACAGATCTCACCACACCGGATGTTTTTCCTTACACATTCCACTTTTCACATGGGGGTTTGGGCGTTACTGACACAATATCCTCCCATGATCAGTAAACTACCACTTAAGGGATTTCCATGAAATGAAAACCAAGTCAAGTGTGCAAACTCTGTGTTAACATGCATGCCATAAAGAGCATTTTGTTTGGCTTTGGTTTGCCTTATGGACCCACAGTGGGTGTTACCTGGACACCTGCAGCATACCTGCAGTGGTTCATTCCACTCAAAGGCTTTGGCTGAGCAAGTATGGGCTGTGAGTGGTTAACAGAGATAAGAAGGAATGCCATCTGTACAGATCCGTCATACTAGGCCAGTGAATGAGACTTTTGTGGCAAGGGACAGGCGAGAGTGACAAGTGAAAGGGAAACAGGCAATGGAGTCACTGGCAAGCAGAAAGCACCACTGAAGCAATATCCAACTATTAAACTGCTAAAAAATAAATATAAGTAAATATAATTATGATACTGGTAAAGCAAGACAGTCTTTTTTCTCCAACATCATCAACAGGAATATTACAATATAAAACAATGTTTTAAGGATACAAAGATGCAAGAAAATGTATTGTTACTTGCATACATTACGTTACATTAATGCATTTAGCAGACGCTTTTATCCAGAGACTTACAAAAGAGGATAACATTCAAGCTACAGTACAATGAAAAAAAAAACTAACAAACTTCTCTCAGTTAGTAAATGCAATGAGTTTGCATCTTTCTTCAAGAGCTATATTTATAAAATACGACAGAATATCCCAGCTGCAAATAACTCAAAATCTGCAACCACCTGTGACACAAAGAGAATTTGAACACAATGTCAGAATTTGGCCTGAGTGATTATGGGACTCTTTTGTGCCAATTAGAGCACTGAAACAGCACTGATTGAAGTTATAAATTGACAGCGAGCTAAACTATGACACATCACATGCAAGCAATCACTAAGTCAGCATTTTATCACCTAAAAAACATTGCCAAACTAAGAAGACTTATTTCAAAAAATGATTTGAAAAAACTAATCCATGCCTTTTTTCAAGTAGGGTTGACTGCTGCGATTGCCTTTTCAAAGGCCTGACAAAAAAGACTATCAAACAGCTTCAGCTGATTCAAAATGCGGCGGCTAGGGTTCTCACAAGAACAAAAAGAAAAGAGCACATTTCTCCAATTCTAAGGTCCCTTCACTGGCTCCCAGTAAGCTAGAAATTACTTTAAAGCACTGCCGCTTGTGTCCCTAAATGGGACAGGGCCTAATTACCTCTCTGATATGTTTCAGCAATATAACCCAATTAGATCACTAAGATCGCAGCAGATAAAAATTGCTGTTAAAACCTGTCATTAGACCAAAGTGTGGTGAGGCAGCCTTCAGTTACTATGCAGTTCAGCTATGGAGCCAACTCCCAGAGGACATCAAAATGGCTCCTACTGTTGGCAGTTTCAAATCTTGACTAAAGACCAAGCTGTTCTCAGATGCTCTCTGCTCACTGTTGTATCTTTATCTAAACTTTAATCAGTTATTACTTAACTTTTTATAAAATTGTATTGCTTTATTTCTACTATTTTTATCTGCTATATCATTTATTACTTACACTGTATATATTTTCCTTTATTTGTACTATTTGTATCATCTATGTTTTATTTTCAATCACTTACTTTTTCATTTTATTTTATTTTTTACTCACTGTTCTTTGCTTTTGTTGTTGTAAAGCATATTGAACTGCATTCTCTGTTTGTAACGTGTGTGAATTTGGTCCGATGTGGGTTTGAGCTCTAGTCTTTTTTGTGGAAAAGGTGGTTCCACAAGTGACGGGTGTCACAGATTGTTGGGTAATGTGGACTCAGTGACTTACAGTAGCTGGTTGTGGTTGCGCTAAAATTAACACAAGTCTCAGTTGTTCCAGGGATTGTTTTGTGTTTAGTTGGTCTTACATGAAAACCCATAATTTCACTACTTACTGTCAGAAGACCTTGTTGTTATGCCAGCTGTTTTCTACTGACTTGGTCAGTGAAGTTTAAACATGCAATATAGGTTTTTTTATTTTTCAATCATCATTTTGTGTATTTTACCTATGTTGTTTTCTTTTTTTCAATCACCTTTATGTCATTTTATTTCCTATTATTCACTGTTTTTTGCCTTTATCTTTGTAAAACACATTGAACTGCCTCTGTGTATGAAATGTGCCATATAAATAATATTGCCTTGCCTTGCCTAAAGCAGGCAATAGGCACATAGGCAGTCATCTACAGTAGTTGTCTAGCATGGGGGCTGCTAAACCCAAACTTTGGGCTTTTGTCAGACACAAGCAGAATGCTCACCTCAGCTTTACCTGTGAAGGCCCAAAGTCAGGGTTTATGAACTTAGGTATTGCAAATCTCCAGCAGGCCACCTCAAAATGCACCCGAATGCTGGAAATCACATCTGCTAAAGCCAAAATTTTCTGGAGGAGGATCCTTAGCCCCTGGCCTGATGCATCAAACAATTTTACATTGTTTCACTGTGCAAAACATCTGAAACTTGTCCATTGGGATACATTTGCTTCCTAGTGGCAGATACATTCTGCTTTGACCAATCGCTGCTGCTTGGTCAACGTATGTTATGCGACAGAGCGCACCACTTGAGTTCAATGTCTTCGCATTCAGCTCTCCCTCTGTTCGCTGATTGGTCTGCCAAGCCCAGAGTCGGTGGAAACTAAACCCCTGTGGCCGCCTTGTGTGTCTGTGTGTGCAGCAAATTTTTGCCCATCTTCCCACCCAAAACTCACTCAAAACATATTTGAGAAGTTGGCAGCACTGGTACAGTTGAGATGGGGACAAAGATGCAAAACTCACTCAAAACATATTTGAGAAGTTGGCAGCACTGGTACAGTTGAGATGGGGACAAAGATGTTGAGACCGAGTCAAGACTTTGAGACCTTAAAAACAAATCACTTTTCACAACCATGATTTAATATCACCCCTGTTAATTTTTTAACAGTTAGGCCTACAGCTCTATAAGCAAGACTAGGAGCTAAAGGACTACTTTTGTCTACTTAATGTCTTTATATGGACTTTTTACTGATAGCCTGGAAATCCTGACCCATATCAAGAAAGACGTAGTCCTGGCCACGACTTTCAGACCTTCCCAATCCAAGGGGCAGCACCAGTGGATGCTGGATGGTTGTAGTCAAGTCTCTAAACCTTGAATCCGAGTCTAGTCTCGAGTCCCAAGTGTTCAAGTCCAAGTCGAGTCCTACAACAGATCCGAGTCAAGTCCACAGCACACACACACACACACACACACACACACACATATATACTGTATATATATATATATATATAACTCATATATATATATATATATATATATATATATACTGTATATGTATAAAACTCATTAACACAGGTCTGTAGAACAAGTTGGACTCCAGTTTGAGTCCTGGACTCGAGTACTTCAAACCTGGTGGATGCATATCAAAATCATTGCAGGCTGCTTACTTATCTTGCTTTGCTTCCTGATCACACCAGCAGCTGGTCACTGAACTGATTCTTGGCGTTTAGAACACAATGTCTTTGCATTGTCCCATGGGATGCATTTTTCAAATCACGCCAGTCAGCATTTGTTTTTTATGTAAATTGATTTGTAATGATGGATATTTTGTGAATATGAGCATAAAAAATCTGTACAAAGAACCCAGAAGGTCTCGAGGTCTCACTCTTAAATTACAAGTGGGCAGAGACAAAGGCAAGACCGAGTACATTTACCTTCAATTCCAATACAAGACAAAGCAGAAAATGAATTCAGACTTGAGTCCAAGACCTTACTCAAAGTACTACAACATTACCGTACAGTTACTGTAATTTACAAAATATTATAAAACCACTGAAAACAACATTGCTGTTTTGTAATCTGCATATTCTTTCATTTTACACAGCTGTAAATATTTAGTCATATACTATTCATCTGTTGTCATCTATTGCATCTATCTATCTATAGATAGTTTGATTGTAATATTCTCTCTTAATATATACCTGTCTAAATGTAGTCACTGTAGGACAAAGGCTAGATTTTAGGTAATATTTGGTTGTTTTGTGTTTTAAGTGTAATGGTAGTAGCACAGCTGCTTGAGTCATTTTGGTTAAAGTATGAAGAGTTTTGGTGGCTGTAGGGCACTTTGCAGCAGTTTACTGATGTGCTGCACAGATGTGTGTTGGTAAAGCACACAGTACGAAGAGAAGTGGACATTATATTGGGATAAGTTGTAAAAATGACTCGATGACTCGGGGCGAAAAATACAACTAAACCTCCTGATCACCATATTCACAGTGATGAAGGGTGCAGAACAGCATAAATTATCTGCATATTTTGTGGTTTCTACAATCTGTACCAACAGATGGCAGTATAATCACAACATCTGCATTTTTGAAACATTTGTAACCCTCTTGTCAGCTCTCCATTTGCAAGATTAGCTCAGAATTATTTCAGTTTCCCGACACCTGGATGCTATTCTTATGTAATAATGATTTGGTCATTCAGCTGTAGGTGTGACTTAAATACTTTTTTTTTTTGCTGATTTCGCTGTCGCAATAAAAGAAATTACTTCCTGGATTATGCAATACACGTCTACTGCTTATCTCCAGACATGCATGATCCTTTGTATAATTAATGAATAATCCATGAAAAAACAGGATCTTTCATCCAGGTCATCATTGTTGCATTACTGTCTTTCTTGAACAAAAGCCATCTGGTTACTCTCAAAAATGTTTTTTGGAAATAATATAGGCTACTTTCATCACTCTTGTAAGAAATTTCATCTTATCCTGCTTGAAAATATGAGCTTCACATTAAAGCTATTACCTGAGACCATCAGAATCTGAGATGGTTTTCTTGTCATTGTAACAAATTCCACAAATTCACAACTTCTGGCGTAACTCAGACTCCCAGTGTGAGGAAGCGGTTTCTATATGGTAACCACAGGGCAATTTTGAAAAACACTGCAGGCAAAAGCAACAAAAGATCATACAGAACAAGTTGCCAGGCCAGTTTGCATTAAGATAGTTTACATTACTAAGGACCTAGAGGTGGTAAAAGAGATAGTAAAAGAAGCGAGAGTCAGAGAGGCTTTTTATTTAAGATCACACTGTAAAACCTAGATTACCCTGGATTACCCTGTACCCTACTTGCTTTCCTACTGTACTGGGGTGAAGAGTTATTGCAGCATCTGTCAGGTGAAGCATCATGTATTCTCATACAAAGCCACCCAGTTTGTGATTTAAAAAGGAGGAAAGTTCAGTTTTGTATTATAAGTTTGTTTCAGGAAAGTCACATTTAAAGGAAATACAAAGAATGTCATTTTAGTGACTTCTATTCTACAACAAATAACAGCATAAGCAGCTTTCAGCCTGTAGTAATACTCTGAAAGTAGTGGTGTTCTGGGTTTAAGTTTTTTTACATTGTTGAAACTGAAGACCTAAGATAAGAGTTTCTAAAGCCACTAGAGTTTACTTGTGCAAACAACCAGCATATCGATATAGTTTTTTTTACTGTTAACCTGATGGATTAAGCTCAAAGTGCAGTCGCTGTGTTGGTTAAAATAACTTTACACTATAGAGGTCATTCCCAGGAGCCTGCGGCCATACACCTGCATGTGACGTACACCTGTCATATACCTATATAATATGTGAATAAAATCATTTGAAAAAATCCACACAAAAAATCTGTAGAACTACGGCTGTAGAACTCCTTTATCTTTTCGTATTGGCAACACAGAGGTAAAACCTTAGGTTAAGCGCTCCAGTTTTAAGAAGGCTTTGTTTGCTATACTGTACATGAAGAGAACATGATGTCAGCAGGACACAGTGAAGACAGAGGGGTTCATGTATGGCAAGGCAAGGCAAGTTTATTTATATAGCACATTTCATACACAAAGGAATTTCAATGTGCTGTACAATAATAAAAGCAAAGTATAGTACTGTAGATGAAAGAAAGTAAAAACACACGATAAATAAACAATTAATAAAGGCATAAAAGTATTAACAGACAAGTTAAAGTGTACAGAGTATAAAAAGAAAGATAAGTGAACCATTAGAAGAAAGAATCTGAGAACAGTTTGGTCTGAAGTCTAGATTTGAAGCTGCCAACTGTAGGGGAATTCTTGATGTGCACAGGAAGTTGGTTCCAAAGCTGAACTGCATAGTAGCTGAAAACTGCTTCACCACATTGTGTGTTGTGTGTGTGTGTGTGTGTGTGTGTGTGTGTGTGTGGTAGGAGTGTCGTTGGTGTGTGAGCTTAGCAGTGTATCAGGAGCATACAGGTAACACAACCCATTTCAGCTCTCTCACTTTCTACAATATTGCAGAGGAATGAATGATTCCTCTGAACTTTTACCACTTCAGCATAGTGCCCCTGTAGGTCCTAATGTCTACAGTGTTCAGCAGTATATATTAGAAATTTTATTTATAATTCAAGACAGGGTAGCGTGCAGTAGATTCCTAGTAAACCATCAGCTCCACACCTGTCAGAGTTTTCCTGTTGTTTCAGGTGTTGACTTAACACTCTCAGTCTGGGAAAGAGGACAGTAGGGGGATGCCCAGTTTATTCTCACTTGGCTATAAACTGTACTTCCGATGTCCTTCTGATCAGATGCATTCAGGAAGATCAGTTCTAAAAACACAGCTGGTGTATTTCTCAGTGGCTGTTTATGAGAAATTTGGACATACCTTCTTACAGGACATTCCCCACATCAGCACTGCGATGGAATGCAGCCAGCAGTCAGGTTGTGTGCCACAGGTATTGTCCTATGGTCCCAGGGACTTGACTGCTCTGGTTTTAAAATAGCTCCTGCTGGCTTTTATTTTACCCACAGATGGCTGTGGGTGGAGCTTGGGCTTGGATCCTATTTTTTTTTTTTTTTTTTTTTTGCCATTTTTCTACGTCAGTGTAAACAGTGCTGAGGATGTTTATCTTCAGAATAAAATTGCATTTTGCTTGTCACTGAAAGTAAACATTATGTATTTGAAATGCAAGTGTTTTGCAGCAAAGAATTTACGTCTACTCTGTGTGTGTGCTTACAACCATTCCTTTTAGCTTGTCACATTTTATCTGGTTGACTTGAAATGTCACATTGCTTTTTTTGTTTCTGATATCTTTTTCCAACCGGCACTTTTACTATGCCTTAGTAGTTTACTCATCTGGTTTTTGTAGTTCTCCTTGCTCAGCAAGTGACTTCATGCTGAGGAAATTTCTAATATGTATGCAGGTGTGTGGAGTAACATGCCATGCTTTTTAATAATTATCAAGTCTGGAAGGGGGTTTAAAGGTTAGTTTGATGAAGTCAAAATGTAAGTAAAAGTAAAAAATAATGTTACTGGTTTTTAAAGACCTGTGTGTGAGTGTTTTAGACCTTACAGAATGTTTCACGTACTTGTCACCAATATAAGTTTAAATAAAATCTTTCACTGAGAGATATGAATCATCATTTTTAATTTCTAAACAATCTGCACTGCATGTTTTTACTGTATCCTTACATAATTTAATTTGCTGTCAGGTATACTTTCCATGATCTCACCTGCTTTTTTTTCTTTTCTGGGTGACCAATGAGATTTCCTCTTCCTTGACAGAAGTGTTTCTTTGGGTTGCCCCAGGGTGGTGTGCGTCTATAAATACAAGGAGGAGGAAAAGATGGGACAGACTATCACCAAACAGAATTACCAACCTGCTGAACCGCTAGGTGTTCATCACCAGGGGATTGCTACGTCACATTATTCAAACACCTAAGATGAAGAGGGTGCGTTGGAGATTTTGTTGTATGGAGATGGAACCATTGTAGAGATCCATAAAAACATTTTATATCTGAAATGACAGTTCAATTAGATTTTTTTTTACAGTGGGCTCAGTCTTAATATATTAAATGTATTTCTTTGGGATTTTTTTACATCTAGTTTTTGGTGCTTCTTGCTCTAATGCATTGGATGAAGACAACCTCTTCAAAGATTAGATGCCTGAATTCAGCAAAAGCGGATGCATTAATAAATGGTTGGCTCCTTGGGTCAACCTCCCATCATTTAGGATATGCTTTCTCTGACTACAGCAACCGCTCCATCTCCCCCTGGCAATACAGGTAAGAATTACACCTCAGGGTTAATAACACAGGACTTCCTGGTGTGTAAGCCTAATTGAAATGTGTTCATTTCCCTGTGTTTACTTTCAGAGTCTATTATGACAAAGACAGGTTTCCATCGATTTTACATTTTGCTGAATGCAAGTTTGCGGGGTGTATCATTGACGGATTGGAGGACAACAGTTTCAACTCTGTTCAAGTATTCCAAACTCAGATGGTCTTGAAAAGAAAGCGTTGTCCCAATAGCATCATCCCAGGACGATACTACTTTGAAGTAGGCTTCATGCATGTTCCTGTGGCATGCACTTGTGTTGTTCCCCGTCAGTAGTTGACTCATGCCTCTTGATGGATGGGATTCTTCATCTGTGTCATATTAATGTATTCAGAGCTCAAATAATTTTGTACCCAGCTACCTATAGCATACTATATAATGTGATTTGTCAACTAATGTATGGAGGACATATCTGTTCAGTCAGTATTGTTTTTTTTCTTCTTGTTATTTTGATTTACCCTCACATATTATGTTGCAGTCAAGGCACCAGTTATTGTTGTTTGCATGTTATGCAAATTCTGGGTATAGCAGCAGTGCTATGTGTTTGTTTAGATTTGTTTGTTTGTTTATTCATTTGTTATTTTTAAAATAGTAAATTTGGAATGGTCCTGTGACCATTTTTTATTTTTAAAAGTGCTGCAAACAATATCTTGTCTACAGACCATTTTGGTTTTGTCGTCTGAGCTATGGCAGTGTTATTCACTGATTCCGCCTAGTCTACTGGCGCATTAATCTGATGGCAGTTGGGCTGTCACACAGCTACAAACACAACCCAAACTATTATTTTAAAAGAATGACAGATTTGGAAATAGGAATGAGGAAGTAGCATTAGTTTACAATCTGAAAACCAAACTACACTGTAGTATTTTAGAAACAATCAAGCAAATACCTCTAACTTTCTAGAATTCTGTTTGCAGTTTGTGATACTCTGAAAGAAAAAAGTTGGATATTTCCTGAATACGTAGCTAGTCTTTTGTCATTTACGACACAGTAACATCAACAAAAGGAACATACCATCATTACCAGTAGAATGTTGCAAAATTCATCTGTAAACAGAATGCAAGGAATGACTAAGTATTCAATTATTTTTTTTGTAGTATTACAACAATGGTGCCTTAGAAATCTAAATTATATATCTGTGTAGCTCCAACCCATCATTACTTTTAGGCATTTAGCAGACGCTTTTATCCAAAGCGACTCACAAAAGAGGATAACATTCAAGCATCAAAAATGTCCACCTATTCCTACTTTTATTTAACACTTTTTTTTACGTGTGTGATAGATCCGAACAAGAAGAAGCTCATACCTTTGCATAGAACATTTTTCCATCGAATTCACAGTTACCAAAAGGTAAGAGGGTAGTATTACCTGCATGTATAACAAGCGTGATTTGAGGACATTTGAAGTCCTTTCTTGATCAGGGGTAGGCTAAATGTGCATGATACCAAGGAAGGATTATTGACAATGCAACCATGATTTCCAATAAAGTTATCACTCAATCCACTACAATCTGTGCCTGTGTTTTTATCACTCCTTCTGTTTTGCTCTTCATTTTCTCATCAGTTTCTATATTGTCATCTCTGTGACATCAGTTCACCTCCTGTCCTGTCCGTTTCAGCAATCATACTCATTTAGATCTGCTGTTTGTGCTCCGGTATTGTTTAATATCCACACAAGTGGACATGCATGACGAGAGAATATCAAACAAGGGGAATGTTTGCAAGCACAGGTCAACTGTCTCTGTGTGCATAGCTATGACATGCTTGACCACTTCAGTTGCTCCATCCTGGTGTCATGGAGAACTCGTTGCCCAACCCTAAAATGCTAAAGCTGGCACTGGGTATGTCTCGTCTGGCAAGAGTCTCAAATTACAATTCTAAAAAAAGTTTTTTTTTTTCATCTCTCCAAAGCATTAGGATTACAAAATTGTTATTGTGCAGGCACTGGCACACAAGCTTTCTTATGTCAGCATCTCAATGCTTTTCTCCACATGGTGGGTCATTTTAGAGTGATCACTGATGCTTTTATTCAAAGATTATAAAGGTGCAATCCATCATTCTAATCCCATACATTGGTCTATGGTTCTAATCTAAGAGTTGGTGTTTGTGGTCAAAACAGTCCTGGTTCTATAGAAACAATCAAAATGGCTCACCCAAAGCTACACAAAATCAACACAGTGCAAAAACACAGAAAGGAGGGCAATTCAATTGGCCGTTGAGCTCAAAGAAAGATGAATAGCCTCTTGTGAGACTGAAAATGATACACCTTCATTAAAGCTGCTGCACTGTGATGTTTTCATGGAATACTTTTGATTTCGACTTGTCTTTCATGCAACCTTTCATTCACTTTCAGCAGCCACATGTAGCATAGATTATATTAAAGAAAACCAGCCTGGTGGTACTTGGTGTCCACGCTACTTCAGAGGATATCTGGGCAACACAATAGGCTACTTAGGCGTTGACATTCCATCAGGTGAGGTTTCTTCACATTCTGATGCTGATTTTTAGGATATTTGAAAAAATGCCACATAGCATCTTTAAATGAACAATAAACTAATAGACAAAATTAGACGAAAGCAAGCACACTTGGCTACAGCATCCATACTCGAGTCCAAGCACTTTTGTATCCGACGTCGATTTATGTCAGTCCATGGTCATTACCAATCCCAACCCATCTCTCTCTCTCTTCTTTCTGCCTCCTGTCTCACTTCCATGTCCTTTGTCTGTAAATAGGGCAAAAAAGGCCCAAGAGGCATACTGGACTTAAAAAATTTAGTCATCAAAGAAGTTTTATGGCGTTCCTTGATAAATTATCATTCAAAACAGTGAAAACACTCAAGTTTCTTAAAAGTCTCCTACCTTGACATTTATGTCAAAAACAAGATCCACTCCAGATACACCTGAGACTGTCTACTTCACATTCAGTTACCATAGAGCCTGCCCTTGAGAGGAAAAATCACCCAAGGACTTTGCATCTTTCCATGTTGCTATGGCACACACTGACATATGAAGCAGAGACAGACCTGTGTCAATATGAGAAATTTAACCTTTCACACCATACTTATTTGGAGTATCTAAAAGACTTTTACAAATCAAGCAGAATGGCTTTCCCAAATAGTGAAAAAAACGGATTAAAACAGCAAAGCGCATTGTTGTCTTTATGCAACAATTTCAATCAGTGATGATGTAACACACAAAAACACTGTGCTGAATCAAATAACTAAAGAACTGTTTACAAGCTAGAAAATACCTTCTTGCCCTCCACTTTGCATTTGGCAAATGCAAAATAATGCAAAGAAATAATAAGTATACATGCTGTAAAAGTCAATACCGTATTTTTAAACTCAAACATAACTTTAAACTGGGTGAAAAAGGTAAGATCAATGACCAATGAAAGTTTCAGTTAATTCTTAACACTCATTTGTTGAATGAGCAAATGTACATCCAAGTGCCGATAACCATATACCCTACACATTCAAAATTACATGCTCAAACGTCACAGATGTGGCAGAGTGTAAAAAGTACTATAAAGTTTTACACGGTCTTTTAAAAGTGAGGATAACAATTTTAATAGACTGGTGTAAGTGGCTGATATTCATGTGGGGCCTTCTCTTTATCCAAGGGGTCCACAGCACTGTCCATCCAGTCAGGGAAGGGAAGGAACTTCTCATCCACTTTCAGCGTGTCCTCTGAGACTTGGGCTGCCAGAGTGGCAATGCGCTCCTCCTTCAGTTCGGCCTTGTACATCAGCTCGTACTCCCGCTTGAGCTCCTGGTATGAGCGGGAGAAGCGGTGGAAGATGGAGGTGGCGGGAAAAGCCATGATTAGGATGCCACTGACGATGCTACTAAAGGCCACCAGCTGACCGGGGATGCTGTTGGGCACCATGTCGCCGTAGCCCACCGTCGTCATGGAGATGATGGCCCACCAGTAGGTGGCGGGGATGCTGGTGAAGCTCTGGGCGCCCATGCCGGCCGTGGAGGTGGTGGGCGCCGTGCCCAGCTCGCTCTCGGCCAGGTGCACGAGCGGCGAGAAGAGCGCTACAGCCACGCACAGGAAGAGCAAGAGCAGGCCGCACTCCCGTGTGCTCCGCTGCATAGTGAGGCCTAGTGTCTGCAGGCCCAGCGAATGCCGCGCCAGGCGCATCACGTAAAGGATGCGCAGCGCCCGCAGCATCCGTAAGATGAGGCTCAGCTTGTCCAGGTAGCCCAGGTCGCTACTGCCCCCGCTGCTGGCCATCTCATCTTTCGGCTTGTTGTTCTCGTCTACAATCAAGGAGATGTAGTAGGGGAGGATAGCCACTGCATCGATGATGTTGAGCGGCCCACGGGCAAAGGCCAGTTTGCTGCGTGCCTGGATGAAGCGGAGTATGAATTCCAGAGAGAACCAGACCACACATATGGTCTCAATAACAAACATGTGCTTACATTTCTCAGAGCACTCACCCTATGCAAGAGAGAGAGGAAAAAAATTGGATGACGTCAAGCACATGAATAGCATGCAGTGCAGTCAATTGTTTTTTTTTTTTACATAGTCCTCTACTGATGTTTAATTATATGTCAATGATGCTCTTCTTGCATTTGATGCAAATAATGTTGTTAAGATGTAAAAACTTATTTTAAGGATATATTGAAAATATATATAAAATTATATTAAAGGATATATATATATATATATATATATATATATACTAAAATGCCTCTGCGTTTGAGCTCAAATCAACCTTGACTTTTTTTCTGTGACTGATACATTCATGACAGTGAACATGATTATACTGTTGCTTCCCTTACCCTTTTCTCCTCCTCTCGGAGGTCAGGCATAGTGCTTATGCAAAGGCTGATGACTGTCACAGCGATCATCACCACCGAAAAGACGGCGAAGCCTTTGCCCAGCCAACCAGACTCAGGGTTCTCCACCATGTCTCTGAGCATGCTCATCACCCTGCGGCAGCCCTTCTCCTCCAGGGGGCGCTGCAGTAAGGCCAGCCGGCGTTGTTGAAGGTCCTCATCGCGCTTTTTCCGCTCGGCAACCTCCTCCACGTGGGTCATCATACAACGACGGCAGCAGCGTTCCATGTAGCATGGGTCAACGCCCCAGTAGTTGAGCTCATCCCAGAGTGACACGGCGCACAACTCACGAAGCAACCGCAACCGTCCTGCCGCCAGGAAATTGAGGATGACGCGGAACGCTGCCGAGCTGCGGTCGAAGAAGTACTCACGCTGCGCCTCGTCGTAGTCGTCACACAGGCGAACAATGTCACTGCGGCTGCGGCAAAAGCGCAGCTGGCCCAGGCGTGTCAGCGGGAACTCCTCCAACGTGCTCCAAGGGAAGGCATAGTGGTCACCCCCCACGTTGATGAGGGCCAGCTGCTCGTGGTCCACCTTCCCAAGGGCCTGGGGCTCTCGGAGGAACTGGGCCCGCTTGTAATAGACCCCTTTAATGCTCTCTGTCTCTGGGATCTCAGTGAAGAAACGGTCGAGGCTGCTGTTGTCTGTGCTGACTGAGAGGTTGCTGAAGTCACGATTGGCATTGCTGATGATGGGCATGGTGCAGGCTGAGTGACTGCGTCTGTCTCCTGGGTCTGTTGAGATCTATGCTGCACAAGGAGACCAAGCAGATAACACCATTTCATACAAACCAGGGGAATGGGAGGGCTTAATTAAGGAAAATACTAATCCAGATGTGTAGAGTCTTAAAGATCTCACAATCCTTTATCAGGCCCATGTTAACATAAAATTAATGCAAATCACCCAGAATGCAGCAGACTGAGTTTGCTAAATGTGTTATTATATAGAATATACAATGCGTAGCAGACTTACCCTAAGATGTTTGTGATTCTGCCAGGCTAGCTCAGCAGCAGCATCCAAAACTAAGGAATTCTGTTGGCCTACCAAAAAGAGGTCAAAAGGTTACCTTAATAGTCTCATGCTTTCTATATAGGCTACCATCTAAACATTTCTCAGTTATTGCAGCAAGACAAGCATTGTATTTAACAAAGAAAAAACAAATACAACCCCAAGAGCTAAATATCCTTCCCTCTGTAACTCTGCTATTGTGAATGTTTCACAATACTGTAAAACACCACAGTCTTAAAAAGTGCCATCAAAACATTTTTATTATGGCATGCTAAACTTGCTTAACATGACTACGACAAAAACATGAATAAGAAGTATGCATTCACAGACAAACAATGAACAATGAACCACTAATATGATCTAAATCAATTAACATTATACAATAGAAGCAGACAGCCAGTTATGTGACTGAGACAAAGCAGCGGCAGCAGAAGTAGTAGTAGTCAATTTCGGAATTATATAGTGGTCACAGAAAACTATCACCCCCACTAAACATCCAAGCTGTCAAAACCTATGTCGAACCTATGTCGCTAAACAGACTACAGGTTATGGCCAAAATTAAACATTTATTTAGTTGCTGTCTGTTGTTTGTAGCCTTCTTATTTGTTGTTTGAGATATTCGTTTTAACACTTCGGATTTGACTAGCATCACTGAAGCCAGTTTGTGCACCAGTTGAGTTGTTCCGTCCTTTACACAAAAATTAAGTTTAGCAAATAAATTAAGAGCACTTAACAGAACGGTTGTGGTGTACACGGTCTCAGACGAATCAGTTGCTAAACTTTCATCTTTAAAAATGCAAGGCTGTGAGGTTTATTCACTAATAAGAAATCAATGTTATGTAAATGGCTGATTTCAAGAGAACTTATTTGATTAAACTTCTCCCTTTGCCAACCAAAAAAAAAAAAAAAAAAAAAAAAAGAAAAAACTGGCTACATAATGAACATAGAAATCAAACAAATATCCCATGAACACCATTCTACAGCATTTCGTAGTGTCAGAAAGAAAGAAGATGCAATTGTGATTCTAAATCAAGAGTCACGTCTTACCTGAATGCGCTGGGGAAACAACACTCCTCGAGCGACGGGATATTAACGCGCGTAGCGTTCACCTGTTATTCTTTGTAAGGCAGTGCACTACGCTGGTAGACTGCATGGTGATCAAATCAAAACTAATCTGCCTCTTTCATCAGCATCCCCAAAGTTATTGGTTCTGCCTGCGCGGGGTCAGAGAGGGGGATACAGCCGCGCATTCCAAATGGTCAGGGATAAAACCGATTATCCAACACTAGTGTCCTCCAAAAACCCATTGTATGTGTCATCTGGAGGGTTGCGTGTGTGTATGTGTGTATGTGTCTGTCTGTGTGTTAGTGCGCGCACGCGCGCACAACAGTGACAGGATGGGTGCCAAGTGGAAATATTCAATATGATCCAGAGGACGCACAAATTACAGAATTGTTCATTGTTATGGAATTTCTATGGTACAGCTACCATACAACTTTTTACTGCAGATCATATTGGAAGGAAATTACAAAACATAGCATTACAACAATTGAAATTTGTATTTAGCTTTTAGTTATAAACATTATTTCAGAGGGGAATACATTTGTAATAACTAGTACAGACTTTTTGACCATGCTTCCACATGCCATGCATATCCCACATGTATGCCACGCATATCACAGTGGTAACAGATGTTTACCACGTTTTGTAATAGTTGAATGGTAATCACTTGACTCCTGATCCCTGATGCATATCAGCCTGGGATTACAGTAATCTCCCAGACGGATGATGATATCAGAACAGCTTACTCCTGAGAAGTAACCAGTCTTTCAAGTCGCTATTGCTGAAGGGACTGTTTTCATGCTTAAACTGGCATGCATGTAGCCTATCTGATGGTGAGCTGTGCATCTATATGTAGGCAATGGCACACATTCACTCTACTGTAGGTGATGACAAACATGGTTTTCCTGTACCTGTGGGTTGTGTGAGCTAAAAAGTTAGAAATGTTGACAGGATCATCTTAAACTCATTGTACAACGATAAAGTCAGAAAACAATGAAAAAATTGCCCCTGTCTGTTCACTGAAACAGGCATACGCTTGAATATTGAATGGGAACAGGAGTCTATCACTTTTTAATGGCTGTTTTTCATGTTCAAACCTACTTCACATCCTCTGGCCTCTTTCTACGGCTTGGGTTACCTGTAATGAGATGTGGCAGTCACGCATTAGAAAACCCGAGAATGTTCTCAGCTAGAGTGCATTGAGGGTCTGCTTACAGCTCTCATCTAGCCTTTCCTCTGCCCCCCCTTCCACCCCACTGCAGCAGAGTGTTCTCTGGTTTCAAGAGCAAAGCCACAGGAAATCATTGTGAGGATAAAACACAAGTTACAGCCCATCAGCTAAATTCACAAAACCACCTTTCCATTCTTCTTGGTGAAAGTAGGAGGTATAAAACACTGAGAATCATTACATGATTTAATTACTATCCAGTTATAGGCTGTGAGCCAATTACAGTCAGAGTGCAACATCCCCCCCACCCCCCCACACACCTCTCAACGAAACCAGCTTTTTTGACCATGCTGAACGTGAACTTGAATGTTAACACTGAAAATGTAATGAATGTTAATGAAAATCACATCTATAGTGTATAAGCTTTTAGACTGTATAGTTTTTGCTGTTTCACCCATTTCTCTTAAGGATATACATTTGTAAATCAAGAATGAACCATGGGTATGTAAACAGGTTCAACAGCATAAATTACATATTCTCTGAGACCCTATGACCTCTAGATGTGATTTAACATGCAGGGAGACATGTCCCAATTACCTCCACTCCATGGACTATGCATAGTTTTCATGTATTTCACTGGAATTAAATGGCTTTGAAATACAATAATTTTCAATGGACAGACATTCATGGAGCTGAAACAGCTATAGTGCATCCCAGTGGTTCTTGCACCCTGTTCTTTAACTTTAAGATTGGCTTGACCATGAAGGAGTGCCATTACTGATGACTGCATCCTGCAACTTCCAGCATATTTACTTTTGTTGTCATGCAGAGAAAGGGTGTGGTGCAACCCACTGAGAGAGCGCAGAAAGAGAGAGATTTTCTTATTCATATTAACCAGCAAAAATGGAAATGAACAGGGGTGACCCCTACCCAAGTCTTATTTAACGCCAACAACTGCAAATTGAAAATGCTAGAGTTAATAATTGCTTTAAAATCAATCCAACTCTCAAGGCATGTAGCAGTTGTGTACCAATTCTGTGGCATTAAATTGTAATTTCAAGAAATTAAGTATGACACATTAGTCTCTAAATGTGACTAGATGTTAACTGAGTGAGATGCTTTGTATATTCACTATTGCAATTAAGGAATTGGATTGATCCTATTCTGTAAGAAATTGGATTGATTATAGATGTCTTGTTTGCAAAAGAAGTTAGTTAAACTAGTCTGGAATGTACTAAAGAAAGCACACTATGGTGAATGTAGACTTTTTAAAACCCATCTCATGCCTGTTGGAGGAAAAAATAGATGGTCCAACATAGGACCGGGATAAGGCCTTGTGTGCTCTCTCCAATGATGACTTTGTCTCCACCTGTTGGTGAGACTGAGACATGATATTAATCAGACCCCTAATTCACTGGCCTGCCACAAACTTCTGTAAGGTTACCACTTCTGATGTCTCGTTCAGTACTGCAGGGTCAGGATAGGCTATTCCTTGAGTCTACTAGTTTCTTTGATAGCAAAAGGTTAGTTTCCCATAGACTTCATTCAATTGTTGGTGAGACCCATCAGGTAGGCCATAGTCAAGGATTTGTTTAGTGGCCATCAAAACAGTATTTGCAAAATATATATATATATTTGCAAAAAGGAGCTTTCTTTGAGATCAATACAAAAACTCAAGCAGACGGTTCAGCCCCTTCAGTTTTTCTCAGACTGTACATAATTACAGTCATTCACTTAAAAACATCCAGTGGCCCAGAATAAGAGACAGGTGTGGAGAGGGACTTCCATCAACAGATACAACCTGTCAGACAGATGCATGTGTAGTTCTAACAGAGCAGAAAAATAAAACAACTATAAGAAACAAGTGTAATAAATGCCTTCATTCATCCCCAGCCTACAGGATATGAAACCCAAACCTTAAACCTTAGTGGTTGCTAAATGTTTAACTGCCACATACCCCCTGAGACACTCTATGCCCCCTCGAGCAGCCCCTGAGTACTGTGTACCTCTTGCATCTTGATTCTGGTCCAGACCGTCTGCTGTAATAGTCAATATTTTTCTACAAATATTGTTGCTTATGCAAAATGTGCACACATATTATACATAGCAATGCAGTGACAACTGGGTTGTGTTGAGGATAGTCTGTGTGTAATTTTCACAGAATTATTTTTGTGTACCCCCAAGGGTTGGCTACTCGTACCCTAGTTTCATAAGCACTGGCCTAACTGATAGATACTGATGCGAGTTAAATAACTAAATAAAAAGCTGGGCTAGCAGAACTAGTCTGCAGCTTCATCAACTAAAGATTTTAATCACAGTTTGTCTTTTGGGAGAAATGAAATCCCATACTTCTTATACTTGCTAGCTTAAATGACTCAATGGAAAATGTTTGGCTAATTTATCCATGAGCAAAGTTAGCTTGGCATATCCATTTCATTGAGGCCTACTTATTTGGCCCAGTGTCCCTTGGGCCGACCATTACTATTATAGCAATTGAAACTCTTAAAATGTATATTGGTCTCCAATAGTTTCAATTGTTTCCTGTCTCTAAAAATTAATATTTGATGGATGTTAACAAAATAACAACAATACCATAAATCTACCACACCGCTCCTCATTTCTGTGGCATGACCCTGACGTAACGTAAACGTTGTGGAATTTAAGCGTCACTTTAAACGTAATACGTAAAGCATTGCGTTACGCGGAAGTTGCACAGTTGTTATCATTTTAGCTAGGAAGCAGTGTTTGCTTACTTCTACACCGAAACACAAGGTAATTTAAACTTTTCAACCGATATTGACACACGGCACTTATTTTAATCGTATGGATAGGATGTTTTTAACAGCTGTATGATTTGATGAAAATGTTGCTCCTGTAATTATGTCTGTAGATTTTAAATTTTACCTCAGGTGAAACCTTTGCGCTGTTCTTCCGGAAAAACGTAGGCTAACATGCGAAATCTTGGTATGATCAGAGGTATAATTAAGCAAATAATCAACTTACTTGATTCATGAGTCATTAACAAAGGCATAAGGTAAACTATTTTGTTGTGTTTACATCTGCTGATTAGTTCTAAAATGTTTAGCAAGCTAATTAGTGGACTGTCATGAGATAGCTAAAGCAAAACTAGCAGGGAAACAGGCTTTTTTCAGAGCAGTTCGCAGTTAAATTCACAAAAACACATTCTATAATGGGTGTGGTGGAAATTGTGGAATTCATATCTTACTACATAGATAATACAATGTGGCTGTTTTCAATCCACTCTACTCGGTCCAGCTTATTAGGTAGCTGCCAGGGGATTCCCTTTGCCGAACACGGAAGTGACCGAATGATTCACTTGTTGACTTGTCAACGTGAATTACTAGCTTCAGACTGGGAGCTGATAGTCATTAGAATTTTTTTTAAATGGGAAAAGTAAGCTTGTATGCCTGGCGACAGAACTGTGTAACGTTATTATGAAGTAGCAGCATTACGTGACAACGCTTTTTGGGCGCGTTTACTGTTTCTGAGTCACTGCTAGGAAATTCACGCAGGTCGCATGACGCTATTTTTACTCTTTACCCCAGTTTGAGTTCGCTTCTGTTATTTGTTTGCAGGTAAAAACGACACATAATCCATCATGCTTGGTGGTGGATTTAAAGCGGAGAGACTCCGAGTAAATCTCCGACTCGTCATCAACCGCCTTAAACTCCTAGAAAAAAAGAAAAGTGAGTGTCGCGTGATTAATTCATGTCGTCTTATTGGACCCATTTTACGGCAGCCAATTTTCCAGGAAATAGCAAGGTAACCACAGGTGTTACTAACAACATCGAATAAGGATCTGATTCTGTTACACTGAATCAGAATCTTATTGGCTGTCATTAATAACACATGTGCTGACCTTGACACTTTCTGGAAAATTGGCAGCTGTAAAATGGGTCCAATAAGACGACAAATGTGATGACACTGGAAAAATGGCTGCTGCAATATTGGCCCATTTTGGTCCCGGTTTGAGCATCGTTATTCTTAACTTTTACTTAAACTATCTCCTGCTACAGCCGAATTGGCCCAGAAAGCTCGGAAAGAGATTGCAGACTACTTATCAGCAGGCAAAGATGAGCGTGCAAGGATTCGTGTGGAACACATCATCAGAGAAGACTACCTGGTGGAAGCCATGGAAATCTTGGAGTTGTACTGTGACCTACTGTTAACCCGTTTTGGTCTCATTCAGTCAATGAAGTAAGTTGGCCCAGACATTCTCCATGAATGTGTCCTGACCTGTGTGCATATAGTATCTGGAATTGGACATCAGGGTTTGACCCTGTCCATCTTTTCACCTCAGAGAGCTGGACCCAGGTCTACAGGAGGCTGTCTCCACACTCATCTGGGCTGCTCCTCGCCTGCAGTCAGAAGTCGCAGAGCTCAAAATTGTAAGTGCAGACAACAGCTGCATTTCATGTATCACAAAGCGTAGCAACTGTGTTCATGTTCATGTTGTTCATGTAGTTATTGTGTTGTTTAGAGCACCGTTGAAATGGTGTGGTCCTCTCTTTATTTTAGGTGTCTGATCAGCTTTGTGCAAAATATAGCAAAGAATATGGTAAGCTCTGTAGAACAAACCAGATCGGGACAGTGAATGACCGGGTAAGAGAATATGTGAATCTTAAATATTTTTCTTCACAAATCTTTCACAGATGACTTAGTTTTGTAGTTTATGTTATGTGTTTTGTGTTAAATGTAATGTGTTTTTATGTTGTTTTGTAGTTTATGTTGTTAAATGAAACTCTTTCTTCCTTGTCCTCTGAAGCTCATGCACAAACTTAGTGTAGAGGCCCCACCAAAGATCCTTGTGGAGCGCTACCTCATAGAGATTGCCAAGAACTACAATGTTCCCTATGAGCCTGATGCCATGGTCAGGGTGAGGACCAGCTACTTCCTGTTCTGTTCTGTAGTGGCAGACTTGGGTTGCTATTCATATTTCTACACACAACTCTACCAGTTCATGTGCATGTCATCTGTACATAATACACTTTTGATCTTAAGATCTAGACGTGGAAGTAGAAAGGCCATAGATGTTGATGAGGCCATAATGTTGAATTGAGTTTCTATTTATGAGTAAATATAAGCACCTTTGCTCATCCTTTTTTCTCTTATGGATTTTCTTGTAGCCGGAGGTGACCCCCGGCGAGGAGGCCGACCTTATTGACGTTGACAGCGACTTCAAGAAAGGCGGCATGGGTGGCGGTGGCATGGGTGGCGGTGGCGGAGGCGGCGGTGGATTCACGGTGCCTCCTGGTGCTATGCCCATGCCAATGCCCATGCCAATGCCTATGCCCTCTGCATTCAACTACCCACCTCCCAAAGGAGCGGTAAGACCTGCCTGTTTGTTTTTAATACAGTGTTGCAGATGTTATTCATAAAAGTCACATTTATGGTATTTCGGACTTGTATCTCTTCACCCACCCTCCCCACAGGAGCCTTTCAATGGTCCTCCTGTTGGTAGCTATGATGGCTTTAATAACTTCCAGGCACCAGGAAGAGGAGGGCAGCCACCCCAGCTGCCCAGCTGCCCCCCCACCTATGAGTCTGTAAGTGAATGAGTTACACCCCCTCCCCACTCCACCTGCCAGATGGAGACCACCATCTCAACTCTCAGGGAAGAGCAGTTTATGTACTTGATTTCTTGCTTTTGGCAAAACAACTCAGAACTTTCACTTCAGGGAATAACTGTGGAAGCACTCCCATAGTGGGCATGTAGTTATTAACCTCTTAGATGCCAGGACCACTTTAGTGTGAATCCTGCCGTAATGGTGTGAGATTACAGACAGAAAGAAAAAACATGATGGAAGGGCAGAACTGCGTATTCAAAGCAGTATTATTTGCCAGATGTTTAACTGCCACATACCCCCTGAGACACTCTATGTCTCAGGGGTATGTGGCAGTTAAACATTTATTATTAAATTAACCCACTGGTAGATGAACACTAACCACTCACCACTCTTCTCATTGACAGACCCTTGATAAACCACTGCAGGCCTTAGTCGAGTCTGTGAGAAGAGCGTCCACTTTTCATCTTTTCTCCTGACATGAGCAGGCTTCTCTGCATTGCACTAAACTAATCAGCCAGCGAATGCACGCGCATTCTAACTCACTAACTCATCTGTCTTCTGTGTACAGTAATAATTGTATGGTAATTTTAGGGTAAATTAGGAAGATGTGAACAAACACTAATACATTTCTGTGCTTTTTCCTGTGCTGTGTTCCTGTGAAGATTGATGAGATCTCTGTCAAACCCTCTGATCTATCCCAGATTTCAGGTCAGTCTATGTTAACTCTTTTCTGGTTTCAGTTTGACTGTACTTTGAATGGAATCCTGGTACATGAGCTGTAGTACCTGTCTGAAATATACATATCATACGATCTATTTCGTTCAAAAGCATGTGACAATATCAAACTGTTAATCTTCTCACTAAAAAGGCGCTGTTACACAACATTTGTCCACTGCTCCTGAAAATAATACATACACTGTATTGTATAGTGTTAACAAGTATATACTAATCGTCTATAAATGCTATTGGTCACACTGATTTACAAATCCAAATGTGTTGACATGTATTTATTAAATTTCTCATTTCTCTTTGTCTCGGTGCTCTGTAGGCCCAAGCCCTTCTTCTCAGATCTATGACAACAACGCCCTGCCAGAGCTGCCCTCTGTCCCCGACACACTCCCAGCCACCTCCATTGGAGCGAACACCGTCGCCTCAGATGACATCGACTTCGATGACCTGACCCGCCGCTTTGAGGAGCTGAAGAAGAAGACCTAAATGCCAGGCCCTTGTGTCTCTTTGACTCCACTCGAATCGGAAGTTACCACGGCGATCGGGACAAAACAAAACAAAACAAAAAAAATCTGATCAGTTCTCCCATATGAAAGCCTTCATCTGCAGCTCCCAGTACTCCTCACTGTCCTCTGTCCACAGGTCTGGGTGTAGACATACCTCATTCAAGTACTCTTTGGGGCTGTTCCTGTTTATATTTGGTGGAGGCTCCTATGTCTTTTCTCTTTCGAAATGCAAATTGAAGGATTTGACTGACCAAGGGTGTTTGTGAGTTTAGACTGTCAGGAAGCAAATTGTATATCTACCGCAACACTTTATACTTAACCAGGCCCTTTCTAAGTCTGCATATATAAACAATTTATACAGAAGCACTTTGAACATATTCTTTTGGCCTTTTTGACATAGATGTTCAGCATCTGTAATTTATATAATGCAGCATGTATGGATATTCCTATGTTGCCATCCCCTCAAAGGATATTGTGAATGTTTTCCTGTAATTAGAAATCTGAGTAGTGTTTAACATGCAGAGATGCAAAGCCACCAGGATTACGCATAAAATTCACATTCTTGAATGCCAAGTAGGTTAGCAAAGGTGTACGTCACATCCAAAAGATTGCGTAATGGTTTTTCCGATCACCACCACATCAGACAAGAAGAACCTGTCTGACTGGGTCTGCTTGGTTCCATGTGTTGAACATGCCCAGTACTCTCTGTTCTCTATAGACCTTTGTGCACATAGGCTGAGCTGTGTGCTTTCTCTCTCTCTCATGCTAAATGGTTACAAGCTAAAATTAAAGTCACTAAAAATGAGGGGCCAAAGGGCAATCATAGGAGTCATATGAGTGCAGAAGGAATCAGCATGACAGAAATATATAACTGATTAAAAAAAAAAAGTTACATCATTACATCTTTTGCTAGTGTGGTTTTCTTGGTTTGCTCCACATATATTTTTGTCTTTTAAAGGAAGCCAAGCTTTGTTTTCATATAGCCTATTTAATGTACTCCATATTTGGCACTTTCAGTGTATTCTAGAACATTGTTTGCTGCACAGTGGTGATGGTGAATGTTGATTGATATGTCATATAAAAATTGAGACGGGCAAGATGGTGCTGTGTAATATGAGTTTAATGCCCCCTGTTTCTACACTGGAATAGCCAAAGCGACAGAAAAGGATACATCACTGTACTGTTTTTTGTGCAACTCTTTTTTATTAAATAGTGAGTTAGACAATGATTTTAGGTGAAACTTACCAGATTAATCATTTCTTAGGACACAGAGTTGGATTTTTTTTTTGTCAAGTGTCCTCTATGGTTACACTACAGGCTTCACTCCAAGCCTGTAAACTGACTTCTGTTTGTGCGTTGAGCTGTTCTTCCTGTCAGCCAGCATATCTGTTGTCCCTCGATCAGTAGCTGTGACGACACCATACTTGTCACTTTTATCAAGATTTTATTCATTAAGCAGTCAAAAGAGTGTGGACCTGCTGGTCTGGGTTGAGTTTGCGAGTTTGCCACCTCCCTCAGTATGAGATGCGCACTACATTTAAAACTGGTTGAACCAAACTCACTTTGCTGTCCCACTCTGAGATTACGCTTTATAGATATTTTTCCCGGTCAACAGTTTGCCTTAGTTTCCATCTTTCATCAGTGGCCTTGCTATTCTCCGTTCAGCCCGTAGTCACAAATGACTTGTCTTGTCCTGTGGTGTGATTAAAAAGCTGAATACACCATAGACCATCCAGACTATTGAAATCCTTTCTTTTTTTCACAGTACCCCATTTTGTTGTGGGAGAGATTTGAAAATATCAGAGGAGCAGTTACAACTCTTTGTTTTCACTGCTTTGTATTTTAGCCCGTTGTACAGCATATTGAGGATAATTTAATAAAATCTGCCCTTTTGCAATGTAAACTAACCCTCCCATGTAATCATACAATATATTAAACACTATTGTACAGCAACCTGTCAGTCTTGTCTTCAAGAAAATGATTGATTTATTAACTTTTGTCTACATACTCTTGTTTAAAAAATAAAAATAAATAAATAATAAATAAAAAAATAAATCCCTCTCCTGTAACCAAAACAATCGTTTAATAAAGACATATTTGCCAGATGATGTCTGAATTTACTGTTAATGTTACAAAATCTGTTAACTGTTGGTACAAAATCTATTTGAATATTTCATCTAACTGTAGACACAGATTCCTTAGAGTGATGTAAATTGCCCCCAAAAATCAGATATAGGTATCAGCTGAGTATGGCCAGTAGATGGCAGGTTTGCCAGTGCTATTGAACTCGGCTCTTTAAGTGAAAGCATCACAAGTATAGTGAATTTGGAACTCGATCCTTGCTAATGAAACTAAGACAACATTAAAGTAACATGTCACATTGCCATGCCACTTTCTGTGATGTAAGTTTCTAGGAACTGTAATTACAGATTTTACTTCTAAAGAGAAATATGCCGTAAGAACATTTTCTGGATCCCTTTATCCCTGTTTAGGAACAGCTATACCATGAGCAAATGAATTGAAATAAACTTTTATTTAATTCTGTGCTTAATGTTTCAACATTAACTTCGAAACATGGGGGAAATGATAAGTATTAACACAACCACACAGATAGAAATTGCATTTTTTAGAAAAGTTGCACTGATACAACCTGCTTCCCTGTTGAACCAAAGTATATCAACTTAACTATGGTTTTACTTGTTCCGTCTTGCCATCTTCTCTTGCCTGGGGACCAGGTAAATCCTACAGCACATTTGATTTTTAGAAATGGTTTTTCAACCATCTTTTGTGCTCTTGCCTTCAAATGGGCTTCATAGATTCCCACGAAATCCCACAAAAAAGGGTCATCAAATGTGCCAGCATTGTTGACTTGGGTTTACGAATTTAAATACTAAATATAAATAAGGTTATATATATATATATGTGTGTGTGTATGTGTATATATGTATATATGAAGGTATATGAGGTGACATTATAGAAAGATATACTCGTACTGCTAGAGAAATAGTGCTCATGTAAGCATACACTGTTATGGTATCACATATAGTGTCTATAGTTCAAGGCTTGCTGGTCATTGCTGCCTTCAAATAGACACACAAGGAGAGATAGACATGTTTTGTAATGTGTATTTCTTACAAAGTATATTACTAGCTTTGGAAAGAATGTTATATGATGTTATATGAGCATATTTCTTCAATTTATAGTCAGCCTCAGAAGCAACGCAGGTTAATAAGTGATATATTTGTGAAATGATCCATTTTCAATAATATTATAAATTATAACTCAGCTTTTTACACAGAGATGAAATCTTTTTATACACAGAGATGAAATCTTAGAAAAATTTGGTCCTCATCTCTCTGCTAATGTCAAGTTTTCTAGTGACATCTGTTTTTAGGTTCTTAGAATATAACCCCAAATAATATCACAGAAAGCATCTCAACCAGCCTAATTTCTTAATCCAGACTGACTTTAGCATGGAAAGATGGAGGGCTTGAAAGAGACATAACTTCTAATAGAACAGTTAATGCAAATAATATTAACTATGGCAACAGTCATTTGATCTAGATGTGGAAATAAATAAAAACATATCACTTCAACAGTGCAACTACAGTTTTCAGTCAGTCGATTACAAGGGTCTTTTTTGGGATGGACGTCCAACCATTAAAAGTCAGAATAGGTAGTTCAAGGTAGTTTTCAAGGTACTACCTCCCATCAGGATGTTGTCCTCCCAGTGTACTGCTCGAGTTTTCTCTGTTGCTCTGAAAAAAAAAAGAACAGGATGAATGGCACATTCTCAATCAGCATTCAAACAACCCACTAGCTGCTCTTTGAAAGCACAACACACAGTCACCCACTAGGCTATTCAGTGATCCCACACTGAGGCTGTGCTCAGTGAAGATTACCTTTCAGAAGGAGGTGAACCTCCTCAGTCTCCTCCACGGCCACTGGCCTCATAATCAGAGCGAAGAAGATGGCAACGGCTACCACCTGCAACATTACCATAAGGATTAGTTTCACGGTGAACTCATTCGCTCGCTTTTGAACTCAGGGACACCAGGAATTACCATGATATCGGTCTTCATTTGAATTGAAATGACCAAAATACAACAAGTGTTGAATTGGGGACATAGTACACACCATGAATACTTGAGGAGTGAGGAAAATGTATTTCTGATGTGACTAAAAGTGTCACTCTTTCCTGGCAAGAGGACTGTGACTGTTCAGGGAAATAATGGTCCCGGTCAGTTTACTCACTGGTTCACTGAAGGTCATACCTTGAGTGGCTGCAGGACAAAGATGCTCTGGAAAAGAGACAATCCGAGGGAGATGACCCACTGAATGGACAGCTCCTTCCCATAGACGAAGCCATAGAGCAGAGTAAAGAAAGTAGACACTCCGCTGATAGAGAGCAGCAGGAACCAGCCCACAAACACAAACCACCAGGGGAGCCAGCAGCGAGTCTTCTCATTCTGCACCACAACCACTGGCCTGAGGGAGAGGGATGAAGGAATGGGCTCAGGTGGAGGAACACACAGTTACACAAACTGAGAAATTTGTCCAAAAGGTAGAATGGCAGTCAATAACAGGGATAGAAATTACTTTACACCAGGCAGGCAATAATCACCAGTCAAATGCTGGTGAAATATGAAGGTTCCTAGTTGATTTGTGACATAGAATAATGAATTACTACTGAGTGGCTGGTGAATTTTACCAATTAGTTGTCCGTGGCTTGTGGATGGTCACAAAAGTGTGTGTGTGTGTGTGTGTGTGTGTCTGTGTGTTCATAGGGGTAATTACTTGACTGACCTCTGTGTGATGTGACACATGGCCACCATCTCTGCCTTCTTCAGCAGCAATCCCATCATGCTCCTGACACACTGGTACTCCTCATCGCAAGAGAAGGCCATGGCACTGACCCGCTCCAGGCACTCTGCCAGACGAGCCAGCGAGTACAAGACAAAATGACTGCAGTGCACCCAGTGTGGATCGGTCTCAGTCGCTCCTATAGGGACCAAACAGGACCACACAATAGAACGAGAACTTAGGTGCAGCAATGCAGCCGTGGTGTATGAATAATGTATTGATCAATTCTGTGTCTGGCAAACCTTGCATCACATGAATGACTGCATGAATGACGTCCAGAGTAGCAGTCAGGTCTGTGGATGTCTGCAACCTCCCTGCAAGAGGCTTTATCTGATTTTTGGAGCTTTTGCTGAGCAGATTTACCACGTCCTCAGTTTCCTGAATAAACAACAGAAGAGTAGCACAAACACAACTGCTCAGCCACACATAAATGTTCAATGTCACCCAGCACTCAAAGTTCTAAGAGTTATATTCAAGCCGTGAGAGTGCAGAGTGTGTGTGTCAGGTGAATACACTGCACAGCCAAAGCAGTGCTAACATACCCTGCATTATACATCTGATGCTAAAAAGAATTATAAGATCGCAGCGAGCAAGTTGAGTGACTCAAGGCTGCAAGAGTTCATAAAACACACGCGCACGTAGGCCACCGTTTGAAAGCAGACCTTGAGGAGAGTTGGCATGGCAACAGCCGCGGCCTTCTGCTGCTGTGTGCTGCTCTCGGGGGCCTTTGGTGGCTGGAGGCGTGGTCTGATGCTGCGGAAAATGGTGATTATGAGGATGTTGATGGGGAACATGAGGAGGCCGCTCTCCACGCCGATGATGACCTGCGCCCAGGTGATCCTCAGTGACCCTGCAGCGACACGTGGAGTGGCAACACACACACACAATTCAAGTGTCATTACGAGAATGTTTGAAAATAAACTTGAGCGGTATGTCATAAAGCAGTTATAACAACCTTATAACTAAATCCCAGTCTGCCTGTGCCAGTAGCATCACCCCTTTAATGGTCCTGTCAGAATAAACACAAGGACATTAAGATGAATACAGCAAAGGTTGACTTGCCTATATGGACGATGACAGGAGAGTTTTCATCAACCGGCGCCTTCCAGAACATGATGTTGATGGCCATGCTACACAGGAGCAGGCTCATGCAGCAGGAGACTCTCTGGGCACGGGTGAATGGGCTGCGCCGGGGTGGGTCCACAATGGACATCCAGATGTGCTCGTCCCTGAACCCTGACGACGTGCGTGTCTGGAAGATATTGCTGAGACGAAGGCAATTGTGTGAAGGCAATTAAAAAAGTTTCAATTCTGATAAAATGCACAAACCTGTTGCCACACTGTAGTGCTCTATATGCTAGTAAGTACATTTATTGCCTAAATGTTTGCCTGATGGGCATTTAAATTATTTACAAGGATAACTAATAACAAATGTGGAGTAAATACACTCCATACATTCTTGAAAATAAACATGACAGGTATATATGAACCTTGATAAATATGACATGCTAAATCAATGAACCATGAAACACCATGGTAACTAGTGTGAGTCTCCACCTAAAGCTGGCGACTTCATTTTTCTTGGCTGGGGAGAAAGTCTTCTTGATGAGGTCGTCCCCTTTGTTGGAGCTCAACCAAGTGTAACACAGAAAGTGCCAGACCTTACGTGTCTGAAAATCCTGGATGGTGACTTTATTCAGATACCTAGCAGGGGATCCCAAAAAAGACACAGAGACATTTAGTGTTTTGTAGTCACAAAACCTATTTTAATTACTATAATGCAGTGGCTCTCCTCCACGCCTGGCTTGACACGCTGAAGGAGCTAAACTGTGGAGCCGTGAGAGCCAACAATGCTCTCTTATACTCTTACTTTCTGCAGTCACTTAAACCACGCTGCTCATTAGTGTGTGAAAAACACCTTTCATGAGAGCACAGACATAATCAACTTCATTCACTCGCTAAGCTACCTCTGAGACAAAGGGAGAGAGCCATATGGGTAAGCAGAACAAAAGGGTAAATGAAATAGTAGGTCAGCCCCGTCACATTAAAATACCATCTTGGAACGTCTCTGAGTTGGAATGGCCAAGCGCTTTTCTGGTGAGAGGATAATGACACGATAATGTCACTCCCAAAATTCTACCTTTTAAGGCTATGAATCATATCTCAAATGTATCATAATCGGAAAGAAAAAAAAAAACACAAAAAGGCCTCACATTTACTGTAACTAGCTCTGTCGCTACGGTGGTCTGAAAAGATTCCAGAGACACAAAAACGGCTAAGAGATAAAAGCAGGGGTTGTTTTTAACTCAAGGGCTGAGACTGAGGTGGAGTCTTACCAGGCAGGGTGTCCTCCAGAGTTATTGTGCCAGAGCCGAATGCTCTGGATGTCGCCCAGGCTAAAAGGTGTGGAGAGCATGAACATGTCCACTCCGCCTCGCTCAAACACAGGCTTGTCCGGATCTGTGAGACTGTAGGCCTCGCTCTCTCCCTCTGTTCCCTGTAGGACAACGGACACCTAGGGAACAGGTAAACACATAAAGAAACATGATTCACATGGAGCTTAACTGACAAACATAGGTTTAGGATGTGTGAAGTTTTAAGGGGTGTATTACCAGTACTGTAAGATCAGAAAATCATGCTAAATATATGATGCTGCTAAAACTAGGTGTATTTTCACTTCATGCTGTAAAAAGACTAGACTCCAACTTTGTTTAAACTAGCAAGTTTATTAGGGATTTTCAGTGTTACACAAAACATAAAAGGTATGCTTATCTGTTGGCCTCTTCCAATGCACTCACCATGGCAGAGGTGCCTGCCCCTCTGCGATAGCCTGTCTGAATGTGCAGAATGTAATTATAGTTGGCACACGGATGGTTGTCCTCGAGAAGTGTCATCTTTCTCTGAGGAGCAAAAATCCAATACGAATTAAGCATTGAATATCTGTCAGTGTTTTTACAGTGGAACTAAACTGGCGGGGATTAGGGTTGAAACACTGTACCTTCCTCGATGCCCGGCGGTCTGCATAGCAGGCCCATAACAGAGTCAACAAATAAATGCCGAAAAAACAACTCAGCAGGACCACTACCACATAGTTCTCAGACACTGTGGCGAAGTAGTCGCTTATGCGAGACAGGTCGATGTAAGCAGGTGGCACCAAAAAGGTGCTCCCAAAAAACGTCAGATGATCACAGAAGCACTGGGTCAACTCAGGCTGTGTGTCTGGCCCCACCTGGAGACACACACACACACACACACACACACTTGAGATAGTGATCTTAACTCTTTGAAGAAGTAGAAGAGAGACAAACGCAAACAAATTGTGTTGACAAGAAACAATATTTACAGAGCATCCATAAGTACTCCATGTTGCACTGTCAGTGTCCCAGAACATGCACTTTGTGGTGAACATGGTGACTGTAACTTGGAGGTCCTCGCTCAAGCTGGAGTTGAGGCTGGCATTTACAAACCAGGTCCCATTCATCCAACTTCTCAACTCTGGAGTCACCAACCAGCGATATTTCTCTGGTGAGAAAAAAAGCCCAACAAATTGCTAAGTAAAAATAATAAATTAACTGGTATATTAAAAATAATGGCTGAATTTCAATGAACCCTCAAAGACTTAACTGACATGGACTGACTTCATGATTGGCTGATGGTTCCACTTAAAGGGATACCAGGCAACATTTTTAGGTTAATTTACCAGCTTCAGAGTCACTTCAATGGTTAAATGGCTCACTGTGGGGTGAATGAAGGCTCTTTTGGTACCCTCTATCGTTTCATCGTAACTTGCAGTTTGAAAAAACGAGCCGAGCAGTTTGAAAAAGCGAAAAAGTTTTTCGTAACTTGCAGTTTGAAAAAGCGAGCCGTTAAATGAAACCTAAACCAAATGAAACTAATATTGCATTTATCACCTTGTCAGTCAACATAACTCCCCGAAAATGTTCATTGCTGGTTCCTATGCTTTGGTTTGCAAACAAATCCACATGGATTGTGAGAATGTACAATGCTGTAGCTATGTTTTTTAATCGGTGTCTGTAGGGGGAGCTTCGGAGGTAAAAAATCACAGGCTTGCCTGGTACCACCTTCAGTATTAGAGGGTTCAGGTCTCAGAGGTATCAGCCAATAGAGATCCGGGAGTTCTGTTCTTTTACTGTATTATTACATCAATGTTTGGATCAATGCCGCCATGTTGGCAGGAAAGTTGGTTTAAGAATGAATGTACGCAAAGCCTGAATCAGAGTTTTGGTCTTACCTGTGGAAGTCAAGTAACTCTCTTCTTTATAGGTTGTTTCATTGGGCGGGGAACCCTCTTTGAGGAGGAGACGTAAAGTGGCATTACTGTTGGGCGTCATGGTGATTACCATTGTTGTGTTCGGGTCTGACACATTGAAAGAAGTCATGATGGACATTTGATTGGAAAGTGTCACGTGTGTGCTGGGAGGGATTGCTGCATCGGTACGAGGCAGACTGATCTGTTTTAGGAAGACATGACTACTTAGCCAAAGCAAAAGGGCTTATATAATGTATAAAACAGGTGTACGTTTTATATACTTGTATACCATATACTATTGTATTGGGTTGTATCATATTATATGAGATCAAACATATTTGCCGGTTCTGCTAGAGAGACACCATTATCCAGAATCATTTTTTTGTGTGTGTTTAACTCAACAGGCAACAGAAGAATATTTGAATTTACTTTATTTCAATAAAAAAAAAAAAAAACATTGTGTACCTCAATGGGCTGGTCAAGGTTACTGACATTAATTTTGCCTGAGGCACTGCTCAGCACCAGCCTGGCTACAGCCCCAGAAATGGGCTCATTTGAGTCCAATTTCAGTGGGTTCTCCTTGAAGCTGTACATCTGAAACAAACAGCCAAACCATCATTTCACTTTCAGGAGCACCATACCAGGGTTTCATCATGACAAAAACACAGTGGCTCTCTAACCTCAGCACTGATGGAGGGATACTTGTCCAAAAATCCAAGTGAGGCAGAAGAGGGAAATTTGAAGGTCGGGCCTCCCATCTTCGAACCGACCACCAAATTTGGCAAATTATTTGGGCTATGACTAAAGAAAGAGCACACAGGTAGCAACCTTCCACAGAGGTAACTTATGACGCCCTTACTTAAATGGCAGGCCAATTGCAAAGTCTAACCACTGCTCTTAATGAGGCAAAGTCTGTTTGCTTTAATACCACGAACAAGAGCTTTTAGCACAAACAGTGATGAATCAGCCCAATGCTTCAACACATCACATGATAGCGATTGTTGCCTACTCACTGAGTGACTTTGCGCTTTGCCTGTCATTTAGGGCCAAAAATTGTATAGATGTAGGTCGCAGAGGCCAGAGGGGATGCCCCCCCCAGCCCACACACACACACACACACACACACACACGCACACACACACAGACACCTCCCAACATAACCAACAGTTTTTAGGTCTGGCTATGCTGGAATTTCAAAAACAGTTGGTTGGGTGAAGGACTGGAGGCCCCTCTGGCCCGTGCCGTAATGGTACTTGAAGTTTCTGAACACAGACCTGCTGGTATATATGGTGACTGCTGGAGTCTCTATAACAACTTCATTGTTTGAGCCACTGGCACCCGCTGTTGAGATATATATACTCACAACCAAAGATAAAATCTGTTCATACTGAGAGAGGCACAACAAAGAGAGAACTTCATTACACGCTAACCTCATTAAAAAGTCTTTCACAAATGGATGTGCATTGCTGCTTTAAGATATATCTCATATATTCATTCTCCTATTCACAGTTCAAGATTAATCTTTGTGTTGAACTAAATTGCAATGCCAGCAATACAATGAAATTGATGTAAGAGTAGAAAAATAATATTTATAGCAAAGTAACAGTAGAAATCCTAGAGGGGGATGTATGGAACTACAGTGATTTCACTGAACTGCTTGGCTGACTAAATGCTTAGTATACTAATGAATCATCTCTGAACAGCACAGAGTGATTTTCACTTACCTCCTGAGCAGCATTACCAGAGTTTTTCTTACACTGTGAGACTATGTGAGATAGGGCACCCCATGTGCAGTTGATCAGCTGGATGATGTTGTCCTTGTGCAGACTGGGTGAATCTGCTGCATCTTGGAGAAGCTCTATATATTTCTTCTGATAAAATGGAATGAACATTGTTAACAGCGTTAATGGGCTAGTATTGTGACCGTGAACAGCACAAAAGGGAACAATACAATGATACCATGTCAACAGACAAACCATTTTGTTGTGTTCGGGTCCTTCTGACATTGTCTCGAGCACATCTAGGAAGTGAACTGCTACCTGTTAGGAATATGGGACATGGTATCATATTGCAGCAATACATAGTACTAAAAAATGTCACAATGACAATAAAATCTGACCTCGAGGAAATCATCAAGTGGAGGATTTGCTAGCTTTGATTGCATTGTATCCAAAATATTTTTAATATCTGCAAACACAGAAAAAGGAGATAGATGAATGTTTTGACTGTAGTAAAATCTAAGCAAAATTGTATGTCACATAAAAGCTAAATGACACCACTGACCATAAATGTTATCATTGCCATTATTCAGGTTCCGTTTGGCTCTATGTGTCACTGTCCGACTTGTGTGGTTCTGTAAGAGAAGATAAACATAGGGATACATGTAATCTTCACAGCATAAACTGTTTACCACAATGGCATGTATTATAAAATATAACTTACAGCACTCTGAAGTTGTTTTGAAGGTTTCAGATCTATGAGAGAAAAACAAAAGCATTTTCAGGTGATGTTCCCTGAACACCTTCTCTATGTCCCTATTTAAGTATTGCTTGTGTCTTTGGAATATTGTTTTACTTTTTTAGATTTAAAAGATGATGAACATACTCAGGGACATCGAACTACATTACTATAGACCAACAATCAAACATATTAGTATTGCCACTGAATCTAACAAGCCAGGTCTGATGCAGTGATACTTCACAGAACAGTTCTAGTCAGAGAGTACCACACCTAGTTGACAGATGTAGGATAGATTTATGGTGCAATACTGCGTAGTCACCAGTTTGAATGGATCCATGACCAGGTATGAGCAATAATATGATGTCTTATTGAAGGTATTTACTGCTGATAAATAAAGAAAAGGAATATGAATGAAAACATTACACAATGATATTAATTATTTTTAAACCTGCTTTTAAATCAACACCTGCAAAATAATCTTTTAGAGACTGGGAGACATAAAGGATGATCACAGTAATTTCCTGAATATAAGCCACACCATGTATAAACCTCAGGTCAGTGTTTTATGCAAACTCAAAAAAAAAACTATGTATTAACCTTACCCTTATTTTAACCTCACCCATATTAACCTCAGTTAATAATCAGGAAATTACGGTATGTATCTACATCAGACACTCCACCTCTATTGCTTTTGGGGTTCAGTCAGCCTATATCTGTTGTTTCTTACAAGGTGTTTTCTCAAAACATAATGCATGGGACAGTAAGACAATAAATAGGACATTTGACAAAAAAAATCTTTTTTTTTGAGTATTATTACACTTGAATTTTAATATATCCCTAAGTGTGTTATATTCGTCATCACTCCTGAGGCAGTTGAAGAAAATGGACTCTATAGTATGTGCAGGAAAATGGAAAAGACTTGGAAATGTTGTGATTATTCCAGTCATTCCTCTCTGAACTGGTCTGACAGCCAACCTGCAGATTGTGATATGTTCAGTGGTGACCTGTCCATCACAATACACCTCCTCTTGCCTTATACAAACAACACTCTTGATACATCCTGTCCTACCAGCTATATGTCTGGATGCTACCTCTCACCCTAACTGACCCTGACAAATAACAACTGTAGTTTATGTCTCAATATGGACTATTCCAGTAAACACTCCATTTTCAGACATTTCCCATTCCTGTAATGTAATCTACAGTTCATATAATGTCAGTCAAGGACTTGTTCCTACACAATTTTGTACAAATTTTTCATTTATAACTAGAAATTAACTATAATTAAACAGAATGAACAATATAGCAACAATGTCTTGTCACACATTACAATGATCCCACATTATCATCACATATTTCTTTATCACTGTCATCACCATCATCATCACCATCAACACAATTTTTATCCTTACCATTCAATGGGTTCTCCTCATATCTACCCATGAGGCTCTGACCTACCCACCATGCCTCCGATCTCCTGCCTCTCTCCACAGCCATGGCTTTAAGAGCGTCCTTCAGCACACAGCTCAGCATCCACAGAAGCCGTCCTCCCCGCTTCTCACAGTTGACATTGGCCTCTGTCCAGGGCATCGCCTCCAAAGAAAACTCATAACTTACATCATTCATTTCAGTCCTTGGCTTTCCTGTCTCCTTGCTGTAGGTGTACGACTGCTCATCACATGCTTCTCCAGTTGCAGAGGAACATCTGTCCATCCACAAAAAGACCCCAAAAAGTATTAAAATGGACATTTCTGACAGAGACCAAACTTGAGAAACAAACTTGTGCATATCCGAAGGTAAGACGGAGAGTGAGGAAACGTCTGTTCCAGGTCAACTTATGCAAAACAAGTAAATCTGTGAGTAAAAACAGTGACTGTGAGATCACTTGATTAGGGAAATGCAGACACAAACTCAAACAAGATGCAAAGTGGTCTTCCTTGTCATTTCATCCCAGTTGTCAACCAATACTGTAAATCCACCATTCCACAGAAGATCACTGAGTTTCTTCAAGACAGTAGAAAATGCACAGAGCTGAGCCTCTGTATGGGATTTAGGAATTTCAACCACTGGGCTACACTGTTTATTAGAATAAATAATAAATAGCCTAGTCTTATACTCTATTTCTGCACTTAATGCAAGCTATAGCTATGCCATAAGCTTCATTTCCACAAAAAAAGAAGAATTAATAAAAAGCCTAGGCTAATGTTGCACTTTCTAAAAGTAAAAACACAATCACAGTGTGGTTGAGGCTAAAGAGTAGATTTATTCTGGATATCATTAGAAAACAATGATGATTACTTGTTCAGATCAAAGTTTTTTTTTTTCCAGTAAGGCTAGACCTACACAAGGTAGCAGACCAGGCTACTTGATATAGGACTAGCCTACACAAAGCAGTCATTAAGGCAAGACAGAACACACACACAATCATAACGCTGTGACAACATTCAATACCATTCTGAGAGACATCTGTATCGGAGTGGTAGACCTACCAAAACTTCTCTGGTAGTACCTGGGCTCTGTCTTTTACTGCCTATGGTCAGAGCGGAGTAGGCAAAGCTTTCGTCACACTATCGCGAGAACGACGCCCGGAAGTCACTGCTGATGTTTTGAAGTTGTGCAACGTGAATTCTCCAATGTGATATAATGGTATGGCGGGACAACTGAAGGTAATGACAATGCCACTACATAGTAAAAGAATGATTTAAACAAGTTTAGCCTGAAATGTTCGTTCAGTTCCCCTTCGTTCCTTGAATTGGAACATAAATGTTTCTTGAGTGAGCGTCGACCGGTTAGCGAGCTAACTTATTTTAACGTGATACTCATGTGGCTGGAATGGCTAACCGGCTAATTATGTAAGGTTACACCTGAGTAATATTGTAATTTTGAGACATAAAGTGCAGACTAATTATCATATCGTCAATTAACGTGAAGCTTTGAAATGCTAGGGGAGTCACAAAAAGTAGCCTTAAAAGATATGATATAGATTTGACAACTATAACAGTGTTTTCCGCCTTAGAATTATTGAAAGGATGCATATTGCATGTGCATTACTGTGTTGTAAGTGTTGTTTTCTGTACTTTAAAATAAGCTGCTTGTCCTCCTCAGAAACAACTAAAGGAAGCTGCAGGTATAATTGGGGCTGGCAGTGCCCTGTTTGCCTCATACCTCACTGCCGTTGGAGATGAGCACTTTTACGCCAACCACCTCATGCCTTTGCTTCAGAAGGTAGTAGGAGCTGAGACTGCCCATGTCCTAGCGGTCCGGCTCCTCAGTTGGGGTTTGGCACCCCTGAACAGATACCAGGATCCTGCCTCACTGGTTAGTGTGTGAACAGATGACAGGGCTCCAATGTAGCCTCTTATGTTGGTTGCCCTGGTATGCCTTCATTTAGGTGCACCCAAAAGTTTTGATAACAACGTAGTAATAGGGGTCCAGATTTCAATCATCAAAAGTTTGTGCCAAACACTTGTTTTTTCAGGAAAGTCACTGTCAAAATTATAGGTACACCAGTGAAAATTCTGGACAGATGGTTGGTTGCATTCTGGAGCCTTAGATGGGAATGGCCCATCATAGCAGAGTTATCATCAGCTGCTTGATATCTGGGCTTTGTGAATAATTCATCAATCTGAGATTAAACCAGGCATATCCTCTTGACTGTGTAAATGAAGACAGCTCTATTTTATGCAAGGTCATTAAGTAAGAGATTGGGAACATTCGTCATAAACTCTATTGCACATTTCTTGGCCAGTAAACTTAAACCTAATCTGAAGTGCTCAAAAAGCATGACGCATATTTCAGGCCAGAACTTGAGCTGAAAATGTATTCAAAGCGTCCATTCCTGTTCCTGAAAACGGACTGGTATTCAAGGACAGATGCCTGGCAGCTGTTAGAGGCGTAAAAGCATCTCACAGTATACTGTGCTGAACTGACATGTATGGCAATACAACTGCATAGTCCAGTAATACTTCACAAAGTACTGTTAAGGATCAGTGTGTGGAAGAATTTGTCCCTGAAAGTTCAGTGTCTGTGAATGCTTCAGTGGCTTACATTCTAAATTATAAAGTTAAGGGTAGGCATTTGTGCTACTATCTTTTGTCATCCGCACATAGGCCTACCTGCATTACCTTGCATACTTTTGTTTGTTTGTTTTGCTGTCAGGCACTTTTTTCTTAAAATATATAACTAGAGAAATAGGCTTTTGTCTAAAGCCCTCTTGATATTTTCCAAGGTCATTGCATGTAATCAGTTTATTGGAAAGTAAAGCTTTGAGTAAATTCCTTAGGCAGATGGCCTTTATCCAATGCAACCTACAACATAGAGGTGAGATGTGAAGTGGGTATGTGTGTGTGCACTCACATGACCCTTGACCTTGCTGGTGGTAGCCATTAGCTACTTGTTGTTCCATACGCTCTGTCGTTCAAAGCATTGGTCTGGATTACTTTCAACCATAGCTCTGTTGATAAAGGCGATCGAGTGCTGTCAGTCAAAACAATAACGGAAAAGTTTGGTACAATAAAGACCTAATAGCGAACCGACAGCTAACGCTACCTGAACAGGTGACTGAACAGGGCCAAGGAAAATGACACTGAAAGAGTACTTCTGGCCCCATTCAGTTAGTGTTAGCTGTTAATTCATCTATTCAGTGAATGATGTACCAGATTCTCACATTCTTTTTCCTACCAACAGTGCTCAGTGACCTCAAACAAAAGGGCTATGGCTGGAATTGCTTTAAGCTTTAAGCTGTGTGCTTAACAGGTGCAAGTTGGGCATGACGAGCAACTCTGCTGTTGCATCCTAGGAGTAGAAAGGTAGCAAAGCCAGACAGTGACTATAAACTGAAAAAAATGTTCCTCATCATCCACCTAATCAGGTTTCAGATGGCTCAGTGTCTTAAATTTCATCATCTTATTAAGGCATGGCAAATATATTTGTATAGCAGTTTCATACACAAATGCCAATCCAATGTACTTTACATAGCATAAGAAACAAGAGACAACAGTAAAATAATAAGTTAATTTAAAACATTGGTGTTAGATAGCAAAGCCAAGAACTGTAACAGTAAGCACACTTAATAAATGATAAAAACAAATATAAATTAGAAAGTATGTAAAACACCAGTGTATCGCACAAATTAATGAAAAGCATCATCAAATAATTTAGTTTTTAATCTCGATTTAAAAGTGGAAACAGTGGGGTCGTTTTTTGTGTCAAGGCAGTTCCAGAGTTTTGTTGCGAAGGACCAGAATGCTGATGCACCATGTCTTGTGCTTTCAGCAGGCTTTACTAGTAGAGATTTGTGTTGGCATTTGATAGTCCTTGTTGGGTAACATTGCACAAGCAATTTTGGACCTACACCATTAAGTGATTTAAATACTAGCAATAGTAAAAATGCCGATTCAAATCAATTCTTTGGATTACTGGCAGCCAGTGCAGGGACTTGCAGAGAGGGCGTAATATGGTCACTTCTCTTAGTTTGTGTTAGCACCCTTGCAGCTGCATTTTGTATCAGCTGGAGCTCTCTAATAGTTTTTTGGGAAGCCTGGTAGAACATAACAATAATCCACACAACTGGTAATAAAAGCTTGGGTGAGTTTTTTTTCTACATTGTCTGAACCTTTTGTCTCTTTTGCCTTAAGTCTCTTGGCATCTAGAAGTGTAGCAGTCTTGATACTTCTTCGGTATTTAACTGAAGGAAAATCTGTGACATCCAATTATTGATTTGGCTCAAGACACTCATTAAGAGATTCTAGGGGGGCAAACTCATTTGGTGACAGAGATAAGTGAATGTGTGTATCATCATCAACTATGAAAATTTATGGAGTGATCCTTAATGATTTGTCCAAATGGAGTCTTTTTGAGGGGAGGCTTCATAACAGCCATTTTGAAGGACATAGGAAATATGCCAGTCTGTAGTGAGGTGTTGACTTTTGGAAGTACATCAGCTGCTATTAGATGGTGGACAGAAGTTGGTGGGCTATTAACTTTTTGAGCTTGATTATGGTTGTTGAATCACACTGGATATATATCACACTAACTACAAAAGCTTGAATGAACGGGTGAACTCTGATTTTCCACTTAATGTTGAACCGATGATATCATAAATATTTTTAAACTGTCAAGACCTGGTGGTGAGGGCAATAGAATGTAGTGGTACAGAAACTTGTATAAATGTTTTTCCTTGTTTAAGGAGGTGAATATCATGGGCCGGAGGTTCAGGAACCCTGTTGGGATGGCAGCTGGCTTTGACAAGCACGGAGAGGCAGTGGATGGCCTGTACAAGTTGGGCTTTGGCTTTGTGGAGGTTGGCACAGTTACCCCAAAGCCTCAAGAGGGAAACCCCCAGCCACGAGTGTTTCGATTGCCCAGTGACCAGGCAGTCATCAACAGGTAGGCTCCACAGCCAAACCTTTACTAACCAGTCATCAGAGATTATGTCTCTTTTTTTTAAATCTACAGAGCAATATATTTCAAAAACAGAATCAGACGCTGCACCATGAGAGGTGTTTAAGACTGTTCTAACAAAGCTGGTCTGCTGACAAAGGTGTATGCAGCATTTTTACATTGAGTATCTGGGTATATATTATTTGAAATCACCAGCTTTACTTAGGGGATAATGGCTGCCGAGATGTTCCGTTTTATAGAATTAATGTACAAGGCGGAGGCAAAGAACTCCACAACGTAAAACAGAACTGAGCATTGTTGCTCTCTAGTTCAACTGTGGCCTACTGTAGTCAATATGGTAACACTTTCTATGAATCCAGTATTCAGAAAGCATTCTAAATGCGTTCATACATTTATATTTACATTTATGCATTTAGCCCATGCTTTAAACGACTTACATTTGTCAACTATCAAATAGTTCAGGGCCAGTGTCCCCTAGAGCAACTTGTGTTAAGTGCCCTGCTCAAGGACACAACGGTGGCAGCTGGGTTTCTAACCCACCCAATTTCCAGGCTACTAGCATGCTAGGCAGGTTCCTTAACTGCTATGCTAGCACCGCTACCGTAAAGGGTTATAATGCATTCATAACGCTTTATAACTATAATGACATTAGTATTCATAACGGTTTATATATTCTCATGACTCTACTCATAATTATAAGGCATTGTAATGTTATCATATAATCCTTTAAAACTTGAAGTGTTACAAATCTTTATAAGCTTCATTGGCCTTTTTATACTAGTGAAACATACCGCTTTACTTATTGTCTGGAATGGTGTCTTATCAATTTTCATGAGTACCGTAATTATGTGTTCATCTCACTTTACTTAGAGTGTGCATTGAGCACTTGTAACTCTTCATTATTTGGCATGAGGAATTGGACATAGGACTGTTAACAAATTGAAGCTTTATAATACTTTGTGACACTTCAAGTTGTAGAGTCTTATATGACAGCATTGTATCATCACTTTGAATGGGCCTTTCCAATGTTCGGAAGTCAGTTATTCGAACCATAAGCCCCGAGAGGCTGCTTTATACAATGAATATAACACAGCTAAGCTTGTAGATCAAAGCTGAGTGCCTTTAAACCCCTTCAGCTGTGCTATATTCATGGTATAGAATGGACTCAGGGGCTTATTGCTTTTCTACCACACCATGCCTAGCTCGGTTTCATTAGACAAAGCCACAGCAACAAGAAATGTGTTATGTATTATTCCTGAACATCAGTTCCTCTGACAAGAAATATATTTTCTTCAGCTGAATGGCTGCCAGGTAATGTGCAAACACAGCCAATGTAACTTGAATGGCACACCAATACAGAACCAAATGCGGTCTCAGCTGTGCTATATTGAGGAATATACAGTGGCAAACACAATTAAACCAATTATAATTAAGGACCGGAACTATCTGTTTTAGAATTCTGGATAATCACCGCTGCGAAAGTGTAATGACCGCTGTCAATGGCAACAGGTTTTTTGCTTCAGTTTCACATCTGCATGTTATTCCACGAGTAGAGATCATTCACTTAGCACAAAGGAACTTAATTAAAAGTCAAAGGAGATCAGCTGTGTAGTGGTACCGTTGTGATGGTTACCATTCAAAAGAGCATTGATATGGAACGATGATTAAACTTTTTTGCCGGATCTACTTCCTACTCTGGATGTCCCATTATAGGGGATTAACACACACCCTGTCAGCCAGTCAGAAAACAGTATTTCTTATGTCTGGGTGATAAAGGTTACATAGCTTTATGTTCTAAGCTCCTAGACAGAATGGAAATGATGAACATGGCCTTGTATATCTTATAATGCACGTTCAGTTATTCTGATTATTTCTAGTATGCTTTCCATAATGTAGTCAGTATTGCCCTTGGATGTTCAAGAGTGGATTGAGAGAGGGAAAATGCCTTTTATGTGTCAGCTATATACAGTATTTCACTTGTATGAATAAATACATACATACGGACATAGATATTTACGTACATGCATAAATACATACAGACTGCTGCATTTTGCACTGTTACACTAAAGTTGGGTTAGGTTTGGCATGGTTGAATAGGAAGTACTAAGTATTAATTGAAAATAAATCAGACATTTTTACATAGTCAGTCTGTTTAACTTGTGCATATAATGTATGTAGTTATTTAAAGACTAAGAATCAGGTGATCTTTACGGAGACTTCACACACAAATTCCAGCACTTTGATTTGGTTGTGTTGCTTCAGGATGTTTGAATAGCAAATTGAGTCTTAAATACTGGTTGTGTGGAGCTAGTCAAAGGCTCTTGCACCTCTGCACTTTACTGGAGTTGAACACACACAGTCGGCCCCTCTTTGTCGATGCCCCTCACGTGCCACTGAGCACTGTGTTTGGCTGGGCTCATGTTCTGCAGTCACAGGCTTGCTAATCCACACTCCCTATGGACCCGTCATGCTCAGTGTGGAGCAGACAGGGGGAAGAAGAATCGATTAAAATGCATTCTGAGTTGTTCTGAAGAATAATGGTGCCTTATGAATCCCTTTCTGTGATGACAACCTATAATGGTACCCTATAAATCTCTCTCTATGATGAAAGCCATAATGTTTTCTTGTTTTGTTTCCCCTGTGACTTGATGCAAGTAGTTCAGTTTGTTATTGTTTTGGTTTTAGTCTTCCGTTCCCAAGAGGATGTCTTGTATGGTGGTTATATAATGTGGTTTGGAGGTCATTCGGTTCCCATAATAGCACCCTATCCAGTGAGTGGCACTAGTCCTTAAGATGATCTCCAGACATCTCTGTTGATGGCTGCCCTTTGGTTGCTAAATGAGTGTGTACCATCCTCCCTCATGGTCCTGCTTTGCAGATAGATGCTGGAAGGCTACTTGTGTTGATCTGAGTGCTTTTGCATCAAAGGCGTATGAGTGGTGGTACAAAATAAAATGATCTGGTTGTTTTCTTCATCCTTATCTCTTTGTGAGAGGAATACTTTATGAACAAGTGAAGTGGAAAGGCTACTAAATGGCAAATACAAAGCGTTTTTCAAAGACATGAGTTTATGGATCATCAGTCTTTTACCACCCAGAATATTTTAAAATGCTGGAGAGAGATTGACCTTCATGTCTTTCATGCCTCTGAACCCCATCCCCGAGACACACACATGCATTTACATTTGCTTATACACACATTTGGGTGTAGACTAAACAAAGTAAGTTGCTGCTTTTGTGTGTGTGTGTGTGTGGTGTGTGGTGTGTGTTGTGTGTGTGTGTGTGTTTCAGGTATGGCTTCAACAGTTGTGGCCTCTCTGAAGTTCTGGAGAGATTAAAAGCAAGGGAAGCAACACAGACAGAGCTTACAAAAGGTAACAGTCCACACATTAAACATGTGTTACACATTACTTTCAATCAAAACACAATAACAGAGCAGATATTATTCAGGCGCCGTGCCGGATCTCCGGCTCAAGGCTTGACTGCGGAAAAAAAATAGCGTTTGCCCAAAGATTTAACAGTTTTCCGGACATGACGGGGGCTCAGTTTTTTGTTTTTATTATTACTATCAGCCCTGCAGTAGCGTTCCTTGCCAATGGGAGATATGGCGAATGCTTAAGGTGCGAATCATATGTGTGAAATTGTAATTATACAAGGGAAAGAAAAGATACCTATCAAAAGAGCCATCACCTTTTTGTGCTGCTAAGAGACTGATTGCACTTTTAGTGGGCCTTCCTTTGGGCATCAACCTGGGCAAGAACAAGCTGACCCAGGACACGGTCTCAGACTACCTAGAGGGGATCCAGATGCTGGGCTCACTCGCCGACTACCTGGTGGTGAACGTCAGCAGTCCCAACACGCCCGGCCTGAGAAATCTGCAGGCCAAGGAGGAATTGCGCCACCTGCTGGCGAAGGTGAGGAGAAAAAGCGAATGGCTTGAAAGCAAAAAGATCTCGGCCAATATGCCACAGAGACATTTAAGATGCACATCATATGCATGCATCTATCCTCGACTTGCACAGCTCAAGCTAAAGAGGGCTAAGAGGTAGAAATGGAATTCAGCTTAAATGTTGCCTCGCATAGCTGAATGATGTGTCTCTGTTGATCTGTTGTGTTTGTGTTTACATTTATGCATTTAGCAAACGCTTTTATCCAAAGCGACTTACATTTGTCAACTATCAGTTACATCTGTGCCAGTCTCCACTAGAGCAGCTAGCTAGCATGCTAGCCACGTTCCTTAACCACTATGCCATCTCCACTCCACGTGTCTATGATGGTGATTATTTGTGATGATGCTTTGCCAGTGAAGACAGTCTTCACAGCATTTTAGGATTGTGCCATGGTAGCACTTGGCATAATCCTACTTGACACACATCATGTGCGTATGAATACATACAGCTCTCCTGCACTTCATTTGCATGGCTTAAGAAGACATTAAAACATGTTCATTAACATCATTAGTCATTAATCTGTGTTTGAATATGTAGCCAGTAAAACGGTAATTACCAATGCAACTGCAAGGGCATGGGGTTACATCACATTCTGCTGAGTGCGTGTGGGTGGTGGGTTGGTCTGTCTTTGATATTATTGTGCTTTTTCAGTAATGTTCTATATTTATTGTATGCATGTGTATTTGTGTGTGTGTGTGTAATCTGTGTTTACTGTGTCTGTGTCTTTGTGTGTGTGTGTGTGCGTGTTCGTGTTCATTTGTTCCTGTCTGGGTTTCTCAGGTGCTAAAGGAACGTGACCTGCTGCAGGGGAGCAGGAAGGTGCCAGTTTTGGTTAAAATCGCCCCTGACCTCAGTGCCCAGGACAAGCAGGATATTGCCGATGTCATCCTGGAGGTCGGTACCAAGGGGTCACACAGTACCCGCAGGGATTTGTGTGTCTTTGTGTGTGTGTGTGTGTGTGTAGTCAGTGTTCTGTCTGGTGCCAGACCATAATTATTACACCTTGCGCAATCGTGCATTAGAATTCATTGCGTAATAGTCTCTTCATGTTGTTCTCTAGCACTTAGTGCTGGAATGACCTTAAATTACAGATTTGGAATTTCAATACTGGGTACAAATGACAAGTGGAGGGCATCAGAGGAGAGTATTTCAGCCATGTAATCATGGAAGAGATGGGGTCACCTCAGATGATTATGGGAAAAGATACTGATATTCACATACATGAGTACACTTGGTGAGTTAGATATTATCATGGGAAGTTGTTTCTTTTGCTATGTCGTGTCTATGTCTTATGGCCATCTAACCTGGTGTCTAGAGAATGTGTTCTGTGTTTGAGTTTACATATGTCCAGTATGTCAGTATGTTTTGGTTGTTTTTGCTCGATGCTGTAGCTCAGTGTAGATGGGATCATCATCTCCAACACGACTGTGTCCCGGCCGGCGTTGCTGAAGGACTCGGCAAGCAAAGAGGTTGGCGGTCTGAGTGGTCAGCCACTCAAAGCCATGGCCACTGAAGTGGTGCGGGACATGTACCGCATGACTGAAGGTAGGGAGCCGGGCCCCCTACTCCACTGTTTACTACTAAACACAAGCACAGGGCTTCCGTGGTTTAGTATAACAGAAAACAGTACAGACAGAAATGCACTGACTATTGTTTGATCAGAACCACTGTGCATGCCTGTGAGCTGTGTAATGTTTATCGTTGATTGGCAGTAGCTAGTTGGTGCCAGATTGCTTCCTTCGGGGAGTTTGTTTTGGGAGGAGAATAGTAAATGATTTGAAAACAGGACTTGATTGCTCAGCTGTACCCACATGTGATGTGACGTTTGTGTTGTACGCACAGGGAAGATACCCATCATCGGCGTGGGTGGCGTGGCAACTGGGCAGGATGCCATGGACAAGATCCGTGCTGGAGCTTCCTTGGTCCAGTTATACACTGCCCTTGTGTACCAGGGGCCTCCCGTTGTCACAAAGATCAAAAGGGAACTGGATCAGCTATTAAAGTGAGTGAACTGATCAAAGGCATTTGAGGTGCTATGTAGCATGCTGTGTGGGAGAAAACCTCCCAATTTAATTGCAATATTCAAAAATGACCTAGAGACATTGGATAGATATTGAGTATGGAGAAATTCGTTTTTTGACTGATTTTGTTTAAAAAAACAAGTTCCTTGATGTCCACATAACTGCTGAAGTTAGCATAGAAACCAACTAGCATCTGCTGACTCTAGCATACACACTCTACCATGTATGGTCACTGTATTGACAGCACAAGTGAATGCAAAAACTGCCCTCAAGACAACTTGGAAACTAACAGAGTTCTACATAGCATCTTTCAAAAAAAATAAACAAACAAACAAATAAATATGTGCTTTCATGTGTGTGACTGAGAGAGATGAGAGAGCGCAGATAGGGCATGAGAACCAATGTAAGACTCATGGTATGGGTTTGTTTTTTCCCCCTCTCCACTCTAGGGAGCAAGGCTTTGCCACCGTCTCTGAAGCTGTGGGAGCAGATCACAGATCAGCACATGGAACGCTAGCAGAAAACGCAACAGCAGCATCGGCCAAGGCAGCTACGCATAATCTAGGCAGAGAACAACCTCACCAAGTCTCGGGGCCCTCTGATCCGGTAGTCAGTTAGCGGCAAACAAAGGATACTAGCTATTATTAACTATCCAGATCAAAATCCTGTCCTTACTTGAAGTCAGTAAAGAGGTGGAGATTGGTCCATACAAAACAGTGTCCCTGGTTGGTGCTCGCTGTATGTAATTCACAAGTGACTTTTTGTTTCATAACTGGGCATAATGTAAAGAGAATCATGCTGATTTAGCCATTTCGGACACTGTGGATGTGTAGATGTGTAAAAAGTCACTGATTTTGCAGCATCACTTCCTTTGACTGATTCCCTATGTCCCCTCCCTAAGCTCTGAGCCCTGAACCCCTCTAAGACTTACCAGGCATGAATCTGCTTCATGGTTGCCCTATTCATACCTGTTCATTCTTTGAGGGTTTATCTCAAGGTTAGGGGGGACATTGTGATTCAGCCATTGTGTGGCGTGTACAATTATCAAATCTCTGAAATAATGGTTTGATCTGACAACTGTGTATTGGCACTGTATGTAGAGCCGAATCCAATATTTACTTCTGTGACTGTAAATCAAAAGCCTTCCCAAAATGGGAATTTGTCTTTGAAAAAGTTCTTTAATGAGCTTTTTAGAGGTTTCATATTTTACCAAATACCACATAAGCCTTTGCAAGCACAAATGTTCATGCAGAGTTAATTGCAGACTAATCTAAAACAATAATTTATTATGTATTATTTAAGTGATGCAGTGGCTTTGAACAGGCACAGTGTTGATGAACTTTGTGTAAGTTATTAAAGGAAGCCATCCATTAACTGTTTTTTTAGAAAATAAAAATTTATTCACACAACACCCACTTGCTGGCCTCCTGAGCTTTGTACGATTTCATGTGATTTCATCTCAAAACGAGTGAGTGCATAATGTAAGAATGCACTTTAAAATCTTCTTTATGTTTATTTTAATGTGACTGCTGTGGCAGTGTTTTTGCTGACTGTATAATTTTGCTGAAATTATGAATCTGCAACGAGACATCCCAGCTTATTAAAATCCAATTTAAAAATATCCAGACTTGTTTTCAGGTATTGGAAACGTGAATTTTGGTGTTGCACAAACCACAGTAACTGACCTTACTTGCTAGTTCCCCTGTGCTTACAACCAGAAGGTATTTTGGGAAACCCACTGTTCATATCCTAAAGGAAGATGACGGAAGAGTGGAGATGCAATTTTGAAGTAGACCTAATGGAAATGCTATCAGGATGAAACACGGTACACAACAGACCTGCTTTAGAGGTAGATACAGAGGAATGGTATTGAGCCTGCCTCAAAACAATGGCAATTTGGTGTCTGTGCCTTCAGTTTGTGAGGGTGTTTCGCCTAGTGCGTAAACAACAAAAGCAGAAAATGAATAGGGACACTCAAAAGCTAATGTGGTAATGCTAATATGTTTTGTATTAAAAGCCGAAACATTCACTTGAGTCAGCCTCTAAGTCCTAGGACAGTGCAAGAGGTTACATGAGGTAATATTTATTTAATTCATCCTGCCACAGAAGTACTGCTTTTCTCTAATTTAAAGGAAAGTTTGGGTCTCCATGCAACCTTTCACTATTGTCTAGCTACAGAATCTCTGTTTATGTGCATGTCTGATTGTGTTTACTTATGCGTGTATGTGAGAGACTTTCACCAGGGAGGGTAAAAGCGGTCAGTATTCAGTGATCTTTGTTTTCACCTCACATCTCTGCTACCGGCAGCTGTTCAGTGTAGGTCTGAGCTGCAACCAGACTCCTGAGGATATTTTGCTTCTATTCTCTTATCTCCATGTAAGTGTGAATGGAGTGTGCTATCACACACTGACATATTTCCTGAAGGCAGGACTTGCTTTGTGACTTGGTCAATGTCAAGCAAACTGCATCATGTGCGCAGTGTCTTAGAGTAGATTTGGGGGGTTGTTCCTCACTTGTCATTTCTCTGTTTCTCCTTCACTGTTTCCCCAGGCTTCAGAACCTTCAAATTGATGTCAAACAAAGAATCAGCAGATCAGTGGATCATTCATATACAGTCAGCAAGCTGCGGGGCTCATTATTCAGTTCTTTCACCTTGCAGGGCTGTGAGTACAATAATTGATCAGCCATATACTGTAAAGGCTGAAGGGGTTTGCCATAGTAATAGTAATACTAGTTGTAAGAATAGTACAGCAGTGCTGTACAATACCATTTGTATTCTCTGTACCCCTGTAGGCTTCATTCAAAGCCAACTGCATGATTTTACTCTATATCGATCAATGATCTTCATCCTTGGTGCAGTGAAAAAGGCTTGTCAGACTTGTGTTTCTTTCCAGCCGTGTAGGCCTATTTATCTGCCTCATCTTTTTCCATGTTATCTTCTCTGTCACAGGCTGGATGTCAAGGCAGTTAGAGACATTTGTACCCCAAAGAGATGCACAGCAAAAAAAAAAAAAATCACACATTTCCTATCTCATCCTGCCTGCCTTTCCCATCACTGGAAGGTGAATCACCAGGAGCGACTTGGGACAGATTTCAGCTTCAGCACCATGACAATAAATAAAAAAGAGTGGAAGTGTTTTCTTATCTCCGGCAAGCCCTGACACTTAGTTCCCCTTGAAAGCATGACAGGTTGCGTCACAATTTATATTTACCTCAAGGAACCCGCTCAGCTTCAGGCAACAGTAGCCTTTGAGTGAGCGAGTGTGGATGTGTATGTTTTAGTACTCAAATTGCTTGTGGTAGACCATTAACTCCCTCTTTGTCATCCTCTGTGAGGATGCATGCAAGCTAAAGCTGATGTTTATCGGTTTACGGTTTTCTCTGCCAAGGGAACGTCATCTTCCTTCCTCCTTCATACATGGTCTTTACCCAGAAATGCTCTCAGACAGGTGGTGAGCATGCCTGGATGTAAAAAGGCCATGTCCCTATGATTTAATGTCCCCAGTGAGCAGGCACTGGAGCTATTCTCAGAGAGTCTGAAAGGAGAGACAGGGAAATTGGCCCTTGATTAAGGTGTGATGACCTGTGCCAAAATGGTTTCCATTAAATAAATCAAGCCCATTCAACATTGTGCATGGGCTTCTGTAATTGCAGATCCGATTGATTTCTTTTTACTCCCCGACATGCTTTATTTTTGTTTTTCAACAAAAGAGAAATATTCCGGCACTTTCCTCTGAAATTGCTTTTCCATTTTCTCTGTGGTGGTAATTACTGGTGTTTTACATGAGCTATAACTCCAGTGTTAGATCTTAAGTCAAACTGTGAAGGCTGTCCATGGATACTTCTCTGATATGCTATATTACTAAGCACCAATTGACTGCTCCTCTGCCCCCCTCCCCCAAGCTAAATGTAGCCCTGTCTTAGTCTTCCATCACTAACTTTTCCTGGGTTGTTTAAGGAAGTTGTGTGCCAGCGCCCTTGGTTCCCGTCACCACCTGCTTGCTCTGCTGCGGCCCAAGTCTGCAGGCGTGCACCCGGGGAGACTCAGGGGCGGCGAGACGAGATGACATAATCCACAGTGCCCATGGCAACCCCGGAGGGGGTCTAGGATTTGCTGCAGTGCTGTGGATGAGAAGTGACAGCGCTGACCCCGGCGGGTTTACTGCATGTTAGCTACGCGGGGCTTATGTAGAGAGGCCCGGCAGGCGAGCAGTAGTTCTCTCACTCGGCCCATTCCCCAGTGCCTCACCACACTGCAGGTGTTAAAGGCAGCGAACGCTTGGGTAGTCTGCACATCCAAACAGCTCATTCATTTTGCATCATCATAATATTGGGAGTTTAATGTTGTCAAATGTGTGACATACAAACTGACTATTTAACTGTAAAAACATCCATGGTTAATTGAGGTAGACCTAAGAAGAAAAAACAGCCAAACAGAGGAAACCTTTTACGTCACAGGAATTAGTTTGAATGGTTTTCCACCAAAACCATCACAAATCAGGGTAAATTGTGTGACTGAGACACATCCCGGTGGGGTTCGTAGCCCAGACGGCTGGTCTGCAGTCTCGGCTTGACACAGGTGTTGGACGCAAAGCCTGCTCAGTGTTAGGTCCCCTGTTGTTCTCCCTGTACATGTTACCTTTAGGATCTGTTATAAGGAAACATGGCATTACTTTCCACTCCTATGCTGATGATACCCAGCTTTACCTTTCTATGAAGCCTAATGACTATATGCCAATGACTAAACTTGATGCCTGTCTCCTAGACATAAAAACCTGGATGACTAATAATTTCCTATGTTTAAATTCTGATAAAACTGAAGTTATGATGATTGGCCCTAAACAGCTGACCAACACTCTACCCCTTCACCAAAACGTACTCAGTGGCCTGTCACTGTCATGTAACGCAAAAGTTAAAGACCTCGGGGTAATTATTGACCAGGACCTCTCTCTAAATAGTCATGTAAAACACAACATCTTTTTTCTACCTACAAAATATTGCTAAGGTTAGAAAGTTCCTATCCTTTGAGGATGCTGAAAAATTAATACGTGCATTTATTACTTCCAGGCTCGATTATTGCTCTGTTCTTTGGGTGTAGTAATACCTGTATCAAAAACCTACAACTAATACAAAATGCTGCGGCCCGAACACTCACCAGGACTAAAAAATATAAACATATTTCTCCTATCCTTGCTTCCTTACATTGGCTCCCTATTAAAAGTCGAATTGATTTTAAAATACTCCTCCCAACCTACAAAGCCCTCAAGGGCGATGTGCCAACATATTTTAAAGACTTACTTGTCCCTTACCACCCTCCTAGAACCCTAAGATCCCCAAACGCTGGTCTCCTTGTAATCCCAGGAATATCAAAATCTACGATAGGAGGAAGAGCCTTTTGTTACCGTGCACCCCTCCTGTGGTATAATCCCCCCCCCCACATTCGACAAGCGGACACTCTCAATACCTTTAAGTCTAAACCTTCCTCTTTGCTGTTTCCCATAGTTAGGGATGGTGCATGGCAAATTATCACTTCTCATGGCTCTTTTGGGAGGGACTGCCTCTACTGTTGCCCCCAGTTGCAAGGCATGGCAGCCACTGACCATCCCTGCAGTGGTGCTTGGTTGCCATGCATCATACCTTAGTTATGCTGCTATAGCCTGGTGCCGCCACAAAAGCTTCATGTGACATGCGTACAACTCTGACTCTCTCTCTTTCTCTCTCTGTCTCTCTCTTTCAGCTCTCTCTCAATATGTATATATATATATATATATACAGGGTGCGATTTGTAGGGGGGATGGGAGGGATCATCCCCCCTCTGGTTTTTACCTCTGCTGAATGAATTTTATCCTCGGGGAAATAAAACCCCGTCAATAATTAAAAAAAACGATTGAAATTGAAATCAGGTTGTGACAGTTTCTTACACAGCTATAATCTACAATGTTGGTAGCCTGCTAACTTTCAACCTGAACCGAATTGTCGGTAATCTCGTTGTTCGCGAACGTCCCCATGCACATAACACTGTTTCTGCATTCTATGCGGAACTCATAAAAAACGAGGGAAAATGAAACGCGTTCAGAGCAGCATATCGTCCTACTTAACAGGACCAGCACATAAAAAGAATAAGTCAACATCCAACTAAGTCATACATCGCTGTTATTGGGCCAGACGTGTATGGGAAACTGCGCAGAGGTTCGCAGAGATGTGGGTAAAAGAAGGACAACACGCTGCAGATGACGCGCCAACAGGAAAACCGAAAAGGCCACATGAAATCCGACATCAGAGCAAACTGTTTATTTAGTTTTATAATTAGTTTCTTTGACATAACATGTGAAATCATATTTTATGACATATGAATCATTATTGTTACGTTTTACAGACCGATCCCATTAGGCTAATGTTCCTCTGACAATCCTCTGACATGTTCGCATGATTGGACCTTATCCATGGTTCTGAAGCCCAAATAAGCCGGCACAGAAAATGAAATGTTTCATGTCTTTTTAAGTTTGCATTGAAGATGAATGCTCATCTGTTCATAATTTAGGCACATAAGGTCTACCATTAACCTAAAAAAAAGAATTAAACCTGTTGATTGCTTATTTTTTCATGATTAAAAAACAACAACAAAAATCATCCCCCAAAAAACATCCCCCCCTCTGTGTTTTGACAAATCGCACCCTGTATATATGTATATATATATATATATATGTATGCCCAAATTACACATTTGCTCTCTGATGTGTGAGCCTGGCCTAATTCACTTTCTTCCTTTGTCTACAATTATCTCTGCTGAGTGCCATCCCTGCCTCATTCTGGCGGACTCCTCTCACCCTCCCCTCCTGAGTGGACTACAACCAACACTACGGGAGGCCCATGTTGGGACCGACTCTCCATCATAGAGGCCCTTCCTGGACGCCCATGCTTGGCCCGACTCCCCTTCCTTGAGGTTTTGTGATTAACCCCCCTCACAATGGCACTGTCAAATGGACCCTTATTGTTACCCCCATGACCCATCTCACTCCTTTGAGTTTGACACTATGTCTGACCGCTGCTATATTGTCCAGCCATAATTCCTGATAGCCACCTGATGGACGCTACCGTATAATGTAAAGTGGGATAATACTCTATTGTGTACTATTATGAACCTTAGCTAAGTCTGTCATGGTTACTACTGATTGAAATTTTTCTGCATAACCCCTGGTAGTTCGGTTAGCCCCTTTAGTCGTGGATCTGCGCAAGGTTTCTTTCTAGAGTAACTGAACATAAGGGAGTTTTTACTTGCCCCTGTTGCTCTTGGGTGCTCCTTCTGTGAAGTGCCACGAGACAATACTATTGTAAAAGGCGCTGAACTAAATTGAATTGAATATGCTTTACACCTTCCTCTTGTTATAAAGACCCCGTCTATTCATCTATTCAATAAGTAGCAGCCTTTCAGAGGTTACACTGTTGCCTACATGTCCATTCTGGGGTGGTAGATGCTTTCAGAAGTGTGTATCAGTGCCAGTGCTATCATACCCATGAACAGAAGCTGTATTTAAATTACCATTTATCTTTTTTCAAAGTGTATCATACTGCTGACTATTGGAGTCACATGTTGTGTACTACCAAGGAGCAATTTACAAAGGCTGAAGGGGCCTGGTGTGTATACCCACAACCTTATATTTTGTGACTCCCCAGAATGCCTTTGCCATTGCCTTTTGATTAGAGCAGAGGTGAAACTTAAAAAAAATCGAATTTCCTAGCACTTCTATATTTCCATTTCTGAAACAGACAGCCGGCATTCTCTTCATGATCAGCCAGAAGCGCATTGGTCTTTTCTCTGCTCCCAGAACCCAAATGCTGTGAGGGGCCACAGGTGGCTGTCGTTACAATGTTCCCCAAACACAGCCCCCCCCCCCCACCCACACACGCCCCACCGAGAGGTTTCTAAAATAATTAAAAACTCATCAACCAACCCCTCCCCCTAAAAAAAAAAATAATAATACACGCCTCTGACTCATCACATGCGCACGCTCACTATCTGCCCCCTAGACGCTGTCCTTGCCCAGAGCCTAATTTTCAAAGAACTGATTTTTATTCTCTTCACAACAAGTAGGAGAGAAATGTGTTCCCTCTCCTGGCCCTGGGATTCTTCCTTCATTCAAAATCTAATTTGTTTTTGTTGTGGTTGTTGTTGTTGTTGCTGTTAATTTAAACATGGGAATGGTCAGGAGTACAAAAGATTCTATTTGTAGCGATATTGCAAAGCTGACAGCATGATGCTTAGGTCTGCTCTCCATGCTTTAGGGAATAAAAGGGAATTTATTGCAGGCCATTTTTCTGAGATCTGCGAATTTGTCTGTTTATTTGTTAATGAGAAACAGTGCCATACCTTTTCCAATAGGACATGCCATTGACTCATATCTGATAGTTTCCCATTCTGGTTGCCAGCTTGCTATTTTCTCACATCAAAGACATGCATGTGCAACACAATGTCAGCTGAATTCATCTCAGCCAACAGAAACTCACTTCAAACCGGTTATTCAACACTTTTGTTCCTCTACAGTTCTTCCAGTTAAAGCCATGGGATTCTGTCAGGCAGCTTATCTGACCCATCACACCTGTGCTGGGATTGAAAAGGAAACTCAGGGGCTGAAAAGACTCTCATACACTGTGTAAGATATAACCATCTGTGTCCTCAAGAGCACTGCTTACTGTTTCAAAGTTCCCTGTTGTAGCTGTTCTTTTTATGCATACGGTTGTTGTGAGGGATGTGAAAGATCTGAGGTGTGCTGATGTGCCGCAGTTAGTGGAAATTGAAAATGTGTTTGGGGATGATTTCTGGGATTGTTTTAAGATTGTCTGGAACACGTCCAAAGTGTTTACTTTTCCACTTGTATACGCACACTGAACAATTAATTTAAAATCTTGGAGCAGTACAACCTGGCCCACAAAGCTCCCAAAATGTTTAACAAATATTAAAGATGACTTATGCCCAATTATACAGACCTTGTATGACTAAATGGTTATTGTTTTTAACTGTAGCCTCACATTTCACATTTCTCTTATGGGATCAAAATATATTAATACTCAGACACAGTATGGTATCTTTAAATGGAAGTACTTCAATTTGTTGTTTATCTGGTGTAGTCTTGACTATTCTTATGATCTATATTATTCTTAGTAACAGGCAAAGAGTATTGAGGTGGCTGGGTTTATTTTTGAAAATGCATTTCCTCTATTCTATGAACCCACCAACCAGTCATGCATTCATGTTGGCAGTCTATGGACAGAATAATGACACACTTAGTTGCTTAATGAGCGCGTTCCTTGAGATGGCATGTGGACCTCATCAGATGGGCGCCACTGAGGACATGCTCGCTTAGGTACAACCAGGAGCGGAGAACAAGGCTGCAATTATCCAGGGTTACAGCGTTAGGCTGTAGTGTCCTCCATTGTGCAGATAAAAGGCATGGCTGTCTCTCAGTGTCTGTGTGCCAATGGAACATCAGTCGAAGCACTGCTCTCACCTCAGTGTGCTGAGGGTGAACACCTGCATTTCAAGTAGCTAAGAGCTTTCATGATCATACAAGTGTAACATGGTACGCCTAATAACTACTTTACTCTGCTCCCTGGAGAGTGAATATTGTCAGAAAATCAAGCAAACATACATTGCTAAAACAGGTGGCTGATGCATATGTAAAGAGGATATAGAATGGAGGAATGGAGTATTGCACCTTGTTCTCTCATGTTAAAATAGCATATATATTCAACTTTGATTTATCAAAACTATGCTCAAATGCAATTTTACAAGCCTAGTTAGAACCTTATAATTAAGATGGCTTGGAAATGGTCCTTTTGACTAAATGGCACCCACTTTGGCAACCACAATTGAAATGCTATTGCTTTAAGATTTTTTCATCAAATGTGGGCTTTCTGATTTGCCCATGTTTTAGTGGCTATTTCTAGGTTCAAGATTTTCATATGAAGGAAGGTACAACCATGCCTCATGTTCATGATAGCTTTTTGGCCATGCTCAACCTCTCCTAATTCATCAAAGCCAAGGCTTTGTCCCTGTAATGCAACTATATAAGCGTACCAGGCAAGCCTGCGATTTTTTACCTCTGGAGCTCCCCCTTCAGGCACCAATTTAAAATATATAGTAACAGGATTGCACATTCTCACCAGTGCATGTGGATTTGTTTGCAAATCAAAGCATAGGAACCAGCAATGCTTATTTTCTTTTCTTGTTATGAGTTATGTTGAATGACAAGGTAATCAATGTGATTTCAGTTTCATTCAGTTTAGGTTTCATTTAACACGACCAGCGTTTTCAAACGGACAGTGCTTCTTAATGCATGATTAAACAATAGAGGGTGCCGAAAGAGCCATCATTCAAAGCTCCAGCAAATAGTTCTCAAAGCTCCAGCAAATTCATCCAAATGCTCAGCGTGATACTTGAACTTTGGTCTCATTGATCTTGGTTAATTTTTTTTTCCTCCAGCTTCTCTTATTGTGTTCCAGCTGCGAAGAGTGTGTCCATTTATGTCCATTTATCATCTAAAAGCCTCCATGAAATATTGATGTGAGGACAGGCAAACCACAGCCTTGAGTTAAAGCTGGACCGTGTATTCTAAACAATTAGCTTCACAGGTCCTCCTCATCAAATTATCCGTAGAACATAATTATTTAACGTAAGCTTAAATTCTTTCTCTCTATTTTCTTTCTCATTCTTTAACTTTTTTTTTTCATTGGGTATAGGACTGTGGTTGTCACTACGCTGCTCCTGAGTCCAGCATCATGTGACTGCTTATGTGTCAGATCATGTATTTCAAGTGGACTGCTGCAGGAGAAATATGTTTTTCTTCCTTCTCTTCTCCTCAACCATAGCTCTGATATGAACTAGCAATCCCTGTAAAACATTTCAGGCTTCTTATTGAGTCCATCTGGATGCTTATAAAGAGACGATCAACTTGGTTGCAGCAGCACAGGGTAATCATTTATAAGTAATTGTTATTTAAGTAAATATATTTATAAGTAATTATTTTCTCTGAAAACACTAAACAAAACAAGTCCTTGGTGTTGCATCACTGAGCTAGATAATTAAAGTTTTCTTCTGCAAAAATTTGATATTCATTTCCCAGAATGCACAGTCAAATTTGCCTTCCTACAGTCATTCTCATACTACAGTACATTTCATTGATTTGAAGGTTTGGAGGGTGACAGTGGTTTTAAGTATATACACTACACTGCAACACAACGTTGGAATTATGGGCAATACCATCTCCAATAACATTAATGGTCTATTCCAAGTCATTGCGGCATCAGCTTGGATTTTTAATTATTTATGTCTTTTTTCCCTGTCTGGGTAAAGGGTGGCCTTGAATCTCTCGAATCATCAAAATACAATTATAAATCAGCAAGTTCTCTACCGCCGTCTGGGCTTACATAAGGAAGGAGAGAGTTCTTATGGTCAGATAGAGTCAGTGAGATGGGTTTGAGGGTGAAAAGTGTTTTAATGGCGAGGCTGTCGCAAGTGTTGCTGCTGAGCTGGAGACTTTCTGTTTGACTGCTCAGAGAGACATCAAGAGCTGTCTGCCAGCGTTAGTGTCGGTGGCTGAGCCGTGTCACAGACAGCAATGATTTTTCAGAGGTGTTTATTTTTAAAAATCCGAGGTCATCATCTAATCAATAATGCAATAGTTTACACAGTTAAGAGGATTGACCATGACTGACAGAGATAAAACAACAGAACAAAATCTTATTTACTTTTTTTTTCTAATAAATGTTTCATTACAGTTTGCATGGTCAGGATGGTCTGGAAATATCTCCATGGTAACAGTTGTAAAAAAGTATTCTGGTTAAAGGATTGAAAAGTTAATCTAATTCACATTGAACAACTGAATGAACAATGAACAATTGAAAGCTTTTGACAGACAGCGAATCAAACAGAATATGTCAAAAGAATAGGTAGGAATGGCAGAGCATATTTGGTACTATGAGTCGGCTTGATTTTCTCTTGAAGGCTGACATACAGTGCCGTATGTATGAAGATTTGAAGAATAAGGCATCGGCTAGTCTGTGTTGCAATGTCATTCTGAACCATGATTACTTGAAGTTAGTCTGTATGAAAAGTTGAAAAATCCATTTAGCGCATTCTTTAATGTTTGTGTTTAATAAAATCACATCACTGCAAGAGTGACAATCATAGCAAAAATAACGCTATAAAAAATGTACACAGGTTGTGTAAAAACACAACGAAAATTAATTAAGGAAAGGAAAATAAGCCATATTAATGTAAAGTGCATTTTCAGATATCTCTCTTGATTGTCCCTTTGATTTTAGAAGCAAGGGTACAGTCAATCATTGCTGTGCCTCAAATGTCAAAAGAAATCTGCCATAACATTAGAACTGTTCAACAAGTCATAGAATTCTATTCCATTCCCCCAAATGGTCCCTGAAATTGAGATAGTATTCAAAGCCCTACCGAGGTAAAAATGATTATCCTTCTTCCAAATGCTTAGAAGATGGACACCTGCTGTGTGGTCATGAGAGAGTAGAGTGGGTAGAGTGGGTAGCATGATAAGTTCAATAGTGGTTGAGTATTTTCAGGTTTTTTCCCCAGGGGGAATTGAGCGGTCTCTCTGAAAAAGCAGCGTGACTCCTTTGCGGAAGCGCTGGTCCCTGACACTGTAGATGACCACATTGCAGCAGCTGTTACCTGCTAGAATCCAGAATGCAAAGAAGGAGAAGTTGCACCAGGTGTAGCCCACCACGTTGCCCAGCACAAACACGGCGATGGGCGAGAAGGAGGCGGTGAAAGCAAACGTCAGGATGCCAATGGTCTTGGCCGCCTTGATGTCGGAGAAGGATGGGCGATGTTGGCACCACCCTCCACCCCCTCCTCCGCCACTCTCGCCCCCCAGGCTGCCCTCGGCCAGTAGCTTGCGCTTGCGTGAGTACCGGCGTATGCTGGTGAAGGAGATGATGTTGACGGCCAGTGTGCCCCCGAGCAGCGTGAAGTCAAAGGCTGGGAAGAGGAGCATGACATGGGCGTCAGGTGGCTGCGGCCCGCGTAGCACGTCCCAGAGCGGTGCGTAGTTGCACATGCGGCTACACGCGTTGTACTCCAGCGTGAAGCTGCGACTGAGCACCAGTGGGGCGACGGCCAGGAGGAAGCTGCCCCCCCACGAGAGTAGGATGAGCAGGAGCACGCGCCGCCGTGTCACCAGAGCATCTTTGTGCAGCGGCCGCAGGATGGCCACGCTCCGCTCCACCGTCATCAGGAAGATGGTGCTGATGGAGACAAATGTGCAGCCCGCAAACACAGGACCAATCAGCATGCAGGGCTGCCAGGGCACCGACAGGTTGCCGCCGGATCCCGACACATCCATAGGTGTTACTGACGACTGATACCACACAGGGGGCACGCTGGTCACCATTAATGAGATCTCGGTATAGACAGAAAATGGCACGACTAAAACGCCAACCAACATGTCAGCGATGGCGAGAGACACTGTTGGAAAAAAGAGAGAGAGAGAGAGGGTTGAAGGATTATGACAGCAGTCATTGTTATGTAACATTTGGCAAGGTCGAGATAACATCTCTCCCTTTCTAGTTTAGTAGGCTGAGTAATTTATTGGTATATGGAAGATCTGTTGATTTTATTCAGCAGACCAACAACAGGAATGAAATGGCAGTTCATACAGTATATAGACTTTTTCCAAATATTGAGGAGGTTCCATACAATCACAGAAGTGGCATAAGGCCTATTATGTCACTGGTAGCATTAATAGCATTCTTAAGGATGATGGTGGGCTATGGCAGTCGTTATTGTTGTGCAAGAAGTAGTCCATTAAAAAAGTTATTTTTTCTATGAACTGTGAATTGAATTTAATAAATTTATAATTGACAGTAATATAACTGTTTTGGTTCAGAGGGTATATCTGAAATGATATAGAAATACACAATGTTTTTTCCCACTTAAAAAAAATAAATGTGAATAAACTTCTCAACTGAAATGGTGAACTATGAATGTGAATTCTTTTTGTAAGAGCTTCATTTTGAAGTGTTAACTTGCACAACACTGACATTCATGCAGCCCAGCAATGCACCATTCCTAATTCTTGTACTTGACAAAAACGTAAAAATGTTGTCTCTGCTGCCAAATCCAAAGATACAGATATCAGCACTGTAATGGGAGAGTCAAACAAATCGAGCGAATCAGAGGCAGGATTTATGTCTGAGGCCTTTAATTGTCTGGGTGTGGTGTCACTGCACCCTTACCTTTGAGGTAACCCTGTGGGGTCCGTGACTGGCGGGTCTGCATGAACACGGTGAGTGTGACCACATTGCCCACAACGATGGCAAACGCCAGGCTCACCATGAACACCACAGCCAGGGTGCGGTTGAGCAGACCACAGCAACAGAGGGTGCAGAGAGGGGCCTGGGACTGCCCATCCTTGTGGTCTGATGCCTGTGCAGGTGCTGTCAGGTTGGCACTCTCTGCGGAGCCCATCAGTGCCCCTGTGCCCCAGGACATGCTAAGGTTGGCCAGACGGGCTGTCATCTCACACGCACACACACACACACGCACACACACACACACACACACCCTCACTCACTCTGCTGACAGGAGGAAAATTGGTGGTGTATGTGCGTGCCAATGCTTGGGTTGGAGGAGGGGTTGAATTTAGGTTAGCCTCGTCCGCATCATCTTGCAAAGAGCTAAATGAGGACCCTGTAATGATGACAAAGAGAAAGAGAGAGAGAAATAGAGAGGGAGAGGGAGAGATAGAGAGCAGGTGTAAATATGACCAACTGATGACAGAACAATGCAAAAGAAATGACAACCTCAGTCCAACCACAAAAGGGTATTGTTGCACAATTGTGGTTTAGACTGATTCCTGTTTGTGTATGGACAGGGAAAAGCATTTAAGACTGCATCCCTTTCAGTACAACAGAAGACTTTCATCAGGATGAGGATAAGCCATCAGAACTTAAGCAACGGCCACAGGCTGAAGCCGATGTAAGAATCACAGGTTTTGACATGAGTATGGAGTTTCCCTGCCTCAGACACTCTCTTTCCTCACCTTCAGAGAACTGAGAATTAACAAGGTCTGTTATGTCCTCACTTGAAGTATTAACACCAAATTATATTATGAATACCTATATTTTATGTATGGAAATATTAAACTAATATGAAAGGACATTTTATGTGATGGTGTTTTTTCCCAAAAGTACACTTTGCTAACTCCCAGTTGGCTATTTTAAATGCCACTCTCTCAAGTTGTGTTCAGAGTGATGCCAGTGTCCTGGATTCTCACGATCAATGTTCTTGATCTCTTCTACTCAACTTTCCCTTCAGCTGCCAAACCGGTGTGTCCACCTCTATCTCTCCTCGAGCTGTCACTCAGCTGGAATGGGAGAAGGACAAACCCGAGGAGGCAGACATCGAGAAAAATAAGGGCCAATGGCAGAAACGGCAATTGACCTGTACAACCAAAGCTCAGGATTTGGCTGTAATGACTGCCATGACACATTTTTGGGTACGGTTGGGGGGTGGGGGGTGGGGGGGGGGGTGGAGCAATAGGGAACAGGAACTGCACTTGAAAACAAAGGCTTTAAAGAGAGATTAAAATATCAGAAGATTTTTGGATACTAGCAAGAGGCTTGGGGGGACAGGGGGCCAAAAGCCTGTGAAATTATTGATGGTGTATCGTTACATCGGGATTGGATCATATTAATTAAGGATCATGCAATAACAGCTTGGACCAGTTTTCAGCAGAAGGCTTCTATGAGTTGCTCAAAACAGAGACATGGCATGACAATTATTAAGATACAAAACTATTATCAAAAAAAGAAAAACTAACAAAAATAATAATAATAACGTAAACTTTGTACCAACTGATGTTTCAGACACGTTGTGTGTGTGTGTGTTTGGACTGAAATGTGTGACACCTCATTCATTAAGCCCTGCCTATCACCTCTCCTGGTGGCCAACATCAGTAAGCGAGGATCATTGCTAGGGTTGGCTGCACAGTACAGCCACACACACACACACACGCACACACACACACACACACACATACACACACACACACACACACACACACACACGTGGGGCCCTGGAGACTTCATTGCATGCTTAGCTTGGCCTGCTTGTCAAGCCACCAAACAGTCATACAAACACACACACATACACACACACACGCACATACACACACACACCCTGTGATAGATGGGATGTTTATTTTCACAAAAGCCACCCAGAAGGATAATGAACCCCTATTCCGTCACCCCCCTCGCCCTTCCCTTGCCTCGTCTCCTTCTCCCTCTACTGTTTTCTGTTCACCTCTGTCTCTCTACAGATTTAGACACACACATTAATGTAAACTCCACTAATTTGACTCCAAAGAACATGCCAAGACAGTACATTATCTTTCTCCTCATGGTTCAGCTTTGCATACAGATTGGGACTCACTGCTGAACAAGATATGCGCTGTGCTTATGCAGACACTACTGATTAAATGATCATGCTTTCTGCATGCAGTGGCAATTAGTAGTCCCAGTTGCAAAGGAAATCAAAAAACAAACTCCCGCTCCACACTTGGAGCCTTTGAATACAACTTAATGAAGTAAATTGACCCAAGAGCGCAAGTCATTTATAGTTTCATTTGAATTCATTAAAATGTTTTTATTTATTTATGTTTCTTTGTTTGCTTATTGATTGTTTGGTTGCTTGCTCATTGACAAGATCTTTCTACTGTCAGAAGCCAAAGGCTTTTCTACTGCCTTGTACTGTACTTGAACGCATTAGAGGTCCACCGGTCCCCCATCCTCAATTAAATAAATAAAAGGCATTATTCTAAGAAAGCAAGTAAAACTCAGTGAAATGGATTCTGATCTAAGAATCTCTCTGTCACAAATGGAAGCTGGTCACCGGGCAGCCTGAAATAGCCCAAGCCTGTTAGCAACAAGCAGCATGGCCGCACGCTCAAACCACACATGAACTGAGAGAGGACCTCATGAACGCTTGACTCATTTCACTCACTTGCAGGGCTAGGAGCTACAGGCTTCCACCCTAGAGGACACGAGCGAGAGAGAGAGAGAGAGAGAGACAGAGAGACAGAGAGAGAGAGAGAGCACGTGCAGGCCATATTAGCACAGTCACCCCAGGCTGCAGGGGACCCTGTGCTGTGTGGCATGTCCATTATTCCAGATGACCATTTGCTGCTCCAAACAGCCTAGATCCAGAGTCTTGACCTAGCCCTCGGCTCCTTCTGCTCTCTCTCTCTGTCGCTCTCTCTCTCTCTGTCTGTCTCACACACACACACACACACTTTCTTTCTGCACAGTAAATGCAAATACAGTGTTGCCAAAGAACATCACAGTGAACTGTAAAGCTTTTTTGATTATCTATAAAAGTGCTATATAAAATCAATATATTAAACCAATGTATTATTATTATTATTATTATTGTTGTTATTATTATTATTATTATCATTATTGTTGTTGTTGTTGTTATTGTCATAATAGTATTATTGTTGTTGTTTTTGTTGTTTAAATTAAGAGAGATTGACCATAACTGTCTATGTGCAACCTTATTGCGTTTCAGTCCATTTACACTTCTTCCTCTTTTTTTACTCCTTTCACACGTCCACCCATCTCTATCTCACTCAGTGTGCCATGTTCTCACATTTTACCAGCAGTCTTTTCATTCTTGTGTTCATGACTAGCAAGTTCCCATTCAACAACGGCTGTGATTGTTCCAGTACTTCCACCATCCTCAATGTGATCACAGATAATTGCTCTCTCATCGACTGAGTGATTAATCCTCCCATTGCATTTACGCACATAGGAAGTTCCTGTCCAGATCTGATTGATGATCATGCCAGCGTGCTATTGCTCTTGGCACTATAAACACATGCATCAAAACCTACACTTTGCAATCAGAGCTGACAGTTTGAGGTATCCAACTGTGTAGAACAGCCAAAGAGAGAGAGAACAAGAGAGAGAGAGAGAGAGACAGAGAGAGAGAGAAAGAGAAAGAGAGAGAGAGAACAACATGAATCTTTCTGCCTGTGCTTTCTCTGCAAGGTTTTCATCTGTGTCCCTACTGTGCTGATTTACAAAACATGCAACAGGCATTCAGATTACCAACTATATGGAAATGTACTTGTTCCTAGAGTGGGTATGGACATGTTTTGAAATCACAAGAAAACCTGTTTGAAAACACAACTGCGTCTGTTATACACACACACATACACACATGCGCGCACACAAACACACACGCACACACACAAACACACACACACACACACACACACACACACACACACACACACATACACACGTATAGTCTCTACAAAACATCTATACCTTCATCACGTGTGTGAAGTCTTCAGCAACAACAGAATACAACTCAGTGAATAAAATGCCATAGACTCTTTCTAATTACACAACTCCTACTTATCTGATGTATTCAGTCACTTCATTAACAAGAAGGCTTAACCCCTTACCTCCATGTCAGCAGACTCTTGAATGCTCTCAAGTATGCAGGGTCGGTTTGTGGTATCCTGCAGTGTGTGTGTCCAGCTGTGGAGAAGTGTGTGTGTATGTGTGTGTGTGCATGTGAATGTGTGCACGCTGGGCTGTGTGGAGGTAGCGGAGTGGTCCGCAGTTCTGGCATCACACACAGCCCCTCCCTCCCCGTGACTCAGTCTGATGTCACAAACGTTTCCACGGGAGCTGAGGTCCACGCTTGTGCCGTAACGGTGCTCAGAACTCCACTGGATCTTGTCTTCCTCACCACACTCACTCACTCTGTCTCTCTCTCTGTCTTTCTCTCTCCCTTGTTCTCTCCTCTCACCCTTATCCCTGCCTATCTCAGCCTGTCTCCTCCTCCCTCTTGCTCTTTCTCTCTCTCTCTCTCTCTCATTCACTTTCACACTCGTTTTTTCTCTCTTTGTTTTTCTTAGTCTTTCTGCTTATCACCCAAGCCTCCCACAGAAAGTGTGGTTGTTGGTATCTGTGATTTTATTTTCATTCTTTGCAATCTTGCATCTATGTTCCTCTGTGTGTCTCAGATTCAACGGTGCTCATAACCACTATAAAATCTCTCTCTCTCTCTCTCATTCTCTCTTTCTCTCTCTTTCATATGCTCTCTATCTGTTGACATCTCCCTGCCCTCTCCTACACACACACACACACACACACACACACACACACACCACACACACACACACACACACACACACTCCTTCCTCCCACCCACACTTATCACCACTGAGCTTGCCCCTCTTCCTCTCGCTCCATGTCCAACTTAAAAGCCTATTGATTTTGTCCCTTTAAATTTCACCAGAGCTCCTTGGCTTTGAATTTGATTCCTCATCAGCCCTCTGCCATGCTGACAACGTTTTTTCAAAAGGCATTGACATTCTGCAAATGTATGACCTGCCTCACCAGCCCTCTGTCCTTTGCTGTCTCTCCCCCTTCCTTCATTCCTCTCGCTGTTCCCAACTCCCACTTGAGATCACTGTGTTCTGTCATTAACTATCTGACCCACAACCAAGGGGTTGTTTGCACTTTCACAGCCCTCCTTTCATAAGCCCCATCCTTCCTGCTGAAATGAGACCTTGGTTGTCTCATGTCATCATACACTCCATTTCCATTAAAGCAGTGCGTGTGCGTGCGTGGTGTGTGTGGGGGGGGGGGGGGGGGGGGGGGGCTACATACAGTTTTACACAGCATGGGCTTTCTTCCATGTTGTGTAGTAATAACACAGACATTGCAGGCGCAGGCTTTTGAACCATATCTGTGCTTTGGGGAGATTGACTCCAATGTGAAGCACTAGTCTCCCATAACTAGGCTGCAGGGGCATAGAAAATTTGGCAGGTTTTGGGGTTTGCAGTGAAGAGAGCAACTGGATGCATGGCTCCTTATTACTCTCATTATTTCCCTGCTTCAGACTCCCCATGATGTGCTTGACCAAAGCAAAGATTAGCGATTCTGCAGCAGCAGTAGCAGCTGTCTAGACTGCCCGTTGGCTGCTTTTCAGTCTTCCTTAATGACTCGCCTCCGCCCCATAAACATGGACAACCTCTGAAGGGGAGATCTTTCCATGAATCTCCGTGAGGATGTGGGAGCAAGAAGAAATTGGGAAGGAGCAGTTTAATAAAATAAACAGGGAGCCAAATCCCCTGCTTATAATTTAATCATCTAATGTTCTGAGCAAAGTCGTTAACCCATCAAACACATCCCAGAACATTACAGCGATCATGAAACTTTGCAAACTTTGCAACCAAAACAATATAATGTCATCATACACATTTGTAGCCTTCTGTCTTGCAAAGTAAGGGTATTAGATTGAATGACTTAGTGGATTTTGTTCATTGATTTCCATTTCCTACATAGAGTCTCTTGTTAAAATTCATTCCCACAGGATCATGTGATGATTAGTAAGGATGCTGGTGAGAGTGTCATTTGGATTTTGTGGCAGCCCATCTGACCACAATTTATACATGCATACTGATGAGACACTGGTGAAAAATGGTCTAAATTGGCTTTTCAAAAGTAGGGCATGACGGAAGCAAAACAGATTGGAGAGTTTCAGTCCAGGAGAGTCCAGGCAAGTTCCTTGTCTCCGTGTCTTCAGCATTTGCCCACCTTTGGAGGGGCTTTGGAGATGCTTTCTCTCTTGATCACCGTCAAACACTCCTCAAGGTAGGAATATCGCGCTTCATCTCTCACATCATCATATTCAGTCCAAACACTTTGACTGCCCCTCCCCCTCCACTCCTTTTGGCTAACTATTGTCTCCCCTCTGTCCATCTGGAACTTGTAATTCACATAAATTCACCATCATGCATGCAGGTCAGTGTCATCACACATCCTTCACCGTCATTACTCAGTGAAACCATACGTGCTGTTCACATGTTGCCTTCTTGAGGCCAGTCGGTCTATTGGGCTTCATCTTCTCAGAGGCAGTCTGAGGCCTGACCAATGTGTATATCCAGTATATATGGATGCACATCAGGGTTTATGAATTAAAGAAATGGGCAGGTGTGGAAGGAGTGCATTATTCATCGTGGGGTCTTAAAGCCAGGGTCTGAAAGTCAAAGAGCAAACAGATACAGTGAGCGCGTGCTGTAGGTTGACTCTGCAAATCGGGAGCTTCTCTAGGGAAACCTGATGTGCACGCGGCATGCCAGGTCATTAACGTCCAAGGCGGCGAAGGTCATTTTCCCCCTAGGCATTGAGATGTAAGTGTCTGAGTGAGTGTTTGTCAAGGTTGTTTGAAGTATGGAATAAAATCAAATGGCCATGTTAACATTTTTAAGTACGATTTGTTAGTAAAGTAAGGGATAACGTTCTGCAAGGCGGTCATTATCATGAAATAACACCCAACAGTGTCCAACGCCTGCGGGCAACTGCTTGACAATTCAAAAAGAAAATGATGACAATAGAAACATCACATCCACAATCAAATCTACAGCAGTCTTACAACAGTGTATACAGCTGTATACAACAGTCAATAAATAAATCTTGATTTCCTTGTTTACTTAAATTGCATTTGACATTATTCAGTGCTTAAAACACTATGAGTAGCCAGTGTGTGATTTTGCCTTCACAACTGGTTGGTGAAAAGATGCATGTAGTAGAAGTACAAAAAAAAAGAAAAAAATAGAGAAAAGAATGAAAAAACAAAACTGAGCTTTACACTATCAGCACATTTAAAAAAGCCTCAAAGGAATTCACAGACATCATTATAAATGACTGACTCAAGAGCATTGACTGAGGGCTTTCAGGGGAAAGGATTTGCATTAAGAGAACAACACAGAATCCTACGAAGGACACTGTGTGAGGCGTTGCAGGAAACTCATCAAATTGTTTTACAGTTCCACAAAAAAAAAATCGAATGGGTGATGGGTAAAGCATCACGCATGCTGAGTGCAAAAGTGCTTGCAATGTCAGTAGAAAAGCAAATGCAAAACAAAGCCATGCAAAATGTAGTGATTTGGATTCAAGTGGTGCCATGGTTCTGCTGATTTATCCAGTTCTAAGATGTGACCATTTTATTTGATCCACATAACTGCAGCATATTTACACCCTAGTTAACACAAGTGTTAATGAAATATAGACCATTTCAAGAGTTCCTTTAGCTGTTCCCTAAGGGCTTCTGTTTTAACATTCTATATGTTATTTCTTGATAACGGACCGTTGTCAAGGAAAGCAAAACAGAATGTTGCCATAACCAATCAGCTGTAACTTAATGGACCACTGTTTGTTTTTTCACGGACGCTATTATCCATCTTAATCATTAAAATGAAAATGATAGCAATGATACAGTTTTTCTCAATTGTTTACACACAAATTCTGGTACTTGAGACACAATGACAACAACATGTAACTCATACCAACCCCCTGAACCAATTCTGCTAAACTACAAGCACAGTTCCTGCTTTACACTCAAATTACAGTTCTAAAACACACTTTTTTCAAAACAGTACACCCAATTCTCTGCTTTTGGCACAGTTTTCATGCAGAACATATCTTGTTTTCACAAGGAACACACTGCCATTCAAATATGCACACTGACTCATCACAAGGGCAAACACCCATCACACAGTTTTCCAATTAGCAATCAGAGCTTTAGCATAAAAGGGCAACAGGTGAGCTCTTCTGTTTTGGAGCAATGGATTGGAACTTTGGAAACAGAGGCAGAGCCAGAGGAGTGAGAGTAAGAGGAGGAGGACGGGGAGGACGAGGACAAGGACGAGGAAGGCCTAGGATGGTAATCTCTGATGAGATCCGAGCCACTTTGGTTGATCATGTTGTCAACCATGGTCTAACAATGATTGAGGCTGGGCAAAGAGTACAGCCAAATTTGAGCAGGTACACTGTAGCATCCATCATCCGGACTGTCCGAAATGAGAATACGTAAGAAATGTACTCTCACTAGAAAATTGCAGTATGAAGTGTGTTTCAAGTATTTCAGAAATGTATACCTACTTTGTATTTACAGTATGTTACTATTTGTTTGGGCAGAACTGAAAGATTACCAATACAAGGTGATTGGGAACGTGTTCTGTCTCCTGAACAGGAAACTGGATCATGAACATGGTCCTAGAAAACAACGCCATAACATACAAAGAAAATACAAATACAAAGAAAAACAATAGAAACAATGGCATGTTTCTGGACTGTGTCTTGCACAGAAATCATCTCAGGATGAAGCAGGTCTACAGGGTGCCATTTGAACGCAATTCAGAAAGAGTCAAACAATCGCGATATAACTATGTGCAAGTGAGTTCCACAATTGATGCATACTCTCAACACTGTATACAGTAAATTATACATATTTTAATATTGTAATCATGATTGTGCTTCGCGATAGTGACCACTCCATGTCTATTTCTGATATTGTCATGTGTGTTTCAGAGAGTCCTTGTGCTAGAGGTGGCTGCAGTGGAGCACCAGTTCATCTTCATTGATGAGGTTGGGTTCAACCTTACAAAAAGATGAAAGAGGGAAAGGAATATCATTGGCCAGCGTGCCATTATTGAAGTCCCTGGCCAGCGCGGGGGGAACATCACAATGTGTGCAGAGATTACCCACCACGGCGTCATCCATCATCATCATCAGCTACCCTTGGCCCCTACAACACCACCCATCTGATCACATTCCTGGACACCCTACACAACACACTCATTCCACCAGATCAGGTAGCTGGCCCAGAGCAGCGCAGGTATGTTGTCATTTGGGATAGCGTACGTTTCCACAGGGCTGCTCTGGTTCGTAACTGGTTCACTGCCCACGCACGCTTTTTAGTTGTTTATCTCCCTCCATATTCTCCATTCCTCAATCCTATTGAGGATTTTTTTTTGATGGAAAGTGTATGACCGAAATCCACAAACACATATGCCTCTTCTCAAAGCTATGGAGGACGCATGTGGAGATATGGCAGCTGATGCTTATCATGGCTGGATTCGCCATGCTAGGCAATATTTTCCCCGCTGCTTGGCCAGGGAAAACATGGCTTGTGATGTGGATGAGGTGCTGGGGCCAGACCGCAAGAGAAGGGAGGATGCAGCATATTTTTTTTGTTAGTTTTTTGGGGGTTTTTTGTACTGTAACTGTATACTATAAATTCTTCTGTTGTCTTGTATGTAGTGTATGTGCAACTTTGTGTTGGTGGGGGATGGGAATGGGATGTACACTGTGTACATTGTTTTTGCGGGAAAAATAAAATCAAATTTTACCGTGTATTTGTGTGTTCTGAGAATAAAAACAATATTCTCAAATATTTTACAACACACTTATGTATGCACTGTCTGTAGTAAGTGTAACACTGAACCAAAAAAGGCCCAAGTCATCATGATGAATGGAGAAGTGTTCTCCATTCATCATAGTGTTTTACATTGAGCACATCAGTGTTATAAATGTCTATTCATATGATGGTTTGTGTGTGTCATTTGAAAACAAAATCCCATTTTGAGAAGAAATAACATTGTTTAGAATATAAAGTTTCATTCTGCAGGAGAATTGAGGGGTTTTGCCCATTGTGTGTGTTTTTTTGGATTCATGTGTAGAGTTCTGAGAATATGAGGCATGCTTTCAGAAAATGTGTGTAAACAATTGAGAAAAACTGTAAACGTGCTTTGTTGTCATGTTTTTGATGCATTCATATGTATTTCGTGGATTGGGTATGAAATAGAAGCAACTTCAAGCAGTGTGTTTGCTTTCAGCATTGAAACGGTCCATAATTATCTACAAAATGAATACATTACCAGTACAAAGCAGGCTATAGTTTAGAGGCCATAGTTTTCATGAAATCACTTTGGTGTCATTAGAATTAAGCCTCAGAGGCTGTGTGAGAGTGCCTGATAACACGGCGCAAGGAATCATATCTATGTTACCTCTCACACATTTGTGTGTGTGTGTGTCTGTTTGTGTGTTTGTGTGTGTGTGTGTGTGTGTGTGTCTGTGTGTGTGCGTGTGTGTGTGTGTGTGTGTGTGTGTGTGTGTGTAGGGACTGGAGGCAGGAGTGAGTCCATCTGTCACATCTGTGATCAGAAAATGTTAGAACTCCATTCCAGCCAGTTGCTGGACAAATTTAGAGCCTGAACCATCCAAATGTTCATGTGAGTATGTGTCAGTAGTATTATGTGCGTATGGATACGGTGTGTATCAGTGGGAATACAAATGAGTTTGGTACCAGTGAGCGGAAGAGAGGGAGAGAGAGAGAGAGAGAGAGACAAACAGAGAGAGAGACTGAGAGAGAGAGAGGTACACATGAACACTCTGGTGTCTGTCATGGCATTGATATCAGACCCAGTAGCATCCATGCTGAAACACTGGCATTCATGTATATTTTGCAGATGTTTTCATCCACTGAGACCAACAGTATAGTGCAAGTCCATTTTCAGAGAACTGTTGATATTTCTGTGCACCCCATGATCTCAGAAGAGTCTAAATTATCAATCTGTAGGTCTTACTTTATGTCTATATGATATACTAGCAGTGCAACTACAATATATGATGCAAAATCCCCTTCTCAGAATCCCCTTCAGTTTTGATACACTCATACGTACCAATTCATTCTTGGTACTTTTACACTGAAATGTTGCTAACTCTATTTCAAATTAAATGGCATATTGTTATGTAATAACCACCAAAGTGTCTAAATCTGCCCCCTGATGGTAGAAGGTTAAAAAAAGACTTTTGAATCGAGGAGATAGACACCTCATTAGTGTAGCCTGTGTCTGCATTACTATGAATGCTAAAAGAAAATATTCATATTTTGAACCTCTACAGTGCAGCCTCATATGTGGGTGGACTGATAGACTATGTAACACACTTAACCTATTCTTCCACTGAATCCAGAAAATTCTGAAAATAAAACCTGTCCTGTAGAGATTGTGGGGAAATAACAGAGTCTAAATCATTCTAATTTCATCAGAGACATTGTGTGCAACAGTGATTCATTCCCTCTGCGTGTTATTTTACAGAAATAGACTCTCTTGACTCAGTCTTCATTTGATTTCTTTACTGTGTCTTCCTAGAGTGCAATGAAACAAAAGATGCATTATAAATTTAATGTTTTAAACATCTTCTAATAATGCATGCAGTGTTAACCACATTGCAGGTCTAACACTGTTTAACAATGTTGTCGTCTATTTGTGTGTGTGTGTGTGTGTGTGTGTGTGTGTGTGTGTGTGTGCGTTTAATGTGTTTATTTGTGTGTAACGAAACAGAGAGCTGAACATTTCATTCAAGCCCTCTGCCATTTGCCCAAACAGACATCAAGCCTTGGGGACACAAGGTGTTTGTGTGTTTTTTGGTGTAAGAGTGAGACACAGACCAACGATGACGTTGTCACCCGGCCCGGGTATTATATAAGGTTCTGCCGGATAGACAGCTGGGAGGCACCAGTCCTGTGCTGGAGTCCCTTGACCAGATGCTGTCCGCCTACAAAACTCATCTCTATGAATGAGCCCATCTGAGGCCTGCCAGCCATGACCACCGCCTTCAGGACTGGCCCTGACACACTTTCTGAGCGCATGTCAACACCTCTCCTTAATGAACGGCTATGTATTTCCTCAATGCGTCCACTAACAAACAAGTGATTCACAGTCACCAAGGCTAGTTATTGAAAGCACTGAGCTGCAGTATGTTCAATGAGATTGGTCAGGAATAAATGAAAACCAAAACACGGGTATTTTAAGTGGTACAAGACAGCTTACCATAAGGACACAAGTCTCTATACTATCTTTACAACTGACAAAGTCTTGCCTGCTGCGCTCTGGCCCTGTAGCTGCAATAGGCTAGACATATGCATTCCTAAGGGATTTAATCTGTATGTGGATGGTTGTGCTCATCCAGGCCTGTGGTCAGATGCAGGGCAAAAGCACAAGGTCAGGTAAAAACCTCCCAATATTCAAGGAAAAAAGATACTTTTAATTATCTTAAATAGCGTGAGCTATTGCAGTGTGGGTATTCATTATTATTTTTAACACACAGGAGGCATGCCAATTAGTGTTGCCTCTGTGAGGAGAGATGGTGAGGCAGATGCCTGACATACGCCTGCTGTTGTGAGTCTGTGACACTTTTGATAAAAGCACCTGCTACATATTAGTCACATTATAGAAATAGACGCAATAATGGGAGACGAGCACCTAAAATACTTTCTACAAGTTCTTACTGTTCGACTGAATTACCAGTGCTTTCCTTTCCTTTTAATGTACACACACAGTCACACAAACACACACACACACACACACAGATGCTGTCTGACTGCTCAGAAACATCAATAGATATGAGGGTCTTTTACTACCATTTTTACACTGTGCTAGGTAGTGATCCTTCTTGTGCCTCATCTGCTGTGTATTTATATATATAAATACACAGCAGATGCGATGAAGAGAACAAACATTATTTTCTTTTTAATTACTAGACGCCTGCTTGCTCGTAAGGACATTATGTAGTCTACTCAATCTCACCGGGTCTTCTGTTGGAGCCTCATTAAATGCTAAAAAATCTCAGGCATCCAAATGGAGCACATTATGGGACAGCAAGCTTCCTGTCTACAACCCCTGTAATAAGGGTAAACGATGGGGTTAGTTTGGGTTATATGTTATTCCATCTGCTAAAGCTGGAATACACCATCAGAGATTTTATAAATAGATACCATGTCTATGTTTACGGTGATCAAATCGAACCTTCTAATGTATTGTCACTGGAGAGTCATAGTCTGAGTCAGAGTGAATCACTTGTAGTTAAGGTCAGGTCATTCTTGAGCCATGCCGCCTTTTTTACACTTTGTTTCTGACAGGAACAGCAAACAAGGTCAGAGAGGAATTCAGAACCCTTTAAGCCAATTTCATGGTGTTGCACAAATGTGGGATTTTCTGTCTGTTTTTATAAATGGACAGATCTGCCCTTGTCAAATTATTTTTGTCTGTTTGTGCCATTCAAAATCTGTTTAGATTTAAACTAGTATTTCTGATTGCTAACAGCGGTTTTTATCTTTGACTTCTGTTTTGACCATCAATTATAAAGAGTGACATAAAATCCACTTTTGCGCAACAACCACATGTGGCGCAATCTCCACAGAAGACAGTACAGTATACAAATATCAGTGTTGATGTTGAAACACTGTTCATGGCTGTAGCCAGACAGCCCTTGCTCTCTCTCCCCTCTGGCAGACTCTGTGAGTGGAGTAACTCCAGACCCAGACCTTGGCACCAGTATGCAGACCTTACCGAATGACAACAGTCAGGGAATTCCTCCTTCCCGAAAGAGTCAACAACAACCAGTTCTTATAAAATGACATGCGTAAGAGACACGGACACTAATCCGACCAACTTCAAAAGGTTGAGGCTACCCTACCCTCTCCAAGACAGACCTCCATCATGATTTGGTGTGTATACTCTTCGTCCTTTTCTATTAGCAAAAACATGAAACTTTTTTCTAGTTCAGGTTTGTCACAATATGTCTTTAGCTTAGAATGACAGGCAAATTGCAACGGCTAACTGCTGCTAAGTGTATGTGTGGGAAGCCCCTCTTCATCTTTTTACTTCTGTCCTGCAGGCTTTCAGTTGGAGCTCTCCTGGTCTTAGTGGCTTGTATGCCACGCGCAGTCACCCCATCAACAGTGATGAAAGACCATGTCACAGGTAGGTAATGTTTGAGTCACAGACAATTTCGGTTGACTCAGTGCTGGCTCCTTTGTCAGGGAAGGCAGAAAATGAGGAATTACAAAGCAACAACTACCATTGCTCCACTTACCATTACTTCTGCCTGCCATGTCATGCCCAGTGCACAAGCAATTCTTTGATTTTGCCGGTTTTGATCCATTATTGCTTTTGCTATTATGTAACATCCTTTCTGCAAGTGTCTGTGGTTATGTGAGCGAGCGCTAATACTACCCCCATCATGTTTGCCCTGTAGCCTTGCAAACGTTCAGAGTCAGCCAGCCTCAAATCTGGGACTTTTCTGAATTTGATTTAGTAAGTTTGTAGAAGGGGGAAAGAAAAGGGAGAAAAGGATTAAAGGCGTTAAGGAAAGCTTTCAGTGTCAGCCTTTGAGCTCTGCTGATCCTCAGTGGAGATTTACAATCAACCGAGAGCTCTGTAGATGATACAACAAACTAATCAAACAGTATCTCATGTAGGCTTAGGCTTTAATTTTGTAACTTTTTATTTACTAAATAATAATGCATTTATCAAAGATGACTCCCTCATATTAGAAACAAAATAGTTACATCATATCCTCTGCATTGAGCCCATTAATATATTCATATTTAGTACCATTCCTTATTCTGGGTAATGAACCTTATAAATTATTTTATACACAAGAGTTTTTTGGGGGGGCTTTTTGGGTAATGTAAAATTTAGCAATGAGAAAGGTGTAATCTATATTGCGCTTTACTTACATGAGGTACATAATATTTCTATAATATTAGAAATACATATATAATATTTATATCACATCATAAACTTCTCAACAGCACATGAACGACCAAGGAGAATGATTGGGGGCCTTTTGGCAACCAATGTTCCATGGCAAGTGATGGTGTACCTTGGCGACGGGGTGTTTAATGGAGGCTACGCTGGTGGAGCACTGATCTCGGACCAGTGGGTGCTGACGGCGGGGAGGAATCTCTTCATCAATCGGACCCAAGCAGGCACTCGAGGGAAAGAGCCACTTGTCCCCAAAATCTATTTGGGTGTCACTCATCGGTCTCGCATTGATGCTTCTAAAGAGGTGGCAGTTGAGAAGGTAAATTAAGAGCCCTTCAGGAATGCAGCAGCTGTTTTTTGCAATGATCTTAGACAGGCACACACACTTATGCTCACATACACACACACATTGCTACTGCATTGCAAACACCACTTGTTGATTTGCTTGTTTTCACAAAGAGGAGGATTACATAGAGGATTTTTGTGGAATTCATTCTGGCTTCACTCAGGATTTGACTCGCTTTCATCTCATATTTTATACTTTCGTAGACTAATATGTTGACTAATATAAAACTGACATTTAATGCTGCTTTTACAACAATCTTATCCCTCCGCCAAAATAACAAACACCCACAATGGCCATGTTCTTCTTTCCCACAGGTATTCTTACACCCAGCCTTTCAAAACACATCAGACTGGGTCAACGACCTGGCTCTGATCCGACTGAAAGAGCCTGTCACTTTCAGTGTGTCAGTGATGCCCATCCCTCTCCCCGAGCGGAGGGATGACCTAGAGGAGACACCTGGTACCCTGGGCCTCCTCGCCGGCTGGGGCTGGGGCCCATACCTTACCCAGTCCAACATCCTCAAGTTCCTCAAATTGCATGTTACCTCTCGACAGGAGTGCAAGTCCGCTTATCAGGGTAAATCCTACACGCCGGCAGTGGACGACAACATGTTCTGCACAGGCCCGGGAGAATATGAGAGCAACGTGTGCTTCTGGGACGCTGGTGGTGCCCTGGCTGTCCTGAACCCGGAGGAAGACAGGGTTTATGCGGCTGGAATCCTGTCTTATGACAAGAGCTGCGCCGTGGAGAAGTATGCTGTTTACACCAAGATTTCCCCCTACCTGCCTTGGATTCATGAGGTCATGAGGGGCGATAAGGACTATGCCTCCAGACGTTCCTCTATCCTGGCTGGAATGTTTTCCAGGAAGGTCTAGCCTGTGTGAATTCCTTTACAATATCATCTAAAAGCTCATGCATTTGCTGTGTTTTCTATGCAGTTTATGTATATATGTATACATTGTGCAAATACAGTTCTCTTTGTAATTCCTATTTGAATTTGTGGTTTGTTTTCATTACGTTATCTAAAATAATTAATAGGTGTATTAAAAGGTGTAGTTGGCTGTGAAAATTAAAATTTTGTGAGATTTCAGATAAGGCTATAGTCATGGATGATAAGGAGATATTTATGTCTTACTACATTAATTAATCCAAATATGTGCTTACAACAGCTTGACTGGGATAATAGATGCACACAATTACCTCACAAAATAATTACCCACCCCAGCAGAATACATCCAAAAGTGAGGGGAAAACATCCTCACATCACATCTAAAGCATGTAGATTCAGTTTGCATTATGGTATCAAATTGACATTGTCTGAATGAATAATGCTGTAATGTTGCATTGTGAAAGCCATACAGGCAGAAGAAGCACACATATTTTTCGCCACACTGCTAATACATCCACTGTGACTGAGTGAAACCTCCATCAATCCACTTTTTATTTACCTATAGCTGAGTCACTGACTGAGACTGTCTAATGCATGCATTTCAATTGGTCTTTGCAAGTTCTCTGGAACTGTGTCACCTCTGTCTGACAAAGGCTGATTAATGATGGAAATATGACGTCAGTTCAGTCAGTTCATGACGTCAGAGGGTAAGATCTCATTCATGGTCAACTGCATTTGACACAAGTGGATCGCATTCACATACTGGTGCCTAAAGTATCTGTATAACTAAAGCAGTTACACTAGATTTGTATCACATTTGCCATCAAAGACAACAAAATACTTGAAATTGACCATAAATCAATGATTTTAACTCTTAACCAGACCAAACTGATTTTAGCCTATGCTGTTTCTGCAATAATGTAACTAGACCTTGCAGCATAACCTATTTATAATTTCACTGCTGACTATTGGCTTGTTTTGTTACATTACATTTTGCAATAGATGGCCCAAGGTTGATAATTTGGGAGGGTTATTGGAATGTCAAGGCAGTTGAGTGTAATTTAGGCTGAAAATAACACAGCTGCCATCCCTTAACTGCACCTAAACGTATGCAATCTGCACAACCCACACAGACTTTGGAGAGACAAAACCAAAAACCCAAATTAGCATTATGCAATCCATTAGCAAATGAAGGCATAAAACACAGAAGGTAAAGGCAAATATTTTCTTTTAGTCTTCATGAAATCTATAAACTTAACATAAAGATGTCCCAGTTGGTAATGTCCTTGTGAAATGCACATACGATATATGTATTTTTGCAGCTTATTCGGTCAGGCACTTCGCTCTCCAGAACAAATAATGACATTGTAATGAAAACAGATCTATGACAACCAAGGCTTTCGCAGCTGAGTACAAGAGAGATTTATGATCCATAAATCAGTATGTCACTTTTGGAGATTAGACAGACAAGCAAAATTTAAGGCTGGAAATGCATAGATACATATTTAACACATATTATGTTTACAGCGTCACAATATGCTTGTTTACCTTTCTACTAGACTGTAAAACAAAATAAACTTATTTTTCTAATCTGCACTCAGTGAATTGTTTGAGAGGGAAACATTATAATGGCAAAAAATTTAATGAGCACTATTTGGAACAATAATTATGAAAGTGCCTGAAAGTGTACGAATGTCACATCTTTACGAGTGCATATATACATGTGTGTGTGTTTTTCGTTCGATCTGTGTCCATATGCCCACAAGTTTGAGATCAAGCCTAATAAGGAACTGTACAAAAGTACTCTTTCTCAGGCTAAAATATTTATGTGCCTGTCAAAAGTCATAACAATCAAGGCTGTCTGCGGCCACACTCCTACCTGTGTTTGCCGCTGAGCGGATGGAATTGCATAAGCTCCCTTCTTCTTCCCAGAAAGCAAGAGAGAGAGAGAGGGACAGAGAAAGAGAGAGAGGAGGGGGTATTTGTGTGATGCGAGCCAGTCTTGCTTTGGCTCCCAAGAGGGCCTACCTTCATTTTTAGTCCTGCTCTGAAGCATGTCCACCACCGATGTACCTCCTGACCTTTCAAAATACTGAACCCTACGCTCTCAGATTTTTTGGCACCAACCTTCTGGAATGTTCTGGTGTGTTTTGGTTGGATTAGTGTCACAGAGGATCATCCATGTTGTGTATGTAGGGGGTGGCGATGCATCTCAGTCCACCTACTGTTCTGTGGGAGCAAACCTCTCTCAGTCTCCTGTCAATAAGTCAAAACAACTTTCACACAGCTGCTTCAGTTATGCTGAGGACACAATTCATAAACTTACCACCACAACAGTCACCAGCATCTAAAGGCGGGTGTCATCGTGGGCATGTGTATTTGTTTGTGTGTTTGCGTGTGTGTGTGTGTATGCATGACCACTGCCAGTCTGTCTTGGGTGTCTGACATGATGCACAAGTGCTGTTCTGTGCATGCATAATGGCTTGTGATATAGGCTATGCAAATGTGTGTCTTTATGCTTCTCTGAGCTTTAGTTATCAGTCTCAGCGTTCTAACACAGGCAGCCCTATAGCTAAATCTTAATTTAAATCAAGCGCTGCACAATAGGTTCAGGTTTATTCGTAGCAGTATAGAGACAGAGAGAGACTTTTAAAAAGTTTTTTTTTCTTGTGGCTACATCACTTAATTAATTCTCTCCTCAGTCTCTCATGATACAAATTTACCAAGCTCAGCGAAAGCTGAAAGCTATCTCAAAGCACGACCCTTAGTGGCACAGAAATTCTTCATGCAACATGTCTGGACACAAATGGGATGAAGTGTTCATCTTCACTTCTTGGTGGGGACTTAAAAAGACTTGCCACTCTTTGCAAATGAACCATGACAATTTAGCAATTTTCTCTGCGGTAGCTATCTCCAGTTAAAGAACATCTTAGAGAATAATTAATTTTTTGCATGCTCTATCCACACCCGCATAGTGTTTATTTTCACTGGGATTGGAACCAGAAAATTATTGCCATGCAGTAGTGGGCTTTGACGATGAGAAAAATAGGATTCTTTGCTATTTACTCGCAGCTTATAGTTAAACATGACTGACATTTGTAAAGCATGACCAATCTTTTCTTTGTGATGCCTGTGTGGTTAAGTAAGCAAGGTCCCCTTTCAAGATTTAATAGGAAACAATGACGGCCATAAAAATTAGATTACCCTTGAAAAGTGACACATGCTTGTTTTCAGGTGCCAGGATTAATCATCTCTTCATGGTCAATGATTGATCTGAGCTGATACTCTGTAAACATAGAATCAGCGACGGTCTCCCAGAGACGGCATGTGCATGGGTGCACTGTTTCCATGGGCTAGACAAACACACCCAAACCCTGGAATCAGCGTGGAGCACCAACAAGTGCATTAAAGAGGAGCGAGTGTCAGCAGAAGCACTGACTCGAGGCTACAGGCAGCTCTCCTCGCATCGCTCTCCTAACAACCAGCCTCCTCCGTCCTTTCCCCAAGCACCCTGAAGAATGGCCCACCTCAGTAAATGAGTCGTCTACAGTGGCTCCTATTCTTAACATGCACTACTGCCTGGTTGCTGCTGAAAAGAAACCAAACACAAAAAGCATGGGATGAAATTGCATGCATTCGATGCATCAATCTACTAACAGTAATCTTAATTAATGATATTTTTATTTGCAACAAGGATGAGTATCCCTGCCTCTACTAGTGTCCCTTAGTCACACTGCATCAGAAGTGAAGCTAGCCTGGGTAAGGCTCTTGTGATTTCAATCCTAGGGCAAAGCTGTATTTCAGGGGGAGAAGAAACAGATTGGAGGCAGTGTAAGCAGTCCAGTTGTCTCTGAATAAGGGTCTTCTTGGATCATCAAGTCTATGATGTGTTAGATTTGAAATGCAAATAAAGTGGTAGTTTGTACAAGGGAGGAGTCAGTGTTAACTTGTTTTGTACTTTTCCTGATTCCTTCTCTCTATCTGTCTGTCTCTCTTGCTAGCCTACACACACACACACACACACACAAACACACACAAACACACACACACACACACACAAAGAGGAAGAGAGAGAGACAGAGAGAGAGAGAAACACACACAAACAGAAACCTTACTGATTGAAAATATTGAATTAGCTGTTTTGCAAGACCATCTCACTGAATAGACATTGAGAGAGGCAAGACGGCAGCTGAGTAAACAGGAGACTTGTTGGGTCCTGGAGTCAACCAATGTGATTGAGTAGAATAAAGCGGAACCTTCTGTTCTGGCCTAACCATAAACACACGGAAGTACACACAGGGTACACACTCCATGCATGTTTATCACAGATACATCACATGTTTCACAGATTTGTGTGTGTGAATGTGTGTATGTGTATCTGTTTGTGTGTTGTCTTGACAGCCAAGATTGTTTATCTGAAATGATTTACTGGTTTCTCACAAATATACTTAGAACTACACTAACATCAGTAGTTCAATAACCTCCAGGTAATTATCAAGATCTAGACTCTGATCTCACACACAAATAGTCTGTTCGTCAATGGTCTGATTGTGTGACTGTCTCATGACTCACTGGACAGATCATTTAAAACAACAGCAAAAGGTCTTTTTTTATTTTTGCTGTCTCAATAATTGGGTGGTTTATTGTGTCCACCATGAACAAAATGTCATTGAGTTTATGTGTTGAATTTGGGTGATGTCTTGAGTGGAAAAAAGGAAAGGAAGAAAGAAATGAAGAAAACAAGAAAGAAAGTTTCCCACAATAAAAGACATGCTTCTGTCGCTATTTGACGGAAGGGGTCATGTGATACACCCATGACATTTACTGATTTACTTTCTTACCACATGTCAAGCAACTCTTCATATTTGTACAAATATTCTTGCATAGTTGTATGCATGCAAACAGAATTGTATAAAACCAACATTTAATTTTTATAGAAACTGTGTATGTTAATAAATAGCCAGTTGTTTTGTGTGTGTGTGTATGTGCATGTTATATGTATATTCCAACTATTATCTGACACTATCATGTGCATACTGTTGTATGAGTAAAATGTACAGTTCTGAACCACATTCCAGTTTCACACTCCAGTGGTCACCCACTTCCTTCCTTGTTCTCGTCAGGGCAGGAAAGGGTAAGTGTGTGTCCTTTAAACAGGAATGGACAGCGTTTAAATGCCATTGAAATGCCGCGCCCGTCTCACCACCCACGTTAAGCAGTCACCTCCTGATGGCTGGCCTTCCCAGGAACCCCTCCCTCCAGCTTCACTTACCAATGCGTCAGCACAGAGGCCAGAGCACGAGGCAGAGAAGAGGCTGAGCTTCCCCCCCTCTCTCTCTCTCTCTCTCTCTATTGCTTTTATTCACTCACCCTCTCATTCTCCCTGCATTGCTACTTAGTCATCAGATATAAGCATACAAATACACGCACATACACACACACACACACACACACACACACACACACACACACACACACACACACACACACAAACACTCACAGGCATTCTCTGCAGCAGTATCTGTTGTCTAAATTGTTCACTGACTCAATCAGCCTCTCTTCCTCTCGCCTCACTCATCCAGCCACACATCCATGTCTTCCTAGTCCCCTGGTGCAACAGCTCATCCCCACCATCACCCACCCATGCATCACCAACCCCCACCCCCACCCCTGACAGAGGGCTTTCACTTTTAATCAGGATGAACTCCTTATCAGCCTTTAAGCTTCGCATCCTTTCTCTCTCTTCCTTTTCCTCCCTCTCTCTCTCTTTCTCTCTGTCACTCTCTTTCATTTTCTCTGCCACACACACACACACATGCAAACATATCCTTATACACAAACACACACATGCACACACACTCACACACACTGTGTTATTACCCATGATGTCCTGTGGACATGTGAGGGGAAATAAGGGGGTGTTGTGTTGGCTAAACAACCCCAGTGTGTCATACAGTGGCCCTGATTGTCCCTGTGATGGCTACTGGCCACTGGCCTCTGGCTTGTTGATCACTCACTGAGATATGGACACAGCATGGCTAACAGGTGATCTAAATGCCATTGAAGCATAGGAGGTCACGCATCCATATTTGCTTCCCATGGGGTGAGCGTGAATACTGTATATATATATATATATATATATGCAAATGTATACATGATAATAGGGATGTAGCCATCCTAACGCCACAGTCATACCTCTGCTCAATATTATTCGTTACAGTGTTACGTCAGGGAACTCTCCAAGGCTTTGGTTTTTCAGACTAAATTGTTTAACATCAAATCAGCTAACAGAGAAGGTTGAACCAATGGTTTTAAAGTTCTTATAAAGCATCTACTCTCCAGGAAGTAAACATATGCCTACTAATAGTAGCCAGACTCTTTACATACAGTGAAGCAAAGCAATAGTCTGGCCTTCCAGGCAAGTGGGGAGGTATCCAAACAATGTGATGGAAACAGATCTTACCCCGAGTTACACACAATTTCAAAAGTCAGCTCCATGACTGTGTTTTTGTCAGCCGTTGTGTTATCACAAATTGGTTTACAGCAATGTGCATGGCCACAGAAATACCCAATTCTGTATGCAGTTCTCATTTCTCTGACTAGCTGTTTGATCCATTACACTCTATACTGTATGTAGCGGCTGTATGGCAGCCTCCCACACTGAGTCAACGTACAGCAGGAAGCTGACTGTCACTCTGTCGACGTAGGGAAACTCACAGTGAGTGGGCAGAGATGTCACATGTGGGAGCTTGTCAGTCAAAAGCTGGGTGAAGCAGCTGGATTTGCCTCAAATCTCCACAACCTCTACATCAGAGGAAAGCTGGTGTTAAGAATGTTGTTCCATACGCATCGCTAGTGTGGAATGCAGTAAATCATGTTTCTGTTCAGTAGTATAGTATAGTAAGTATTATGTGATGAATTTAAATTGTAATACAATTATATTGTTGCTAGTGTGCCATGTCAGCTGTCAACATCCTGACATCTTTCATCAAACATAGCTTAACTGTCCCTTTGCTAAAGCATGATCTTCAAGAGGATAACAAACAAACTGAAGGAGAGATGCGCCAAAGCATATTAGCGTCGGGCCACATAGGGTATGTCTAGTGGGTGCCTTAGATATTAGCATGCTAGCTATCTCATTTCTGATCAGATTTTTGTCTTTTTTTTCTTTTTTTTACCAAATGTACAAAAGTGTACCAAAAAGTTTTCAAAAGCATAAAATGTCCTCTAACAACAGAACTTTAGGCTAAAAGATTTTTTTCCCCTTTAAGCATAGCATATCGTGAATATTATGACCTCTGTTCTTATCCTGATACAAGAGCCCTGCTACTGAACTCAACAAACAGAACAAAATTTAATTCAGTTTTACCCATGCCACATGCTACATGCTGTCTAGAACATCATCAGAAAACACATCTTCAGTGCCCAGAGTATAATTGAGCAGTATCTTTAGGCTTGTTAAAAGGAATTGAAGAATGTGTCTTGGCATGTGCCTGTTTCCCTCCCTCCCACTCAAACAGATGTGCCCGTCATTCAGTGTCTTATGTGCTAGTGCAGACAATAGGTCACCCAAATCTGTGGTAATTGGTTGGCTGCCATTAATGTTAACACACATGGTTCCTCGGAAAAGAATGTGCAATGTCACCCGGCTCTCCACAGAGGTTAAGAGTGTTTTGTCTAGGCACGTTGTATGCCCACGTTTTCCACACACTCAGCTACATCTGGTATCTTTTAAAAGATACATTTACTGGTATCTTGGTTGGAAACAGCAAATCCTTTAGTGTTTATCGAGATCTTTAACAGTGTATCATTCAACTTCAGTATGAATGTACACTTCTCTTTTTTGCACTACAACAAATGACACTGCTGCTTAAACAACACCATTTGAGCTTTATTACACTACACACTGTGTATTGGGTATTTCACTTAATTGTATCATATACAAACCCATTTGTACTTTTTTGCTATGTGTATATTGTCCTTGCTAAGATGTTTAATGTTCACTGTGGGCCTAGGGAGCGCTGTAATTTCAAATCCTATGTGTGAAACCTGTACATATGGCTTTTGACAATAAAGCTGACTTTTACTTTGACTTTGACTTCATTGAGAAATTATCCATCCAGATAGAACCATTCAGGCTAAACGGCTAAAAGCTTATGATAGCATGACAAATGTCAGCATACAAATGGGGTTTCAATTCCTCTCTACAGTGAGAATAATTAGAATAAAAAGTATAATTAGAATAGCATCACATAGGCCAGTTTTAACATGGCAGTGAATGCTTCACCAGATTTGAGATCAGTTTTTTCTATTGTTTTTACAAACATGATATGTTTGCTGCATGAAACATGCAAAGTGGTCTGACCATAGCTGTTTCAGTTCTTTTAATATTACCGGCTATATTCTTCATCATTCCAGGCTCCCTCAGTCATGCAATGATTGAAGAGTCATCAAACCACCTTCTTCACTTCAGGCCACCTGTAGTCAGCAATAGGTGTCCCTGCCTGAGTCTCTGGCTGTGAACTCTAAGCGTGGTGACACTTGCCTGGGGACAGAGATGCGGCTCTATTCCTGTCCTGCCATGCTATTATTGGTGCTTCCCTTTCTGCTCAGCTGGCTCTGTCTGACAGGCTTTTTTGTCTCGTGAAAAATCTCCTCCCTCCTCTACCTCCTCCACTTCCTTCTGCATTCCCGCAGTCTCTGAGCAACAAGGAGGAACACACTCCTACAGAGTGATGACACACACACACACACACACACACACACACACACACACGTACAAACACAGACACAGATGCCAACACAGACACACACACACACACACACGCACACGTTCTTAGATGCAAATGTCAAGTGTCGCCACTTATGAGGCCAGATACAACACTTCCCTCTGCATCCTATGTCATCCCATGTGAGACACCTGACAAACGGAAGTGAGAGAGAGAAAGGGAGAAAGACACAAAGATACAACGACCAACTGAGCGAGAGCAAGGAAGTGTCAAAGAAACTTTTAGACTCTCAGTGAAGTGTCTCTCCCCTCTCCTGTCTTACTCTCCCCTCTGATGTCTTACTCTCCCCTCTCCTGTCTTACAGCATCAGGAGGCTATGTCTGTGCTGCTGCATCTACAGCTGTTTTTTGAAGAGACTCCCAGAGAATCAGTGGAACAGTGTGGGTTTTGGGCACATTTGATGGGAACAGTGAGATGATTACACCCTAAGTGGAATGAAAAGGAAAGCTGACCCTCTTTCTAAACTAATGAAGACAAGCGCACTCAAGATGACTAGCCACAGCTTGTTGCATCAAACACGATGAATACTGATTCTATGTCGGCAGAAAGCTGGCATACTATGATAGGCTTGATCATTACAGAACAATGACAAGAATGACTTCAGGAAGTATGTCAACAAATTGCGGAGAAGTGATGAGAGTTGTTTTCATTTTAAGTCATGCTTGTGTAGGTGTGTCAACTGTGTCAGCTTCTCATTCATGTGTTAGAGGAGCTCAACCTAATTCTGACAGATATGTTGGGAACCAAAGCAGTGCGAATGCTTTGATGTGAGGTTTATCAATAAACCATTTAATACATTAAAAATATTGTCAATACTATTTTTTTCACGTTTCACATTTATTATTATTAAAACATGAAATGCAAGCAAAGACAGACAAAACTGAGTAAATAAATAGTCATGAAACATAAAATTATCAATGTCACATGTTACAAACAGAAAAAAATGCAACAAAATAAATCAGCCAAAATGATAAAGCAAGCCTGTAGCCTACAGTCCATTCAACACCTTTCTAAAGAAAAAAAAAACAAAACAGTTTTAAGGCTTTGTAAGCGTCCCAATTCAGACAAATCTGAAACTGTTTATTATTTAGAGGCTAGGAGTCCTTAAATACATTCATTTAGATATAGTGACCTAATAAGCTTTTCTCACACTCATTTTCACCTGCTGTGCATGTCTGACATGTGATGTCTCAGTGGAGGGCTTCCTCAGTATTGATATGATATAAACAACACATGTCACAGTTACTAGGATCTCTTTAAATAGCTTATGCAATTGTATTTATGAATCTGCCAGTCAGTCAGTATTTTCAAAAACAATCAGAAATGAAAACTTTCAGAATAAGCACCTTGACATCTAAGGATGGATGATGTTTTAGCCTGCATGAAGACAGTCTTTTAGAACTGGACATGTGGCTGTCATCTCTATGTCTGTGCATGTCCACATCAATTTCAAATGAGAGTTTTGCATCTGGACCTCAAACACAGCATCAAAGTCACTTCTCTGACAGTCATTAAACATGTTTTTCCAGTCTTCAGATTTCCCTGAAACAGAAAACAGATACTGACATGAATTAGATGCCATAAGGGGTAAAAGTGAACAAGGGTAAAATGAGCTTCTGAAATTTGTAAATGCTTTCCTAGTGTAGCCTACTGGTTTATACACAGAGAAAACTGCTTTATTCATCAGAAACCAATGACTTGCATGGACATAATAGGTAAGACATATTCCCATCAAATTCTCTGTAAGTCTGTTGTCAGTTGTGCGACTCATAATTCCCTAACAACATGTGCCATGCACCTCCTCAGAGAGAGGGAGTGCCCTGCAATATTTCTGTTCACAGATTACCTTGGGATGCCTCAAGACTCACCTTTACGCATGAACTTTCCGCAGCTATGGTCCATGATGTCTTGTGCGACTAGCGTGTAGTTGACCATGGCATTGTCCTTCATGGTGCTGAAGCTGCATTGCTCCTGGGCACGGGTTATCTCCTCTTCCACCAGGGGGCACTGCAAGAAGGTGCTCACCCTCTGCAAGGAGCCCCGCGGGTCCTGTATCAGGGAAGCAAAGCAGTTTTATTTATGCGGCACACTTCATATTCAGAGGTATTTCAATACTCTGTACATGATAACAACAACAAGGAAAAAACACAAACATCTAATTAAAATACAGAAAAAAAGAAAAAAAATCACACATGAACAGAAAAAAGTGTTGAAAATATGTCACAGCGGAAACCTTTTGGACTATACTGGTTTAAAAAAATGCCAAACATGGATTACATTAATACAGTGGAGAGAACAATACCTTGCACATTTCTTCATATGTGATGAAAAAAAAGTTTTCAATGTCTTTTTCTGGATCAGTCCAGCCTTTTACATGATCAAACCAAGATCCATAGTGCACTACAAATATCAAAAAAATGAAACATCATAAATTTAAGTAAGCAAGTCACTGAAGTTGGAAAGCCATAGAAAAAACACACCAACAGAGGTTTGTCTGCTTACCCTGTCCTTCCAAGAACTTGCTGAGAAACTCGTCAAACGACCCAGGCTCAGGGAGGAACTTGGCCATGTGATGAAAGTGGTAGTAAGACACAGCAACATCTCTTGGGTTTCTTCCGATGTATATAACCTGATAACAAGAATGGAAGACTGTGAGTCATCATTCTATTTATGTATACCACACCCTGAACTATTGTTCAGGAAAATAATAGGACAAGAAGATCATAGCTAATTCTTGAATGCAGGATGCAGTGTACTCAGGTGTTGTTTGTGGGCCTTACCTTAGTGTTGGATGCTTTGAGAGCGGAAGCTAAGGTGTGGTAAGGCAGGTGAGTGGTGAGGACACGGGGCTCCTGGGCGGCACTCAGCACCTGTGGGCAGTAATACTGTTCCAGCCACGGGGCACGTGCCCAGTTGGGCACCGTCTGGGATGGAGTGGGGTCCCCCCGACTCAAAATGAGAGTCACCATCTCTTGCATCCATGTGGTACCTGGAAGCAGAGGGGATATGTGAACGTCAACATACAGCAACAAAATACATGGCATCTGCTTTTGAGATTTTTTCAGACGTGTCTTGTTTAGAGATGTGTCCCGATGTGTGTCTTGTAGTGTGGAATTACTGCCGTGAAAGACAGACAAAGAGAACATGGAGAGTGACAGAGGGGGAGAGAGATCAAGTGCCTATGCCACTTTAGCTGAAATTCAAACCAGAGCAAGAGGAGGCTAAATCAAGTGCTCTCAAATAAGACACACTAAGAATTCAAAAAACAGTCACTGTTGAGAGTAGCAACACCGGTTTCACAGACAATGCACTCAATTTTCCTACCTGATTTTGGGTAGGACACAATCAGTATGTCCGAGTCCTGGAATGGAAAGTGACTGGCATAGTTAAGAGAGTCCTGAGTATGCAGGTGCCCTGGCAATGAGATCCCGTGAAAAGTCTCTGTCACATCGAGCCTGGACATGTTTTTATGCGTCTGCCTGTATGGTATGTCTGTGAGGGTTACAGCAGTCTGACACTTATATCCATCTTGTTGAAGGTGTGGACGCATGTGGGAAGGACAATCAAATAAGGAAGTGATGCTATTACAGAATAGGTCAAAATTCCTGCGAACCACTGTATCGGTTAACTGTTATAAACAATAAATAAATATGTCACTACCACAATTCTTGACCACACATCGTTGTTATGTGAGAAGTCCCATGTCAATAATCGCACTAGACTGAGAGGCCCATCCAAAGTTCATAAAGAATGCACTCCAATTCATCTCAAACCTTAATAGGACTAGGGCTGGGTATCGATTCAAATCTCAAGAATCGATTCGATTCCGATTCTTAAGATTAAGGATCGATTATCCCGATTCGATCCGATCCGATCCAATCTCGATTCGGGTTAGTGTTCTTAAAAACATTTTTTTTAACCTTAACCTGTTTTACATACAACATGTTAAAACTAGCATTAGATTGACATTTAACAGCAAATTATGCAAGTATTGGTATTGGAGTGATGGCTGTGAGACTGGTGAAGAAAGAAAGGTGACCCAGGACAGCAAACATATGATACCAGGTGTCTATACCTGCAGCAATGAACTCCTATTGAGACACTAAACTGATGCATTATTAAGATTAAAAATCAAGACCTCACCCCAGACTGAAGCTTACTTTTCACATTTTCTTTAACTGACTGATACATGTTTGGGATGACTTCTTCAGACAGTCGTTTGCGAGACACCATAACGTAGTGTGGTTCAGTGACTTTCATCAAATGTCTGAAGCCTTCGTTTTCAACAACAGAGTACGGCCGCATATCTTTACAATTGAAACCCGCAATCGCCTCGGTTATTTTGAGAGAACGTGCAGAATTGGCAGGTAGTTGTAGAGTTTCCTTGAGCTTCATCTGTTGCGGTCCAGATGGCTTGGATGCAAGATCTGGGTGATGTCGCAACAGGTGGTTCCTGAGGTTGGTCGTATTTCCGCAATACTTAACTTCCATTTGGCATAACTTGCAAATCGCTTTGCTTTTGTCAAGTTCATCTTTTTCTTTGTCCTTTCTGAAACCGAAATGGTGCCAAATGGGGGCCTTCAGTGATTCAGGCGTTTTCAAAAATTCGACTGGGCTAAAGTTACCACTGACCGACGCCATGTTTGTTTCACAGGCAGCGCGAGAGCGAGCAGATGTCTATGGTGCGAGTGCGCCACAACGTGAATACCATGGAAGCGACTTACAAAGTTTACCGGGGGAATAGGCTACTAAAAAAATAATTGTATTTATATATATATTTAGTAATCGATTTTTGGACGCGCGAATCGATATTGAGAATTTAATATGCGAATCGATTCAGATCTGGAAAATCGATTGTTTCAACACAGCTCTAAATAGGACATGTTAAGAATTGATCAAATGGACTTACTGATTAGTCATGCCTTTTGTTTGTGGAGTTTACTTTCTCCCATATCCTTTCATGCTGGTTATTTCTGTCATTTATTCTTTTGTTTGGACAGTATTGTTTTCCTTTTTGATTTCACTTATTTTTATTTTTATTTACTTTTTGTTCTTTATTTTAATTTATGCAAAGCACATAAATCTTACCTGTCTTACCTGTGTATTCAATGTTCTAGGCTACTCCTCTCTTTAGGTAGAAACCTTGAATGTCGAAAACCATTAGTTTTCAGGACACTGGAAAAAAAACATGCATTTTCTGAATAACTGAACAATGCCTTGTCAAAGTTGATATTATATCTTAACATATGGTCATACCTTCGATATATCTAAAACACCCAGACCGATCTGAAAACTGAAGACAAACAGCACTTTTTTTTATTTAATTAAATAAAAACATAAATACATAAAATGACCAAAAATGGACATCGGAGGATTCCATGTGACAGTGACGTTGTGGAAATAAGCTTGCCTTGCATTGCCTTGCCTCCCTTACGTGGTGATATTAACTTCATTCATGATATCTTGTCATCACTTTATCCCCTCAAAAGATCAGAGCTTGTATCTTGGATTATGTATAGCATAGGGGTATAGAGGTCACTCATGTCAGTGTCTGATCTTGTGCTAGATTATAATAAAGTCCTCACAAGTGGGAGCAACTGAAATGGTGACTGACATGTTTTAAGTTGCTAAAACATTTTTAATGCAAGTAGGTACAAAAAAAGCCTGTCTGAACATGACAAATAAACTAACATACTAGCTAACTAACTAACAAATAAATTAACTAACTAAAATTACTAACAAGAGAGGTACGCTAACACATTAAGTAGCACTTTGGGGATTTAGCATTTTTGTACAAAACCCACAAAGGCATTCTGCATTAGCCAGGCATCAGCATGGAAGCCAGTGATTGATGCTAGTGTAGGAAAAATTATAATATCCTTGAAACGAGTGTCATCAAAAGAGAATAGGAGTGTGATACAAATGTATGCCATGTGTAAAACCTTATTCTAAAGGGGTAAAATAACCAACCAAGCGATGTGTGGTAACTTAAAGTGCTGCTGAAAACCAGAAAGGTAATGATTTGGCTCCACCAGGAAATTAGAAAAAATAAATAATGAAACCTAGATAAGCAAAACCAACAGAAGAACAAGAAGTCAAAGGAAGGCATGGGGGTCTGCAATTTGATTTGCAACATATGATGTGTATTCTGGGGGTATAAAAGGGAATCCTAGTCTCCAAGAAGATGGGCTAGTTACTCGGCACACCTTGTGTAGGTTTTGTGTGGGTAACTTGTAACCTGTGTCGAGATTAAAGATTACAGTGATCCACCAAGTTGCCTATCTTGAATTTTTGACCACACTAGCTACACTACACTAGAAAAACGATATGGGTACAGCGTAATGGGATGTGTAAAAAAAATTCTGTTAATAGTTGACGAGAAAATCTAGTGACAAATCACTGACCAGTCTGAGAGCACAAGCACTGAGTTTGAAAGAGCCAAATCTGGAGCATAACATATGTCACGGCCAAACCTTTGAGATTGATTGAAGGCTGACCCAATAGTTTTAAAGGCACACTAGGCAACGTTTTTAGGTTAATTTATCAGCTTCGTAGTCACTTTGATGATTAAATGGATTATGGGGTGAATGAAGACTTTCTCTAGGCCCAACTCTAAGGTAAGTTCTGCCGTTGAAAAAGTAAATGAAATCAAAATTGCATTTATTACTGGCTTGTTAGTCAATGTAACGCACCAAAATGATAATCACTTGTTCCTATTCTTTGGTTTGCAAATAATGATTGATGAGAATGTACAATGTTGTTGCAATTGTTTCAAAAAAATGGCAACTGCAAGAAGAGCTCCGTAGATAAAAAATCACAGTCTTGCCTGGTACGCCTTTAAACTTCAACCAGGATGTAAATATATCTCTATCATGAGCCTCCAGACTCTTTGCATTACAGTTGTGATGCATTACTAGGCACAAGAAGAGAATGGACCCAAAGGAACAGTGCTCATATGGCTAGTAGGATCACAGACAGCAATATGAACTCAGTGATCACAAAGCACTGAACAACATATAGGGATGTTGTGCAAAAGTTATGTAAGTGTAACAATAAAATGAGCCATTAAATGCAGGGTTCCCACCCACTGTCACTGATGTCATTTAAAATGAGCAACATTTTCTATGACATGTCAAAGTTCTTAGAATCTCCATGACTTCATAACAACCTTGACAAAAGAACGTCATTTATTGCTTTATGGTTTAGGCGCAATAACTCAATAAAAAAAGTGGACAACAACATATCTTTGGGTTAGTTAAGCTTTGTAAGCTTTATTTTTATGCACAGTCAAGAGTTGTAACACCATTTCACGGTTGTTGAAGCCTATCCATGCAGTTAGCACCTCAGTAGCAGTAGGCCCAGTGTAATATTGGGGGGAAGTTGTGTGAAATCCCTCCTCAACCAAATATTTCCAAATAACTCAGCACAACACAAACACACATAGACACAAAGATACCTCACTGTTCTTGAATTTCCTTTCTCCCTTAAAAGTTGAAGTCCTAAGCCACAAATAGGGCAAAGAATTCATCAATTTCACTTCATGTTTCTATAGACACATACTCACACACACACACACACACACACACACACACACACACACACATACACATGAAACATACAAAGTTTGGGTTACATTTCAGGACAAATGTGCTGCAGTAATGTTCACCAATACATCAACAAAAACCTGTTGATGTAAACTCTAGTCTAGACAAGAGACTTAAGACCCTGGTCTAATTTCTACCCTTTCTATATGGAGCCTCTTCCCCTTCCCTTTTGAAACTAGGGTATTAGGGCTCTTCCTGAAAAAAGACAATGCTTTAAGAATCAGATCATCTTTTTGCAAACAATGTTAAGACATTCAATAATAAGACATCAGAAACAAAGTTTGTGTATGGTTGGGCAATAATACAAATACAAGTTTTCTCAGGGAGCACTGAATGGAGTTGTGAGCTCTCTGGCATGATTTGCTTGTTCTTTGGTTCAAATATAATGATAGCTGAATTTTAACATAAATACAAACAAGAAAAAACTAAGAGCCAGCACTGCTGACTGTACCTTGGACATTCTATGGATAGCCATCTATCCATAGATCATAGCTTATTCTCAAAGATAAGGTCTTATTGATGCATATCCCTGATGTTATATAAGATTTTATAATTGATAGCTGTTTCTGCAGTTCAACCAAAAACACAGTATAGGCTGCTGACAATTCTGGTCCAGTCAAGGTAGGCCCTATTTATTTCCATTACTGCTATAGAGCCTACTCTACATCACAGATACCACTCTTAATGAAAGACACAAAACCCTTGTGTCTTCCATGGAAATAGTAATCACTAAAACATTTGATAGTTCTATTACTTCCACAAGGACAAAGACAAAAAATATATTTTTCTTATGAACTTTATGGAAACACAAAAAATACAAACAGACATGGCAAAGTAATTAGCCTCCTGACAATTAAAGGTCACTAGCCTCTCTGTCACAACTGAACACAACTTCTTAGCTCAGTCTTCCATGAAAACACTGCTCCAGCTGCTCCAGAAAAAGGGGGTTGTGACATTGACCTTGAGTTTCCACAGATCCTCAACATGATGGATAGAGCCCCATGTAGGTTTTGTGATAAGCAGAATAACGCTAAGACTTGAGGAGTGCTGAGGTGGGAAGTCGCTTCTGCTTTGTTATCCTTATCTCCCATTGGCACTCTCATTTCTGATTGGCTGAGGAGGTGGGAATTAACGTTGTATAATTGGCTATCTTTAAAGTAGATCCGAAAAAATCCAGTCACTGTTCCATAAATGCACTTATGATTGGTAACCATAACAAAGTAGTAAAGTATGTCACGCTGGACTTTTCCCCCTTAACTGTGGCTATAATAGGTTATTTTCTGTAGTTCAATTACACAATTCCTAAACATAAAGTTATATTTAAAATATATTGTCTTTGTATGCCCTGCAACTTTCATTAATGCTAAATCGACCTGAGGCTTAGGGGCTTAGGTCTAATTGCTAAAGGTAAGGGATTTAACTTCCCAACCCAAGGTTTTTTTTCTTTTACAAGCTTTCCTATTTTTTTGACAACAATTAGATGATTACTTAAAAAAGATTTTTAAACAAAAACACACACATATCATGCATAAACTACAAACGTAATAAATATGCTATTAGCACAAGCCTTACACTGTACAGCCTTACACTGTTATCATCCAGAAAAATGAAATATGGTTTTCTGACAAGGTGTCCGTTATTCCCCAATAATGGGGCACCTATGAAGTAGATCTGGTATAAAAGTTTAATCACCATTCTATATCAATTTACTTTTGAACAGTAACTATAACAACCATAGTAAACGATAGAATAGCAAGCAATAATGGAATCAGCTGTTGGCAAGCTCACTGTTGACAGTAGCCTAACCAAAAAAACAACCAAACAGGGGTGCATTTCCCACAACCATAGTTGCTAAATGCTAAGTTAGCTGCTTTGTTGGTTGCAATGCAATTGCCCATTGCCAACCAACTAAGTTGCTAAATGGTTAGCAACTATGGTTTTGGTAAGCGCACCCCAGGTTAGCTTCTTTTAAAACTGAATTGCATGTTTCCTTTATGTTTTAAACATCTGCTTATTGTCTACACGTGTCAGTTTTAACCAATGCAAAAGCGTCATGGAGTTCCATTATTCACCTATATTGGGACACCTCAAAGGCCGTTATCCCTAACATAATGCAAAGGACGGTGTTCACAACAACTGAGCTTGAATTCTTCCCTGTGTCCCACACAAACACCTAAGGACAGGGGCACTGAAACTTTGTTTTTTAAAGGACCCCTCATAACCACAACAAAAAATTACCCACATAGGTTTATGGTCATTTGTTCTCTACATGCTTTTGAACTCTTATTCTGAGAACATATTTTGCTAATACCAGAGCAGTTTTAAATAGGCACGTTACTGAATTTAGCAAAACTTTACAGTACGCAGGAGTAGTTTTTAAATGATTGTTTTTTTGACAAATGTAGGCCTACTGTGTAAAATAATTGTGTTTGTTTCACATAACTTGTTTGCAGTTACTGTCAATGCCTGAGGAAAGTGTTTTGACAGATTGATGTAATGTATCGTGTAGGTATAATGTGTAACTGGTCCAATGATATGCTAACATGTACACCACACAAATAAGTTCCAACATGGTTCCATGGAAAGATCCCTGACTGTACTGTAGCGAAATGTAATATTGAGTAGAAGCACTAGGTGGTACTAGCCTGGCTATGTCATCAGTGGATGAAATTCCTTCTGTGTCTTCACTGGAATAACAAAATGACACATACTGCCTAAAAGACACGTATTTCATTGGAATCAGTATCAAGTGTCTACAAATGCCAATTGTGCAACACATCACTGCAACAACTTTCATCACTTCCCCCAGCTCTTGCATCTCCAATGTGAGTCTGCTTCTCTCTCATTGGGTCACTGCCTCCTGAACTGTGTTTCAACCCAGCTCTGCTTATGACCACAGTAGCTTTTCCTCACAGCTCCCACTACAGCCCATCAAACTCTTTACCTGATCACAGCAGTATAGACACTATAGGGAGAGTTCACCCTCTGCCGACTTTCTCTGCCTGGCAGTCATTAACCAGCGTGTCGTTTCACTCAAAACCATAACAGGGTTATCTTTTATTGAGATAAAACATTTACAACAGCAGTTTTCAAAAATCGAATTGGGCTATATTGTACAAGATTCAATGACACTTCAGATTATACATTAACTCTAACTCAGCTTTTGATTTTTGTATCTTTGGGGCTGATGGTCTTTGTGCATTCACACTCGAGACACACAGACCAAGAGGTGACCAGCAGTGAACAACAAACAGGAGTCTGAGAGCAGAGTCCGAGAGTGAGAGTAAGGTTGAACTGAATCATAAGATTAAAATTTGATAGACTGAGAAGGAGACACTTGAAGAATATCTGTCTACAGGTATGCTTACCTTAGGACATAACGATATAGTTAATATTCAAAGGGAGGGCATCGGTATGCTGACCAGAGGAATGAGTCGTGTGCTTGCCGTGGCTGTTGTGTTGGCCCTCGGGCTCAGTGTCAGCAGAGCAGAGACCCTCAGGGAGAAAGCTCTTCGACTGATGGCTGAGACTCCACTCATAGATGGGTAGGAAAATTGCACTGACGCTGGCATATCTTACCTTGATTGTTTCATTGTTTCATGTCACTTGCACAGAACTAGCCTGAAGCTGATGATACACAAGGCACAAGGCAACTTTTTTGAGAAATGCCACAGGGCAGTGTTGAGTTTTTTCTGGGGATTTTTCAGTTGGTACATTTTTACGAATCTGACCAGTTTTGCAATTGCCTACCAACATTGCCCAAAAAAGTTGTGTAATTAATGTAAATTGTCTGTAGTTATTTTCTGGTGACTCAGAGTTTGGCAGTAGCCTCTATGAGATAAAATAAGAAGACACACATAATAAAAAGTGTCAGGGTAAAAACACTGACAGATTATCATTAGTATCTGTATGTTTCTAGTATGCATGGTCTATGTATAATATATATTATACTGTAGCATACAGACCCTATCAATGGTTAAATAATGGCTGTGTTACTTCCACTGTGTCAGCTCAGCTGTGTGAACTTTGACCTCTTGTTGATGCAGTCACAATGACCTTCCCTGGCAGATGAGGAGAAGATTTAACAACCAGCTGAGCACTGTAGACCTGAACACGCTAAATGGTACTCACACCAACATTCCCAAAATCAAGGAAGGACGATTGGCTGCACAGGTGGACGAAGTGGCACACATACACACACACTAACACACACACACACGCATGCACACACACACACACACACACACACACACACACACACACAGATGAGAGATGTATAGTAACTAAGTAAAAATACTTCACTACAGTACTTTTGGGAGTCTCTATACTTTACCAGAGTTGTTAAATATGTCAACTTTTACTTTTACTTTACTACATTTCCTAAGTTAATTGTACGCTTTTACTATTTTTCAATTGTGTTAATTTTGTCACCTATTTTTTAATTTAGTCTTAGTCTTAGTCTTGTGACAAAATTAAATTTTTAGTTTAGTTTCAGTTTTAGTTTTAGACATATTTAATCATTCACATACGATTTTTTCTGTCACATTTTAGTCGACTAAAAGTCTAGAAATTTTAGTTTAGTTTTAGTCAACAGAGAAATCAATGTATTTTAGATTTAGTCACAACATGTTGGTCTTTTTAATAACAAAAAACCTTTAGATTATTTCTGATTACCATTTCACTGAGTAGAGTATATCACCTATGTCAAATATTTCATGTTATCATTATTTTGCCAAAGATGTCTGATCTGCTAATTCAACAGATACATTTATACATGATCAATTTCTGACTTGTTCTTTTATTTTGATCCAACACAATTCAAAAACTGGACCCTCAAAACAAGACTCCAACAAGCTACAGGTTGACAAGTTATTTTGAAAAGTTCTCTGTAGCATTTTTTTTCTGTAAGAGCAATGAACAAAAACAGCTTATTTATGGTGAATATTGGAGAAATTGCATTCAGTTTTTTGGTAGCCTTCTGTATGTATAAAACTCACCTTTCTCTTGAGCAGAAATAAACTATGACCACAAAACTAAAAAGAATAGGTCTAGGCCTAAAAAACAAAAGTATGATTGGTCGTGAGAAATGACACAAGTTTTAACAATGCTTAGCATCTAATATTGCTGCTGTATTTCCATTAGGTTAATCAATCAGTTGAACAGTAAGCAAAAAACATTCCATTACAAAGCAGGCTGCTTGGAAAAATGCCTTTGTAAATGGAGTTCTATAAAAGTCAACAGGAAAAAATGTAAACAAAACAATTCAGCATTTGTCATCACCCAGCTAGACTTTGTTTAAGAAAAGCACTCTTTCCAAGACAACTCTGGCTCTGTTTCAGCGGCCATTTGAGAGGTCTCCAGTCACACTAAAGACCCGTTCCGCAAAGGCTTGGGAAGGCCTAGTACCAGGGGTTTTAGAAGGAGAAATGTGGTGGAACTTTGAAAGGACCAGAAATCCAAGCCTGACTCTTCTGACTGTGCATAATGGAGGGCTTCTTTAAATTTCTGGAGCTCTTGTCTGATGGAAGACTTGGAGGTCTTCGGCCTAGATGGCTGATGTGCACTGAAAAGCCTGAATCTTGGCTGTTTAAGAAGAGGTACCTCTGCGGTCTCTGCATTTGCAACCTGGTCTTTATCTGTCACCTCCTCTTGAAAAGGTACATTGTGGGCTATGTACTCTTCAGCTTTATTTAGCAGATTCTGGATGTCATTGTTATCATTGTTGATCAGGGTCTCTGCTGACACGCTAGCATCAACAAAACATGCAGCTGCAGCAAGAGGAGAAAAATTCTCTGCCATCACGTCAAGGAAACAGCCAAAGCATACATGTTAGCACACATCTTCTGTGCCAGTGTAGCAACATCCCTGTAGCTGCTCCTGGCATGCGCAAGAGTGAAGTCTGACAGATGGCTTTTCAGGTCCAGTAGTGCAGGCACAACCAGGGAGAGACAACTGGTGTCACTTTCGAGCACCTTTGTGTGTTCTGCAAACGGCAGGAGCAAGTCTTTGAGGATGTTTACTTTCTGCCACTCACTGGGTAGTAGGCAATCACAGCCCATGGTGTCAGCCACCAGTGTTACATGGTTCTTCACTTCAAGTAAACAAGACAACATCAAAAAAGAACTTGACCATCTGGTTGGACAGTCTTTGATGAGGATGAGTCCACATTGTTCCAGTAATCGCTGTGTTGCAAAAAATGATTTGCAAAATTTTCTCACTAGATGCCTGACCTTGTCCAGTAGACGTTTGATTGCTTGTTCCTTCTTGATCATGTTGACTACAAGCTGAAGGGTGTGGACCACACATGGGGTCCTCTCCAAGGTTCCATATCTGATAGAAAATTGGACATAAAAAGTTTTTTCATTAATCTTACATGAACTATTAATCTGCAAAACAGCACGTTATTACAGCATGATACTAATTAAACATATTTCAAATTCATCTTAAATTCAATATCAACATTCACTTCAGTGAATAAGCTTTCAGACCTTTGGTCTGCCTTCTCTTCTTCGCTACTGTCCCGGGTATTGTTATCATCAGAACTGGTGTCCTCCTCTTCACGGGGAAATGCAGAAACCATGTTGCTTCCATTATCTGTTATTATTGTGAGAATTTTTTCTTTTGGGATCCCCCATTCTGCTGTGCTCTCCTCCACAAGAGATGCAATGGACTGTGCAGTGTGTGGGTGAACCATTTGCTTTAAGTTCAGAAGGATGTGTTCAGCTTTACTCTCCACCACATTGAAATAACAGGCAACAGCCAGTTTGTTTTTCAATCTAAACTTTTCAGCCTGGTACATTTGCTCCACTAGGTTTGCAACTTTGGTCTTTTTTGGCACGGTCAGTCTTTTGTTTCTCTATCATCTTAACAAAATCTTCGTCTTCCACTGTCCGTGGAGGGAGGGTAGTCCGGCCTATCCATTGAGTTATAACCTCCTCTTTGACTTGCTGTTCCTGGAAATCTGGTTTATACTTTGGGGGAAAGTACAATGCACCTGAAATGGATGGGTTATCCTTTTTCCTGACTGGCTGTTTCATCACTTCTGGAATCTATGGTAAGAATAAATACTATGAGGTTTTTATCACATAAAATATAGTATATAATATATAGTAGACATGCAACTACTACATGTAATTTTAGGTTTATTTATGTGACAAAGTAAATAACCAACTTAATGCGAGTTATGGATGGTATTGCACACAGCATTTTACCAAATTTTATTTTCATTACACATGCATTTGTTTTTTTAAGCCAGATAATATTAAGTTTAGTTATGTTGTGAAGGCCCATATATGCATTTGACCAAATTGGCTAAATACGGTGAAGCCACGTTCAAGTGCAGGAAATAGAGCTGCTGTGCATGCGTAGTCATTTGGAGCAAACTTTAAGGTTAACAATTTCAAGGCGACGAAGCTCTTAGACAAAAATGAAGAGGGGATTTTATTTTAGTTATTATTACATGCAAAACACTCTCGTCTCGTCCTTTCTCGTCAACAATAATTAATGTTAATAAAGTCCTCGTCAGTATTTTAGCCTACAGATATCGGCTCATCATCGTCTCGTCTTAGTCATGGAAAAAAAAAGGTCGTTGATGAATATATTTAGTCTCATCTCGTCTGACAAAATTAACACCAATTGGCAGCATAGTTAGTATGAAATGAATTGAATTTGGTGAGTGACTGCAACAAAGTTGTGTGAAGCTGGCTTGTCATTGGACAAGTGAAAATGACAAATTCTCTATTAAGGTACCATTTACATTCTGAATTTGTGTGTATTACTTTGAGTACAGATTAGATATCTTCTCATACTTAAGTACAGTGAATACAAGATACTTTTAGACTTTCACTTAAGTGGCATGCTAGTGGGTGACTTGAACTTCCAAAGTAACTTTTTTTGGTAGTGTATCTGTAATTTTACTCAAGTGGGACTTTCGGGTACCTTATACAACACTGACAGAGGCACATCGACATTTGCTACAAGGTTATTCAACCTTGAGAAACATCTGATTGAGTAAATAATAACAAAAATGAAAAAATTCAGCCTGAACTAGTCCAAACATACTCTTTGCCACACACACACACAACTGATGTACAAAAATTACAGATACTTCTACACACTTGCTCAGTGATAAGAAATATAAAGACAACTTATTTTGTCAGAAAGCATTCCATTTCTAGAATGTATTTAATTTCACTACTCAAATCAAATTTCATATCCGTGGTGGAATGTTAAGCGTATAGGAATTCTTTGTGCCGTGCATAAATGCATAGCATGGCATGGGCACAAACCAATGCAGACCATTTCACTCCTTCTAACACCCACACCCACACAGATACTGAGAAATCCCTCATATATATGATATGAAATAACATATTTCATAATCTCTCTCATAGTTCTGGGCTGCCTACGTACCCTGTGACACACAATACAAGGATGCTGTTCGTCAGACACTAGAACAAATTGATATCGTCCATGGAATATGCAGCAAATACCCTGAGGACTTCATGTTTGCCGCCAGTAGCCAAGGTGAATTAGACATTGAGACTAGATGCACACAATGCATAAATACAGCCATGAATATTTCAGTGCGAAAATGTGAACTCCACATACTCACAAGGGTTCAAGGAAATTTTATTGTTGCATGAATGTGGTAACTGAGTATAAAAAATGCAGTGAAATTGTGACTGTTTCTCCCCCATTTATGCATGGGGGGGGGGTGCTGGGTAGGAAGGGGTAGGATAAAATGCATGAAGAGCATATGGGGGGTGGCTAAGGGCTGCATTAAGATGGATGATGAAAAAATGATTAATAGTGTTGACAAAGGGCAAGAGCTATGTGGTTTACTGTTTACTGGGGGGGGGGGGGGGTTACACATTAACAAGAAGCACCCAAAAGCAACAAGGGCAAGGAAAAAACCTGAACTTCAAAAAATATTCTCAATGAGAGAGATGGCTGGAGACCCACAACTTTAAACTATGGAAAGCTATAATGACTCCAGTTCTGGTGATTCTTGCGATTAGTTGTACATATCTTATCTTGTACAAACTTGTGGAGAAAAAAAAACCATTATGAAAACTTTGAAGCCTTGCTTTTAGACACAAGACATGCTATCATTTTTTCATTCATCTTCAGAGCATAATATGTAAAGCAGGTTTCTTTAGTGAGCTTAAGACAGTTGGGTGTTGTAATTTCAAGCTCATGTTCAATGCTCCCACACTACAGATATCCTGACGGCCTTCGGACAGAATAAGACAGCGAGTCTTATAGGCGTTGAAGGTGGACACTCGATCGACAGCAGCATGGGAACGCTGCGCACCATGTACCAGCTGGGGGTGCGCTACCTTACCCTCACCCACAGCTGCAACACCCCCTGGTGGGTGCCTCTAGCCCTTACCTCTACACTGCAGCACCACTGACAACCACTGTCATCTCTTTCAGTCCTGCGAAGCCCCAGAGGTTCAAGGCAGGATTTAATTTTTTACATTCAAATTAATTTTGTGTTGTCACACAAAGTTTTGGTCTTCTCTTTCAATAGAGTAGTGTTCCCTTATAGACTTTTCACTTTGCAATTGAACAAAAAACAATGCAAAACTACAGCATTTCCACTTTATGCAAAAAAAACGTTTTATATTTTTACATACTTTTTACAACCTCATAAAAAATAACATACTTTTTATATACATACATGTAAAAACACTCATAGCTCATAGATTTCTTATAATGCTAATACAATCTTATAAATTCACTGTTCAAAAATATGTTATATGTTGTAATATGTTATTACAACTCTCACTCTCATGTTAATACAAATACAATTAGCTGGAAAAAGAGTGAATTACAAGGAAGTTCCCTCCTATCCCCTCATGCGGTAGACTAGAAAGACACAACAAGTGTGGTATTTCATGAACCTGAACTGAAAGGACCTTATCCACGGTGGGTAAGCCAGGGAGATTCCGGGCGTCAGCGATTAAAATAAATAGACAGAAAGAGACTTGCACGGCAGGGTGAGATAATACACATAACGCTCCTAAAAGTAGCTTTAGCGCTACCCGATGCCCATAGATTCATGTCTTTCTTTGTATCCTCCTTCCAGGGCTGACAACTGGAGGGTGGACAGTGGAGACGACCCAAAGGAGCACAATGGCCTGTCTCTATTTGGGCAGGTGAGCTCTTGGGAGCAGAGATCAAACTGAATGACTACCACTCAAGGGGATCCAGTTGCTCATGATCATTCTCGACCAGCTGGCAAATCTGTCAGAGAGTAGAAAACACTAATGTACATAGAGAGAGAAAGAAAGAGTCCATGACGATATAAGGTTAAGAAAGAAGAATTGAGATTTGACAATAAAATGACAATATAAGGTTAAGAAAGAAGAACTGAGACTTTGTCACCATCTGTTATCATGAACTTTGGAGAGAAGTCCTACTACCCTAGCCATAGATACGTCATCTAGTTTGCACTTAAGGTCACCACAGAAGAGTCAGAAGTCATTGGATCAGCTGTGTTCATTTTCCAAATAAAAGCCTCTGGTTCAGCACAGATAACCCACAAACTAACCTACTAATTACACCAACTAGACGTTTACACTATCGAACCAAAAAACAAACATATGCTGTTGGATATGGGATCCATTTAACAAAGACTCATTTATGTTTTTTTTTCTCTCCCTACTCCAAGAAACTGATTAGAGAGATGAATCGCATTGGGATGCTCATAGACCTAGCCCATGTCTCAGTGGATGTCATGAATCAGGTCCTAGATATCTCCACAGCCCCTGTTATCTTCAGCCATTCTTCTGCCTACAAGGTGTGCCAGCATAAGAGAAATGTTCCAGATGACGTGCTCCTAAAAGTGGTATGTGATCCCCAGAGGGGTGGAAAATATCTTCTTGATAAACCGGTGGCAGTCGAAACTGTTACATTAGTCAGAAGTCATCAGTCACTTTAATTATCAATTCTCAGTCGCTTTTAATTACTGATATTCCAAGTAAATATCAATCATTGTGTAATTGAGACACTTTATTGCATATAACTTATACCTCATAATTCAAGGCACTGAAAACCCTAGTCAATTGTCAAGGTGAGTGGAACCCCACAAAAGTTAAAATCAAGTATGGCTAATTATGAGCTTGGGGGTGATAACCTTAACACAGCGGATGAGAGGAACCCATTCAAAAGTTTGTTGACGCACCTCAAAACAATATGAACAAAGCATAGCTAAAATCCAGAGTGCAGTGCTCGCGTCATACTGGCAGTCAAGGGCAACTTCAAGGTGATGAGAAAGAAAATGAAAACCAACTTGGTTTATATCAGCACAGGTGAATTCATATTTTTCTATTCCATGCAAGGGGTTTTTCTGCATTCATTTGGTGTTTTCTAAAAGGCACAGTGACTTACCGTAGTAATCATTTCCAGAAAGAAAAAAATGGGATTGTAATGGTGAACTTTTACAATGATTACGTCACCTGCAGTAAAACAGCAAAGCTAACTGATGTTGCTGGTGAGTCCCCGATATGAACATACATTTCAACCCAGAATAAAAAAAGACAAGCAAATGGTTTATACTCTTTTTTTTCTTGACACTCAGACCATTTTGACCACATAAAAAAAGTTGCCGGTGCTTCTATCATTGGTTTTGGAGGGGACTATGATGGTGTGTCGAGGTAAGTGTTTGACTTATCACAAAATATATTTCCAATGTCCTGCCCTCCATGGTTCCTTTCTATCTCTTTACTGTGCTTGTCAAATCTAGGATTAAGCTATTGCTTAAGCTTAAAACATAATTCTCTGTACCGTAATTCCTCGATTATTAACCGAGGTTAATACTTTGCTTTTGCTAAATTTCTTCATCTATGAAGTTAATGCATGGGTGAGGGCTGTATACAGGATTGCATTTCTTTTCATCATTCTACTTGATCTAATCTGATTGTGATTCAATAGGTAATGTTTTGTAAACTGAGGTTAATACATGGGTGAGGTCAAAATAAGAATGAGGTCAATAAATGGTTTTTTTTTTTTTTGTAGTTTCCATAAAACACTGACCTGAGGTTTATACAAAGTGTTAATTATATTTGGGAAATTACTGTATATGTAAGTTTATAGAGACTTCAAATCTGGTGCATAGCAAAGCGTTTTTAAAGGATCATGGCTTAAATGTAATGGTGGAGTTTACAGTCCAGACACTCACACTCTAACTTCTCACTGTTCAGTTCCATTGGGGCTGACTTGTACAATGAACTCAGAACAGAACTTGACATACACATAAACTCTAACAGAGAGACAAACACTCACACATACACACACACACACACAAACACACATTCACACATACACACACACACACACACACACATACTTAAATGGCTCTCACTCTGTGATGTGGCAGAGTCCCTGAGGGACTGGAGGATGTGTCTAAGTACCCTGCCTTGGTGGAGGAGCTGCTGAGAAGAGGCTGGCAAGATGCAGAGGTGAAAGGTGCACTTGGGGAAAATCTGCTAAGAGTATTTAGGCAGGTGGAGAAGGTAAGGCACAACTCTCTTCCTCAGTCCTTACCTCACACACTGACTCCTGTCACACTCACTCACACACACACACAAACACACACACATACACACACACACACACTACACGTGCTCTTTACACACTAGCAAGTAGTGTTTTAATAGTGAGAGCTCCTGCTGTACCACTCTTTTGTATTACCTAAGTGGAAGACATGCTTCAGTGCAGCCACCAACAACACGCTCTTGATCCTGTAAAAGTATCTTCACTGTCATAGTGTCAAATGATTGTCTTTAATGATCTGAGAAGGGGAGTGTTTAAATGAGCTTCCTTGTTTGTTTTATGGCAATCTCACCTTGGTCTGGATCATAAACAATCTATCCACTTCTGCAGGTGCGTGACGATATGGCAAACAAAGCTCCAGATGACAGTCCTATCCCATTGGATGAGGTGAAGAATGCCTGCAGGACTAACTATGGCTACCCTGACACCATAGACAATGCAGGCCCACGCCTCGTCCACAGCCCCTCGACCCTGAGTCTGTGTCTGCTGCTGCTCGGAGCCCTGCTGGCTAAGTTAGTCTGAGTCACTCCCCTGCCCCCTCCTGGACAGTCTTGGGACTTGATCACTGGCTCTTAGATATAACTGGGTCTTGCGTCGGTCTTCCAATGAGCTGCTTATCATAGCAAGAGGAATTGTTTTAGGGTCTCATCTATGTCAGATTATGCTGTATTGTATGTTTCTACTAGGCTTTGTCAATTACAATGAACTTTTGTTTATTGTTTGTCAAATCCCAATTTATCACACAAACAATAAACAATATACATTACATGGTACAACTGATTCACTTCGGTTAGCGGCAATAAAAGGATTGCTCATAAGCCATCCTCTTCAACTGCAGTGCAAGGCTAGGCTATTTTATTTATGCTCACAGCAAAGCAGCAACACTCATAGATGTTCAGTGGAATTAGTGACTCTGAGTATTGAGACATTAGTAACCTGGAATCTAACTTCAACTGGTGACGCACACACGCAATTAGAAAGCATGTGAATTCATTCATTCTAGTGAATGTTTTGCAACTGAGTGATTTTCGTCAGAGTTGGTGGATAAAGAATAAACATACCTGCTGTTATTTTGTTCCATTCAGAGGCCTTCAAATCAGGTTCAGATCAGGTTACTGTGAGTGACTGCAAAACTGAGGTCACCCATTCAACCTTTACTTCAACTGAATTGAAAAGCCTTGGGAATATATTCTCTAAAGTCTCTATAATACTGTATAGTGTGGTGCTATAAATCAGACTTGATCTACTTCAAATTAAAGTGTGGTGGTTTCCTGAAAGATCTTTCTGCAACTGAAATTGACATTTTTTCAGATAGCCTACTGGTATTGAACATTTCAGCATTTACATTTACATTTACATTTATCCAGACACTTTTATCCAGAGCGACTTACAAAAGAGGATAACATTCAAGCCACAGCACAATGAAAAACTAAGAGTGCATATTGCCAACATAAAATTTGCAGTATTTTAAGTTGAAAGAGCAATAGTGTAATAAAAGTGCAGTATGGAGAGTAAAAGATTAAGTGCAACCCTGGTATTCAGAAATTCAAGCCAGGAGATTTTTCTGTATTACTTAATTTAACTACATAGTCCCATAAAAAATCGCATGTCAAATTACCTGGTACATTACAGGAAATTGAGATTGCACTGGATAAAATTATCTGAGACTTTCAATATAATAGTGGGTTAAAAAAAGAGTGGAGTGGAGAGTTGGTTAGCCCGTCTTCTCTTTTAGTTTCTGATGCTATACCTTATTTAATATTGTTTCACTGCATTAATAAAAAATAATAATCATAGTATTTATTTTTGTTTTTGGTAACACATTTTAAATTTGAGAATTTCGTGAAGGGATGTGTTTGCAATGACAGAAATCAGCAGAAAAAGCAGGATCCTGGTTGGTTTACTCAGTTAGCCTGTACAGAAGGATGGCTCGGGTTGAGTGGCCTTAAGGCAGCAAACAGATTGCACAACAGGCCTAAAGCAAACAGCATTCATGAATCACTAGAATTCACAATCACCTTTATGGACCTCATGTCACAGTGGGAGTACATGACAGTTACCACACGGTATTTACACTGCTTGAACGCAGGCAAAGGATTTTGAAAACATATTGACGGTAGACTGCGGTCATTGTCGTTTCCTGGCTCTGACACTGAGAACATTGTGACTAGAGGTATTATTGAGTCACTGATTGCATTGGGCAAAGCTTCAAACATCATCTCACAACAATAGGCTCATCAGCTTTACATGCAGACAAGCATGAAGGGCTCTCACCCTTACACTCACTACACTCACTGCAACATCTTAGTCATGTGACTATGATGCTCCAAAGTACGATATAGGTGGCTGGCCGGCTGCCACTGCTGTGCCTCGGTGGAAGGCACCCAACCCTAAGTTGCTCTAGGGGAGAATGGCCCTGGCATGACTGATAATTGACACTTTGGATAGAGGCATCTGCTAATTGCATAAATGTAATAGCCACAGTAAGGTGGTCCTGTAAAAAGACTAATGGCGCCATCTTGTGCATGCAAAATTATGCCTTTATCATTGAAAAAAAGACAGGTATATCATATACATGATAGATATTGATCACTGAAGAAGATTCAGAGTGCAGTAGATCTTGCAGGGTGTCATTTGGTGGAACACTGCTTCTTTGGGGGTAGTGACTCAAAAACGTAGTAAATTCTAAAGATCAGTCATCCAGCTAACCAGTATGTGCCTTGATCAGTTTATTCATAAATTGGTTGGACATAAAACAAAGCCTCCACTCTAACCACTGTAACTCTGTAAGTTAGAGAATCACACAGACAAAAAAGCTTGAGAGTGCTACAGTGGGTACATTGAGATTGTTACAACAAACGATGCCAAACATCTCTGAGCAACTGTGGGAACCGTGCTACTTTTAGTTTGTTTATGCTGGTTTGGTAAAAACACCTGAAATGGGGGGTGTCCTTGAAAATATTAAATGATAACATTTCTGATTCAGGATTAGAGGTATTACCATGTTGGCCCGAATTTAAGATGACATTTTTTTTTCCCTGTAAATACCTCTAAAAAAAGGGGTTCATCATATTTGCGGCAAAAATTAGGAGGAAAAGTATTGAAAGCGGCAAAAACTAATCAGCAGGGTCTCCTTTTCCTGCAACTCCCAGTGGCGGAGCTAGAATTTTGTACATAGGGTGGCCAGGGGGTGGCCAAGGCTATTTAAGGTGGTCCGAATATGACGAAAAAAATCTTTGAGCACCTCTGAATGACACAGCATAAGCGCATAGGTGCCAAAACCACAGATATATACACATGCATGTGCATGCACACATGTATGAACGCGCGCACACACACACACACACACACACACACACACAGTTGCTCAAAATCCCTCTTATTTATGCTCAAGCAATTTATTGGTGGAAAGCACTCAAAACTCTCTTCTCTACCTATACGTTCCTCTCTCCTCTTGTTTTTAGCCTACTGTGTAACAGAAACAAGTCTTATCTCAAACTTTGCCTTTAAAAAATTGTTAAATCTTTTTCTCTCTTTTCACTGGCTTGATAAAAACATATACTGCATTGCATAATGCAAACATAAAATTCACAATTTACTCACATGCTAAATTATACATATCCTCAACTAGTACCATTTAAAAGATCAGATTATGCAGCTTTATGTTATGTGTGTGGTGTGCATATGTGACTAACACTGTGAGAGCAATACAATGGAGAGAAAATTGATGTTTTAGACGTAGATGGCGATATGGACAAATTTAATTATGTAATTTAATTTCTAAGGTAATTTTCTTGCGAACTGTTACAGTCACAGCTGCTAGCAAATGACACCTCGTGTAAATTCAGACTGTACTTTTATTTTATTTATTTATTTATATATGATATGCAAGATGTGCATGAGCATTATAGAGTAAATTTGTAGAGCAAATAGAGTTTATCCAGCTTTTAATTGAATTTATACACTGAATACAACTTTTAATATTGATCGACATTTACCATTTAACATCACTGATATTGTTATACAAACATTGGACAATTACCTTCATCAAACATGTTAGGCATGTCTTATTTAAACATATCTACTACATGTCACGGTCAACTTGATCGCCACATTCATGGATTATCCACCTCTTCACCACTACAGCCCTGTATACTGCTCATTTGCCCCAAAGGACCATCAACTAGAGGTCATAGTGGGTGCAGTTTACAGGCTGGTCCAAGTCATAGGGAACCGTCTTGTAGATGCTGCCTATTGGGCATGTGCTCCAACAGTTTCATTAAAAGATGTTGTGAAATATTTGTGACAACATCTTCACATCATCTTGAGCTAGAGTGATTTTTTTGTGCAACTCTTGTTAGCTAATTTGTCTTGTAATAATTAATTCTATACACTATGAGTATGGCTGACAGTAATTCACACTTTCTTGATTAACTATATACATATGTGTGTGTGTGTGGTTGTATAAAGTACATTAAATATTAAATAGGACAGTATCTTGAGTATTTTTGGTGCAATGCAGTAGATGACAAAACTCCAAGTACCAAGCATCTTGGATTATAGCTGCACTTTTCATCTCAGCTTTGTTTTTGACATTTCTTAAAAATGATCTTCCAAAGAAATTAAGTTCATCATCGAGCAACTGTGACAACACCAGAGTTTACACTCAGATATTGGAATGTGAAGCTTGAGGTGGTTAAGATTGTTTTGACCAGTTTGAGTCGACTATCTTTAAGGTATGTTTTTGCATGATCATTGAGAGGTTTGCAGGTCTGGCCAGCACATGATGGTCATTCTAGCTGGTTTTGCTGGTCTAACCCTGTATCTTTTGCTGGCCATACCAGCAGTTGCTGTCTACATCAGCATTACCAGCTTACTTCTGCAAAGACTGTTTAACAAGCTGGTGTCACTACATGTCCAGCTAGTGGCCCACCCAGCAAGACCAGCAAGGGCTAGTATGAAGCCAGCAAAGACCATTTTAAATCAGGTAAAACCTGTAACTAACATAATTTTCTATGTCTATCAAGACTTGATTAATAGTACTCCTTTAAATTCTCTAATGTTCATTTCATGTTTCCCATTTCTGTAATTCTTACTCTTTCCTGACTCAATCAGAGGCCAACAACTTGATGGAGTATGCCAGGTCAGCCAGGTATAGTATAAAGTTCACACTGGTGAGCACAGCCACGACAATCAGCTTGTCAAATGGGCAAAGGCTTGGACTGCTGCTGTGACACTCCAGGGGCCCCATAGGGTTTCCCTCGTGATGCTGGTCGAACTTATAGATAGGCCAGATGATGGTGGCTGTCAGATACATAATGGTGGCTAGCATGGCATAGAGGGCCAAGACACAGATGGAGGTGAAAGACAAGCAAGCAGTGGAATTCCTAACGCACGCAATGATGACCATGCTGGACAAGATGAAACAGATGCAGTAAACAGCCATGCACCACTGGATGGCTGTGTTGCTGTCATAGGAGTTAGGGTTGATGATGAACACAAGGATGAAACAGGCCACAAAGGTTTCACACACCTTCAACAAACCAGGCTCCGTGGCCATGTAGCCAGTCCGTCTGTCCCTGGAAGTCCCTGGCCATGCCTTGCTGATGCTCACCTCTGTCAGGTAGGCGATGGTGGCAAGGCAGGAGAAGACCAGCGCAACCATGCGACAGTTGTAGGACACGCCGTCATGCATAGAGAAGTCTTTCACAAAGTACACAGCGAAGAGGATGGAAGAGGAGAGGCAGAGGAGGCAGGCATAGCAGGCGAATGTGATGGGGAAGTTCTTCCACGAGACGGGGGTTCTAGACTGCAGGCCACACAGCTCCACCAGTAGCACCACTGCTGTGCCAGAGAAGCTGAATCCCCAGCAGAAAAAACACCATTCGCCAACCTGCTTGTCCTTATCCAGTTTGCCATTAAGTGCAACGCTAAAGGCCACGCATGCTAACAACAAAGCCAAAACACGAGACCATCGAACATTGGTAGCCACTGAGGCAGAGGTACGTGGCTGTCGAGCATTAGACACTGAGGCAGAGGTACGTGGCTGTTGAACATTCGTTGACACAGAAGAAGAGGTATGTGGCCCTTGAACAGTCATTGCAGTGGAGGCAAAGACGGTGATAGGACTAGACAAAGCAGCTTCTTGCTGGTTTGATGCTCTAAGCTTCTCCATGGTCTCAGCCAGCAGTATGTTCCGTCCCAGAAGGGGCATGGGTGAGAAGGACTGTCTGCACTGGGGACAGCTGACTGTCTCCAGATCAGTGTTTCGTTCCCAGTGTTCCCAAATGCAGTGCCTGCAGTAGCTGTGCCCACAGGGGATTGCTATCGGGTCTTCCAGCAGGTCCAGACATATGGGACAATTGAAATCTTGTTTATTTAGAACCACCTGAGCCATGCTGAAGTTGAGTGGAGAGTGATATTGGAAACAGGAGGGATCAGGCATGAATCAAAACCACATTGTCATGTTGCTCATTGGCTCATGGCACAGGGAAGGTCCTCTGTATTGTCCAGAACTTCCTAGAGAGACAGAACACGGGGAAAATGATAGTTCAAGATGAAAATATATGAAGACATGTCATACAGACAGAATGAACAAAAGCAGTTAGACAATTGCCCCCCCACACACACACACGCACTCTCACACTCAACTTCATTTGTGATTGATTAGAATTGGGTGACCCCAATGTCTGAAATTCCATATGTATACCATTTCTGACATTTTTATTGTAAACTCATTTCAATTTGCAAAAAAAGAATATGGAGTAGCCTGCTTCTTACCGGTATTTCACAATAAGCATCTCCTCTCCATTGTCAGACTCATTCAAAAAATAAAAAACTTAACATGGCTAAATGTGTTGGTAAAGAAAATGGGTATTAGTACTTTTTAAAAGTGCTGTGCAATATGTTTTAAGGTTTGTTGTTAAGGGAGGCCAGTGACAATGTATGCCAGAGAAAATTAAAAGCTGTGTTCCCTATTAATCCCTATTAAAGTAGAAAAACGTTTGTTTCAGTGTAAATGGTGAACTTACAATGGTGAGACAAAGATGAGAATGAGGAATTAAAACAAGTGTAGTATATCATACAGAACAGGATGTTCAATGCACCACTGTTTGTCTGGACTAAACAAAGGCGTTATGTCGTTTGAGAAAAGCAAAACTAAAACCCAAAGAGTGTAGCACACCTAGTGATACTGTCAATGGATGTTCTCTCTCCACCCAGGAGGCTTTAGGCAAAGGATAAGGCTTGAAGAAGAGGTAGCTTATTGTAGTATTTACCTGTCGTGGATTATTGTGTGAATTCCATTTGTGGTGATGAGGAAGACGGAGAGGTACAAGAAGTTATCAGTTGATTTAATACAGATGGTAAGAGGTCTAAAAAGCTGTGAGTTAAAACAGGGGTGATGACCCCAGCTCAAAATCACTCTTGCACATGACAGTGATAAACACAACTGAAACCCATCACCAAATTAGTTTGTTCTCATAAAGTGTTGCTGGGTAGATGCGCTGTTGTGTGGTTGAAAGCAAATATTATCATCAGAGTGAAACAGGTGAAACAGGATGTTCTAGTGTGTGCAAAAACCACAGTGTGTGCAAAAACCACAGTAGCACAGCACAGAAAAAAAATGAGCAGAGGACACTTGTGCTGATGGCCTACACGGCATGCACAGGGTTCCTCTCAGTTCCTCTCACTACAAACTCACTTTGCAGAGGACAGCTGACCTACTGTTTCAGCGGGGTGTCAAAATGAACTCCCCTCCAGATGCTCCAGCTCCAGTTCAGCAGAAGTGCATACATTTGGTCTTTTTGGAATCCATACACAGATGGATGTTGTGGCAAGAATGCTGGACAGTGATACAGCTAAGGGACTAAGGGACAGCAGAGAGGAAGCAAAGGGTTAACTGGATATTTCAACATTCAGTGTATCCAGGATTCCCTAACAGGTCGAGCCACATCATTAATGTAAATTGCTCTTTTTTCACCAAAAAGTGCTTTTAAATGTCAAAATCCATGAAAATCCATGTGCTGTTATAAACATAAACTAATGATGATCCTCTGCAGGTCAACACCACTTTGTCAGTTCCAATCAACACAGATAGGCCCAACATATATTAACAGTTTGATATAAAAAATTTGCCCCCATTCTATGCCATTAGAGTCATCACACATGACATATGTCTGTGAAAGACTCATATATCAAAGTCATAAGTGCTAAGCGGTAAGGTAACTGGACTTTCTTTGAAGCCATAAACATTATCACTTTATGACCTGAACTTCTTTTTGATCCATTATGACCTTTTTGGCATCCTCTCTTTTCTTGCCTTAACAAAGTAAATCATTGTTAAATCATGTTTCATGATAGTTCCTGTATTGCATGTGAAATGTTCAGAGGAAAACAATGATGTCCTTGTTGTATGACTGGTTAATTTTAAAGAAGGTGAGCACACTTGCAATGTCTGAGGTCGGGGCCACCAAAGCCACAGGAAATACAGATCTCTTGCATCTGGGCATAGACAAGAGCACAAATTTCCTGGTTCTCTTCATTTAACTGCTTGATTTCTTTCTAGAACAAAGCTAATCTAGCTAAAAGCTAATTTCTCCTTTAAGGCCATTTTAGCCTTGGCAGACAACAATATATACTGACAGTATGTATTGTTGCCTGCCAAGGCTAAAATGGCCTTAAAGGAGAAATTCAGTGTGAATCAATCCATAGTCCCATTGTTTGAATTCACTGACTGCTGCCAGTAGGAAAAAGAATGAAAAAACTGATGCATTGATGCAACATAGACTGAAGAGTGAACCAGAAGCTAACACTATTGGAATGGGGCATAGAAACTCACTTTCAATTTAATTTTCCTATGCCCCATTCAGTTATGTTAGTTTCTGATTTGCTACTCTGCCTTTTCTGGCTGAGGCAGTATATCTGGCACACCTGAAAAGATCAGACTCTCAAATTACCGCAGTCAGACCATCACTGTCTCTTTACACAATGATATATACAAGGACATTCTGGTCAGAACAACCAACCCAGTTGTTTTATAGACAGCTGGCTGACTATTGAGTGCCCTGGTTGTACAAGGCATTAAAAAAGGAAGAGAAAGATGGCCCTCTTGTGGGGATTTGAAGAATTACATGAGTCAAATACTACTGTCATTCAGAATTTTAAAAACTTTCCGATTTCCTTTGACACTGAACATGAGGAGAATTACATAAATTCTGAAATTGTACATGTCTGTCACTGGGTTTCCTGCTCTGTGTTTTATTTCCTACTGATTGTATTTGCTACCATTGTTTTTCCTTCTATACGGTCATCATTTGTTAGATGAAACACTTTACTCACTATGTAAGAGGGTGTCATTGCATCTACAACAGTGACTCATTGCAATTGCATATTATCTTTTATTGGACAACTTTGCCTATGAAATTTGGCCCAACAACTTATTCCCTTCAGGAGATCAAATATCCCATTCTTTGGCAAAACCTCTTGTAACTGTTCCAGGTTATTTAAACTTGAACTTGACCTTTAGCTCCAAACAGAACAGCATCTTGCATGTCATATTATGTGATATTTCCTGAAGTTGTGGTAAACCAAAGAGGACATTTAAGAACATTTAAGACGGAAGCTGTGCGCTTGAAGGTGGTCTTTGGTCTTTCCAATCACACCACTAATACTTGCGTCATTGAGCTCTTTATCCAAGTGACATCCCCCTCCCCCACCCATCCATATCCAGCGATGAAGTAATTCCGTGAGTCTGTAAGTAGAAGGCGCCCTTCAGCGAGTCAGTGGTGATGAGGATGACATATTAGATCAGGGCCCGCCATGGCACACTGGCTCCACAGTCACAAGACACTCCACCTAATGAGAACCATGAGCCTTCCATTCTTAAGTGGACAAGGAATTGGACTCAAGTGACTGTGGCAGCCAAAACCCTGAATAGTTTTGTACTGAAGAGGAGGGAGAGAGAGTGGGGAAAAAGAGAGGGAGGGAGAGATGGAGAGGGAGAGAGAGAAAAATGTTTGCGTGCCACAGAGAGGAACGTAGAGAGCTATTTTCTTAGAAGATGTGTTTCTATGCCATACAAAAACAACACAGGATAAGAACACTTCAGCATTCAGTATTCTGGCAATGTTACATAACAGCTAGTTCAAATTCTCAACACATAATACATACTTATTTACATCTCCCCTTGCTCTGAAAAACATGAGCAAAACATACAGAAATATCATAGAATTTCTCATTTTACACATGGCCATCACTGCATTATGGCACAGTGTGCAGCTGTGTCTGTCAGTAGCAGTGCTCGCACATGTCTTCACATAGCACCCAGTATCTCCACAGGGGGCCTGTGAACCAGTCCAGTCGAACACCTGAGTGGAGGAGACCTCCTCCTTGTCCTTAAGGAGTCCGCCTTATGTCATCTTTGGAATGCCACAAGCAGACGCTGATAGCAGATTCCATGAGATGACAGTGTGTAAGTGTGCAATGGAGAGGGATGTTTAGGTTGATACATGCTAGAAAGTACTGTCATGTATTGCCCCGTTCTCCAGGCCTCTGCCTCCTGCTTGGTGCCAGATATCACACCATTGCTGGATGGCAGCAACAGCGCCTGATGTGGAGATGAGGTGGCGGCAATTTTGAAAGGCAGCGTGTCTTTGGCCAGCATCTTTTTGGTGGCGCTGACCAGCCGGGCGTAGTTGTCCGGGTTGTACTCGGAGGCTGGGGCACGGGTGGTGCGCAGGAGCGGGAGACTGTCGCGGTCGGTGCGAGTCAGGAAGAGGGGCGGCCGTCGGAGGCACTCGCCGTCGCTCAGCGAGTCGGGCAGGGGCTTGCGCTTGCTCTCGGGCAGCAACATGATGCATAGGATAGAGAGCACGGCAAAGGAGGCGAAGACCACGTGATGCAGGAAGTAGCCGCCGTTGTTCTGCAGCTCCATCAGGGAAGAGGCTGCCATGCCCACACAGCCTGCTGACATCACCAAGCCCAAAGAGCCACCACTGGCACGGGACGAAGACAGCAGACATTACAGCATGCACACAGTAAGGCGTCCAAAACTTAAACCAGAACTCTAACACGGTCTATGCCACACACCTACATCCCAAGAGGATTTTTAGAAAGATTACAGGTTTATGGGGAGAAGTGGGGCTGTATTATGTTTGGAAGTTTGGAAGTTTCTTATTAAGCAGCGTTACACTCAACACACACACACACACACACACACACAGGATGTAACAATAACCAATTATTCAATACATCAGAAATTCCTTAACTTTACTGAGCCCCATAGTAACAACTGTGCATGCTGCTTCTCCCACCATCACTGCAGCGCTTACTCACACTCACACAGGGTCTAATGCTCACCGTATGACTGTGGGCATCACCTCACTGGCAAAGAACACACTAAGCATGGCCAAGGCCTGGGAGGAGAGCAGACCCACGACAGAGAGGACCATCACCAGCCCGCCTCGCAGGTCTGACGGAGAGAAAGAGAGACAGACAGTAGAAAAGAGAAACAGGCAAGGTTAGATAGAGGTCAGGTTTCTGCTTTCAGATGGCAAAGGGAGTGCATGAGAATGTTTGTATGGGGATTTTGTTGACGAGACTGAAACTATTTGCTGATATGTATATATGTGTACCGTGTGACAGTAGTGTGCTTGAACACCAGTGCCACGGTCATGTGTGAGTGTCATTATGACAGAGAGATAACAAGCTAGCTTACACTGGCATGATGACTGACTTTCCTCCAGTATTCTAATAAAATGACAGGCTAGCCTAGTGCTTTGGTGCACAGAGGCTCATAATTTTACTGTCACTGTCCCAGAGGCTACATGGCTTCAAATACACCACTGCGTCAATACCACGGACAAATTATGTCCCTCAGAAATACACAAGATTATCATCTGTTGTGGATTTACTAGATCCATTTCTGAGCTGTCCAACATTGCTGAGATTTGGGTGACTGTAAAAAGTCATAAACAAAAGCCACCACATCAGACCAGAAATATTGAGGCATCTTTCCATGGTATTCACCTGCAAAATCAGCTACCTTAGTGTACAACGTGTCCACCGTCCACCGTGTACAACGTGCACACACACACACACACACACACACTGATCTGTGTGACACATGATGTATGCACAAATGATGAATGTTAACCGAATATAAACAAATTACATATATACTGCAAATGCTTCACATATTCAATATATGATATGCATACGATACAATAACCTTTTTCAAGTTTTCCTAAAAAGCATTTTTGGTGGGTATGTTGCAGAAGCATCCAGAGCTCTCTTACACTGAGTGAGTGCCAACAGCAGCAGAGACGAGAGGCCCGTTCCTATGGCAACCAGCAGGAGGATGCCACGGCGTCCGAAACGGTCGACGGTCAGGCAGAGAAAGATGCAGGCCAGCGCCCCCGTCAGCACGCGCAGGAAATAGCTGAAGTAAAAGTGGGTCGAGTAGCTGTGCAGGTTTCGTGTGAAACAGTACTGGATACCTGTTCCAATGAACCTGGAACAGAGGGAATGACCACAATTACATAATTATAAAAATAATATGAATTACAAAACAATTTATATTTCTGCTTCATTATATTATTTTGTAGTTCCATCATATTTGTCTTTTTTCTTTTGTTAATGTAAAGCTCTTTGTCTTGCCTCTGTGCAAAATGTACATAAATGTGCCCTGCCTTTGGAATCAATAGAGGTAACTTATTAAACCAAGGAGAGAAAAACACACACACACACACACACACACACACACACGTGCGTATATATATATATATATATATACACACACACACAACAAGAATGGTACCTCATAGGTAAGAGTAAAAAAAGTTCAAAATAGTATACTCAGAAAATGCATTTTTATTCCACAAATTAAAGAAGCACTATCATCCATTCCACGCAATCTTAAGGGGCATAGAGGGTAGGAAAGAAAGGCTTATGTAAACACAAGCCTCTGAGAGATAGCTTGTCTAATAGATAGGGTATATGGATGGATTCTTCACTCCCAGTTATCCAGAGTGGTAAAAAACAGACAACCTCTACGTCATGATGATATAACATGAATGGTATGTTGAGGAGTCTCGGAGTACTCTTGTAAACACGTTTCTAAGGGTTTTACATTTGCTTGTGGAATAGTTGAAATTCTAGCACTATACTTACCAGTCACAGAATGATCCCACATAAAATAAGGGAGGAGGTGATCTGACAAGGGGTTGGTGTGTGTGTGTGTGTGTGTGTGTGTGTGTGTGTGTGTGTGTGTGTGTGCGTGTGTGTGTGTGGTTCTTTGAATGTGGATATGCAATCTCCATGGTAACTCACAGAGTGAGGCCAAGGATGAGGCCATTCCTCCAGATGACTCGAGTGTGTCGAAGCTCCAGCACACTGTGGTACTCACTCTCTGTGTCTTCCCCATACACAGAGTCCATCTCTGGGACAGACACACAAACACATGCTACATGAGCACACGCATGCATCACCAAGGAAGTTCACCTCAATTAACAGAGAAATTAGAAAATTAGAAAATATATTAGAGGGACAGATTCAGGTAATAGAATGCACAGTTACTGAAAAGGGAGATACATCTTAGAAAAGCTCTCAGTCCAAGGTTGAAGTATCAGTATAAATGTAAATCATTCAATTCCCAGGGACACATCTCTTTCCTTGCGCACGTTGTTACTTGATTGCATAAGGAGACTGATTTAACCGATTCAAATTCTCTGCTGGGTGAAGAGCTCAAGTTTGCTGGAAAAGTCTGCTCATGTTATTGACAGCCCACAAGAACAGCAGACCAGCGAGAGACAAGGAAATGAGAAAGGAATAAATATGTATACATAATCAAGCAATACTCTGCGTGAGGTAACGGAAAGAGGCATTTCTCTTTATCTCTGTCTTTCCCTCTCTCTCCCTACAAAACCCCACCTAGAAAAAAATGTCTGCTTTTAGTCAGACTTGACGACGTGATTTGATGTAATTCAATTTTGGACACAATTTCTGGAACATTGGAATTGCATTAGAAAGCGGGAGAAAGCGGCACACACAAAGAGAGGCTTCATGGGCTTACTGCTCAGCAGTGGAGCTCATACCCTGGCCGGCCCTGGTTGGTACATCTGCAGGTCTGTGCAGTTTGCATTGCTACTAGAGTGGCTTATTGGCACCGTCAACTAGACCCACTAGCAGAGCAACACAGAGATATAACGCTGCTCTGAAAAGATGACAAAATGTTGGTTTGCTGCCAGCTCTTCATGCCCTTGCGATGGTTGCACCAGGAAGTCTTCTACTGACAGCCCCATGGCATGCCTGGCTTTGGCTGGGGACCAAAGCTAATTCCCTTTGGTGGTTACTGAAGGAAATTCCTGATAGCGTTAACCCCAAACAACTCCACTGAACTTCCTTGTTATCAAGGGAACATCTCCTTATTTATTCCGGTCCACATCCATGGGGCTTGTTGATGGTGCCACCTGTCTTGACCCTTTTCATAACTTTAATTCAGCCAGCCACTATTTAAAATCACTATTTGTTACTGAGATTAAGCAGAATGTTAATTCCCAGAGCCACAAAATATCAGCACAAATCTTAAAACATAAAATAAACAGTATAAGTAGGTGAAGAGGTGAAGACACTTAGACAGATGCCTTGCTGAAGATGCCATGCTTGGTAAGCTGGGCACTCGAGTAATTCAATTTCAATTCAATTTATGTGTGAAGTTGTCTTGGTGCCATTTCAGAGAAAGAAAGAGGCTAAGAAAGGCACTAGGAATGAGGTAGATGCCCAGGTGAGAGTGAGAGAGTGAGAGTGACAGAGAGAGAGAGAGAGAGAGGGCAAAAGCCCAAGGTGTGGACTTTACCTGAGAGCAAGGTCTCGCCTGGGAAGAGCTCCTCGCTAAGACAGACTCCGTTTCGTGCGGAGAAGATCTGCAGAGTCTTCTTGGCCTCAGGGATCTGACCTGTGGCCAACAGCCAGCGGGGGGACTCCGGGAACACTGAGGCACAGCTACACACACACACACACACACACACACACATATAAATACACACACACACACACACACACACACACACACACACACACACACACACACACACATATATATAACTAAGAAATCTTCAGGAATTCAATACATTGAATACTATATATGATATATGATGATATATATGATTGATATATAACATATTTTTGCATTCACACTTTGACACACACACACACACACACACACACAGCAACAGACTCACCACCAATATGAGATCATGAGAAGCAAAGACACAGTGGCCACTGCTTGAAGCACTGGCCAGTCACTGCACAACACTGCCAGTCCTGGCAACAGCAGCTCAGCGAACACGGCAAAGAAGCTACTGACCATGGACACCATGAGACGATGAGGGGGGTCACACACCTCCAGACCTGCCACACCAAATCATAAAGGCGTTACAGTGGGGTTACAGGGTAGAATATGGATGGTGGTTTATGACAGGACAGCATAGTGAGTATGGGGTGGATATGTGTGTGCTTCTGGGTGTAAAAAGTTAGGTTAGATCATCATTGTCAAATTGAAAAGCTAGTGAAATTCCTCTGCACTCATGTAAGAGGGGAAACCTCTGACCCACTTTCAACCTGACTCTCAGCAGCCTCCAAATGTGTTAACACACACACACACACACACACACACACAAACACACACACACACACACACAAACACACACACACACACAAACACGACCCATATTCAGTGATGAAAAGGAAAACAGGCCTCATTTCCTTCCAGTGCTCTCCAGCATCCTTCTATTGTCTTTGAATCAGACTCTTGAAATTTTGGCAGCCAGCACATCGCTGTAGGCCTCTACCCTCTGCACCCTCACCAGCACATCACTGTTTACTCCCGGACAGCTAGCCTGCTATCAATTTACCACTGACCTCTGAAGAATTTAGGGGAACGTCAAAGCATGTGTGTGTGCTTTGTGTGTGTCTGTGTGTGAGTGTGTGTGTGTGTGTAGGAGGGGGTTAATACTAACTATTCTCCTTCTGGCCTTACTTCTCTGTGCCATGCGGGAAGGACTCCCACAGATGTGAAAAGAATGTTTGAAATTCTTGTCAAAATCCTTCATATAGCCCAGATGCTGATTCGCAATAGGTCTTTACAGGCTGAATACTGCCCACTGTCCACTGCATACTGTGTTCATAAGTGTGTGATCGAAAATGAATAAGGGAAATATAAGAGTGTGTGTGTGTGTGAGAGAGAGAGAGAGAGAGAGAGAGAGAGAGAGAGAGAGAGAGAGAGAGAAAGAGAGAAAGAGAGGGAGAGAGATGGTGGGAGAGGGAAAGAAAGAGAAAGAAAGAAAGAAAGAGAGAGAGAGAGAGAGAGAGAGAGAGAGAGAGAGAGGAAACTGTACTGCCAACACTACACAATCCCAGTCACACTACCACAAGGAGTTCATAAAGAAAACGCATCCTGCTAACAACAATAATGCAGAGATTCCCAGACATGGCAGAAGCACTACTGTACATTACGCTATATTGCGACAGAGCAGTGAAAATTAGCGAGAGAGAGCAGGAGAGAACTATAAATACTGGGCAAGTAGGCCCTACAAAGTCCCTCTCCACTCTCCCTCAGCCAAGGAGACGCCATGGTAGAGAGTAAAACTAGAACTGTGACGCCAAGCGAGCTGAGGCAGCTGTCTGCTGTCACTTACTGGCTGAGGCTGACTCCTCACACCAATCACATGACAGCAACAGACAGCCAGCCCCACACACATGCTCAGCTGGGCACATGTGAGCAGAGACCCCCCACCCACACACACACACACACACACACACACACACACACACACACACACACACACACACACACACTCCAACCATGAGCAACAGGACACTGCTGTGGTGTTGGTCACCACCAGTGGGCCTGACTCACTCAATAAGGGCTCGCTGGCAGACCTCCGTCAGAGTGAGAGGTACTCATGTGACTGACCGTCAGTGACCATCTCCACACAACACTGCATTTATCAACTGTTCTCATGTCCGTGTCCAGTCTACCTCTTCCAGCACTGCACTGTAATTCCCTTCATGAACTACTTCCATATGATTAATATGGTCATTTCCATTTCATGTACCATTTGTGTTTTGCAACATACATGTATATATTCAATTAACTGCACAAACACTTGCGCCACTAATTCCATCATTAATATGCAATCTAATTCTGATCTAAAATCAAGTTACAAGTGAAGGAGCTTTTCTGTCTGTCTCTGCGTTGTTTACAGTCTGCCTGTTACCTAACTGTTCCTGATCAGCGCTGAAGAGCTGGTTTCTACTTCAACTTTTATTGTCCCTCCCTTCCTGTGGCTCCCTATCTCTCCCCTTTTCCACTGACACTTCCTGGCTAATGACAATTCAACAACAACTCATCAAATACAGACCGTAGTTCTCACCGGCACTGGCTTGACATTGATATGGAAAGCCTGCTGGTGTAAGCATGAATGTCTGCAAGAAATATTCACTTCATACAATCAGTGCACATTTGTATAATAAAGGTAATACCCTGTCACATGTTTGTTTTAAAGACTTTATGTCTGTTATTTAGATTTGGTTGCTATGTCTTGAATTTGAAAATGAAGTTAAAGTTTGTGATTGTAAATAAATATACTAGAATATATAATTGTCTAGCTTCTTTTCACTAGAAGTTAAAGTTTGTGATTGTAAATAAATATACTAGAATATATAATTGTCTAGCTTCTTTTCAAAATACAAATACTCCAGACTATGTGAAAAGGTCAACAATGTGTGTAAATAGGCATTTCAAGTCAAGTCAGGAAGGCGTCCCAAAAAAAGCCTTCGACTGTTGATAATGTCTTGGCTGGTGTCCACTACATTTGTTTTGCCACTTAGCACTTCTGGCTGATGCCCCATCTTGATAATGCAGGTTAAGTAAGAGGTTCGCACACGTCACAAAGACTGACAGAATTATAACATGTTGGCCACACTATGGCAGTGGGACATAGGATTTAAAGGAAAAAAATTACAGGGTGCCTGAAGTTTTCTAAAAATATTTTCGAAAAACATTAAGTGTGATTATCAAGTGGTGCTCAGTATGATGTCCAATTCTAGTCCAAGCCTGAATTTCTACTTAAAGACGGCTGGTTCAGATGGTGTGAGGTGTGAGGGGACAGTGGAGAGACTCACGTGTAATGTAAGAGGACAGGAAGACCCCGGCCAGCATCGCCCCTTGGGAGAGCCGCAACAGCAGGAAGGCCACAGGGCTGTTAGACACGCACACAGCCACTCCCAGTAACCCTGACAGGGACACTGACATTAAAAGTGCCCGTCGTCTACCAAGCCTTCACACACACACACACACACACACACACACACACACACACACACACACACAACACACACACACACACAACACACACACACACACACACACACACACAACAAAAAAAAAAAAAACAAAAACAAAAAAAAACATCAAACAAAAAAATCACCGCTACATCTATCACAACAACCACTACCACACAATCAATACCATCCAGCATAACACGACACACACACACCACACACACACACACACACACACACACACACACCACACCACACCACACCACCACACCCACACACACCACACCACACCACACACACACACACACACACACACAGAGAGAGAGAGTAGTGTTACATTAAGATACTAAAAACTACTAATGAGGAAAGCTTAATTATTCATCTGTCAAATACAGAGAAGATTTTTAAATCACTCTTGCTACATTTATATTTTCCTTAAAAAGTCAGCTAACAAATCAAGGAGCCGTCAAAGGAGCTCACCAGTCACAGATGGTGCCTAGAAGAATATAGCCCAGAATCCAGCCCGTCATGAAACAGATGTGCTGAAGGGGAATCTTCCAGTAGTCCCCACATACAAGGTTCCACTGCAGGTGCACACACACACACACACACACACACACACACACACACACACACACACACACACACACACACACACACACACACACACCACCACGCACGCACGCACCCACACACACACACACACACACACACACACACACACACACACACACACACACACACACAATAGAGAAAGAGAGTTATCATATTTGCATGGAATTTCTGGGGGACAAGGGGAACAAGACTCATTTCTACGAAGGTGCCAGGACCTGAAGATTTTATTTGTAAATAAAGCCAAACAGTAATGCACATACTTTACAAGTATTTGATTAGATTTAGGTTGCATAACATGGACATCTGCTCATTCTGTTAAAGGAGAAATTTGTTGTGAATCAGTCAATATTCCTGCTGTTTGACATTTCTGAGAACTGTTGGTAGGTATGAGAATGAGAGAATTTGGTCCAACATAAACAGAATTTGTGAAACAGCACCTAACGCTAACTGATTGGGGCACAGTAAACATTGTTTCAGATTTGTTTTCCTGCACCGGCAGCTGCCGTTTTGCAAGTTTGTTCCCCCCCCTATTTCCTATAAAATATCTCCCCCACTGAATTGCATGGGCTTCGTTCAGGAAGGCCTACAGGACATAATTAGTACACTTAAGTTTTAAATTTGTAATCGCCATGAGAGCATACATTGACACAGAGGTCTATCACAAAATTCGATGATAATCATTGATAATTTAAGTATTATCTCAAGTAAAAATGCTGTGGTCATTTCTGACCGGAACACCAAAGTTGTGACCATGAAACAAACACAACAGGAGGGTTAATGAAAGTTGAGTAATTTATAGGAAAATATAAAATTACACCAAGCTGCCCATTATGTGTATAAGTTTGCAGGAAGCTCATATCTGCTATGAGTCATACTTACTCTCAGTTTAAGATGATAAATAAGAATTTTGTTTGAAGGCTACAGGACACGCTTCCTGCCAGATATGAAAGTCATACTCAAAGGTGTACAGTCCATACACATTTTTCTATTGGAGTAGCACAACCACTTACAAACAGACAATGTGCATGTATATGCAGGGTACAAAGTGGTAGAACGCAGACAGTGTGATCACATTAAGTCTTGAGGAGGTCTGTATTCACAGACCCTGCTGTCCTAACTTCCCAGACTCCCTTTCACGCATGTTGGCTACGTATGGACATCCTGAAAAGATGGAATGTCCCAGTACTGGCATGGAAACAAGAGCCGATTGCGTCATGGAGGTGGGAGCTGGAGCTTTGGAGGACGAAGTCAATGCATCGCGAAAAGCAGAGGGGGTCTAAGCTGTTTCCTGCTGAATGGGAACAAGGGATTCCAGCTCACGTCAAGGACATGAACTTCCTTTGCCCATCTTGCTCATGCACTCTTAAGGGGACCTTTGTGTGCATTTAAGGGGTTTGTTTCATGGGTCTGCTTGAACTGACAGAAAATGGTTGAGAATCAGATAGGATTTCTGCTTTAACCCACATCCTCTAAGAATGTTTGCCAGATGGGATGGGCTGCGGGCTGATCCAGTCTTGTGACTTAGGCCTACTTTGTAATAAGAGTGTGTGTGTGTTATCCTGTTTGACATGCTGCTGTAACAGTCACAGTACATAAAAACGTGTTTGGTTACAAACTGATGCTGCCATCACTCTATAACTTTCAAATGGGGATTCACTTGGATCACAGTGGTCTAGAAGGGGTTTACTGTTTTACAAGTCATATATAAAGCAAATGACTTGAAGCTCTTGTAAAAGCTCTAAAATCCAGTTTTCATAATGGCAAGTGGTCTGCTTTCAGACCATATCAGAGAAAGTTGTAGCCTAATGTAAACATGCATCCAGACGTCAGGAGACGCACGCAGACCAGTGTACAAAAGCTCCATCTCAACACGAAAACACGAAATATTACGCAATGCCTACCTTTGTTTGCTGATCAGCTCTACAGAAGAACTCAGTAGAGGTAAAATGAGATTGCACCATCCTGACATATTTAAAGATAAGTTTAATAGGCCTAGATGATGTATCATTTTGGGGTTTCGTCGTCCACGATTTTCTTTTTGTCGTACAAACAGAATTATAAACGTTAGCCAATTTTGCAGCCTAAATCACTACTTTGCCATCATAAGCACGAATGTCACGTCTCGTGACACGGCATGTCATGTTTCGTGTGAACTTTTCATGATAGGTAAGCGTTCAAAATAAACGCAAATTCAAACTAACCTCTGTTACAAAGTTGCTGTCAAGCCCTGCGGGTTTCGCATATTCCCATCCTTTAGTGCATGGTACTCTCTCTCTTGGTATCTTGTCCGTGATATTTGTGTAGTTGGGAGAGTACCTGTACAACTCGCAGTGACTCAGTCCTGCAGTTTCTTCGTCCCAAGGAATGGTAAAGTTGAGGTAGGCTTGTTTGGAGAAATTACTGAGGAGAAACCCCGACGGCAGAAGGCTTGGGTCGGGTTTGCAGTGGTAAGACTCGGGAGTCAAAGTGTAGAATACATCACAGAAGAGGTTAAGTGTCACGGCGAAGTTTGGGAACCAGCTGAAAATAGTCACGATGCGACTGTATCTCCCATAGCCGCCTATTTGCGGGTAAATCTTTGATTCAAAATCCATCGTCAGTCACCGTACCGATAAGAAACAGCGTAAAGCAGAGTAACTGACAACGGCTCGCAATGTGATCGCAGTTTGTCAAAGTGGGAGGAGGATTTTTGTGGGATATGTAGCCAACTGGTGGGGAACTTGTAGATCGCCTCCTCGAAGAATCAGCTCCACCTGCTACTACGCAATGGCCCCCTACAAGTGTACCTCATATTTAGAGGAAGCCATGAGTAAAGTACAAACTATCCAGGTGTCATCTCCATGCCATTCTCACGACTTAAAGTCCTGAAATAACTTGACCGTCTCCTACCTGAACTATCAGGTGGGCTTGGAACGTTCTATTCTGGGACTCGTGAGTCAGTATGAGAAAAAGAGTGAAACACACACCTGTTTTGGGTTTACGAAGGCCTCTTCGCTTAGCAACCTAGGGTACCGTAATTTATGACAGGCCTTTGCCTATGAAACTGGACTCATCCGCGACAAGGCTGTGAAACAAGATATGATGGGTGGAGATGTCATTTGGACTTCTGGGACTACTGCGCAAGACAGTAGGATAGACCAGAAAATGAATGCCAGTGCGCATGCAAAAGGATGAATGGATGAATCAAGTAGTAGGCCCAGTTATATTCATCCATTAATCCACCCCACACCATTCCCCTATAGAAAACTTGTGTGAATACAGTTGGAAATATTACTGGGGCCTCTTATCCCTCTCTCTACATCTACAACACGTACTGTCTGACTGTTAAACAAAACATGATGCATTTTTTTCACACATTGAACTGGAATGCACTCCTGTACTTTCTCTCTGCTGCTAAATTCCATATTCTACCTCCACCTCACTTAACTTATAGTCTACTTATGCCCTCTCTTTTGTTGTCTGTCCTGTCCCTTGTCTGTCTTAATGGTGAAATGTTGTTTCGTCTCACTATACAGTCTATATGGCTAAAATTGACTTGACTACCTGAAAATACATAAAACGCCACTGGACTCACTTCTCCACTGCACTGCATAGCGTTTGCTGCCCCCCTGTGGCAGTTCCTATGAGTAGCCGTTTCTTTCTAGATAGCCTATAGGGCCACTTGGTACACTGAGCCTAAATGCAATTTGTTCCGTAACTAATAGCCTATTCTAACTAATGTACTAGTCGTTTATTAATGTCTGTGAAGGACAGACAGCAACATTTTCATATTTGCCTTGTATTTCTAACTATTGACATATAACTTGTGCAACAGGTGCTAGTAGACACTAGGTCAATAAGACATGTAATTAACTCAAGTAGATTATTGTTGGGTTAAAACACATGAAGCACGTGGAAGTACTGTATTCTAGCAAGTTAAGACAACTAGGCTAAGGAACTGAATGTATGTATTATTTTTGTATTAAGACCACTTGAGTGGGTTTGCACAGTAGTAATGAATATGTCCTTCATTGGGGATTTCATTGTGTGTCAGGATTGCAACTAATTGTAGCATATATAGTAAACAAACAAATAAGAGGCAAAAAGCATATTTCAAAAATTTATTTACGAACATAATCTCTTAGGAACAACAGCAGTTCTCGCGCTCTCTGTACATGCAACTGTAGAAAATAACAATTTAGTTTTTTTTTCTCTTTTTACTTATCCATTATTTTTTTCTCAATTTTTTATTTAAGTTTCTCGCTTTTTGAATTGCAGGAAATCAACACAGCTAGAGGTGAATGTACTGGATCGTTTTTGACAGCACTGACGATAGCATCAACAAATCCCCCCCTCCCGTAGCTGCTCCAACAATATGTACACAATTCAACTAACATTGTACAAAAAAAAGAAAAAAAGAAGGAAAAAAAGACAGAAAAAAAGAGGGAAAAATAAGAAGTTACATTGTTACATCACCCACCACGAGCGCTCTGGTTGTGTTGCTGTTGGAACCCCACATTCTAAGTTTTGACAAGTACAAAGAGGAGGGTGCAAAATGTCCTGGGAGAGAGTATTTACAGCTATGTACAAAACAAAAGGGAGGAAAAAAGTCTCATTTCACGCATTACAAGAGGGAAATTTACACAGCGGAGACCTTCCACTCAAACATACCACAGGTGTAAGAAAGATAATAAATAGGTTATTTCTCACCATTTTATAGAGTAGTTCTCCATGCTTTTGTATTAGTCATTGTCCATTTTTAAAAGAAACAGCTACTGTTGATTTTTAATGGAGAGGATAAAGGCTTGAAATTGTGACATCTGTTAAATATAATTGTGTTATTAAAGAAGAATAAAAGAAATTAGCAGACTGAGTTTTCCATGTGTAAGTAGAGGTAACGTGTTGTGGATTGCGAGGTCAGTGGCTAGCTAGGTCCTGGGTCATTGGCTTGGTCACAAGTACTGTAAGTGCTTCACTGTTAGCCTTATTGGTGATGTGCATTTGGGTATGTGTCAAAGAAGCAGCAGCTTAATCAAAACAACAAAACCAAGCAAAGGTGAGAACAGCATCTAATATATGTAATTAAAAAAAAAAAAACCTGGGAAGTGAGAGCATATCTGACTATACGGGAAAAGCCCTGACCTTAAACCTGGAGAAGTCACAGATTTATTTGCACCAAATTTGAAACGTAAAAGAACAACAAAGAATGAACGAGTTATTTCGATTCTACGTGTCTATGCAATAATGATGTGGAACAGCGCCATGATCATAATTTCAAGCCTTTGTTGTGGAAGGAGGGGAGGGGCAAAGATGAGCAAAATACCAGTAAATCAGTTCAAAAGGCAAGGTTTTCAACAACTGAGCAGGAACACAAAACTGAAACACAAGTCGCTTTGTAAACAATAGTGAGTGCATTGGGGCATTACAAATTGAAGACATTCCCATTCTAATCCCAGTGAATGACATGCCACTGTAACTTATGTTTTATGAAGGGGGGAGAAAGGCTGATACACAAGACAACAGCAAACACTGAATGTACCTTTTGAAAAGCACAAGGGTTTTCTTGCAACCAAGCACAAATTATGAAACCAGTAAGAAAAAATTAAATCAAATTTAACGATTCATTCAAATGCTTCAGAAAACACTGAAAGCTGTTTTAGCTTTTGAGCACGCAATTGGTTTTGGTGTGAGTGAAGACTTCTGTATTCTCCTTTGCACTCATTTGTACAAAAAGACCAAGGCTTTAACACCTGCTTTAACCAGACAAAAATCACATACAGAAATAAGTGTCACAATTCCACAAGGAAAACTAAAAAAAAAAAAAAAAAAAAAAAAAAAAAAGAATCAGCATGGTAGCCAAACAAACACAAAGACATGACAAGCAGCTAACAAGAAAAGTTGAAGGAAAAAAAAAGCAAAAGCAAAAGCAAATAGTTTGAACTAAAAGCTCCATTAAAAACAATGCATGGCTACTTCTCAACCATCTCCCTGCACCTCTGTCCATTCTTAGTCTGCCAGATGGCTGAGTTTCCTACTGCTTTGAACAGAGGAACATTGTGATGATGTTAGAATATGAGAACAAGTCTCTTAGCCCTCGGCAAGGCATAAAAATCTAGGGCAGGGTGCACATTCACATCAAGGACAACAGAGCACAGCATCAGAGAATAACGGAGGAAGGGACACAAAACTATTAAAAACCAAACGCACACATGGTGTCTATGTATAATACTCTGTCAAAAATCCACCACTTAGGCTGATTTAACACCAGGGTTGGGGAGATTTGCCTGCTTGTACATTGTTGGATAGGTTAAGATGCACTGACAGCTTTTTGAGGACACAGAAACTAAAGGCTTATTTTTACAAAAAGGTTCAACTGAGCAAAAAGTATCAAACATGACTGTTTATCTTCAAATGACACACTGAACCTTTCTTTGTTTTTAAGGTGTTCTTACAGAGGCAAAAACCTAAATTCCTTTCCACTTGGGCAATAAACGGGACTTAATGTTTTCATTTGTAGCTATAACAAACACTGACAGATTTGCTATTCTACAATCAAACAGATGCTCGAATTAATCCTTTGGAAAAAGAAAAGAAAAGAAAAACAAAACACAAACTAATGTTGTCTATGAGAATAACCTGTTAAAATCCACTCACATCAAAGAGCATGTAACTCTGCTAGTTCCCATCTAGAACCTTTGAACAAGGTCTGCTCGTTCAAACAGTTAAAATTATATTTCAGAGAAATAATCGGGGGACTTTAAACTATTATTTTGCTATTAGGCTGCAAGTTAAAGCTATTGAGGTTTCCATAGACAGTTGCCAAGTCTACACCAGAAAATGAATGAACACTTAAGAAAAGAAGATAAGAATGCTGCCACTAAAATAAAACCAAAATATTTTTTGTGTACAGAATGAATCAGATGACTATATCTGAATCTAAATGAGTTTGGGTAATGACATTGCCTGATGTTCCTATTTAGTTCACTTGTGCAGCGTTATGAGAAAACTCAAAATGTTGACTGTAAAAAGGCATTTTCTCGGTTTTATTTTTTTTCTCCAAAGATAAGATAGTTGTATAATAAAGCAATGAATAAAATACCTCTATTTTTTTCTCTTAAATAATTCAGTAACCACACTGCTACATCTGAAGACTATGGTAGTGGCCCTTTACAACTAGGATTTTCCACTGGAAAAAGTGGAAGGGAGGGTTGGGGGTTAGCTCAGTGACTTCGGATGTCAACCAAGGGTGCCTTCCAGCCAGGCCAGGGCTAAGCCCTCTGGGGCCATGCACTGAATAGTCTTCTACATACTGACAATGTGTACACATTTGGCCCATGGGGGGATGCTGGGGTGGGGGAGTGCTGCCCAAAAGTGAACTGTACATACAAAGATAATTTTTATTCATTTATTTTTTTTACACTTAACTGAGTGATGTTACAGTACATAATTTATTTACAACTGTGCAGTAATGTGTGGCAAAATAAATTATCTAGAAGGCAGCGAGAATACATTGGTTAACGAATATAAAAACTGTACATCATTTACGGAATACAATTTTTTTTTTCAATTTTTCTTTTTTTTTCCATTAAACTAATGTTGGCTCTGTAGTGTTTCAAGTCACGTCCTCAGAAAGAGAAACAATGAAATGCCCAAGTAAAGAAATAGACAAAAAAAGAATATTCTCCACTAAAACACCATCTTTTAGAAGTCTTTGCCTCTTGATTTTAAAACATTCTTTTGTATAACATGTTGTCCTCGTTTTGTTTTGTTTTTTATTTTATTGATGTTTTTTTCCCTCCTTTTGCAGTCATTTGCAGATTATGCGCTGGCGCAGGCATTAAGGGGGCTGGGGCTTGCGCAGGTTGCCAGAGGCTGAGGGCCACACCCCCCCATACATAGGTGTAGACCCCGATGTTGGTCTCCTCCTCTTGGATTTTGGGGTGGGGGTTAGACGGGAGGGGGGTGCGACAGCAGGGGAGCTCTTTGGGTCTCGTGCTGGCTGGCCGGGCCCTCCTACTGTAGTCTGTAGTTTTTCATCAAGGGACCCATGACCCCGTCTGCGTGTCGCTGCCGCTCTTGATTCGGGCCCTGCCGCAGGCTTCCGCCACTGCTGCTTCTGCTTCGGCTCCGTGAAAGGCCTGGCTGAAGAGCACAGAGAGCAGGGAACGCTGCCTCCTCACATCAGGTCGTATGTGTCCACAAAGGCTCGTCCTCTCCAGGAGACGAAAGAAGAGTTTGAAAGTGCCTCCAGCATGCCTCCGAGTCTGTATGTGTGTGTGTTTGTTTTTCCAAGAAACAGCTCACTGCACCTTTCATTTGTCTCTCTCGCTCCCCGTTAGCCTTTTCTGGCTAGCCCTGAAGTTCCTTCCCCACCACTGTGCCAACTGAGTGGGTGGGGGGGGGCAGAGGGCTCCTCTCCTGCAATCCTTTTCTCATTGAACAGTTTTTAAAGTATTTAAAAATAAAATTGAAGAAAAATACTTTGTCCCTCTTTCTCCCCGTGTTGCTCCTCGTGTCATCAGAGGGGATCTGAGGTGGGTAAGCTTCAGAGCAAAGCTGTGTTGCTTCCTTACATCCCAAACGAAAAAAAGCATAAAAACTTGAAGGATGAAAGTGCAAGTTGTGTGTATTTTTTTTCCCCGGTTAAAAAGATGCTCTCCACTTGTACAGTGGAAAAGAAAATCAATAGGAAGTTCTTTTTCATCTTTAACTATAGAATATATACGTTTTGCTTTTTTTTCCTCAAAGAAAAGTATCCTCCTCTTCAAACCAGCTAGCCCTTACCATATGTTCTGTCTGGTGTCTCTACGAAAGGGTAAAGATTGAGAGAGACCGCACACACAAGGCGGGGGTTGAATTGGTTTTCATGTCATGCCGGCAACAGCACAAAGTCATCGTTGACGTCCACCATTGGCACGTAGAAGGAGGGGACCTCATTGACGCACAGGACTTGTGCCCGGCAGGGTCCAGCTCCTGCACCTTGAGTTGCCATTCCATCCGCTGCACAGCGTTGAGGGCGGCGGCCTCGTGCTGCTGTCGCATCAGCAGACATGTCTACAAGAGAGGTCAAAGGGGAAGCAAAGAGTGAGCAATAAACCTCAACAGGGAGACAACAGAAGCGATGCCTGTTTGGCTCATACTATGCTAATTGCGCTAAGCGGCATAGCGAACCAATCAGAATGTTTTGACATGGGGTTTTTCTTGAACTGTACAGGGAGGATATTCCCCAGTATTTACAAATATTCCGAAGTTCAAGACTGCTGCAGCACAAAATTGTTCTTGAAAAACTCTGGATGCAGTAGAAAAAGTATCTGATCCACAGGTACTTACCTTCATGCGATCATACTTGTCATCTACGTCTTGAATCCAGGAAATGAACTGGCGAGCGTTGAACCGATCTCTCACCGATTTGTTTTCATCCCCCTGAGGTGACACAAAACAATATTTACCAAACAGAAATACGACCGCAGTGCAGTACGACCTGCCAGAGAACTTGGACAAGCAAAAATGTGGGATTAGCAATCACCTGGCTTTCCGATGGCATGTTGTAGACCTCAGAGTCCAGCAGCATGGTGCAAGCACTGAACGGAACTGCCTGATTGGCTATCGTTCTAGCTGCTCTGCAGTGAACTCTCAGCACTTCCTGTTCACAGGAGACGATCAGCTTCTCCTGAGAGGTAAGGAATACATGAGTTAGAAGGTAAATAAAAGTCATTTTCACTTCTGAATCTTCTTCAGCAAACTTTGGTGAAGTTGCAATGAAAAAAAAGATGGAAAAATCTTATTAAAACCAGAAGACAAAAAAAATATCAAGGTCTAACAAGATTCAGTTGGAAGCACATTAGATGAGAGATAAAATGGTGGTGTTGATTGCGCTGTGATATGCTTACCAGGCAGTGGGAATGCATACTGCAGTTACATTGGTTTTCTATTATGGGGCAACTTTGATCATTCATCAAAGGTTTCGCGCTCTCACGATCAAAGCGCACACTCTAACAGACTGACTTCAGAAGTCAGGGTGTGTGTGTGTGGTTGAGAGAGCGAAAGAAAGTGTGAGAGAAAGCGCTTACCCGCTCAATGCTGTGTTGCAGTCTCAGCTTCCCTCTTACAGCCTCCTGCTGTCTGAAGAGATCCTTGAGGGGCTCAGTCAGTGATGGGGGTGGAGCAATCTGGAGAAAAAAAAGAAAAACACAACAAAACAAAATAAACAAAAATAAAAACAGAGAGGTTTTGTCATTCGATCAGCCACCAAAAACTACTCCCGAGGGGAAAATGATCTTGCCCTTGCATAAAAAAGAAAAAAGATCCAAGTGCTTACCACGGGGATGTGAAGTTTGCTCAGAGGTTTGCCATCTAGCAGGTAGGAGCCGGTGTAGGTCACGTACTCGGCGTAGCATTGAGGGGCCTGAGGTGTGATGTAGCACAGGATCTTTCGTTTCTCCTCAATCTTTTTGCGGATCTGCAGATACTCGAAATATGGGTTGGAGCGGTCGCTGTGGTAGGGCTCGATGTCATCCAGCTTGATGGCGTTAACAATGACGGCCAGCGTCTGCTGGATCATCTCTCTCGTTTGCTGCATGGCTGTGTTCACCAGCTGGACCTGCACTGGCTGCTGGCCTGATTTCGGGAACTTCCTCTTGCGTGGGTGAGTCACCTGCGAGTCCTCATCCTCCGCGGGTCGCCCCTTGCTTTTGTTGAAGGGAGGAGCGGCAGGGGTGACACTCACTGGCGTTGAGTTGCTGATGGGCTCTTTCTCTTTCTCACCGGGCAAGGAGGACACCGTGGTGAGCGTGGTAGTGGTGGTGACCGATGAGGCGGCGGATGACTGTGCCATGCTTACAGGGCTGACTGTTGTGTTCTGCTGCTTGTTCTGGATTGCAAGCATCTGGGCCCGGTTGCGGGTCATTCTAGGGGCAATCTCCTCCACTTTCTTGGTCACCTCAGATGTTGCAGTAACAGACACAGTCAGCTTGGAGGAAGTATCTGCTGCCTCAGTCACCTGTACCGTACACGAGGTGGTAACAGAGGCTGTGCCCAAAGTCGAGTGGTGAGGACTACTGGATGCGCTCACAATCAGTGTCGGCGTGATACATCTCTGCTCAGGCTTCAACTCAAGAGTAGACACTGTAGTAGAGAGGGACATTTCAGAGGATGCTTCTTTTTGTCCATAATCCTGGTCATTTTCAGGGAGCGCTGTAGTAAACAGCATAGCCTTGTCACCAACACTCCTGTCAGTAAAGGTGGCCGCAGGTTCTTCATTGGCTGGCTCTTTCATGACGTCTTCCTGCATATGCTCAGGCTCTGATTCCATGGCAGGTCTGTATTCATCCTCATGTGGAGTAAAGACAGACTCCTGAGGACCTTCTGATGGTGCCAAAGTCGGTGAACATGCTGGTTTAGGTAGCACAGGCAAGTCGACCTCCATCATTTCAGGCTCCTCTACCTGGGTTTCCAGGGATCTCTCTGACTTGAGCAGATTTCCTGGGTGGGGATGTTCCGCTGGCACAGAGTCCGTAATACCTGGCTCTGCCATTCCTTTCTCCTGAAATGGGAGATCTGGAAGAGAGAACGGTCCCAAGTCATCTAGCTCATCCACCTCAGGGGAGAATGGGTCAGCCCAGGGAACCACAGGCTCATGGCTAACGGCAGGGGCTATGTTATCCTCAGCGGGATAGCCAAGAGTTTCCTGTCTGCTCTCATGTGTCGGCACACACAGAGGCTCTGGGTGAAGCGGCTCCTCTTCCATGCTTGGTTTGCAATCTGGAAAGAAAGACTCAATGTGTGTCGTAGAGGATGATGCCATATAGTTTGTCTCAGGCTCCATGGGCTCTGGTACAGGTCTTTTGGGTGATGAAAGGTCATGTACTTCCTCTTTAGGAGCTTCATAATCAGACTGAGCAACATGTGGTGAGCAGTAAGGTCTTGGATAGGCAGAGTATGGCGGCGTCACTGACGGATGGACAGGGATGTGTGGTAGATCAGTATCTGAGTGGTGGAACGGACTGCTGATCTTTGAAACGGCTGCTTCTACTTCGGCATAAGCTGACTGGGGAGACTTCAGACCAACCACTGGATTCCAGCTCAAGGCTTGGTCACAAGAGTTCTCTGTGATGTTGACTGGCTGATGAGGGGGCGTTAAAGGGAGTATCTCTGCATCCCTCCTGTCTGGAGATTCAGGCCAGCTCTTTTTCAGGGAACTCCCCATTTCTGGAGACAATGGTCTGTCCTCCCTGGACTGAATGGCTTTCTCCACAGAATGCTCAGCCTCTGCAATATCCTCAACATCATCATCTCTGTCATCCTCCTCCTCGTTGTCTTCTTCTTCTTCGTCTTCTTCATCCTCCTCCACCTCTGGATCCTCAGCGACTGAGGGCAAGTAATCACTCCCACTAACTGGGTCTGATGGCAACAGTCTAGGCTCACTATGGGGAGGCTCTGAGAGATCATCAATGTCCATGGGAGGCAGAGCAGCAGGGGCAGGGGTAGGCGGAGCAGCAATGTCCAGGCATGGCTCTTGGGGATCAGGCCTGTGGACTGGAGTTGAGGGCTTTGGCAGAAAATTGCTGTACATGTTGTCTGTGGGGTGCTCACTGTCACTAACCGCATTTGATGTAGACCTGTCTGGCAGGTGTTGTGAAGAGTCGGACCTTTCCATGGGAGGGAAATACGGAGGAGATGGACAGACAAGTCTGTCTTCAGGAGGGTAGGAGGCAGAGGACTCATATTCAGAAGCTCCAGAGGCACTCTGGGATCGAGGGAATTTATCTGCCTCTGCCTTGAACTCCTCTTCCAGAGGTCTTCTGACATCACAGGATGCAGATTGCCTGACCAGAGGAAGCTGAAGATTTTTAGCTGGTGTGAGACAAGTGGTCTCTTGATAGTTGTGAGAGGAGTTAGAATATCTGTCAAAGAATGATGGAGAACAGGCATTCACAGAGGGGTCTTCGAACACAATTTCAGGGTAATCCTCTGTGCTGCAGGATGGTGTGCGCGGGGTTTGCATGACTTCCTCATAACTGGGGCAAGAGATTACTGATGTGGGGGTGGGAACTCCTGTTGGTCTGTTCTGATCAGGCCTTGGCGAGGCAGGAAGATTTTCATTCATCTGATGGCCAGATAGCCAGTCCTTTGAATTTTGACTGTCCATTGGCTGAGACTTCCTATCAGGTGACATCATCTGAGCTGGAAGACCAACATCTTTGAGCTTCTTCTCTTTCAACGCAGATTCGAGAGAGCTCGATTTTTTAGAGGACAGGTCATTTCGGTTCTTCTTTAGCTCTTCGCTCGTCTTGTTCTTATCCTTGAGTTTGGGGTCACCTGATCTATGTCGAAGCTTCTCCATCTGTTTCATCCTCTCTTTGTGTTTCTTATGACGTTCTTCCACCTCTTGGTCTTTTAAGCTGAGCATTTTACCAAAGCTTGTCAGTCGGAGATCTCCATCGACCAGCAATTTCTCACGAGGACGGTTGTCTTTTCGAGCAGTGTCTTTGGATACAGGAGTGAGCTTGTCATTTTCCTCTTTGACTTTTATTTTGCCATAGTCCATTCTATTGTCTTTGTCCAGGATGTCCCTGTGCCGTTCTTTGCTTTTGGGATCATATTTTGGACTGTCCTCTTTAGACCTCTCCTTAACACTAGTCACCTGAGGGCTCTCCTTTAGACCAGATTTCAGATCTTCCTTGGAGTGCCTAAATGATCCAAAACCATCAGAGTACTTGTGTTTCTCCTCCTTCACCTTGTCCTTATGTTTCTCCTTTTTCTTTTTGTCTTTTGTCTTATCACTGCTGATGATACTGCTTGCCTTGTCCTTGTCAGCCTTTTTAGACATCTCTTTTTCAAATTCCAGAGTTTTGTCAAAGTCATCTTCTCCATCCGTTTTAGCCCCATACGGAAAGGTGTAAGGGTCAGCTTCGAGTGGCATAGGCTCTTTCTCATAAGGTAAGCTTTCTCTGCGACTATAGACTTCTCTGATTTCTTCAGGTTTGTCTCTCTTGTCTCCTCTGTCCTTTTTGATTTTGTCTTTTTCCTTCTCGTGGCTCTTCTTGGATGAAGAAGAGGACGAGTGTCGATGCCTCTCTTTTTCTCTGAATTTGTCCTGAGGGTTGGTAATAGACAGGGAGTCTCTCCTTTCTTCTGGAATATCTAGAGAGCTGATTGTGGATGAATCGTACAAACTGCTTGGCACCGGCTCGTGGCCTCTATCTGTGAAACTGTCAGATGAGATCTCACTGTTCTTGTCATTGGAGTCATCTTTGTAATCATTCATGGCCTCCTCCTCAAGCTTTTCCAGCAGTGATTTTTCATTTTCACCACTCCCTTTGGACGGTTTTCTGTCTTTCAGGTGGTCTTGCTTGTCTTTGTATTTACTCTTGCCCTTCTCTTCACTGGCTTCTCTCTTGTCCACAAGTTTTTGCTTATTTTTCTTGTCCTGATTTGAGTCTACTGATGTTCTGTCTTTGCGGTCTTTGTGTTTTGTCTCTGTTGACTCCTTGTCCTTTTTATCTTTATTGTGTTTTTCCAAAGAGCCCTTCCTTTCTTTCCCAGCATCAAATGAGGTCTTGTCTTTCTTCTTTTCTTTATGTTCCTTGTCTTTCTGTTTGTCTGTGGAGTGCAGCTTCATGTCTGCTGAATATTTCCTATGTTTCTCTGGTTGGAAGTGGTCTAACTCATCCACATCAGGCGTTGAGTCTTTTCTATGGGAATCTGATAGACCAAGAGAGTCGCTTAATTTTGCTACACCCCCATTAAAATTATCCTCTTCATCTTCGCTCTCATCTGTGAATATGTCTGCGATTTTGAGCCAGGTCTTCTCTTTCTTCTCAGGTTTCCGTTCCTCCTTTTTCAGCTCCAGGAACTCTTTGTCCCGGTCAGTGTGCTTATCCAGCATGGTCTTTTCCTTCTTGTCTTTGTTCTGATCAGATGACACTTTGCGGTCTTTGTCTTTATTGTGGGAGTCTTTATGTTTGTCTTTTGTTCCTTCCTTCTTCTCCTTTGAGCTTCTGTCAGAGTCCTTCTCCTTGAGAACTTTTTCCATGGAGCTTCTATCGGCCTTCTCCTTTTCCTGGTCTTGGCTTCTGTCTTTTGGCTTGTCTTTGTGTTTATCTCCTTTTGATTTCTCTTTCTTCTCCACTCCATCCCCTTTCTTCTCCTTGCCAGAGTGGTTTCTCTCCCTGAGTTCAGATTTGCCAGTGGTTTCACTCTCTGATTTGTCTTTGAAGAATAATTCCCCACCATACTCATCTCTCATGGATTCGACTTTAGCTTTGGAGACTTTTGTTTCTTTAGAAAATTCATATGGGTCTTTCCTGTCTCTGCTTCCATCGACTGAATCCTTTTCCTTTCTATCTTTGACCAGCTCTGTGGACTCCTTCCGCTTCTTGTCTTTTTCTGAGTAGCTGGAGTTCAGTTTCTGTTTATCGGTCCAATCCTTTTTCTTTTCACTGACTTTTTCAGAAGAATCTTTATCTTTTTTCTTAGTTGTGGTGTCTTTTTCTGAGCGCTTGTCCCCGTGATCTGACTTTTTGTCCTTGACTTTGTTCTCTTTCTTTCGGTCTCGGCTTTCTTCTTTTACTGTCTCCACAGTAAGCTTGACAGCGTTGTTTGCTTTATATTCTTTGTATTCCTTGACTGGAGTGTCCCAGCTGTCATCTCCGTCCCCATAAAGTGAATCTGAAGAAAGGTCTGACTGCCATCGGTCATGAGGGTCGTCTGAAGGGCTGAGTTTTGTGTCCTCTAAAAAATGATTTTTGATGTCATACTCATCATAGTCTGGCTCCTCCTTCAACACCTTGTCTTTCTTTGACTTCTCCTTCTCCTCCTTGGAACTTTTGTCCTTCTCAGATTTAAAATGTTTCTCCTCTTTAAGTTCTACCTTTTTGTCAGGTTTAGAGGACTTGTCCTTGGACTTCTTCTTTTTCTCGTCTTTATGGGCCTTCTGCTTATCGTCCTTGGGCTTTTCTTTCTCCTTGATGCCCCTGTCCTTTTCAGATTTTATCACTTTGTCTCGCTCCTCTTTGCTGGCCTTCTCCTTGGTGGACTCCTTTGTCTTCTTAGATTTCTCCTCTTTGCTGCCCTTCTGTGCCTCCTTTCCAGTCCATTCTTTGTCTTCGGATTTTCCCTTAGACAACCGATCCTCTTTCTTAGAGTGGTCTTTATCATGTTTGGAAAGTTTCACTTTACTTTCAGACGTAGACTCTGACTCGACAATGAGTGACTTTTGCCGAGAATCAAAGTCGAAGGAAAAACTTTTGACAAACTTTTCGTTCATGTCTTGATTCAGAACAAGACTGGGAGCTTTCTCCTTTTCCTTGTTTTTGTGTTTGTGTTTCACTTTGTGTTTCTTTAAAACTTTGCCATCTTTGTCTGTTTTTGAGACCGCTCCATCTGTGTTGGAGGTCTTATAAAAGTCTGAGCTCTTCTTGTCTGTCGCACTGGTGTGTGCATTGTTTTTCTTTTTACTGTCCGGGACTTTCTTTTTCACCTGTTTTACAGACTCTACACTCGAGTCTGCAGAGGAGTAATCAGACTCGCTGGAGAGTCTCTCTCTGACGGAGTCTGAGAGTGAGCTGACATCAGACCATGCTGGCGAGGACACAGTCTTCCAGCCATCAGTCCTCCACTGCTTCGGATGCTGCTCAGCCAGAGACTGTGTCAGCTTTTGCGAACTTAAACTCCCGTGTGAGGAGGAAGAGGAGGAGGTGGAGAGCGAGCTGAAAACGGACGAATCTTTAAGGCTCAGGGCATTTGAGTCCTTTATACAGTTCGAGCTCTGCAATGAGCCTTTGTCGTCCTCGCTCTCCAAATCTCCAATCTCTGAATCTGAGGTACAGAACTTGCCAAACCGCACCTCCTTGCTGGCATTGCTCTTGGTCTCCTTCTTTCTCTTCTTTTTGACTTTGCTCTTTTCTTTCTGCTGTTGCTTGGAGCTGAGCGCAGCAGAGTCCCGGCTTTTGGCATTGGTTGCCGGTGTTGTCTGCCGCTGCGTGGGTGTAGGGGTGAAACACAAAGTGCGGTCGTCCTCATCCGAGCTGTTGCTGTCCGACATGATGCGACGCGCAGGCTTCTTTGGTGTTAGCGAGTTGGTTTTGGAATAGGTTTTGACCTCCATCTTGGGTATCGAGATGAAGCTGTTGGCCTTGCTGACAGAGTCCTTGCGGAAGTCCTTCTTGAGTAGATGCTTGTCGTCGACAGGTGGTACGCGCTCCTCCTCGTCATCCTCATCAAACTCGTATTCATCCTTGATGGGTGTGGTGGTTGACTTGGGGGGATCAAGGCTCTTCCCTTTCAGCTTCAGGCCCTTTTCAAACTCTGAGTCTGTGTTATTGCCGTCAACAGAGCTGGATGGGGCAAACGAAGGGGCATCTTCTTCCTCAGAGGATTCTAAATAGAAAAACATTTTTCAATTAACCTCCAGTACATAATATTACAACAACACATCCACAGATTAAGGAAGTAATCTTTTATTGTTCAAAAGCTCTAAATATCACAACTACTGGTGATACATTGCATATGATATTTACATCTCTACATCATAGAACTATCAGTAATGTTCTACAAAAGCTGTAACTGTTGTACACACCAGAAGAGCTCTCTTCACTGGAGGTGTAAGTGCCTTTTCCCAGCAACAGATTGAGCATGGTTGGGGAGTTTGCCACCTTCAACGGCGTTTCACCTTTTCTGTTGCTTTGACAAGGGTCACCTCCATATCGCAACAGTAACTTCACCACCTGCAAAACAGTGCCAGACAAAGGGCAATAATTAAAACATGTTAATTGATTAAGAAACTTCACCCTGTTGTCATAACGTGGTACTTAATCAATAGTCAATAAAAGGTTATGCTTGCCTTGAAGTGCCCATTATTGGATGCATCATGCAGAGGGGTGTCGTCATCCCCACCCTTGGTGTTGACTTCTGCACCTGCTGCCAGGAGCTGCTTAGCCACTTCATAGTAGCCCCTGTTGCATGCTTCATGCAGTGCAGTCCAGCCTACAAAACAAGACAACATAACATAGCATTAGCCAGCAGAAATGCAAACTGAATAATAATAATCTGCATTTATTATTGCTGCTATGTGTAAAATACTAATCCAGGGAAGGTCAAACATAGAATTTTGCACTGAATTTTGTGGTACTTTTGGGTACCACAACGAGAGGCTTCTCTGAACCCAAATACAACACAGACAAATCAAAAGCGAAAAAAAGCTTGAACTCTGATATTTATTGGTAAGTTGTATCCAGCTGGAGGATTAAGCGTGTGTATGTGACTCACATCCCTAATGAGGTGGAATCTCACCTGCAAAGTCTTTTACATTCACGTCAGCTCCCTCTTTGATGAGCTCCTTGATGCGCCGCACCTCCCCTCGGATGGCTGCTCGGTGCAGCCGCGTCTCGCCACGCTCGTTCCTCTTATTCACTTTGTCTTTGGTTTTAGAGGCAGAGTTTGGCGTTCCCTTCTGGCCCCCGCTGGACTGTGACTGGTGCTTTGGTGTGGTGTCTGAGGATGAGACAAGACATTCAAAGCCTGTTTTTTTTCCCCACAACACTAAAACCAAGAAAAAACAATGTCATCTAAACATTTTTGGTTGCTTTCTGATACATGTTTGATACTGTTACTTGATTTAGTTAATTGATGTGTTTTGTGTAACAGATTACTTGGTTTGCATGTAGCATTCTTGCATCATGCTATGACTTTGGGTGTATATATGTAGGTTTGTTTGATTATTTATTTATTCATCTTTTAGTTCTTGTCCCCTTTCCACAATGGCCAGTTTTGACAGGCCAGCAGTGGACACAAGGTGCTATTCTCAATGCTTGGCTCAATGAATGGCCTCACTACATGAAATAACACATGCACAAATGCATGCAATTATCTGCAATGAACTAGACATTAATAAACACATGTAGTATTGAATGCCTTCTGGTACACCAGATGGGGGCAGTATTGACCAGCTCATAAATAAGAGGAAACGTTTCCACTCACAGTGCCTGTGCTAGTTCCATCACATTTTATAGATTAAACCTAATCCTTAATCACATTTACAATATTGAGTTTGTAGGCCATTGCACCAACTGCTATGCGAAACTCAACTTAATCTGTGCTTTGTGCTCTGGGTGTAAACAAAGGTGCCCCCACCCCACCCCCCTTTCACATTCCCAGTTTCGGTTGGCTACTACAAGGCAGAGGCTTTTTTCCCCTTTCCTCCACTGCATTCAGCTTTTCCCACACAACAGTTCAGATTTAACCCTGTACGTCATAGTAGTAAGCAGAACAAGTGTTATGACTGTTTTAAAAATCTAATCCTGTTTTGGTTTGGTCTTACAACATGCTGAAGTATGGGGACTAAAACAGGAAATGCCAAATCGGTGTAATCTAATAGAGGAATTCATTCTCGAGATAAGGAAAAAACATAGTGCCTAAGCTCCGGATATTCTGTGGTTTGGCCAAAAGCTCGGATTGTACCATTAGACGCTTTCAGACTAATGCAACCCTGGACAAATGCTTGCAAACTTTCATTTCCCTAATGCTCCCAACATGAGATTGCGAAACAGAGCAAACCAATTAAGAAACTCAAGATGGAGATATTTTGAGCAACGACAAACAAACTGTGACAATGCATTCCATTCAATGAGGCCTTAGTTACCTTGTTGGCATGACAACAACTGATTAAAGGTAAAGACTGCATTACACTGAAGTAATGGGAATTGATAAGGGCCATCTTGTACAATTGTATTTTAATTAGGGAGTATGGTCAGAGTTTAATCGGAAGCCTGGTGAGCTTGTCGAAAGATACACACAATTAATAGGGAGAGTGTGTGTCTGTATTGGCTGACCGAGAGAGTAGCAGACACCCAGAAACCTCTACTTCTCCTTCAGTTCTCTGGGAATCCGCGTGTGTGTGTGTGTGTGTGTGTGTGTGTCCATCAAGCCCTCCCTGTGCCCCCAGTGGGACGTGGTGCCCATGACAAATACGCACCTGGACTGTTGACTGACTCCTCGGCAGTCATCTGCATGAGCAGGGCCACCTGCTGTCGCTCGGAGAGGGGGTACCCGGCCCGGATCCCTGGCTTGCCCATTCCAAAGGGTAGGCTGGGCTTCCTGGTGTTGGTGGGCTCCTTTTTAACGCGCTTCCGCTCCGGACCTTGCTTTTCTGTGGGAGGGAGAGGAGACAGGAGTCATGAAATCACTGTGCATTTTAAGCACACACACACACACATGCACACACACACAGCTACCCAGTGTAAGCATGGATCACTGCCCATCTGCTTAACATTCGTTTACTTCCAGTTAAAATTCATCCAGGAGTTCCCTAGCTCCAGGATCTCACCTACTAACTAAATGTCAGAGGTATGTGACCTTTTACACTTGCTTCTTTCCTTTCAAGAGTGAAGCCTTTGTGCTTCGTGTGTTTGTGTGTGTGTATGTGTGTGGACGTGAGTGTGTGTGTGTGTCATTTGTGTATGTGCTTGCGTGACTGAGTGGTGCCTTTCGCAGTCTCTAGACATTTTTGAAGGTCAAGTGAAACCCAGAAATCCCAGGTGAATTCCCCCCCCTCTCTCTCTGTTTCCTTCTCTCCAGCCATACCAGCATCCACACACAGTGGTCCCCATGCCTGGTGGCTGCCGGCAGAAAACCCACAGTATGCCATTACCCTGCAGTCCCCACAGGGGAGGGAGGCACACACTGTGTCGCTCTGAGGTGATTTGCCTGTCTGCATTTGTATGTGTATGTATGTGTGTGTGTGTGTGTGTGTGTGTGTGCATTCGTTCTGAGGGTGCGACTTGGCATTGGGACAACGATTACAAAATGGCTGGTGTTCCATTTCAACGTGGCAGAAGCAAGGTCACCACACTGGTGAGGCTCAGGACAAAAGCAGCTGTTCTTAACGGCCACGCCTCTCAAGTATTTTCAGCGTCACACACACACACACACACATATATATATGCACACCCCCCCATAAAGCACTGAGGGGCAAGAGGGAGGGGTGCAGGAGGCAATTACAAACATGAATGCCAGACACAAATAGAGCTCACTGAGCTCTAAATATTCATGCTACAACTGACACCACTGGGTGGTGATGTACATTTTTCCTTTTCAAAAAGATAAATCCTCTGTTGGACTCATATGCACACACGCACACACATATATGCTGCATGCTCTCTAATCATGGGGAAGACCTTAGTAGCCAAACTAGGCCGTTACTCTCTCAACATAGCAATTTGCTCAAGGTCACAAGCTTAATTTATGGTAAGAGGAAACATGTCGAAATTTGGCTTCCGGTCGCCTAAGCGCTTTCCAGGGACCCTTTTCTTTTTACGGCGACCGAGCTGATGAACTCTCACTAACATCTGTAAATACTTACTCTTGATGTGCCTCCTCACCCCCCCACACCCCCACTCTGGCCCTACACACACCAACGGGGTTCTTATAGACACATTCTTTTGAATCAGACCGTAAGAGCGTGAACCGCAGGAGCAGTTGTCTTGACATGTTCTCTGGCGGAGGAGAGTGGAGAGGCCTACAAAAAAGAAAAAAAAAATGGCAAAGCTAGCTTTTCCAGTCCCTTTCACATCGGGGAGGGAGAGAGAGAGCGCATGAGAAGGCAAGGGGGAAAGAGAGAGAAAACAGCAGCGGCAGAGTTCTGTAATGAGTGGCAGAGCAGGTCTGGGACCTACCAATCTAATCGGTACCATCGAGAAGACTTTTTTTCCTGACGGCACAAACATCCAGTCTGCTGACGCTAATGAGGTCTTGGGTTCCTTGGCCGTTAGGGCTGGCACTGTGTGGACCTGCTGCTGGCTGACTCCTAGTGGGCACAGGGTACTAACCCTCACCCCCTTCTCCAAACTTGCTTGTGTACCCAGATTTCTTCGCAGCTCAATATGGTCTGCATAGATGGCGAAGATGACAGCTGTGAGGCTTAAAAAAAAAGGCCACATGTATGCTTCTAAATAAACACTTCCTACAAGCGCATGACAATTACACTTAATGTGTGTGCATCTGTGCGCATGTTTGTGTCCCATCTGTAAATTACATCCAAAAAACAAGGCCAAACCCACAGAACAGCAGGGCAATGGCTGCGTGGCATTCCATGAGGATTACAAGGGATGCAATTAAGACGCTGGGCACTGGAAATGCCAGGGCATAACAGTTTCACATAAACTGAAAGCAGGCAGCCACACCAGGGCCTCTAATTAATTATAGAAAGTAAGGACATCAGAGCTTTGAGCTCCAACATTAAATTCCAGTCCATACAGAACAACACACGGGCTGAACAAACAACACAAGGCAAACGCAACAGCCAACAGGCCCTTGAGACCACGTTCATGGGGCAGGCTAGTTAGGAAGCAGACTCAGTGGCAGCCTTGCAAACCAGTCCTGGTTGCAATACAAATCATCACATACAAGGAAAACTGCAGAAGATTCTAGTCATTATTCTGCTGTATAATGGCACTTTATGAACTAATTTGGCTCACAGAGGCCAATTGTTGACTAACAAGGGTGCCCTGGACCAGATTTTATGTGACTGAAAAAGGCCTCTGTGGACTTCTGTTGCTCCAAGATCAGGTTCATGCCAGAAACTAGCACATACTCTCTCTCCCACACACACACACACACTCTCTCTCTCTCCCACACACACACACTCTCTCTCTCTCTCTCTCTATCTCTCTCACACACACACACACACACACACATATACACTCTCTCTCTCTCACACACACACGCACACTCTCTCTCTCTCCCACACACACACACTCTCTCTCTCTCTCTCTATCTCTCTCTCACACACACACACACACACATATACACTCTCTCTCTCTCACACACACACACACACACGCACACTCTTTCTCTCTCACACACACACACACACACACCACTAAACAACTCTATTGACAGTGGTCTCAGATCCAGCAGAATGAAGGGTTGGATGACTACAAGCTGACTGTAGGAGTGACAACAGAAGTAAAAAGCTCAACCTCCACAACGGTTTCCCATGATGAAGGGTGACTCAACTTGTTTTGTCCCTCCTCCCCCACATGTCCTTTCCCAGGCAAACCACTCTGACCGGACTGGCTGGCTGACTGGCGATA